>JANBXA010000729.1:1992500-2592500 GCA_030556225.1 Cricetiscus sungorus | reverse complement strand
CATCGCTATAATTTTGTCAGCTTTATAACTGAATATATGATTTCATTCTAAACAGCATTCACAAGGTGGCAGTGTGTGTCATTTCAGTGAACACACTGGGGACACAAAGTGGATAAAATTGCACCATAGTATTTAAAGAAAGATTATCTAGGATATATCAGAATCAAGGCTGGGTAGGTGTCATTGTTTAATTACAGCTGACAACGTTCCTCTTGCTACTCCGAAGCTGGATCAAGAGAAAGGAAATTAGAATGCTACTTTTGCATCTTTTTTTTTCACTTGATTTCTGTCAGATATACTTTTCACCTTTGCCATAAAACTCTCTCTCTCTCACTGTCTCTCTCTCTCTGAATGAGTATATGTGTCTGTCTGTTGCTCCTTTTCTCTCTGCTTCTTTTTATCCATCTAGAATCTTTCTTCTAGAGGGAACATAGTGTCCAAACACTTGAGAATCTAAAATAAGTATGATGCCACATTTGTGTTAATAATAGAATTCTATGTCCTGTAAATACTTTATTTTATATTTCACTCATTTTCAACTCCTACATTTTTCTAGAGTTTCATCATTTTTAATGTAAGACAAATCAGTGTAAATTAAAAAGCCACTTAGAGTAAGTGTTTTCTGTAATGTATCATCCACGTGTGACTCATTTCTGGCCTCAGTGGTATATATGACTTGAAACACTGTCCTGGCTTCATCCCTACTCTAGACTAAGGATGCTCTTTCCCTATTTATTTTTTTATTTAGATACATTGATCTTTGTGATCAGACCCCACCTCTATTCCTTATCTGGTTTAAATATATAGTCTCTAGGAAAATTCAAGTCAAAAATCAAAATATCAAGACCAGCTCCTACTGTTATTTTCAAAGATAGATCACAGAACACAAGAGATGATTAACTCAAATTGTTCTTTCTGTTGCTTTGAGTCTTATTTTCAAAACTGTCTGCCTGGCTGGTTGCTTCTAAATAACTACTTTAATTATGCAACCCAGTTAAGGTTAAGGTTTATTCTGAAACCTTCAAGTCTCCTCATTTGAGAAAATACTCATTACAGACCTACTGTGCGGCCAGCATTGTGCTAAGCGCAGGGCTTAACAGACACATGGTCCCTACGGAGGGAAATTCAATGATAAATATGGTGAGTAGTTATTCTAGTGATAAAGAATTGTGAAGCCACATGCAGGATGAAAATGTAGGAACACCCAGAATCTGATCCAATGTGAAGTGTGGTGGTACTTGTCTCCAGTCCTTTCTAGAGTCAGGAATAAGGAATAGAGAAAGTGTTAGAAAGGGGACACTGTAGAGGTGGCCAGGAAGGATAAGCCACACTAGGATGGCTGGACAAGGCCGCCAAGTACATATTGCAGGAGGATGATCTGTGAGATGGGATTTCCTAGGTGAATTGTACCTCATTCGGGTGTCACCTCTGTGGAGAGAGGTTACAGGAGAATGGCATGGATTCAATGTTGCTACTCCATGTACACAGTCCTCGCACTGCACTGTGCCAATAATGGAAAGACATGTGTTCATTTCTTTGTCATCCTTCTTGTGCCCAAGAGCCTGGAGTAGATGTGCTGTCTCTTCTGCTTCTTTGTTTCTTGACTCCTTCTCTGTCTCCTTGAGTGTGGTCATTTCTTGTTACTGTTATCCTCACCTTTGCTCCATTGGCTCAACCTGATCCTTCAGCATCCAGCAGGTAGAGCATAGTAAATATATGGTTTTTGATTTAGAGTGGTTGTGTGATTTATCAATACACAGAGCATCCTTACATTATGAGAGGAGATGGTTTATACAAATGACTGTAGATGAGAGTGGAAGCAGTGTCATAAAATGAGAGAAAGCCTTATAAGAAAACACGTTCCAACACTGCTCTCAGCTTCTGCTCATAGAATGCTATGTTGTTTCATGTGATCTCAGTTCAGTTATGTAGATCCAGTCACTGAAAGGTGAATGCAAACCAAGAGCCACAGAGATGTGTTTTCTTTTGTTCAACTGTTTGTTTTTAAGGAAAACAATGAAAAATTCTTCCAAGCTTGTAAGTGACTTTAAGAGACTCTCTTAACAATAGTTTTCCTGTTTGGTAGTTCATAGTAACGTTTCTCCCTGCTTTCATTAAAGGCTCTTGAGATCTGTCAACAAAGAAACTTTGTAGAAGAGACAGTTTACCTTCTGAGTAAGTAGCACTTGTTCATTTTAGTTCCATAAACATAGAAATGGGGTGAAATTTTGTCATAAAGGGACACTGATTTGGGAACAAAGTGACAGACATTCAGGCCTAGTTTATATAAAAATGTAATACATGGAAAAGGACATTCCAGAGTAGGGTTATTGGAACCATGCTTCTAAAAGAACATTTAAAAAGTGTGTAATAAAAATGTATCAAAGCAAACAAAAATGTATCAAATTTCACAACACAGATTAAAATTGTAGGTAAGCTAGCAAATTTGGGCTTTTGGGTCCCTACCCCACCCCTTCAGTTTATAATTAGCTTATATCACCACACATTGATATGAAACAATTCCTATTTTCAAAACTCACATCCTTAATAATTAGACATGGGGCTTTGGAGCAAGAGCAAAGCTTCAGGGTGTATTGCAGCTCTCAGTGCTCCATCTCTGGCACCACTTCCAGACATGGCAGAGCTTGTGTGTGATGTGTACCAGGAACTAGGCTTCTCCACTTTCCACACTGCATGAGAACGTCATGAGGAAGCTGTGCAGGAGGGGCTGGTGACATGCAGCATAGACTAAATGTGAGGATATCTTTGTCTTCATGTCCCTGCCCACATACCATGTTTCTCACACCATCTCACACCACTCACTGTCATTGGCTTCTTTGGCTTTTGTTGAAAATTAACCCAAGTCTCCTAATTTGTGTATGGAGTAGCAAATTCATTGATGTTCAGCATCAGCCCTAGAACTGTATAATCATGGGATCTACTTTCCTTAGGAGAAATTTTTGAGGCTGTATTTTCTACTTGAGCACTGTTTGGAGCTTCTCATCACAACTCCAAGTAGCTTATCCACATACTTCTTCCAGCTGTGATACTCCAAGAAGTATGTTTGAATTCATCTTTATCATAATGTCTTAGGAGCAGTATATGACTCAATTCATCGCCCTTTACTGGTCCCTGGGTGGAACAAGAGATGGGTTAAATATAATAAGCCTCATCCAGACAGTTGGCCCTCTACTACCATAAGGCCTCCAACATGAAGTCTAATAATAGCTTGTGAGAATTAGGAAGTACCGGAGTTAATGAGCACAAGATGCAGAATTATTTCTGGGGTTTTAAAAAGTCTTAACTGTATCAAAATTTTAATCTAAAAGAAATCGCAGCACTATGAGAAAGAAGGCAGAATGCAAAAGACCTAGCTCAAAATCCAACTGTACATTTCAGTGGTTACATAATCTTGTCAAGTACAAATAGTGTATTTCCTCTTCTTTTGAAAATAAAAGTAATAAGTAATATTATGGTGACACATGCCTTTAACCCTAGCACTTAAGAGGCAGAGGCAAGCAGATCTCTGGATTCAAGGCCAGCCTGGTCTACATAATTAATGTCATGTTAGCTAGAACTACATAGTGAGGCTGTCTCAAAAGCAAAGGAAAAAATGTTTTAAAATATTCATTATTTTAGGCTGGAGAGATGACTCAGCAGTTAAGAGCATTTGCTGTTCTAGCTATGGCATGCTACACGGTAACTCACTTCAATTTTGTAACTCTGGTTGTAGGGGATACAGTGCCCTCTTCTGGTCTCTGTGGGCATTAAGTGGGCACATGGTACAAGTACATACATTCAGCCAAGACACCCATCCACATAAAGTTAAATAATAAAAATATAAAAATAAAATAAAATAAATAAATATAAAATAATATAAAATAAACAAAGCATCCCTCCTAAAATCATAGTGTGATTAAATGATGTCATTCACATAACACCATCTAATAGAACACTCTACCCAACATGAGCACTCAATAAACAGGAAATATTTATTTGGCTGTCAAAGATCGGAAATGATAGTTTTGTGTAAGAAAGTCAGCTGTAGTCTTTTCTTTCAATCTTTGTAAACCAATTAAGAAATATGCTGTTCTTTTTTAAAATGATTAAAGTATTCCACACTTCCTCACCCCATCTAGGCCGAATGGGAAACAGTCGAAGTGCCCTCAAGATGATCATGGAGGAATTGCATGATGTTGATAAAGCAATTGAGTTTGCCAAGGAGCAAGATGATGGAGAGCTCTGGGAAGACCTGATTCTGTATTCCATTGACAAACCACGTAAGCAGAGAGACCATTTGATTGTAGAGCTTTTTGTCAGTATATATGATAGCCCATTGTGTGCGGAAGAGTTATCTCAGGGTACATTGAGCTAAATTCTATGATCAAGTGAGTTGGTGGAGAAGTTTAATCCCTATGTCCCACACAGTGGGAGGAAACTGTACTCCCTTAAGTTGTCCTTTAACCTCCATACCCGTGCACCCAGTGGCATGTGAGCTTTCTCTCTCTCTCTCTCTCTCTCTCTCTCTCTCTCTCTCTCTCTCTCTCTCTCTCTCTCACACACACACACACACACACACACACAGAGTATAAATCAATATGAAGAAATAAATAGATGGATGTAATAATGGTAGAGCATATCCAGTGAGTCCAGTAGTGTAAGTTCTAGGGAGTTTTACCCTTCCCATGCAGAATGGCCTGAGCCTGGCTCTGTTATCCTGAAAGTTAGGAAGAGTGGGTGGTTACACAGTTTCCCATCCCTTCTACAGCTCTGCTGATAATAGCCATGAGTCTTGGTTTGTCTTGGTTTGGGTTTGGGTTTGCACACAGAGGGACCCTCAGTGTGAAGTCTCAGAGCCCTTTCCAGACTGTGTATGAAAACACATAACTTATTGGATGGTAGTCATGAGTAAAGTTCTGAGTTGAAGTACTGCCCTTTCCAGCTCATTTTATCAAGGCAGTGCTGAGGGTTCCTAAGTGCTGCTGCTCAGCTCAGCCATCTGCAAAGGCCTTCTCATCTCCCTGCTGCTTTGTGATTGGTTAGTGGTGGTTGTTGTTGGTTTGTTGTTATTGTAAGTTAGGGGGCTATACTCTCATGTAAGTAGCTTACAGTTAAATAGACCTTGAGGATTTTCTCTCTTGAAACTATAAGGAATCTAACATGATTGGAATTTGAGTTCATTATTTATGAGCTTCATGACCCTGGATAAATTAAATAGCCCACTTCCCCTGTCTGTAAAAGAAAGACACAATATATGCTAACTTTGAAAAATATTAAAGTATAGAATAGCTGAGTGTTCAGAAGTTGTCAGTGCTGGTTGCACTTTGACAGTAAAATGATTTTGAAGAAGTGT
Source organism: Cricetiscus sungorus (assembly GCA_030556225.1). NCBI lineage: Eukaryota > Metazoa > Chordata > Mammalia > Rodentia > Cricetidae > Cricetiscus > Cricetiscus sungorus. Next base: position 2,587,147 of record JANBXA010000729.1, on the reverse strand, counting down.
GAATAAAGGTAACCATTTAACTTTTTGTAAAATGTTCTCAGTTTCTTTTTTATGTCTTAGAGTCTTAGAGCAGTGGTTCTCAACCTTCCTAATGCTACTACCTTTTAATACAGTTCCTCATGTTGTGGTGAGCCCCCAATCACAAAATTATTTTTGCTGCTACCTCATAACTAATCTTGCTACTATTATGAGTTATAATGAGGATATCTGATATTTGGCCCCAAAAGGGGCCACGAACCACAGGTGAGAAACACTGTCTTTGAGGAAATTAGTACTTAAAAGTGTAATTTAAATTTATATTTGCAACAAGCTTGTTTTACATGTCAGTCCCAGTTCCCTTTCTCTCCCCCCTCCTCTGGCCCTCTCCCAACCCCCATCCCATCCTCTTTGTGCTCCCCAGGGAGGGTGAAAGGATGGGTTCTTAAGAGTTTCAAAATTCACATTTTTAACACTTACTTTGAAGAAAATAGGTTGTTATTTTTGGTCTAAAGTTGAATTGTGAACAAATAAAATACATTCTAATGTTGCTCATAGGTTTTTGCTTGTTTGGGTGTCCTTTTATTGTTTGTTTTTGTTTGTTTTGGGTTTTTGTTTTCCTAGACATGATTTCTCTGTGTAACAGTGCTGGCTATCCGGGAACTTGCTTTGTAGACTAGGCTGTCCTTGAGCTTACAGAGAACTGTCTGCCTCTGCCTCCTGAGTGGCTCATGTGTTATTTTTACATGGTGTTTTGTAGCATTTATTACTGGTTTGCTAAACAACATTGGCACTCACGTGGACCCAATTCTACTAATCCACCGTATAAAGGAAGGAATGGAGATCCCCAATTTGAGAGATTCCTTGGTTAAAATTCTGCAAGATTATAACTTGCAGGTAAGTATTCTTAGACAGAGGAGCCTATGAGTGAGCAGGTTCATCTATTTCTAGATAAGTAGTTCTAAGGCACTTAGCTGTCTGTCAGACTTTGCAATTCAATGTTTGGAAACCTGGTCAAATGGAGAAACTGCACACATCTCAGCTTAAGGAAGCCATTTAATTCCTTAGTCACCTCCAAACTTTTTCTTGAGAAGGTGTTTTTCACTTGTGTGGTAAATGCAGCATAGCATTAAAGAGGGAGTGAGAAATCTTACACAGACTATTTGAACAGGCCACAAAATGTTCTTAGAGAAAATAAATATTGTATGCAATTTGGGAGAATAAGCTGTATCTCTAAACACCCAAATAATTTTTCCTTGCAGCCATCAAAGGGCTCTGTTATCTGAAGCATGCTTAAACATGGGATCTAATGAGCCCTAACATGCTTAAACATGGAATCTGACAAGCCTTGACTAGCATGATGGTGCCACTTTATTTCCCCTTTAGTTCAAAGTTTGTGTTAAAAATGGAACCCATTATTTTCAGATAAATAATTAATACACTAGTTACTAAGCATCCTGATAACCTTTCTCTTTAAAAGATTGAACAATGAATATGTTTCAAAATCCTGGTAGCTTCCTTAGGAGTCAGAAGTGTTTAAAATTCATTAACTTTTAAAATGCAGACCATGCTTTCTACAGTCATTTGAAAATGTTTGTGTTGTAATGGATGAACTTGCTTTCCTGGCAGCAGTAGACATTTTTAAGGTTGTAAAAAGAACATTATGAAGCAGATGTGTCAGATTACTGTCACTATGAAGGGTGCAAAGTAGAGGACTACCTGTGAACTCAGGGCGATGACACCAAGAATCAGTGAGAAAACGGGCAGGAGTGGCAGACCACAGGGGACAGCGGTTGTCACTCTGGAGTGTGTCACTATTAATTTAGCATTTCCATAGTTGTAAGATATATTCAAAATGGGGGGTTAAAAGTGTCTGAAGTAGAATTAGGTGAGAAATTGAGAGGTCAGGACCTTATGGAATCAACCAAATGGACTCTGAGAAATGGCTGGTAAGGGTAGAGAGGAACTATAGAGGAAGTTCCAACATCCTTGTGGTCCTCAGGGAACTGTGGTATATCTAGAAGGAACAACTTGAAAGGAGGTTTTTCCTGTAGATGGAGGTGGACAGTCTGGAACCTGCACTTGCCAGCATTGTGTAGGAGATGGATTAGTGAAGAAGTGTGTTTTATGTTGAGGCAAAGAGACTGAGGGCCTGTTTCTCAGAGCCTGACCTAATGCTGGTATTTATGGCCAGTGGCCTTGGAGGGTTTCAGCTGACACTGGAGAGATTATTTGAAAGAAAAAGAGAAAGAGAATAAGAATTTAGGAACAAGCTAATAGGGAGGAGCGCCTACTTTTTTTTAGTTCCCCAGTGCAGAACAGTGATCCAGACAAGGAAGCTGCCATCTCAGGCTTGCAAGTGGGCTTTTGGGGAAATAGGGCCAGGAGCCAAATAGTAATACTCTGTAAAACTGACAATATCCTGTACTTTGGTTGGGATATTGTCCCTATTTCCTGGGATAGAGCAGGATATGCTTGAGGCTTCAAATCGAAATGTATGAAGAGTGTTTTTAGACCACTGTGATCACATCTACCTGATGGTGTTTGGAGCTGGGCCTGAGGGGTGAAAACATGCTTCCTTACTAGCCACCCATGATGCCCATAAAAAGCACCAGGCACATCCATCCCTGTGCTCTTCTCTTGACGCTCACACACACTGTTGCAGTCTCAATATTCATCTACTTCCTGTGAACAAATTTGCATGGTTCTGGGCAGGCTGAAAATACAAAGTTTTAGATGTAAAATGAACATTTAACATAAAATGATCCTCTAAAACAGCTGGTAAGTCAGTATCCTATCCCCTTAATTATAAATGCATAGACAGTGTTCCTTATACTCTGGGAATGTGCAGGTGGGTAGTGATTTAAGGAGATCCAGAGTAATCCTCCCACTGGGTCCAGAGAATCATTGTTATTCATCAGTCCCTGGGTAGAACAACTCTAGGGAAGAGAAAGGAGCAAGGAGTTGGGGACAGAACCACAGAGACTATTACACCAGTGCTGCCCCACTGGAGCTCAGCGCCCCTGGTGGAAGATGTTAGACAAGCTGCATAGTCCCTGAGAGTGCTTCCTCCTCACTGAAAAAGGTTTCAGACCCTGATCTCAAACCCCCCCCTCTCTCTCTCTCTCTCTCTCTCTCTCTCTCTCTCTCTCTCTCTCTCTCTCTCTCTCTCTCTCTCTCTTTCCTTCCCTTTCCAGAGGAAGCTCTGCTTATTTTTATTAGTGGCCATTTGTTTATCTTCATCTAAGCAACCTGTTGGAGTAGTCCTAAAAATATTCCAGCTCTTTTTGGAGTCTTTGGCAGTTCCCAGAAGGTTTTCACAGACACACTTTTATTTCATTATATCAGTGTTCATTTTTTTGTTTCTTAAAACTATCATTCATGTTCTGATTTATAATAAAAGAGTACAACCCCCCCATAAGTCTTCTAAATTTGAGTGAAGTATTACGATCCATAAATTTCTAAGAATTTCTAAGAATGAGGACAAGACAGTGAGGTAAGACAGTGGCCCTAGAATATATGAAGACCCTTCAGACATAAAGGCCTGAGGTCATATGTCACGGGTGTGCTGTCAAACACCTTCTCAATGCCCTTTTTAAACACATAACTCATTGAATGCATACATCGAGGAGACTTACAGTGTAGCATGGTAATGTGGGCAGCTCTTAATTGAAATGAGAGGGAGGTAGATCAAACCACTCTTCAATGTTGCCATTTCATATTTTCTAACATAGGAGCTCTCTTCAAGTGAAAGTTAGCAGGGTTGAGCATGTTCACTGTCAGATACAGGTGAAGTTAGGGAAATGGAAATCAGCACCTTTGTAACTAACCACTTTGTTTTTGATAGACATTTTGGGTTCATAATGGGCCTCTAATTAGCATTAGCCCTACTGCTCAGAGTAGAAGACTGAGGGTCCGAAAGGTTAATGACTTGCTGGTATGTACAGATGCTGACCTAATTTTAAACTCAGTCACTGAGAGGGCCTGCCATGCCCTTTTCATCCAGGACTGCATTAGCTTTAACAGGTAACTCATAAAAAAGAAAAAAATCTGCCAGTTAGGACTACTTCCTGGCTTCATATGTAACACCTTTGGAGAAAGCAGCAAACCTGTTGGAACATGTTCCTAGGAGGCTGGAGGTGTGGGGACCGAGCCCTTGTTGAGAGCAGAGACTTGAGCCTGGACTGGTCAGCATGTGTTATTTTACACCTGAGGCCTCTTGTCCCAGATGTACTCTAGTCATCTCCAAGTCAACAAACATATTCCTATGCTTACATTTGCTACTTAAAATTGAAGAGACAGTCAATTTAAAGAAATCAGCAACTTCTTTCTTGCCTGTTTTGGGGGGCTGCGGCATGAATTTCTTTTTCACTTATGTTATGTAACTTCTCTGTTTTTCCCTGAGATGGTTTTTAACATGTAAATCCTTGAAATAGATTTTGAGACCAAATGAACTTTTTTTCTTTACAAATTATTTCAGTTTGGTCTTATCATCATATCTGAATGACACAGGTGGCCTGTGCGGGCCATCCATCCTTTCCTTGATTCATTTAGTTCATATATACTTTGTGTTTTCTACGTTAAATACAGTCATGATTTTAAAGCCTTTTTAAACTGAAAAGTAGACCTTTACGTTTATCTTTCCCATTTTTTTCTCCCTGCACTTAGTCATCTTTGGCAGTAATCCAAAAGAGCAAAGCATTCCAAGTAGAATTGACCTAGTGATGAGGCTGGAAGTGAGGAAACTCATGGGGCATAAAGGCCAGCTAGCTGGCAGCCATTTGCATTCTAAGGACAAGCACATGCAAAGTGAATAAAGCAAAGCCAGCAAAATCCCAGTGTTCAGAGCCTTTTCAAATAAAAACTGCAGAAACTTGGCAGTTTTTCTGGCACATTCTGCACAGCAGCTGTTTCTAAGGAGCCATAGTGACTTCTCTGATGTGTGCTTTTTTATTGATTTGTAAGTTGTGAATTATCAGTGAGGCTGCAGCTTCCCTTTTACTTGGGATTGTTATCCATGTTTGTGTGCTATGGAGGAATCAGAAAAAAATATGGAACAAATCTAAGGTCTCAAGTTGGTTGTCGACACCATAAGTATGTGCTCATTGAAATTTACCATAGAATATGTCCAGTTGCAGATTGTTTCTTTAAAACAAATCATGAAGGGGAAGTGGAGAGGAACAAGGGTGGCTGAAAGGATGAGGGTAGAAGTTGGTCCTTATGTGTGTAATCTGGGAAAAATAGATGGACCTTCCGTACGGAAGAAGAACTTCTGAAAAGGTAATATTGTTCCTTCTGAGAAATGCCAATAAGCATTTTTGAGGGAGAAACTAGTGTTAAGAAGTTGATATGAGACAGTAGTTTATCTTGGTGGAGTTCTTAAAGTCAGAAGTTTTACTAAGCAGGGTTGATAATAGTGTATCTACTTTTCTCCAGGTGAGGTGTCATCAGGACAAAGCTGTTTCAGTTGGATCATAGGCTTGTCCCTTTAATATGATAATCACTCTGAGAGGCCAGATCCCACTGTCTGAAAGCTCTCCCTGGGACAGTTGCCTACTTTGCTGTGACTTTATAGCTCCTAATTTACGTGTCCTATCTGGTCCCTGGCTCTCCTATGTTCCTGTCAAGTAGGCCAGTCCAGACAAGGTAGAGGATTTCCACCGCCTCTGAAAGGAAGCAAGAGTCAGATAATTTCCTTTGTGTGGGGATTTTTCATGGCTCTCCTCTGCCCCCAACCCCATCTCATGCATTAAAAGGAAACTTCTTCCCACTGGGGCTCTATTCAAGTCATTGTCCTTACTAGAAAGAATTGGCCCTTTCTAATCTTCCCATCGTAGCTCATGCAGTCGCAATGCCCTTTTCCTTAATGAAGCCCATTTCTGAAACAGCTTCATATATGAACCAACCTGTACCTTGCCTCTTCTCTTTCTTCTATTCAACAGTTCAAACTGATTCTCATTTCTGAAAGTGACATCACAGGGAAACCAGCACAGGAAAGAATACTTGTACAGCAGTGCACTGTTTGTCTTCCTTCACTGGCCTCCTTTGGTTGCCTGAAACTATTGCAGATGTTGAGTCAAAAGACGTTTTTGTCAGTGGACTCTCATTTTCTGACAACTACCTTATTAGCATCATGTCAGTTATACTTACAACCTTTTCCTATGTTTCTAGATTAGAGCTTTGGATTTTGATAGAATTGGGCAGAAAGTATTATCACTGCAGCTTTCCTTCCCGTGTGTTCTTGACAACTGAAAATGTACCTAGCAAATACTTTCTGTGAGCAGGTAGGGTGTTCCTTCATAGAAATGGAGTCCTAGGGGGAAGGAAGAGTCCTTAGTCCTTTGGCTTTACTGTTTTCTTTTTTCTCCTCCCCCCCTTTTTTTTAAATTTAAATTTGAAACAAGGTTGTTTTACATGTCAATCCCAGTTCCCTCACCCTCCCATCCTCCCCTATCACCCCTACCAAACCCCATCCCTCCCCTTTCTGCTCCCCAGGGAGGGTGAGATTTTCCATGGAGAGTCTTCAAAGTCTGTCATATCATTTGGGGCAGGTCCTAGGCCCTGCCCTGTGTGCTGTTTTCTTTACAACCTGTGGTGTATGTGTTCCAGGGACTGTGCCCTCCATTCATTCCTGCCCAGGTAATGTGCTTCCTGAGCCCTTCAGTAGAGGGGCTGAAACTGAGTCTTATTATTTTGATGTTGGATGACAACAGCATCATGTAATTGCTAAACAATTTTTGGAAAGTTTGCCAACATCAATATTTAGTAGATGACTTTTTTGGTGTATTGTTTTTCTCCTTTTTCCTGTATGCTATATGATTTCTCTTTTAAAAAAATCTTTTTTTAAAGAAAACCAAAATATGTTACATTTCTAGTAGAATCTGACAGAGAAGTTAAATCTAAGCAGTGTGGTACATGCCTATAAACCTATTATTTGGGAGGTTAGGCCAGAAGTATTCCTGCATAATAAAACACATGAAAATGATAATAAAATTCATGAAAATGATAAGAGAAGTGGGAGGAAAGGCCCTCTACAAGTCATATCAAAGTGAACACGAGAATATTAAAGTCATGCAGTCTTGCTTGTCATAACCAAACACTGGAAGCCATAGAGGCAGAACTGTAATCATCAGTTCTGGTCCTGAATGTGTCATGTCAGGTGATTAGGGGGCAGCTTCTAGCTGGATTCACCCAGAGCTGATGTTCTTGTGGTTTGCCATGGAGGACTGTGGTTGCCTGCTTACCCCACTGCCATTCCCAGTGGCGTGAATTTACACTTGTGGAAGAAAATCGCACATCTGAGTTTAGAACTGAGAGTAACGTCACTGTGAAGAAAGCCAAAGGGCACCAGAGCACCTACAGTGACCCACAAGCACAAGCACAGGTAATCACAGGCTGCTCTGCACACGTCTCATCTGCACCTGCTGTCTTGCTCATGACAGACCCAGTGTACTTGTCAGAGGGTAGATGACTTTATTAAATGAGTAGATGGTTTGGAAAGGCAAGTTTTCCATCCTGTGCAAAGATCTGAAGGTTGAGCTCTGTGAGTCATTCGGGACCAAAGTGCCAGCAAGCAGCCACATGTAAAGTGCAAATGCCTGTGAGATAACAGTAAAATTTTATTTAGTACAGGGTCTTTTCAAGACTTTGGGATTTGTACTTGATTTAATAATGTCAAAATATGGTCATAACAACAAATAAATAGCCAAGAAGAAGGCCTGGATCACTTGACAATGTTTGGCCTCTGATATTTTCTGATTCCTCAGTTAGATACTCCTGATGTTTGAGTTACTACTGACTGGTCTTTTCTTTTCAAACATGTACATTAGATTCTGCTTCGGGAAGGCTGCAAGAAAATCCTCGTAGCTGACTCTTTGTCTTTGCTGAAGAAAATGCACAGAACCCAAATGAAAGGTGTCCTGGTCGATGGTGGGTAAAGCTGAAAGAACATTCAGAGCCCTGTGCCATGCTTTCCAGAGAGGCCAGGCAAACAGAAATGTGCTTAACTGCAGTGTGTGTGTTTTCTTACAGAAGAGAATATCTGTGAATCGTGCCTTTCTCCCATCCTCCCAACAGGTAAGATGCCTACAGGAGAAATCATTGTCCAAACAAGTGTTCATGATGGGGTTAAGGTTTTGAAATTAGCTGATGAGTGCCTGTAAAATTGTGTGACTTTACAGTTGAAGAAGAATGTCAGCCCCTTCCTTGCTTCTGTGAATTCTGCTGCAGCTGACTGCAGAGCAGGGTGTGTCAGCACCTTGGAGCTTTGCAACAACCCACAGTGCTGGCCCTGCCACAGGGCTCAGAGTTCCAGGGAGTGTGGGCCTGAAAGGTGGTACTTCTAATAAGGTGATACTAATGCATCTGGTTAGGGGCCCTTTTCTGGGAGTCATCAAAAGAAAGGCAAAGGAAAGTGAAAACTTAACCATCCTATATTTCAATTTTGAGAGGAAAACCCCACGCAGATCTGGGGAGCACTTGATGAGTGGCTTCAGGTTCACTGTAGTTCTAGGTGCCCAGTTCATAGCCCACCTTGGTGGGAACAGCATTCAGCATCAAATTTGACTGACTCATTGAAAAGTAGAAGCTTCTGTCCCTGTTTCTTGGTGGATCGTCATACATAAGAAAATGTTCTTTATTGAAAGATCATTCTGACATGAGAAAGGAAGCTCATAGTTTGACAGTAGAAATCAAAGTATAGTTTTGAGTATATTTTAATATACAAATCAACATGGAAAAGTGCAGAGACATTGCTGCTCAGTTAGCTGGTATTAGGAAGTATTCCATAGAAGAGGAGCATGGAAGCTATTTCACACTAGCTCTGTCCCCAAAGGAGCAGGGTTTAAGTGCTTCTGTAAACCAAGGTGCTTTAGGTGCCTTTCAGTAGAAAGGGGCCATGGATGCCTCTGTAAAGTGACATCCTCAGCTTCTCCTGTGGAGGGCACTAGGTCTTATCTGAACTAATCTGGCCACACAACAGAAGCAGAGGAGAGGCCTGGGGTCCTGACCCAGTTCTGCCTCCAGCCTCAGTGAGAGGTCGTGGTGAAGATAATGTGAACTGAAACATTTTATCAAGCTACACACTTGATTTCATTATCGGAATTGAGGTCAAGACACCATGGGAATACATACATTCTAGTTTTTCAAATAAACATCACTATATTTGCTGTGAAATTGTGCTGCACTGTAGTGATACATTATTTATGATTTATTAAAACTTGTCTGAGGATTCAGAAAGCAAAGTCAGCCACAATCCATAGAAGCCACACCTTAACGGCATACACCTTTAATCCCAACAGCCAGAAGCTAAGTGGTGGTAGAATACACCTTTAATCCTAGGACTCAGAATTAAGAAGTAGACAGGTCTCTGTGAGTTCAAGGCCACCCAGATCTACACAAGATTGGTCCAGTCCTAAAGAGAAACATCTCACACAAAGATGATCTCAGCACCTGGGATCACATGTCTTTATTCTCAGCATTGGGGAAGTAAGTAAGACAGGAGCAAGGTCTCAGTATGAGGCATTCATTCTCCAGCCACACTGAGAATAGGAACGCCCCAGTCCTTTTAGAGGTAAGAGCTCTCAGGTAGCTTGGCTGCTTTGCTTCCCTGGTCTTCAGGTTAAACCCAAATATCTGGTCTTTCTGGGCCTTTTATTTTTTGTGTTACACAGCACTGCTCATTTTGGTAACTGATGCTGAGGCCAAGCAAGTAACCTGTAAACTGTAGTTCATAGCAAAGTGATTCTAGTACCATCACTGTGCTTGGGCTCCTCACCCCAAGATGCTTTTGTAAGGAAGAAGCCTCAAGTGCAACCTGTGCTGGGAAATCTGTTCAGGGCTGGCTGAACCATCTCCTGGTCAGCCTGTTGCACTGAATTCTTCTCCTCTGTCTCCAACCCTTTGCAGATGCTGCTAAGCCCTTCAGTGTGGTGGTCTTCCACTGTCGACACATGTTCCACAAGGAATGCCTACCCATGCCAAGCATGGTATGTTATCAGCTCGACACCTATCAGCTAAAAAGAAACAGATCAAATCAGACTAATCACAACCACAATATCATCATCCTTATCCTTATGGCTCTGGCTTTCTTGATAATAATAGACAAGTTAGTTGGTCCTGTAGCTCTTGCTGAATCCATGGTTGTGCATCAATGGATGGAACCAACCTTGCATGAGCAATATTGAAGAAAGGGTACATTGTACTAAGTATATAGACTTTTCCTTTCTTGTGTTTATTCCCTATACAAAACAGCATTACATTTTATTTAGTATTATAAGTAATTGGAGAGGTTTTAAATATACAGGGACTATAATTAGGTTATGTGCTTTTGTAGGTAACAGTGATCTAATTCTCTTTTCTGTTACTTTCATAAAACACCAACTAAACCTTTCTTGGTCAAGAAAGGCTTTATTTGCTTACAAGTTAGAGTCATCATGGAGTGACATCAAGGCAGGAATATAAAGGCCAGAACTGAAGCAGAGATCATGGATTTTTTTTGTTTGGTCAGCCTACTCTCTTATATAACCTAGGACCACATGCCTAGGGGTGGTACTGCCTGCAAGGCTTGACCCTCCCACATCAATTATTAATCAAGAAAGTGCCCCACACACATGTCTACAGGCCAGTGTAATAGAGGCAGTTCCTCAAAGAAGGTTCCCTCTTCTCTGGTGACTATAACTTGTGTCAAGTTGAAGGTGGGGGAAAATTATCCAGAACAGAAGGAACTGCATAGCTGTGGATTCTGGTGTCTGAAAGGAGTGTTAGAATCCTCTCAGAGTTTTTCTTTTTCTTTTTTCTTCCTTTCTTTCTTTTTTTTTTTTTTTTTTTGTCAGAAAGGTATATTGTTTACTTTCCAAATGTGAAATATATAGTATGACATAGAATTATGCCCACTTCAGTGAATTCATGCTAATGACTTCACTACTGGGCTGTGGTCTGTGTGGTAGAAAACACTTTGAAAGTAGTGGAGCTTTCTCAGCCTGCCTTGTGTGACATGGTGCTGTTACCCCAAGGCTGGATTTGCTGTGTGTGCAAGTACACGTGCTTGTGTTTGTGCATACACACAGAGGCCAGATGACTACCTCAGATTTCATTTCTTAGGAGCCATCCCTTTGCAACAGGGTCTTCTCATCAAGTCATTCAGGCTAGCCAAGCAGTGAGCCCAAGGACCCATTTGTCCACATGTACCAGCACTAGCACTTGCCACCACGCCTCGTTTTGGTTTTGGTTTTAACATAGGTTCTAGGGCTTGAACTCACATCCTTGTTCTTGCACTTTACCAACTGAACCATCTCCCCAGTTCTCTGGTGCCCTTTGCATTTCAGAATGACAGTAGAAAGAACATGTTGGAACTAAAAAGTCTTGTCTGGAGCAAGGAATGATATTTAACTGCTTCAAAGCCCTCCACCCCCTGAATGATGCTATAATCATATTTCTGGATGTGAAGAGGGACAGTTGTTTAACATGTGCTTTTATTTCTTTTCAGAACACTCCTGCACAGTACTGTAACATCTGCAGTGCTAAGAGCCGTGGACCTGGGAGTGCCATCCTGGAGATGAAGAAGTAGCCTTGCGTGCTCATCAGCCTGCCCTTTGCTGCTCTGCTCTATGTGGCTGTTGGGCCACAGCAGCTGTGTTGACACAAGTGCTGTTCAGGGCTAACCTGTGCTCTGCATCAGTTGCTCCAGACCTACCTTTCAGAAACTTCTTCCAGTCACTGACAGAGAAGTCAGGGCTATTTCCATGCTGTTAAATATTTGGACTCATAATCAGTGTTTCATAATTTGTTTCTTTGGTTGCATTAGTTAGCAAATAAAACCCTAAATCTCAGAGTCAGAAATGACTTTATGACTTAGTCACACCACCAGGTCTGAAGTGCACTGCTGAGAACTGCCCCAGCTGTCTGAGAACGTCAGCAGCTGCAGCAGCCAAAAGCTGTGCTGAAACAAGTCTGTCATTCCTGGCTTCATTGTCTATATGTCATCAACTGTGCTTCACTTCCTAATACACATTTAATGAAACACTGAAAACTGTCTGTCACTCATTCAGTGACATGTGGGAATACCATAAGCTGATATCCTGCAACTTTATGTTTGCTACTTTCATTCCATATGTTCTGACTAGTAGAGTATCTGGTCCTATCAGGCACTCAATGAATAAATGTTTTCCTTTTCATTATGAAACCTTTATCGCAAGCAAACCAGTGCCCTATAAGAAATAGAGGTAAGTTTTGGCACCTTAGTACCTGAAGAGCTGTGATTAAGTCAGAAGGAAGCCAGTGACCCTGTCAGAGCTAGGTGAGACTCTCCAGAGCAGTTGGAGGTTCAAATGCCAAGGACAGGCTTGGGATGAGCATTGCCTCTGAGGATTGCCTCACTGCCTCTGAGGATGGGCTAGGCATGTGCCTCACTGCCTCTGAGGATGGGCTAGGCATGTGCCTCACTGCCTCCGAGGATGGGCTAGGCATGTGCCTCACTGCCTCCGAGGATGGGCTAGGCATGTGCCTCACTGCCTCCGAGGATGGGCTAGGCATGTGCCTCACTGCCTCCGAGGATGGGCTAGGCATGTGCCTCACTGCCTCTGAGGATGGGCTAGGCATGTGCCTCACTGCTTCAACTTTTCTAACATTTCCAATTTAATGTAAAGATTCTGCTTATTAAATGTTATTACTTCTTTTGCTGTTTGGAGCAGGTACATGTCTAGGAAAAGTCTCATAATTTATTAACAAGAGGAACTAATTCCAGCACATTTTACTTTTGAGGTTAATTACACTAATTACTAATTACTAGATCACATTTGGACAAGAATCCCTAAGTGCAGAGAAGGAGTAGTAAGCAGTTTTCTTTCTTAAGTAACTGAGCTGAGATAAAGTGTATTCATTCCCTTCTTTAAAATTAATCTTTAAAACCTCCAAAGTAAGAATATGTTGTAAACAGAAAACACTATTCCGCCTCCCTGGATGAATTTTCCTTTTGAATTTTCCTTTTGGGGGATAGTTGTACTAAAGGATAATCAATACTTTCCATTATTCACATTTACACAATGGAATTCTACTAAGCAGAAAAAAAAACAAAAACAAAAACAAACAAAAAAAAACAATGGAATCTTGAAGTTCACAGGCAAATGATGCAAATGGATGGAACTTGAAGAAACCATCCTGAGTGAGGTGACCCAGTCACAAAAAGAAGAGCATGGTAAGTACTCACTCATATATGGATTTTAGACATAGAGCAAAAGACCACCAGCCTATAATTCACACTGCCAGAGAAAGTAGGATACAAGGAGGAACCTAAGAGATTCATACAAGAAGGGGAAAGGAACAAGATCTCCTGAGCATATTGGGAGTGGGGGGTGGCAGTGAGTGGAAAGGGAATTGGGAGAAATAGAAGGGGAGGAGAGGAGAACATGTGTTGTGTTACTAGGAAGATTGAGTTAGGGGAGGAATAGATGAGAGAGAGGGAGGAAGGGAGGGAGGGAGGGAGGGAGGGAGGGAGAGGGAGAGAGAGGGAGAGAGAGGGAGAGAGAGGGAGAGAAAAACCATAATAGAGGGAGCCATTATAGGTTTGAAGAGAAAACTAACTCTAGAGAAATGTCCAGAAACTTACAAGGATGACCCCAAATAACAATCTGAGCAACAACGGAAAGGCTACCTTAAATGCCCTTCCCTGATAATGAGATTGATGACTACCTTATCTGCCATCATAGAGCCCTTATCTAGTAGCTGATGGAAACAGAAGCAGACACCCACAGCTAAACACTGAGCCAAACTCCTGGAATCCAGTTGCTGAGAGGGAGGAGTGATAAGAGAATGGGGTCAAGACCAGGCTACAGAAACCCACAGAGACAGCTGACCTGAACAAGTGGGATCTCATGAACCCCAAGACTGATAGCTGGGAAACCAGCATTGTACGGACTTAGACTCCCTGAATGTGAGCCTCAGTTAGAAGGCCTAGGCAGTATAAGGGACCTCTGACAGTGGAACCAGGATATTCCCTTAGCCTAGAGGCAGGAGGGAGGGCCTAGTCCCTACTCCAAATGACTTGACAGATTTTGATGAATCCCTCCTGGAAGGCATCACCCTCCCTGTGGAGTGGGGGGGGGGCATGATGGGGAGTTCAGGGCCATGGGAGGGTAGGAGGGAGAGAGAACTGGGATCAATATGTAAAATAAGAAAATAATAAATACATACTTTAAAAGATTTAAATATAACAAAATAATCAAAATGGTAGTCATCTCACCTTTGTAATCTGTAACCAGCCCACTATAAACAGATCTGAATGGCTGAAGAAATGTCTCAAATCTCAAGAGCACTGGCTGCCCTTCCAGAGGACCTGGGATCAATTCTCAGCACACACATGGCATCTCACACCTATCTGTGCCTTTAGTTCGAGGGTACATGATACCCTCTTCCAGCCTCTGTAGGCAACAGTCCTAAGTGGCACACAGACATATATCCCACCAAAATGTAAGTACAAATAAAAATCATTTTAAATAAATAAAACATGCCTGATGCAAGCTAGGCCCACTTGTACCTAAGATTAGAGGCACAATTCCTTATCCTTGAAGAAAAGTATCCTCTGCACGAGAATCAGCCAAGTTCAAAGTTAGTGACAACAATTTTGTTTTTAATCAGAATTTCCCACTAGTTCGTGTTCATCCTTGAAGTTTTCAGACACTCCCAGTCAGTTGTTGTTTGGTCGTTACAGTGCTTTAATACTATAAAGAAAATCTCAGAAGTCACTTTATGTGGGGCTGTTACGAGCCCTACCCTGTGTCCTTTAACCAGCCTACAGTCATATAGGAAGGCTTCTTACTATATCGCCTGTTTGCCCACAAAGGCTCAGCAGCTCGCCACAGGTCAAGGTGAAAGTCGGTGTTGCCAGCTGGCTTCAAACTCAGCCAGTCTGCCTTCAGAGTGCCTGCTCTTAACCACTCCAGATCTTTTTTACAGAAATATTCACTTGACCTGGTCAGAGTGTAGAACGTGAAACCCACTCTTGGAAGAGAAAGGTATTAATTATAAGGTGCCAATGGATGTCAGAATCTCTGGTGGATATGAAAACCAAGCTGTATAAAGATTCTAGAAGCATCAAACAACCACACAGCCTGGCTGCTGTGGCTGCCCTGAAACCATTGCCCATTTCCACCAGAGGGCGGCTGCAACTAGCAGAAAGAGTCATCAGGTTGTGTAAATAAAATGTTATCTGCTTCCAAGTTCCACGTAAAAATTTTAATAACCTTAAGGAATACTGAGTAGGCACATATATACAGGGGAGATTCTTCTATATGTTAAAGTCTAAGTCAATATGTTATGGTATATTATTAAGGTCTGGGCTGTTAACACTACCTTTTATATGGCACTGAGTTTCACTCTATGCCTGGATTCTGCTAATGGCCAGTTTCTATAGTATGAGAAAGGGTACTTTCCTTGTGGGGCACAGGGTTGAGTGTGGTTAGGAACAAGAGTATGATTCTAGGGAAGATGAGAGAATGAAAATAAGCTTGTATCAGTCCAAGCTCTTCCTGTGCACCCAGTCTGGGGGTTCTGAAAGCAAACGTGTCATCATCTATGAATCCTTGTGCCCTGTGTGTGCACGGATTTGCAGGCTTTGCCATGATTTTAATAACCCATTGCAAATAACTATAGCCTCCTGTCTGTCACTCCTGCATGATGGCTACATGGGTTTCCTTCTGTGCCTTTTGCCCTTACACTGCTGTTGCCCTCTACCACCCAGTCTGCTCAGACAGTCCTCATTCACCTGAACTCCTGGTTCACTGGTGAGAGCCATCTCCCTTTCCCTACACAACAGCAGATCTGTCTGCCTTTGTCAACCTCGTGGTGATCTGTGGAGCACACATAGTCACAGCTCACAAATTCAGGTGCACAGAAGAATACAATATTTTCTTGTGTATAAATTCTGCTTAGTGCCAAGTTCAGTTTCTTATGAGGATAAACTTGAAAAATTAAAGATTTTCAGAAGTTCAGCAACATTATCTCCTAGGTTGCCTCTGTTTTAAGGTTTGCAATAGAGATGGTCTCATTACATCCAATTTTCCAGGAGAGGAAGCATACAGGACTGAGTAGCTACTGTTTTTTGGCATTAGCAAAGCACCATCTTTCCCACCAGCCTTCTAGCAGCATCTGCTGCCAACATCTCTCAGAAGTCTCCAGTGCCAACTGGCTGGAATATCAGTCCTGGTGCTAACCCTGGTAATATGGCAAATACAGACTCGGTAACCTGATTAGTCTTTAATCCATCACTATCTATGACTGTGTGGAGATGGGTGGAAGAAGATGGACATTTGGTTGCAAGGGCTGCTGCTTCTCAGAGGAAATGGAAAGTGTGATGGTTTCTATTATCTCCTCGTCTGTCTGGTGGATCTTGTATCCTTTCCCCATTGACAAACTGGGTCCTAGAACAGAGGTCAGGGCATCCACCCTCAGCTCTGGAATTAAAGGTGCAGAATCCCACATGCTGTGATCACCTTTTTATGAACTTTGTTTCTCTTTTAGACTGAATCAATTTCATGTAGCTCAGGGTGGCCTTGAACCAACAGATCCATCTGCCTTTATCTCCTGAGTGCTGGGATTAAAGGTGTGAACCACCACTGCCTTGCCTCTATGGCTAACTAGTGTGACTGCTGGGATAAAGGTGTGTGCCTCAACTGCCTGGCCTCTATGGCTGTGACTAGCTTTGCATTCTGATCTTCAGGCAGAATGGCCTGAAGCAGCTGTTAGATCACAAACAAAATATCACCATAGCAAAAAATAACAGATTAAAATACTTGAATCAGTTTGTTATATAAAATAAAAATCTGGATGGCCATAGGTGATGGGAGATGTTATTCTGTAAATATGTTTCTCCTACTGGTTAATGAATAAAGCACTGTTGGCCAATAGGAAAGCAAGATAGGTGGGGCTAGGAGACAAGGAGGAAAGAGGAAGTAGGAAGGAGGAGTCAGCATGGAGAGCCTAAAGAAAACAGCATGCTCCCCGGTAAGATGATCACGTGGAAATACTTAGATAAGTAGAAATGGGTTAATCATAAAGACAGTGCTAGCTGATAAGAAACTAGTACCTGGCCAACAAAATTATATCAAATACAGAGTCTCTGCGTGCTATTGGGGGCTGGCGTGGTGGTGGGACCAGACCAGCAGTGGGAAAAACCTATTCATAACACATAGGTATTTCCAATTACACATTCATATCTGCATGGACAGGGAACAAACTGAGCTTTCAGTAATTAAAACAATCTTAGTTATAAAACTACATAAACTTTGTCACAAAAATGTTATCCTAATCTTAGTGTGTATCTTGTTTTATACACATCTGTAAATTTTGAGTTCTTAATGATTGATAGACGGTGTCTTGTCCACAAGTAGAAGACTTGCTATGGCATTAGTATAAATGAAAGGTCACACATAATGAAGCAACTTGGCAGTCACTGTACCATACTTAGTAAGGTAACAGAAGTAAAGTGAAAAGTTCTGTAATTACAGTCAAAAATGATTTGCAAAAGTAGATTGGGAAGGATGATATGTACAGGTGTAGAAAGAGTAATAAAGCAGAAGCAATTTCTCCTAGAGTCAAATTTTTTCTGCTGGTCACAGAGCAGTGATGTTGTTAAGTTACTTAACATTTCTAAGCATCACCTGCCCTAACTATAGGAAGAGGTTATGGTATACCAAGATTTCCTCATGGTAAGATTAAGATGATGCATGGAAATGGTTGGTTCATACTGTCAGCATGGACAGCACCACGGAGCCAGTACTGTGCAGGTGGCTCAGTTGCTGTGTTTTCTTAGCATGAAAACACTCAAACTTAGATTCCTAATACCAAAATAAATAAAAATAGTTGAATACATCTGCATCTGAAATGATCCCTGCCTCTTCTAGAGCTGGTCTGTGTGACTAGTGAAATACAGCAAAAGTGTATCTATGTAACTCTCCAAATTGGGTAATGAAGGACACTGCAGGAGACCAAATCTTACAGAAAGAGGTCAGTTAATGTCCCCTGCCTTCAGCTCTGTGTGTGAGCTAAGAAGCCATTGTCCAGTTCCCATCAAATCTTCAGGCTCTAGAGTCTCAACTGACATGACAATGAGTAACCTACCCAAATCACTCCTAGATCAGAAATTATGATGATAAGCATTTAAGTTAAGTTTGAGGTCATTTGTTATACAACAGTAGGCTGCTATCACAAATATGGACCATCTGTATGCTAAAAAAGAAAATAAAACTGTGATAATTTTAATAGATTATTTGTCCTATTTACAGAGAGAAGCATTCCTGATTTAGCAGGTGAGAATACTTACTAGGTGTTTTTAAAAACAGATCTGACAAAATAAAAGTATCTAGGAGGGGGATGGAATATGAAAATCATGCCATTTAAGAAAACAAGAAATTGGGCAATCCAATACTTTAAGGCACAAGATCTGAGAAGAATGCTAAATTTCAAAATTTATAAATTTGTTATATAAAAGGGGATAAAAAGAGAAGATGCATCTAGGTGACTTCAGATTAAATGCTAAGATGAACCAGCCAGAGTTACAGCAAAAGAGACTCTGGCTCAGCCTCAGATTGCTTATTCTGGCTGTGCCCATCAAAGTATGAGGGTGCTTTGTGGCCCAGAGCCCCTGGAGGAGAAGGGGTGGCTCAAGCTAAACTTGGTAACCATCTGTTAGCCTGCTGAAACTGACATTGACTGTTCCCAAAAGTAATTGGTCTCCCAGTCCCCTTTTCATTCTGAACAGGTCTAAATCCCTGGAGAAACAACAAATTCAATCAGAAACAGCAAAATTAATCAGCTACTCTTATTTTGTTCTCAGATCCTTGCCCATCTGGTGTGTGTCTGAACACTCCAGTCTTTGGACAGCTTATTCATTCAGCACCTCTCCAGGCCCCTTTCTTTCATCCTCTGCTAGAGAGTATCATATGTCCCTTGGATCTCAGTTCCTTGTTGGTTGTTTTTTATTTTTATTTTTTTATTAATGTACAATTTTTTAGTGAATAGTGCTAGTTCTTATGGAGTTTTTTATAATCCACATATATATATGTATATATATATATTGGACTTTAAAGAAAAATGAGCATGAATGTTTTCATATGATACAGGTAGTATTCTATTCCCCCCAAGATTTAAACATTGCAGACATGCCTAACTCCACCCCTTCAAAATTTGGCTGTATATGAGTCACAACCTCACTATTCAGTCTTCTTGCAACATCATGGTGCCATCTGAGCCCACTTCATCTTGGATACCTCTTTCCAAAATGTTGTATGTCTTTCTTCTTCAGTTATTACCAAAATTTTCTCTCTGGCTTAGTGGTGCTGTTTCTTCTCCCCACCAAAACATGTAGTTGAGAGTATATCTTGAAATGTTTTTTTACTTTAAACATTAAAAGCTCAAGAACAAAATTTCCTAATCTCCAGTTCTGGAAGTATTGTTAAGAAGTTAGTAGATATTTTATAGAGACTGTAATCTTAATTTGAAATTCTTTTTAACATAAGTAACTCCTATAACAATCTTTTAGGTTTTAACTATTTAAAACCATATACTAAGATTTACATTCAAAATACATATTGTACAAATGTAGGCATTTGTTCAGTTGTGTGATGGCAGATAGCAGTACTGCAAACCAAGCTTGGTCAAAGCTCTATTTCAAGTAGGCTTGATGCTATGACTTGTAGATGAGAGCTTCTGTCCTGCCAGGTCCTACAACCCTTGAGTCCCAAATAAACACACAGAGGCTTATATTAGCTATAAACTGTTTAGCTGATGGCTCAGGCTTCTTATTAACTAGCTCTTTCATAATTATCAACCATTTCTATTAGTCTGTGTATCTCCACAAGGTCTTCGCTTACCCGTGATGCCAAAGCTTCTTGCTTTCTTAGCAGCTACATGGAATCTCCTCAAGATTCACTCTCTGCACCAAACAGTTCATAATTAATATAAGCCTCTGTGTGTTTATTGGGGACTGAAGGGCTATAGGACCAGGCAGGACAGAAACTTCTGTCTACAATGACTTATAAATATGTTAGTGTCCCCAAGAGGTCCATGTGCTAAGGCCTTGGTCTCTAGGGAGGCAACATTGGGAACTGACTCTTAGGTAGAGAGGGCTGGTGGCTCTGTGATTTTATTAGACATGACCAATTTGTGTCAACACACTTCAGTGACCTCACCAGAGTAATCCACCTGTATGAGTGCTTAGTTTTGAACTTAAGCCTCCAGAAGCAAAAGATACACCAAACCTCTCTCCCCGTCTCTCTCTCTCTCTCTCTCTCTCTCTCTCTCTCTCTCTCTCTCTCTCTCTCTCTCTCTGTGCATGCACATGCATGTACACTCACACACATACACACACACACACAAATACACACATATGCGCATGTGCATGTGCATTTGTGTGTTTCTGAGAAGCCTGTGTCAGGTATTTCATAGTGACACTTAAGAAAGTGTTCAACATCCTTAGCTAGCAGGGAAATGCAAATCAAAATAATTCTGAGATACCATCTTACTCCTGTCAGAATGGCTAAAATTAGAAACACCAATGACAACTTATGCTGGAGAAGATGTGGAGAAAGGGGAACATTCCTCCACTGCTGGTGGGAGTGCAAACTAGTACAGCCATTTTGGAGATCAGTATGGTGGTCCCTCAGGAAAATGGGAATAAGTCTACCACAGGACCCGGCAATCCTACAAAGAAAGTTAAGTAGCATGATAAGTTTTGCCCTAAGTTTTTCCTAATGTTCTGTGTAGCTAAAAAGGACCCTTGCACAACCCAAAGAGAGAAGATATACTTCTTAGAGGGGCTGTCACTCAACCACCTGCTTCCTGTGTTTCATAGACCTCATTACTGCCAGGAATTCTACTACAGGGGTGGGCAACTTGTCAGGTAAGTTCTCAAAAAGTACTCCTTAACTGTAAATGGTCTGAGCTAAGGAGCAGGGCTGCATCTCATTTACTGATGTTACAAGGAAAAAGTAGGGACAAGTAAAATATAAGAAGTATTCTTTTTTGCTCTCCTGCACATCCTCCAGCATTTTTCCATATACCTAGCTGCCTTGCTAAGGGTTTTCATTGCAACTGCAAGTCTGAAGATTTTAGAGCATGCAGATAATTTATTTAGTTTTAATTCCTGCTATATTGTTATTTCAGTGGTTATTAACTCTGTATATTCCCAGATATATATATATATATATATATATATATATATATATATATATATAGAGAGAGAGAGAGAGAGAGAGAGAGAGACTCAGATTTGTCAACTGATTAGATGATTAATGTAGATCTAACTCTGAGAAAAACCCAGTCTATGAAGGCCCAAGTCTAGCAGCTAAAAGCAAGGAGGAGAACTGTTACCAGCAGTTTTCTTACCAGCCTAGTCCCACAGCCATGCCAGCCCAAAATAACACACAGAAACACTGTATTAGATATAAAAGTGTTGGCCTGTTACTAGCATGTCTTATTGGCTAGCTCTGTCTTAAATATTAACCCATTTCTATCAATCTTAATATTTCCATGTAGACTTACCTTATCGGAGAGTGGGTCGAGGCCTCTGTACTCTTGGTCCTATATGTTGACTCTCCTCCTACTTCTCCCTGAATCCTCCTTGTCTCCTAGTCCTGCCTATCTTGCTTTCCTATTGGCCAACAGGACATTATTCATTAACCAATAAGAGAAACATATTTACAGAATGACATCTCTCATCAGAGAAGTTCAGGAGGCCTGGCCCTGGGCCGATCTTCATGCCTTTCCCCTTCCTCTCTGTTCACTTGTCCAGCATATTGCTATTGTCATTGGAGGGTATCAAAAGAAAATATGGTGATCAGAGCTGGGGGATGGGCACTATTGGTAAAAGCAACACGAGGAGCCAAGTTTAAAGCCCAGCACAGCAGCTCACATCTGCAGCCCAGCACAGTAGGGTAGAAACATGAATGGCAGGCTCTCCAGGGCCAGAGTCAGGCTCAAATGCTGAGGTCTAGGTTCAGTGAGAGACTGTCCCAATGTTGATCTCCGACTTCGTTGTGTGGCAGGCATAGGTGCACAGAAAGAAAGGCAGCAGGAGATGGAGAGAAGGAAGAACGACTGACCTTCCAACCAGGAGGTAAGAAACTTTGTATGTGTGTCAAATTAGACAGTTTTTTTCCCACTATGAATCTGGTAATGAAGAACATAAGGCAAGGAACTCACTGCACTTAAAATTTCCATTTTCAAGAACTTTGTGTTGTTCTGGGTTTATAGTTTCATGGTTTTCCCCCCTTCCTTTTCTGAACCTCCCCCCCCCAAATTCCATTTGAACAACTTGCACATTTCTATGTCATAGCACATTCTAGTTTATGAAGTATCTGCCCAGGTGGGCTGTGTACATGTTCATCTGTTCCCAGGATGTAGGTAAAATGTTTGCCATCCTTTTAATATTTATGAGACTCTATGATGACAAGAAACATGAAGGATGAACAAGAGCTATTATGAAGACAATGGCAGTAGTCAGATGGGTTGATCTGCGGGCTATTTATTGGCCATGTTCAAGGTTCTGTCCTCACTATGGAGCTGGGAAGCTTCTTTACAGACACTTCTGTCTTCTAGGTCCACATGCTGTCTCCTGTAACAGTTGTCATGACCTTCAAAGATTAGTTCTGTCACTCACATTTAGCTGAGACTCAAAGAAGTGAAATGGTTTGTCAGCAGTCAGGAGTCCCAAGCACATCAGTGTGGCTTTTTCTCCTTCATGTCCTATATGTACAGGCTGAATTTTATTTCTGCTGCATTGACATTCCATCCCATCACAGGAGGAAAATAATGGATCAAAGCTGAGGAGTGTTTGCAGCAGCAGCCTCTGGCCAAGTTCTTTGTACACAGTGGGCCCATGATATTTTTTTAAGGCACTGACATAATTTTGCTAATGGCTCCCACTTTCCTAGTCCTCTGACTTTGCTAACCAAAATGAAAATGGAGCCAGAAAGTAGAAAGTAGAATAAAGACTCAGTGTCATGTCTATCCATAAAGTGCCCACAACATTGGCAGTCTTCCAAAGGCTGCCATTTTGTTTGATGCACAGAATAGAACATCCACAAAGGGACTAAATAATTGCTTGATTTTTTGCTTCATTTCTTTCTTACCCCTCAATAGTCCTTCAGTCCTTTCTGAAATATCTTTGATTCTCTGCTATATAACCTTTAGATGACCCTATATTAAAGGTTTCACCCTCAATACATAGTTAGGATACTCTTTCAAGACCACTGGGGGCATATTAGATTTGTAGTTTTCATCCTGAAGTACCTACAATTTCTTATATTCATTTAATATAAAAAAATGACTTTAATAACCCCAGCAGTCTAGTCACTGGCAGTATCCATGGCCAAGATTTTATGAATATAATTTGTCTTTGTGGTCACAAAAATAATGGAAACCTTTTCAGTAACAAATATTGGAGCTCTTGAATGAAAAGACATATTGGCCCCAAGAGACTTTAGCCAACACTTTTCCTAGAAATTCATTTACAGCCCATCTGAGGCAGAGTTCAGAGGGAAAAGAGACCCTTTCCTGTAATTTCAGAAAATTTCTCACATCAACCATTGAATGGCCCAAGTTTGTTCAATGAATATATGTAGAGCCTGTGGTTGAGAACTAGCCCCTTCCAAACCATACAGACAGAGTGTGG
Organism: Cricetiscus sungorus; assembly: GCA_030556225.1. Lineage (NCBI taxonomy): Eukaryota > Metazoa > Chordata > Mammalia > Rodentia > Cricetidae > Cricetiscus > Cricetiscus sungorus. Next base: position 2,563,509 of record JANBXA010000729.1, on the reverse strand, counting down.
GGAGGCCAGAATAGGAGAGGGAATTAGGGGGAATGCATTTTTTTAATAATTTCTAATCCACTTAGACCCTTTGCTAAAACAAAACACCAAACGTTTCCCATAAAGTTTGTTCCATAATTTCACATCCTCACATCTCCATCACTACTAAAAGACTAAAAGATGAAAAAAAGCAGTCCAGATCTTGAGTAAATGAAATAGTTTCTCTCAGACAGGAACTTGTAAAGAGTAAGCCCCATAGCATACTTCAAACAGGGGAAGCACTTTAGAGAAGTCATGTCAAAGATCCTCTTGGGACTAAAGGACATGAGGAAAACATAAAGGAGTGGTCTCTGGTACTTGTGTCTTCCTCATGTTATCAAAGAAAGGAAACAAGGAGTGTGAGACCCAAGGGTGAGAATCAGCCAGAGCAGCTGGGTCAGGGTTCCTAAGTCAGATGAACTAGGGTAAGGTGCCAGAAACCCTGGATAAGCTGGTGCTTCTGGTCCACTGTTACTCCAGTCTGATCTCACTGTATCCTCACAGGCAGCCCCTCCAAATAACAGCAGCTGGTCACAATTGCCACAGTGTTTAGAGAGAAACATTCAAAGATTTTTCTCCTATGGATGTCTTCTTAGCTCCCAAGAATATTTTCATTGGCAGGATGTAGTAAGAAACTTGCTGCCAAGGGATTCTGGGAAATGTAGGTTGCACACCCCTGGACTGGATAGAATGAAGCACAGGATGGCAGATGTGGAGTTGGGTTATAATGTGTAAACAATGAGCACCCTGATGTGAACAGATCGTTGTAAAACAGCATAACACTAGAGGATCGTTAAAACAACAACAACAACAACAACAAAAACAAAAACAAAAACAAAAAACAACTGTGTATTGAGGAAAGGTCATCCCAAGTCACTTCAGAAGAGATACATGCCAATCATTTATTCCTTCCTCGTGTCTTTTCAGCAAGTATTCCATCAGACAAAGGGAATAAGCTAGGTGAAATGAAAGCAAGAGGAAACTCAGGAAAGAGATGATGGTTATCACATCATGGAAGTGCAGGATAGGATGTGGGACATATAAAAAAGGTCAAGTCATATGAAGCCAGGCACAGAGTTTCAAAACTATTATCTTTGAACTCAAAAGGCTGAAGCAGGAGGAAGGACCAGCTTGTGCTGCCATGGAGAAAGTATTTTAGAGTGAGTAACCCAAGCAGGCTCCCTACCCACGGAGTGATTGTTAACCACATAGGTGTAATACAGACCTTCGATTTTTCTGTGTGAAGTTACACTTAGTCGGGGACTGACCATTCTACCCATGGGTTATACTTTGCTTGGAGGGAGCTAAGGCTCTTAAAACCTAAGGATGGACATCTCCGAGGAAGAAGAAAAAGGCAAATTATTCAGTACAGGGAAAGAACAATTGTGGCATGGAAAAGGCTGGTACAACAGATAACTGCTTTACATCAGTCTCTAAGTAACCAGATATTAAGAAAAAAAGACTTTCCAAAAATGCCTGGGTCCAACACTGCTGCCTGAAACAATAGCCACTGTGCACCTGCCTCATCATAGTTGCATTCCTACAGAAAGAGGGACAGAAAGAGGATAAATTCCCTACTTTAGCTCTGCATCACTTTGAGAATGCCTGCACTCATACACTAACCACTCGATGGGGGTACTTTTGTGTAGAGAGCTGTGAAGTGCAGCGCCTTAAAGATGGCGCTGGCTTCCGCCTTCCACCTCCCCAAGGGTGAGCACTCTCTGGCATAAACAAGCCCTTATTTGGTTAAGTCTGTTCAGCCTGTCTGCTTCCGTGTTAGAGTAGCCTATCTACAGGGTCCACGTAGCTCACTGCGGTTGGTTAGTGCAAGGGTATTTAAGCCTGTGCAGGGGTCCCTCAGGGTCTCGAGGGTCAGAAGAACATGTTTCAAGGATCCTGATTAAAACTGCATGAAGAAGATCTTCCCGGAGTCGCGTCTTCCTTGCTGGCAGGGGCAGGCACGTACACTTTTGCTTTGTACTAAAAGCTCTATCTTCTTTTTTCACCGTGTCCCAGGTTTCCCTTCTGAAAACAAGAAGACAGACCACACTGGGCTGAGGGCTCCTTATCTTATCTATTTGTCCCTGTGACATCCAGAGTTCTCACACTGTGATCAGTCAGTCTTGTTCTCCCATGTGACCCCTTGGTCAACACTATCACTTAATTTAGAAGCAAATCTTATGTGTCTTTCTGATAAGCATTTAAGCATATGTCACGAAAGATAATTTACAGAACAATCTCATTACATTACTGAAAAATTAGCTGTTTCTTAATATCATTAAATATCAATGATCACATGAACCTAATATATCTCACCAGCTTTTTATGCTGCATGTGTCCAAATAAGATGCCAAAAATCTTCATATTGATATATTATATAATTCTATTTTAATGTATTGATTCTTTCCTCCTTACCTCTCCTCTTAAATTTATTTGATGGTGGTTTTAATTCAGTTTTCCAAATCATAAAATCAATTTCATGTCTTTTTTTGAAAGAAATTAAAAACTACTGAAATGCACAGTATGATTTTTTTTCTAAAATCACCTACTACCCAACATGTAAGATAGTGAACATGTTGGTATCATTTCCTTACTAACAGATTTTTAAGACAAATGTCACACACATACACACACACTCACACACACACACACACACATACACACACACTCACACACACACACACACACACACACACACACACACACATTAGTTAATTTTCTATTGCACTGTGACTAAGACACCGTATTGAAAAAGGAGTTTATTTAGCCTTATAGTTCCTGGGGTAGGGGTGGGAGGTCCATAATGCTGGGGGCAGCATGGTAAAGAGAAGCAGACTTGGTGCCTGGAGCTGTAATCTGAGAGTTGACAGTTCACATGTTGAAGCATGAACATGAAATAGATCATCTGGGAATGGTGCATGGCTTTAAAACCTCAAAGCATGCCTTCAGTGCTTACTCTGGCAAAGTCATAACTCCTAAACCTACCCAAACAGAACCAAAGACCAAGTATTCAAACACCTGAGCCCATGGAGGGCATTTTCATCCAGACAACCAGAATACCTCCAAGCCCTCTCATTATCATTCCATACAACCCATTTTTCCTCATTGCATTATATACCTATACTCCTTCTCATCTAAAATGATGTGCTCATTTTTAAGAGTTTTAAAATATGTTGCCAAATTACACCCCAGAGAGCCTCCAAAGCTGTGAGCTAAATATACTTCTTCACAAAGTACAAAGCATTGGAGAAAAGGGGATTATACAGAACTATTTCTGAATGTATACCTGCCCAAAATGAAGGAAGTCATTAAAATGATAAAGAACAGAGAATGTCTTCAGTACAGCTAAAGTCTGGGGAACAGTGGGTTGTTCTTAGGAACGGAATCTGCTTCCAGCTTTGAATCAGACACTAATGGTCTATTGAGTAAGGGGGCATTAACAGTAAAGCATGAACTGTTGCAAGCACCAATGGGAAGACTGTTAGACACCTCTGGTGCTATAGCCTATTGGAAAATAACTATCTTGACAACTGATAATGAAAGCATTCATCCAAGAACTGTCTTGATGGCACGTTCATCCTTGAACACAGCTTGAACATCAGGGATGTTCTACCTGTTCTGACAAGAATTTCTAACTTAAAGAAATAGATGTGCCAGTTTCCTAATAACACAGCCTACAACTTCCCCTTTCTTAACTCTGTATTTTTACTTACTACTACTTCTTGGCAGAGTATAAAATTTTCACCTATTCATGATGTTATGTCTGTTTCGTGTGTCAGTTGGCAATCTTACTTGTAGCTGAGACTTAACCAAATGTGGCCTTTAATTTTTGGAAATGTCACAAAAATGTTAGCAGTGTATAGTTCAAAGGAACATGAACAAAGGTTAAGACATGGTACCTACCTCCCATAAGTTCAGACATTTCTTTAAATAAGTAAAGCATATAGGCAATTAAGGTCAGTTTTATAAAAAAGAAAAGAGGTGGTAAAGCTTGAGAGTTTAACTTCCAAGGTAAGAGATGTGGAAATAGGGAAGCAGAAACAGATGACAAACAGAAAGAAGCCTTACCTCATAATACCTCCGGAAAAGTGATGAGATTTACAGATGCTGTGTTGGCCAGAAAAACAAAGTAGAGATATGCCTTTACTACAGGTCAAAGGTTTAAATTGGCCACTGATTTTGGAAGATAACTTGGCATCATTAATTAAATTTTTAAAATATACATGGCCTCATCCCAGTGATCCTCCTTGTAGATGTCTAGAGATTGTCTTACATTATCTTGTGCATAAAACAGAGGTGCTCATAATAGATGCTAACTAACAAATTCTTTAAAAGCCAGAGTACATGCCATATAATTCTAAATAGCAACTCAAGTACTAAAATCAGACATTATATAATTAATAAAATGGTTATAAACCAGTGCATGGAAAATAACCCCATTTACATACAATAAAACAAAGCAAGGCACTCCTGAGACACATTCAAAAAGAGGAAAATTCACTGGTGTCTATGCAATGCTTGCAAACAAGATATTTCACTTTGTTGCAAGAGTCAATGGAGGGGAAACTTTCTATACTGTCTCAATACTATTACTTTATAAGATCATTCTCCCAAAGATGATTTTAGAAAATACTACAACATTTTGAAAAACAGCATGAGCCATAGAACATTTCTTATAATTATCAGTGTCCTTCTTGAGGTTTTGCATCTTCTAGTCAATACTTATCTAGTTCTTTGCTTAACTAAAAAATAAAACTGTCTTACAACCCTTGCAGCCACTCAGTTCCAAGTTCATCCTGTCCTGGACACCATGTTCATTGTGATTGGTTGATGTCTTTCATGACGACATCAAAGGCTAACTAACATTCACACCAGGTACGATGTTGACTTTGTAGTCTTAATTAAGACAGCCAAGTGCACATTCAGAATGAATCCTCTAGACATTCTCTTGAAGGATCTCAAGATGCACACATTTGCCAGAACTTAGGACTTGTGCTTGATGCAGTTTTGTTGTTTGTTGTTATTTTGTTTTGTTTCTTTTTTGAGGAGGTAGCAAAGCCTGGATTGCTTGCTTTTGAAAGGAATGATTTGATTTTCTTAATTAAAGTCTTAGCATGTGGAAAGATTGGGACAGCTTGAGATGCAGGAAATCTCTTTACTCTCTACCTTCTTCCAACATTTCATGAGAAGAACTTAAGGGCAGTAGAGAAGGAATTATCAATCAATGGCCATCGTGACATGTCACATACTTTTCTTATAGTATAACTGCTTCAAAGCTGAAAGCATGAAGGTGACAAATTCTGGGAATTCTAAGTGCTTCTGTCTTGTTCTAGTTCAGTTTTGGAACCCACATATCATGCTTTAATGAACACCAAGCATGCAATTTCAGAAACTGAGTTGTTCAGACAACAGGTCACCTTAAGTTCTAACAGCCAGCTGGACTCCACTATCAGACATGTGAGTGACCTGGGCAGGTCTTGTGTTCAAATTCAGGAGTTGAACCTAATGTTCTCCCCAAGATGGATAAAAGTGAGCCTCTGGTGGAGCTGAGGTACCTAGAATAAAACACTGAAGCTGGAGAGGAAATGCTTGCCTTGCCAGGACAAGGCAGACCTGAACAAGATCATGGTTGTCCTGGCACCTAGATTTCTCCCAACTGCTGATCATGACTATGCTTTAATTTATTTGAAGTTTATACCCACAAGTAAAATAGTTAGATCAGGAATAATCCTATTTTTTTTTATCAAGTGCCATATTAACAGCATTATTTTACAGTTCTGTGCCACTAAGTAAGCATTTAATTTTTTGCTCATCTTTATCAATACTTACTATTTCTAAGAGGTTTTAATTGTTTATTTTGTTTTACAGTAGACATCTAATGGATATGATGTATTACCTCTCTCTGGCTTTGATTTTTACTTTTATAGGAAAACAGTCTAGTTTAGGATGATTAGTGGCACAGCAGTAGATAACCTGAACATTAATTAATCTTACCTCTCATGATAGCAGCCTGAAATAGACAGTTGTATCTAAATAGACATGGGTGTTTCTCCCTAGCTAGTCTGGAGTAAGTGTATTTCTTTTAACTTTTCACATCACTGAAAAGTTTCTATATACTCTTGACTTTACCTCCAAAGGAATGCTCAAATACACTTTTTGTCTAACCCTGTACTCTAAGCCTGCCTATACTGTCTTATTTCAGTTTCATTGTGAATTTTAAATTCATATTTATTTATTATTCCCATGCAGAGGTTCTAAGATTTGATTTTTAAAAAAGTTTGTGAATCATCCCCATAAAATATTGAGAAAATGGGAAATGTACCATCATATTGTGATGCTAAATGGATGTTTAAAAGAAATATAGAAATATTACCATTTAGAGGGAATCCCTTGGCATAAAGAGCAGGAGACCCTGCCATGGAGTTGAAGGTGGAGGTCGACATCATCAGGAATTGAGGCTAGAGTGTGAAGAAGGAAATCACCATCTGGACACAGATTTCTTGTGTGTAGTTTGTTTGTGTTCATATGGTCTTGTCTGCTGCCAACAATGCCAAATAAGTTATTGCAAATAAGATACATATGAAGAAACTTACATACCTAGGCTTTTGCAAGTGTTCTCCAATGGCTCATGAGTTAAGTGATGACAAATCCTTTGTGCTATGCAGAGGTGGCAGTACCTTCAGGAGGTAGACTGGAAGTGAAGTCCTTGTTGATGTCCCTTTAGAGGGGGTTTTGAGAACCTGGCCCTCCTTCTCTTTCTCTTTGCTTTCTTGTCAGGACCATAGTATGAAGGTCCTTGTACCAGGTTCTCCAGGGAAACCAGGAATGTTAACCACACAGGATTGTCTTTCAAATGGGAAAGATAAAAAAAAAAAAAGAAGAAAAAAAGAAACCAAAACCAAAAAAACAACCAACCAACCAAACAAACAAACAAAAAACAAAAAACCTTCTCTTCTATCTAGAAAGCTGAGAATTGGAAGTGATTAATAGCCTGGTGATCTGAGTCATCTGTTGGTCCAGGCTATATCAAGTTCCTACAACCAGGACCAGAGGTGGCTAATAACCTAAATGAACCTTATAGCCATAGGCTCTCCCAAGCTCTCACAACCCAGACCACAGGTGGCTAATGACCCAAATGTCCTCCACACCTGACCTGATGTGAGAACTTAAGGACAGTAGAGGAGGAATTATAAGTCAATGGCCATTGTGACATATCACATGCTTTTCTTATAGTATAACTGCTTCAAAGCTGAAAGCATGAAGGTGACAAACTCTGGGAATGCAAGTGCTCCTGTCTTGTTCTATTTTTGTACCTTTGAGCTGAACTTCTTCTTCTATCCCTATTACTCTTACATTTGGTCTTTTTGTGGTGTTCCAGATTTCCTGGATACTTTATGTTAAGAATTTGTTGGATTTAACACTTTCTTTGACTGGTGAATCTATTTCCTCTGTCGTATCTTCAATGCTTGAGATTTTCTCTTCCATCTCTTCTGTTCTGTTGTTTATGCTTGCATCTGTAGTTCCTGATTATTTACCCAGATTTTCCCATTCCAGAATTCCCTTAGTTTGTGCTTTCTTTATTGCCTCTATTTCAGTTTTTAAGTCTTGAACCATTTCCTTCATCTGTTTGATTACTTTTTCTTGGTTTTCTTTAGGGGTTTGTTGGTTTCTTCCAATTTTTTGTTTGTATTTTCCTCCATTTCTTTAAGGGAATTTTTAATTTCCTCTTTAAAGACTTTAATCATCTTCAAAAATTTACTATTTTTAATGTCGTTTTCTTCTGCTTCATCTGCGTTGGGGTGTTTCGGTCTTGCTGTTGTAGTACCACTAGTTTCTGGTGGAGCTGTATTGCTCTTTGTGTTGTTGTTATACTATTTTCTACCCATTTCTTTCTCCAACTAGTACAGGTATAGCCTGTGTTTCAAGGGGTCTCTCTAGTTGGTGCGGTTGGGGGCTGTGGCTCTGTTGATCACTCCTCCAGGTGCAGGCAGAAAAGAGCCTCAGACGATTCCTCTTTCAGGTGTAGGGGGCCAAAGGCTCAGGTGGTTGCTCCTCTGGATGAAGGGGGCCCGGGCTCCAGAGGTCACGCCTCCAGGTTTAGGCAAGGACAGTGCTTCTGCTTCAGTGATCACTCCTTTATGGGCAGGTGGATCTGAGACTCTGGTGGTTGCTGATGTGGCTAGGTATTTCATACAGAGAATGGCACTGGATGCTGTCTGGGACATTGGTGTGTTTTCCCAGAGGCACTTCTTAAGATAGATCATTCCTGGGAGCTGCTGCTCTTGATGCTTCCAGGCTGCTAGCTCTGCCACTGATGCTTTACCTCTCTCCCAGCTTCAGGGCTGTTGGCTGTTCTCTCTCTCTCTCTCTCTCTCTCTCTCTCTCTCTCTCTCTCTCTCTCTCTCTCTCTCTCTCCTGGGTTCCAGGCCAATTATTGCATTTTTAAATGAACATGTCATGGTTTCCTGGCTCACGTAAGCTTGCTGCTCAGCTCCCTCTGAGTCTATGTAACTGTGGGTAGCTTTGGACTCCCTGAAAATAGATTCTTATATTAATTTTAAAATTCAATTTTATTCAGTGTCATCAGTAGTTCTTTATGATTTCAAGTGGAATTATATATGTAGATTCATATATGAAGGATGGCTACCTTTATAATTCTACCTAGATACCAGCAGTGCTTCTTTATTTCATCAATTACTCATATATTTTTGTAAGTTTAATTGCCTCATTCACATTATTAATTTTTACAATTGATTTTAGTCTCATAATTTAGATATCTGTCATGTTTCCTGTCTTCCATGGTGCCTGGTTGCAGAAGTCGGAGTTAGCCATGTTCCTGAACTGTGTGGGGGTGGTCTTCCTTCATTCCTTTCTTTTCTATTTCCTTTTTTGTCAGGATCTTTTTTTTTAACAAAACAAAATCCCCAGCTTCTTCTCTAGCCTGCAGTAGTCTAGTGAAACTGGTCACTCTCCTCACCTGATGGATGGACTGTGTTATCTACACCATTTCTAATGCCGTATGCTGCTTTCTGCTACCTCCAAACCGTTTTATTTGTTTTTGATGGTGAGATGTAGGGTGTTGTTATTTTCCAGCTTTTATGATGAGTTAATTGAGTGTCAGAGCCTTTGTCACAGCAAACATCATATTCTGGATGGTTTTCATTATTTCATTCAATTATTATGTTTTTGTGAATATGAATAAATGAGTATGTTTTCCCTGCCAGTTGGTCCTGCCGCCACGCCAGCCCCCAATAACATGCTGCGAATCTGTATTTGATATAATGATGTTGGCTAGTTACTAATTTCTTATTGGATAGCTCTATCTTAATGATTAACCCATTTCTATTAACCTAAGTATTTTCACGTGGTTTCATCTTACTGGAGAGTGGACCCGGACCTCTGTTCTCTCCAGTCTCTACCTGTTGACTCCTCCCAACTACTTTCTCTTTCTTTCTAGTCTCCTAGTCCCTTCTATCTTGTTTTCCTATTGGCCAACAGTGCTTTATTCATTAACCAGTATGAAAAACATATATACAGAATGGCATCCTCCATCAATAGAACAAAGACCATGAAAACACAAAGTTGAATTAAATAATAAAAATTATTCAAAATATGGAAATACAATTTAATAAAGAGATAGAATCTAAAGAAAAGCAAAAATAAAATACAACTTAAAATGAAAAATTCAGGAATTCAAAGAAAATTTCAGAGAAAAACTTGACAATAGATTAAATGAAGGAGAGGAGAGAATATCAAGTCTTGAAAATGAGGTGGAGGAATTGGATCACTTAGTCAAAGAACGTATCAAATCCCAAAAGTTCCCTGAATGGAATGTGCAGAAACCCTGGGATCTATAAAACCCAAAACCTATGAATAATAATTATGTAAGAAGAGATCCAGTCAAAGGCATATAAAATATTTTCAACAATATTATAGAAGAAAACTTCCTTAACCTTAGGAAAAGAGAGACAGAATTCTATTGAGGTCCAAGATGTGGCCAGAATAGAAACTCCCATGTCATATAATAATAAAAACAGTAAATATACAGAACAAAGAAAGGATATTAAAAGAAAGCAAAGTCAAAGTACAGACAAAGGAAGGCAAGGAAGACTTATCAGAAAGCAGCTGATTATTCAATGGAGACCATGAACACAAGAACATATTGGACCAGTAGTCTATAAGTGTAGTGAGATATTCACTTTGTCTGCTTCTGTGGCACTGACCATGCCCATTGGGGTGGAGCCATGGGTGGAAGTGACCTGTGGAACTAGGTCTGAGGAAGAGCCCAGGAAAGCTCTCTTGCTGGTGGATAGGAGAGCATCCGGTGGAACTTGGTGGTGTTCATCTGTCTAGGTTGTAAGTTATTTCTCCCTGAATAAATATCTATTCAGCCTATTTGTTTATCCTGATCTTATTAAACCACGATATCTGGTGTCAGAAGCGGAATCACGATTTTCACAGGACTGGGGTTTCACCCAGGTGGCAGACGCCATTCTCTTGTTATGTTGAGAGTAGATTTTTCCTGCCGGTCTGCTCCCACCACTGTGCCAGCCTCAAATAATACACAGAGACTCTGTATCAGATATAAAGATGTTGGCCTGTTTCTAATGTTTCTTATTGTCTGGATCTGTCTTAATGATTAACCCATTGCTATTAATCTAAGTACTTCTATGTGGTCTTATCTTACCAGAGAGAGGGGCTGGCATTCTTCTCTCCATCCTCCATCTTTACCTTCTCCCTCCTCCTTCCTCTCTTCTCCTACTCTCCTAGTCCCACCTATCTTGCTTTCCTATTGGCCAACAGTGCTTTATTCATTAACCAAAAAGAGAAATATATTTACAGAATGACATCTCCCATCACTATAAGTTGTGAAAAATGTCAGCCTCTACTACTATAACTAGAAAAACTGTCAGTCATAATAAAAAGGAAAAAGGACAACTTTCCATTTAAAAACAAACTTATGAGTATCAAGTCAATTTTATAGAAGATACTAGAAGTAACACTTACATCTGAAGAGACAACTAAACATACTCAAGAAGATCTGGGACAAATGATTAATTCCAGAACACTGAATCAGAGGAGGCTCCTAACAGAACACCATAGAAGTAACAAAATAACAAGAGTCAGGACACTTTGTTCAATAATAACTCTTATTATTTTTTGTCTCAATTTCCAAATAAGGAAACAAAAATTAACAGATATGATCAGAAAATGGGATCCATATTTTTTTTCTGCCTCTAAGAAATGTACCTGCTAGGACAGGAGCAAACAAAGGGTGCACTTCAGAACTGAACCTCCTGTGCTTGTAGAAATGAATCCCGAACTGGTAGTTGGTGCTCTTTCTTAGGCCCTTAGGCCCTTACTTGTGTTGTGTGTTAACAGGAACATGTGATGCTCATTTCAAGCCTTTGTTTTAACATTTCTTCAGACTGGTGATGCTTGTCTTTAGAGCTGGCTGAGAAAGTTTTGGTAACAGAGTGGAGAAGGACTGGGTGAGTTAGAAAAGCACACAAAAGTCAGACACAGGCTGGGTACTGGATCTCACTCCCGAGATCTGGGGATTTAAGAGCTAGCCTCAGTGTAGGCTGATGCCAGAGCTCTAGGAGATAAAGGTGTCTCTACCTTAAAGGGGAAGACTGTTGAGGCTCGGCAGTCTGTGGGCCCGCCTCTGATGGGCGGGACGCGTAATCACTACGTCAGGCCTTACCTGGCTGGGCGGAGACTGGGTTATGCAGCCAGCTGCCCAAGCTACCTGGCTGCAGAGACTGAAATATGCATGCGCAAGCCCCCTTCTTAAAAGCAAGCGCCCCACACCCCGCTCTCTCTCCGCTTTCAGTTGGCCACCAGCTACCCCCCTCTTTCCTCTCCCCTCTCTCAATAAACTCCACGTGGGCGCTCAATCTCGTGTTTGTGTTTCTTAGGCCCTAGCAGCTGCGCAAAAACAACAACAAAGACTTTTTGGAATGTCTGGACATAAAACATAATTCTCAAGTATTGGAAGAAATTACTATCCAGCTACCCTGTGGAATGGTTTCTGTGGAAACCCTTCAGCTACTTCACCCTAATATTGGGCACTTCTGAAGTGGAGAATTAGACTTTAATCTATACTTAGGCTGTAGACCCTCCACCAAAGCTACTGCAGAATTAACAAACATCCCTACATGAAGAAGTGCCCACGCATGCACGGTTTCCACTTGCTAATTTTGTCTCCTGAGTTTTGCCCCCAACTGTATGGAAAAATTAGTTCCCACACAGGTTCTCAACTGAAAGATTCTGGGAAATACAGGGTGATTTTTTTTTTGTTTTATTTGTTTGTTATTTTTTAGATTTCTGGTGCCTATAGAACACAAAGGAAATATAAGCTGTTAGAATTTGTATGGAATGGGCCAGTCTGTAATACTTGCTACATAATATATCAGCCTAAATAACACTTGTTGACAGAATTGTAGTTACAACACATGTACAAAAATTTAAAAATCCATATGGTATGGAAGATGTAAAAGATTAAAGTCTGCTAGAAACCATCTTTTATTATTTCTTCTTGCATTAGTTATCTATTGCTGTGTAACAAATTTTTCCATCCCAAAATGAAAAGCATTTATGCAGTCGCAGTTTGTGTGAAGCAGAAGTCTCTGCACTGCTGAGCCAATTGCCAATTGTCTCTGACTCTGTCCCCTTCAGGTAAGCTGTTCTTTGACTTCAGCCTCCCCTAAACACCCATCTATGGGAGGATGTTCTCTCTACTTCACTCACTAGTTAACATGATTTAGTTTCTCACAGACTCCCTGGATTCCTTGCCACTTTGGGCCTCTACAAAAGGCAACATACCAAACAGCAAATAACTTCCTTCTGTGTGAGCAGATGGGAGAGAAGGCAAGCAAAAACATCCAAGAAGGAAGCAACAGTCCTCCAGAACTGAATCTTGGAAGTGATATCCATTGTTTTTAGTGAGTGCAGCTGATGCAGGAGTGCAGGATCTCATAAGGTGAGGATGCAGGATGTATTGTGCATGTCCCACCTCCTTGCCTTCCATGTCCCTGTCATCCAAAGTTAGCACAGATGTTATTTATTCTTTACAAAGAGTAAAAGGGAAAGAATTATACTCAAATTTTAAGACATAGAGACATTCTAAAAGTTACTGTTAAAATTTAAATGTCAACCATTCCTGAGTGGCATTTTCTTAGCCAACTAGACCAGATGAGCATTGAAACTCACAGCTTGTATTCAAGAAAAAAAAGGGAAAAAACGGTAAACAGTACAGCAATGGTAACACAGTGAAGAGCCCAAATGTGTGTTTACATTTCCACAAGTGAAAAGAAAAAGAATCCACCATGGAACACATGGGCGATGTCTCAGAAAGAGTTTCTGAGCAAAATTGCTCAGAAAATTACCAGCTGAGAGAGAATCATGGTTGTTGTTCCATGATGGCAGTGTAATGTTAGCCTGATGTGCAGTTGCCAATGATTGGTTTCTGCTTGCCAAGGTGCAGTTCCTCGCTCTATTAGTAATGATAACCAGCTCCACCAAGACAATGCTGTTAATTTCCTTTTCCAGGTGAAGATACCATAGCCCTCAGGACAGAGTGACCTGTCATAATTCAAGACATAGGCTCGGTTTCAGTGCTTCCCTTCTTTTCACTTCATTTTCCCAATGCCAGATGCCCTTCTGAGCCCCTCTCGACCTTGATTGATTCCAAATTACTGTGCAGCATGAGGAGGAAGAGTAAAGGTGGAGAAGCTTGAAGGTCCCCTCCATCAGTTCCTTCAGTAGGATAGTTTTCAGATGTTGACAATATTCTTCTTTGTAAGGGATTCTGAAAACAAGGACCACCTGCTTCTCACCTGTTTGTTCATCATCTAGCCATGTAACCCACAACAGGGTCATTTTACTTTACAAGAATGGGAACATGTTTAGCAACCATTCTTCATCTGTGTAGACAGCAGCTGGTCTTAAGATACTGGCTTTTGGTCTATACACATTTAAGTTAAGAACACAACTAAATATAGAAGACTCAGCTACTTGAGAAAGAAAATGCTACAATAAATATTTGTAGTAAACATTCCAATTTAATTGGAAAGACTGCTACAATTAGAAGCTACTGGTGACTACCTTCATTTAGAAATTTGAGCTATTACTGTCTAAAGTGTTTTTTAAGTTTATTTTTTATTTCATTTTATATTCTAACCACAGTTTTCCCTTCTACCCCTCCTGCTGCTCCCCTCTCCTCTCTGTTCTGCCCACCCCTATCCACTCCTCCCACAGAGTAAAGGCTCCCATGGGGAATTAACAAAGCCTAGCCCATTAAGTTAAGGTAGGACCAAGCCCCTCCCCTCTGCATTAAATCTGAGCATGGTATCCATCATAGGGAATGGGCTCCAATAAGCTATCTTTTGTACCAGGGACAGATCTTAGTCCTACTGCCAGCAGACACTCACGTAGACCCAGATGCACAGCTATCCCTCACATGCAGAAGCCCTAGCTTGGTCCCATGGAGGCTCCACAGTGGTTGCTGTCTTAAAACACCATGCTTAAGGCAGCTAATGGAATAAAGAACTCATTTTGGCTTCTGGTTCAGGAGAGTTAGCGTTCCTAATGTCTGAGAAAGTGTGGCCATGAATGGAAGGAATGGCAACAGAAGGAAGATGCTGAGATTGTATACCTTGAACAGGAAACTGGAAGCAGAAGCAGGAAGCAGGAAGCAGAGAGCAGAAGCATTTTCTGTGTGCTACCTAATCCTCCCCCAAATAATACCTCCAAATGGGGTCAACATTTTCAAATGCCCAAGACTATGGACACGTTTTTATCCAAACCACCACATGCCATACCTTGGTCCCTATAGACTTGTGGCCATAATATAATACAAAGTACATTTAGTCCAACTTCAAAAGTCTAGCCTAGGTTTTCAAAATCTAAAGTCTCTAATCAAGAACAGATAAGATATTTAAATAGACCTATAACCCCTAATGAAATAGAAGCAGTCATCAAAAGTCTCCCAACCAAAAAAATGCCCAGGGCCAGATGGTTTCAATGCAGAATTCTACCAGAAATTCAAAGAACAGCTAATACTAATACTCCTTAAAGTGTTCCACACAACAGAAGCAGAAGGGTCATTGCCAAATTCCTTTTATGAGGCTACAATTACCTTAGTGCCCAAGCCACACAAATACACAACTAAGAAAGAGAACTACAGACCAATCTTCCTCATGAACATTGATGCAAAAATACTCAATAAAATACTGGCTAATAGAATCCAAAAACACATCAGTGAAATCATGCACCATGACCAAGTGGGCTTCATCCCAGGGATGCAGGGCTGGTTCAACATATTAAAATCCATCAATGTAATACACAATATAAACAAACTGAAAAAAAAACACATGATCATTTCGCTAGATGCTAAAAAAAGCCTCTGACAAAATCCAACACCCCTTCATGATAAAGGTCTTGCAAAGATCAGGGATAACAAGAAAGTACCTAAACATAATAAAAGCAATATACAGTAAACCACAACCAACATCAAACTAAATGTGATTCCTCCAAAATCAGGAAAAAGACAAGGCTGTACTTCAAGTTCTAGCTAGAGCAATAAGACAACAAAAGGAGATCAAGGGGCTACAAATTGGAAAGGAAGAAGTCAAACTTTCACTATTTGCAAGTGATGATAATTTACATAAGTGTCCCAAAAAACTCTACTAAGGAACTCCTACAGCTGATAAATACCTTCAGCAATGTGACAGGATATAGGATTCACTCAAAAAATCAGTAGGGCTACTATATACAGACTATAAATGTGTTAACAAAGAAATCAGAGAAACATAACCCTTTACAACATAATGCTTACCAAACAAGTGAAAGACCTATATAATAAGAACTTTGAGTCTTTAAAGAAAGAAATTCAAGAATTTACCAGAAAATGGAAAGATCTCCCATGCGCTTGTTTAGGTAGGATCAATACAATAAAAATGGCAATCTTGCCAAAAGCCATCTATAGATTCAGAGAAATTCCCATCAAAATCACAGCACAATTCTTCAGTCTCTTCAACACTCAGCAAACTCTCTTAATTTTAAGCCCTTGTAAAATCCAAAAGTAAATTACATGCTTCCAATGCATAACAGTACAAGATATACATTAGCATTGCAAAAGGCAGGAATGGAGATATAGTGAAAAAATACTGGAAAGGACTCAGTATGGGAAGCATCAAGTCCTCTAGCTCTATGTCTGCTGTTCAAAACTTAGATGACTCTACTTCTCCAGCTTTGTTGTATGCAACACACATCTCTCTCTTGGGATTTTTCTAATCAACATATGCAGCACTTCTTGATAAATATATCTCAAGGATCTAGAAGCTCTAACATTGTGAGGTCTCCAACTCAACCTAGGATTCACTTTCATAGATGCATGCAATGACTTTTCACAACCTTTTGGGCTCTCACAGCCTTCACACTGTAATTCCTTTGCTACAGAGTACCTGGTCTTCATAATTCTTTGAAACCATGGAGGAAGAATTCATTCCTCTAAACTAACTCCACATGGAGGATATTGCCAAGTTCTGCTGTCAGCTTGGGATGGACCCTTCTTTGCTTGAACCATGTTAGCCTCAGCTTTTTTTTTTTTTTTTTTTTTTGCTGTTGCTTCCTAAGAGTAGAAAAACTTTTTAGGCCTTTTCCTTTCACCAGTTGGAAGCTTAGCTAGGTGGGGCTTTTCCCTGTGTTCCAGTGGAGAGTAGGAGGCCTCATCTTAATTGCAACAGTCTTTATCTCTTGCAGTACAGGCCTTGATTACAGCACAAAGTTGAGTAGAACTCCTTTTCTCTGCAAATTGCACATTTTAAAATTCTTTCTGCCTTATTTGTGCTTTTTCATTGTTAGCTTGCACAGCAGTCATTATCAATAACCATGGTACAGAATCAATATTGTGTTTACTTGAAATTGCCTCCATCAGGGAATTATTCCATTATTTCATTATTTTTAAATTTAGCTGAGGAAAGTTCTCCGAACAAGGGCAAAAATCAGCAAGATTATTATTGTTGTTGTTGTTGTTGTTTTTTGCCAAAATACCAAGGGAATGTCTTTCCAGTTGGTAATATTGTTCTCCTCTGAAACTGCTTGAATGGGGCCTTCATATTCTACCTTTTTTCTCACAGCTAACAACTTCTCCTCCTGACCCATTAAGCTCTGCAAGAAGCATTCAGCTACTCTTCTAGTCCAAAGAACCAAATGTCTCTATATTCATCTAAAAATACAACATTGTCAGGTTTTTAAAAAACAACTTATTTTTTTAAAGCAATTGGTATCAATAATATAGAAGTGGTATGAACTTTTATATTTGTTACATTTCTGTTACTGTGATAAAACATCATGCCCAAGGCAACTTGTAATAAAGCATTTATTTTAGCTTACAGTTTCAGAGAGTCAAAATCAACTATGACAGGGACAGCATGGCAGCAAGTGGCAGGCATTACAGCAGGCAGAGGCAGCTGAGAGCTGACATCTTGGACAGCAATGGGAAGCAAAGAGAACAAAGTGGATGTAGGCAAGACGTTTCATATCCAGGCTGGACCCACTTAAACTCCCACAAAGAGCACCATGGACATTTCCCATTCAGCTCTTCATCCTGCCCCACCTTCAGCATGCCTTCTTCAGGTAGGGATCCCAGACTTTTCACCACCAACCTCATTTTCCCCCACTGAGAATCCTTGTCACCCCATCTCTAGCCACAGAAATTAGATGGCTACCACCAGCTCTAAGCACCATCAAGATCCAAGAGCCACCACCCTTCAGACAGGTACTATGCCCTAGGATCTGAAGTTACAGGGTTCATGAGTTGTCTGACATGGTTTCAGAGAACCAGTTTCTAGTCCTCTAAAATTGTAGCAAATACTTTTAATTCCTGGGACATTTGTCTAGCCCCAACAAATTCTTTTCTAATTAGTGTTTCTTTTACGTTTTTATTTTATTTAATTGATACCATTTTATATTAAAAGTGGTGAAAAACTGTTACCTTTGTCATATGCCAAATTTTCAAAACAGGAGTTTCCCCTGATGGTGTGTAATATTGGCTATAGGTTATTCATGTCCAGCTCATGGTATTTTGAAGTGTGTTGCCTATGCATTGAGAATCACAAAGGGAAGTTATAGATCTTATAGAATCTTATAGAATCCCTGTATGTACAGAGATTCTGTTTTCATTGTGTTAAAGTACCCGATCATGTTTACCAACCTGCATACACTGGCCGATCCATCCCATTTATATGTATAGTTTCATATCATTGCAATGGGGGCTTCGTAAAGAGATCGACAGAACTTATCCCATTTCTGTTTTTTGAGGACTAAGATGTAGAGAAAATTAATTAGAATTACCTTTTTAAATATTTTCTAGAATCCAACAATAAACTATTAAGCATGGTCATAATTGGGGTAGGAGATTTTGTTATGGCTTCAATGTAACTGCTCTATTTTCTAGAACTTTCTTGATCCAATTTTGATAAGTTGTGTATTCTGGAGAATTTGTTTTGTTTAGGTCAGGGTCACCAGTTTGTTTTTCACACATCATTGTTCGTAGTACTTCCTTGTAGTTCTTTATGTTTCTATGGTATCAGTGTGAATTTTATTCCTTTGTACACCATTTCATTTTCTCTTTATTAGACTAACTTTTCCTTCCAGAAAACTAGTGTTTTGTTTAAGTAATCATTTATGTTATCTTTAGTGGAGTATTATTTATGCTTTGGATTTTTCCCTTTTAGTGATTTCCAGCTTAACTTTTTCTCAAGATCTTAGTTATATAATTAGATTTTTTAATTTTAGATATCTCCTTTTTTGTATGCATTTATTGCTATAAATGTCCCTCTCTCTCTGATTTTTTTTAGTTGTGTGCCACAGATTTTTGCGTATTGTGCTGTAATTCTCGATTGTAGGACACTTAAAAATTTCCTTTTAATTAGATTCATTGGTATTTTGGAGTAGGCTATTACATCTTCTATCTGCTTTACAATTTTTTGAGTGTTTTTTTTTTTTTTGGTTTAATGTACTGTGGTATGAGGATCAATCTTTTAATAACCTTTATTTATATTAGAAATTGATTTTACATATTAATCCCAGTTCTCTCTCCTTCCCATCCTCCCATGTCCCCCACAATCCCCCATCTCGTCCCCCACCCACTCCCCAGGGAGGGATCATCAAAATCTGTCAAATCATGTGGGGCAGGGCCTAGAACAACCCCCGCTCCCCTGTATCTAGGCTAAGAGAGTATCTCTCAGTGGGGAATGGGCTCCCAAAGTCTGTTTGTGCACTGTAGATACATACTGGTTCCACTGCCAGAGGACCCATAGACTGCCCAGATTCCCCAACTGACACCAACATTCAGGGGGCCTGTGCTGGTTCCCCGCTGTCAGTATGGAGTCAGTTGTGCTCCCACTTGCCCAGGTCTGCTGTCTCTATGGGTTTTCCCAGCATGGTCTTGACCCCCTTGTTCGTCACTCCTTCCTTTCTACAATTGTATTCCAGGAGTTTGGCTCAGAGCTGTGGATCTCTGCTTCTGCTTTTATCAGCTACTAGATGAAGGCTCTAGGATGGCATTTAAGGTAGTCATCATTCTTATTATAAGGGAAGGGCATTTAAGGTAGCCTCTCTGTTATCACTTAGATTCCTAGTTGGGGTCATCCTTGAAGATCTCTGTATAATTCCCTAGTTATCTATATAATCTCTATATAATTCCTAGAGTTTTCTTTAAACCTATAATATGTCTCTATATTGATGTGTCTCTTTTCTTGCTCTCCTCTGCTTAAACCCAGACTCAGTCTTCCTGATCCCTCATGTTTCTCTCCCCCTCCTCTTCTCCCCTCCTGTTTCTTTTATCTCCTTCCTTCTCCCCCGATGCTCCCAATTTGTTCAGGAGCTCTTGTCCCTTTCTCTTTTACTGGGGAACCATGTATCTCTTACCATCGGTATGAGGATTAATTTAAGTTTTTAAATTTATTTCCTTTACTTTTGTGATTATGTTTTAAATTGTTTAAAATTATTGACACTTGGTTTATGATCTAATATGTAAGACAATGTTGGAAAGTGTTCAATATATTGATTAAAAACATGCATTTTGATGCTGTAGAATAAAATATGTGAACATTTATCAGATTCATTTGCTCTACTATATGATACAACCCATATATTTCCTGGATATTCTGCTCCTTGAGAAAGTGAAATGTCAAAGTCACCAACAATCATTATGTTAGAATATTCTATATTTTCCTTTAAATCTAATAATGTTTGTTTTATGCATTAGGATGGTTCCAATGTGAATTGAGTTGTATAGCTTCAATTCTTATATGTTCTTGCTGAATTTATCTTTTTATCAGTAATGCAATGGCCTTGTCTCTGGAAGTTTTGTGTGTGTGTGTGTGTGTGTGTGTGTGTTGGTTTTATATGATCTAAATATAGCTGATACTGCTCATTTTTGGCCTAATTTCATGACAAATCTTTTTCTAACTCTTCACATTCAGTCTGTATCTTTTGTGCCTGTGCATATAAATATGTCTGTGAGGGTGTCCATACTCACAATGAATGCACACGTATGTGTAAAATATGAGGCCAGAAGTCTGGTGGTGTTCTTCATAAGCCATTTTACATTGTTTTTTGTTTGTTTGTTTGTTTTGTATGTGTGTGTGTCTTTTTTGTTTTTGAAGCAGACTGTCCCATTGTCTTTGTGTGAATTAATTAGGCTAGGCTGGCTTGGCAGAATGCTCTAGAATACATCTATCTCCACTGCCTATCTCTTTCCAGCCCTGGAATTAGATGTGTGCACAACCATTTCCATTTTTTCACATGGGTCCTGCAGATAAAATTCATATCCTCATAATTGTATGATAAACATTTTACTGACTAAACTGTTACCCAAGTCCCTATGTCTTTATGGGTGAAATGGGTTTCCTATAGGCAAGATACATGTGAACCTTGATATTTTATCTACCTATCCAGTTATATCATTTTTTCCATTAATTCATTTGGACTAATGTATTTAATGTATTTATAATTTAAAAAGCCAAGAAACAATTCAGATCTTTGTTTTTTAAAATGATTTACAAGTATATAGAAAACTCAAACCATCAGAAGCACAAACTAAAACAATGAATTCAAGATATCAACATGACAGTCTCCTCAAAGAAAAGAACAGTAAACTGGAGATGAAAATCTAAAATATATAGGAAAAACTCAGCAGGGTAATTTATATATTTAAAAATAATCAAACGGAAATACCAGAAATGGTCAGTCAAATAAAACCTACATCAGAAAGCATCAGTAGCATATAAGACCATGCAGGAGAATAAATTTCAGGTATGGATGGGAGAGAAAAATGATGCGGGCATATATAAGGGAAGATAATGAACTTGTATAGTATTTCCAAGATGTCCTTGCTGGCTTCAGGTATCAACTTGACACATCTCTGAGTTTTCTGAAGGATTCTTAAATTTGGGATGGATCTAAGATGCATGCAAACCCACCTAAGCAATGAAACAGTGAGCAAGCTAGTAAGCAATGTTCTTCCATGGGTTTTTGTTCTTGTTTCTTGACTTGAGTTTTGGAAATCGGCACAATAGTTTCTTAGAAAATTGGGACTCAATCTACCTCAAGACCCAGCAATACAACTCTTGGGCATATACCCAAAGAATGCACACTCATACCACAAGAACATTTGCTCAAATATGTTCATAGCAGCATTACTCATAATAACCAGAACCTGGACACAACCTGGATTCCTCTCAACTGAAGAAAGGATAAAGAAAAAGTGGTACATTTACACAGTAGAGTACTACTCAGTGATTTAAACACACACACACACACACACACACACACACACACACACACACACACCTTGAAATTCACAGGCAAATGGATGGAAACACCCTGAGTGAGGTAACAGACCCAGAAAGACAAATATGACATGCACTCACTCATAAGTGGATATTAGGCATAAAGCAGAGGATAATAAGACTACAGTCCACAACCTAAGAGAAGCTAGGTAACAAAGAAGACCCTAAGAGAAACATTTATGAATTAGCCTAGGAAAGGAAAATAGACAAGATCTCCTGAGTAAATTGGGACCTTGGGACGAAGGGAGGGAGGGATAGAGAGAGGAAAGGGAAGCGGGGAGAAGAACATGAGGGAATAGGAAGGTTAAGTTGGGGGAAGGACAGGGAAAGCAAGAAAAGAAATATCTTGATAGAGAGAACCATTTTGGGATTAGCAAGAAACCTGTCACTAGGGAAATTCGCAGGAATATACAAGAATGACCCCAGATAAACTTTTAAGCAATAATGGAGAAGGGGATTGAACAGATTTTCCCCTATAATCAGATTGAGGACTGCCTTAATTGCCAAACCTTCATCCAGTAACTGATGGAAGCAGAACTTCCACAACTATTAGATCAAGCTCCCAGAGTTCAGTTGAAAAGAGGGGGAGCAAAAATATGAGCAAAGTAGTGAAGACCCTGGTGAGGAAACCCACAGAAAGAACTGACCTGAGCTAGTGAGAGCTTACTGACTCCTGACTGATAGCTTTGGAACCTGTATAGGCCCAAACTAGACCCTCTGAATACAGTTGACACTGGCAGTGGGTCCAGGACATATCCCTAGTACATGAATTGGCTTTTTAGAGCCCATTTCCTATGGAGAGATACATTGCTTGGCCTAGACACAAAACGGAGAGCCTTGGTCAAACCTCATTGTGGTGATAGGACAGA
The DNA here is from genome assembly GCA_030556225.1 of Cricetiscus sungorus. NCBI lineage: Eukaryota > Metazoa > Chordata > Mammalia > Rodentia > Cricetidae > Cricetiscus > Cricetiscus sungorus. The sequence goes on along the minus strand of JANBXA010000729.1, from coordinate 2,540,759 downwards.
ATTTGTTGACTCCCCTTAAGAGGTCATATCCTCTTTGAAAGCAGGATGAGTGGAAGGAAGGAAAACGGGGATTGATATGTAAAATTAAAAAATAAAATAATAATAAAAAAGAAATGTTGCATGAGTTAAAGCTGTATAAAATCACAAAGACAAGCTGCACAAGGCAATGTGTTTTTCATAGAGGCATACAAAGGATAGTTTAAACTTGTAATTTAATAACTGCAGCAAGCAATAATGAGCATGCTGAAGTAAAATCATTCCTATCTGCTACAACTGGGAAGAAGGCACACAACAAAACTTCCAAGTACAGTTCCACATTTTAATGAAACTGGGATCACAAGACTCATCTTTTTGTAGAGTGTTCTCACAAGCACGCAGAATTCTTTGCATATAACTCCATTCCTGGACTATGTTCTGACACCTTTCTGATGAAAGTCCTTGAGACATTTTTAGTATATGGAACACATTTCAAAATAATAAAGGCCACATACAACAAACCTGTAGTCAAAGTCATGCTAAAAGAGGAACAGTTAATTTTCTCAAGACCAGGAATGAGGCTAAGGTGGCCACTCCCACTTCTATATTGAATATAGTACCCAAAGTCTTAGAGCAGGAATGTCTTACTTCTCAAAGACATAAAAGGTCTTAAAAATGGAGTCAAACTTTCTATTTGCAGATGACATAATTTTATACTTAAAAAGCCAAGTAGACTCCACCAGAATACTCTAATAACTAATAAGCACTTACAATAGTTACCCAATATGAAAGCAATATGCAGAAATCAGTAGCTTTCAAATATGTCAACAATGAACTCAAGAGGAACAAGTTAAGAACAATATCCTATTCATAACACATCCCAAATAATAATATTTGTAGGAATAAACCTAAGGAGGAAGCAGAAGACCTCCACAATGAAAACTTCAAGATAATGAAAAGGGAAATCAAAATGATACTGGACTATGAAAAGATATTCTATCAGCAGAATTACTATGAAAGTTGCTCCAATATCAAAAGTAATTTACAGATTCATTGCAATTGCTATCAAAATTGAAATGTTATTCTTTACAGAGCTAAAAATCCATATGTAATCACAAAAGACCATAAATAGCCAAACAAATCCTAAGGAGAAATAACACATCTGGATGTACCACAGTATATGACGTTAAAAGTCACTTGTCACTAGTATAGTGACAAAGACAGTCTGGTACTAGCATAAAAACAAACAGGTACACCAATAGAGCAAAACAGAAGATCCAGAAATAAACCATGGCTATAGATACCTGATTTTCAATAAAACTGTCAAAAACATGATGGAAGAAAGCCTACACAACTAATTGCACTGGCTAAAGGGGTACATCAGCTTGAAGAAGACTGAAGCTGAAGTATATATTTTACCATTACAAAAAACAATCCAAAGTGTATTAAAGATCTTAATTGTAAACCTAAAATGGGGCCTGGAGAGATGTTTCAGTGATTAAGAATGCTTGCTGTTTTTCAAGAGTTCAGCTGCCCAAATCCATGTCAGATGGTTCACAATAACTTAGAATTTTAGCTCCAGGAGATATAGCACCCTCTTCTTTTAGCTTCAATAGCTGAATACATGCATCACACAAAACACACAAATGTGCATAATTAAATAACCAACTAACAAATGAGAAAATAGAATTAATAGTCATTTCTAAAAATAAGAAGCAATAAGGAGTACAGAGTCAATACATACTTTAATAAGTTTTCAACACCCCTATTTATTCAGCAAGTGTAAATTAAAACTACTTTGAGATACCACTTCACCAGTCAAAATGGCTATCATTGAGAAATCTGACAAATGCTGGTGAGGATGTGGAAAAAGTGGTACCTTTATTCATTGCTGGTGGTAGTGCCAACTATTACAGCTATTGTAGCAGTCAGTATGGATGTTTATAAAAGAATTAAAGTGTTATAACATGATCCAGCTCTACAACTCCCAGGCATACACCCAAAGGACTCTATTTTCTTCTGTAGAGATACCTTTGCATCCATCCTCATTGCTGCTCTGTCATAATGGCAAGGACTTGGAAGCAGTTTATATGTCCATAAATTGATAAATGGATAATCAAAAAGTACATAGCCATAATTAAATTTTATTCAGCCATAAAGAAAAAAGGTAGATTAGCAGGAAAGAGAGATAGATCTGGATAGGAAAATATCAAGCAAGGCAACCCAAACTCAGCAAGACAAAACCCATGTTTTCTTATGTTTTCCCTCATAAATGTATCTTAGTTTGTAATCTATGCAAGTTTCTGTATAATACAATAAAATGTGGTCAATGTGAAAACACCCATAAAAGAGGCTAAGTGAAGATGGAAATGGGAAAGTTGAGGCAGAGGAGATGCCTTTGATATGAAAGCAATAAGTGGAAAGAATCAGCTGAAATATGCTGTGCTCAATAACTCATGATAATTGTCCCCTATGCTAACTCAAAAATAAAAAGGCAAAACAACGATAAAATGTCTGAGGACAAATGGATGGGGGTAGATGGGAGGTGGCAGTAGGAAAAGGGAGGAAATGAAAACTATGGCTAGTATGCACAACAATTGGAAAATTTTAATAAAAAAAGATATCTGAAAAAAAGCAACTTCACTCCCAATAGTTATAAAAAATTAAGTTTATCTGGAAATAAATTTAAAGAAGGAATTGGATGGCTTTACAATAGAAACTATAAAAATATTATTGAAGAGAGAGAGAGAGAGAAAGCCTGGAGTGACATCCTGTGCTTATGAATGGAAAGAATTACTATTGACAATGTGACCATGCTACTCAAAGTGATATACACATTCAATATCAATTCCCTCACAGTCACTGGTAAATGTTGTCTTCAAAGAAACAGAAAACTTCCCCAAATCCCTATGGATCAATATTTTCCATCTGTCTTCCACCTATTTTTGGTAGGCTGTTCTATTCATTAGCCATTCCTCTGAACCACACTCGATCTCATGTCCACAGTCATCTCATGGTCCTCAAACACTTTGATGATTTTCATACTTTATTTTACCATTTAATTCACCAGTGGTATTGAACTTGATGTGTGCTTCCAACTTGCTTCCCCGATTCTGGTTAATGAATGTTCCTTAGACCTACTGTATTCAGTAGAGTTCCTTTGAAAACAAATTAACAAATAAAGCTATTCTTAGAACCAGAGCAATTTCTCCAAACTCCAGGCAACAGTATGTTCACACAGCATTCATAAATGCAAGTAAAGCATTAACAACAATTTAATTCACTACTACTTAGTCAACTTCTATTTAATTAACTGACTACAACTTGTCACTTGTAACTTGTTAATTGGGCACACAGTTCAGTCATTGGAATTAGGTTGTGTATAGGTTGGTCTACTAGGCTCAGTGCATGAGTCCCTTGCAATCCTTTTAACAGTTTGTACCTTTTGATCAGAATGTCACCTGCATGAGTGTAGTGACACTAGGGAGATTAGCACCACTTATAGTTACTATAATCCTCGGTTTTTGGTTTTAGCATGCTAGCCATGGGTTAGAGTCCTCATGTTCTTGAATTTGGAGAAGAACTGTTTAGCCTTTAGCAGATGACTGCACACTAAGGACACTACTTGATGACCACTGGAAGAATGACACCAAGTATTTGGAGCAAGCTCTCCAGCCAGGCTTCCCATAACCAAACCAAATAGGAATGAATAATAAGGCTGGGCAACATGAGATTCTGTCAACTTTGACCAAATAGCTTATTTATTAATTTTTTGCAATTAAGTCTACAATAACCAATATACTTGTCCTTATGAAAAAAAGGAAGTGTTAGCAAACCCATAGACAGCTTCTCTATCACCTAGTAATCAATCTGGCATTCAGAGAGAAGCAAATGAAACCAGGAGTCCAGGAGTGAGAACATGTGTCTAAATGATTTTAGGTATTCACTTTCACAAGGGAAGTGAACACTTGTTCTAAGGCTGTTACTAAAGTTAGATACTGTGGACCAATGATTTTTTTCTGTTACATTAAGATTCAAGCTTAGCATGAAAGACATAACACCTGCAAAAGTTACATTTTTAACTTTAAAGTTTGTTTTTCTCTTTGAGATTACAATATAATTACATAATTACTCTTCATAGCTCTGTTTCAAATTCATGGCCTCTTTTACATTAATTGCTGTTGTTATTGTTGTTGTTGTTGTTGGTGGTGGTGGTGTTTGTGTGTGTGTGTGTGTGTGTGTGTGTGTGTGTGTGTGTGTGTGTGTGTGTGTTATAAAACACATAAACTATACAGGCTGTGTCTGTACAATGTTACATATATGTTCCAATGGCAGACTGATAAGCCTTGGATAACCAGTTGATGTGATTTTCCCTGTGGAAGAAGGCATTTGAACCTGTGTTTTTCAGACTGTCACTGTTTGTTTTCTTGCTGCTCCTGGGTACAAGGCTGAACTTTGCTTTAGGTCCTGGTGACTATTCAAGAGCAGTTAAAAAAAATTCCTTAAGCCAATTACAATTATCACAGTTTATTAGAGTAAAGGAAAGGTGATCTGAGGATAGGGCATTCCCAGGACCATTAAAGCTCTACACACTGCTCAGGTGAGTTCACAGAAAAGGTGGGCATGGAAAAGCCACTCAATGGGTTACAGCCTAATCAACCAACAGTCAATGGGTTATAGCCTAGTTAACCAACTGTCAATGGGTTACTGCCTAGTTCACTAACTGGCTCCAGATTCTCCTATTGAAACCAAAGCTCAGATAGTGTGACTGAATTGCTCACTGGTCCCTGTAAAAGAACTGAGTCCAGATTCATGGAATCTTAAAATTCTTAGCATACACCTTGCATTTGACATTCTTTCTACCTCTCTGCTGCCCCTTCTTAATTACTTTAAGGACTTGTCTCTCACTAAGCTATTGCACTTGCAGCTTATAAGAGCCTGGTTCTTTTTAGACAACTGCATCCAAGATGGTTATTTTTAACTGCGAGCTAGAAGCTATATATAGCTACAGTTACAGAGTTGACTCAGACATTTCCTCTGCCCCCCTCACCCATAGATGCATATATGAGATACCTATTTATTCCAGAGGCACTCCAGAAAACTCATGCCCAAAACCAATGCATAACAACTCTCTACAAATCTTCTGCCTTCTGTGCCTAGATGTTTCATCCATCTTACTGACCTTTTTCTCCTCCACCATTCCTCTTCGGCTCCATAGAAAGGGTGAAGCCTTCCACGGGGAATCATCGAAGTCTGTTACATCATTTGGGGTAGTGCCTAGGCCCTCCACCATGTATCTAGGCTAAGAGAGTATCCATCCACTGGGAATGTGCTCCAAATGTCCATTCATACACTAGGTATAAATGCTGTTCCTTTACCAGGGGCCTTATAGACTGCCCAGGCCTCCTAACTGACACCCACATGCAGGGGGCCTAGTTGCATCCTATCCTGGTTTCCAAGCTGTCAGTCTGGGGTCCATGACCTCCCCCTTGCTCAGGTCAGTGGTTTCTGTGGGTTTCTTTAGGCTGGTCTTGACTCTTTTGCTGATCACCCCTCCCTCTCTACAACTGGATTCCAGGAATTTGGCTCAGTACTTAACTGTGGTTCTAGGTTTCTGTTTCCATCAACTACTGGATGAAGGCTCTATGACAGCATGTAAGGTAGCCATCAATCTCATTATAGGGGAAAGGCATTTAAGATAGACTCCCCCACCCTCCCCGCTTAGATTCTTAGTTTGGGTCATCCTAGTATATATCTGGACATTTCCCTAGTGCCAGATTTCTCTTTAAACCTATAATGGCTCCCTCTATTATGATATCTCTTTTCTTGCTCTCCTCTGTTCTTCCCCTACTCAATCTTCCTGGTCGATCACATCTTACTGCCCCCTCCTATTCTCCCCTTCTCTTTCTCCTAACTCCCTCTACCTTTCCTCCATGCTCCCAAATTGCTCAGGAGATCTTGTCTCTTTCCCCTTCTCCGGGGGACCATATATGTCTCTCTTAGGGTCCTCTTTGTTTCCTAGCTTCTCTGGAGATGTAGACTGTAGGCTGGTAATCCTTTCCTCTATATCTAATATTCATATATGAGTGAGTGAGTACATACCATAAAAAACCTCATCTGTTATTGATCTCATAGTTCTGTGGTGCTCAGATAGAACAGACTATCAATAATACTTGTTAATTCATCAAATGGTCACAGATTAATTTAGGATTAGCATGTAGTGAGATACTACTTACACTCTTTCTGCAAAGTTTAAGGATTTCTAGGCACCCTATGCATGCCAAAATCCAAAGATACCGAAGTTCCTTTATATAAAATGATGCGGTGTTTTGCAGACTACCTGTGCATCACCCTGCTTATTTATTTATTTATTTATTTATTTATTTATTTATTTATTTATTTATGTCGACCTGACATGGGTTACAGTCATCTGGGAAGAAAGAATCTCAATTGGAGAATTCCTCTATCAGGTAGGTTTGTAAGGAAATCTGTGGGAGTATTTTCTTGCTTAATTAATAATATCCAAAGAATCATCCCATGGAGGAAAAATGCCATTCCTGGGCATGTGGTCTTGAGTTATATACAAAAGGCAGGATGAGCAAGTTATGAGAATCAAGTCAGTAAGCAGTGCTCTTGTGTGGACTTTGCATTAGGCTCCTGTCTTGAGTTCTTGGCCTGAAGTTTTCTGATATGAACTGTAACTTATAAGCTAAATAAACCTTTCCTCTCCAAATTTCTTTTGATCAAGGTGTTTTATTATAGCAACAAAAAGTGATTTAGAACACCCCTTTATACCTCAAACCATCTCTGCATTAATTATAACACATTAATCGATGTTATAAGTTGTTAGGGAGTATTATTTAAAGAATAATGAGAATAAATACACATGTTCATTATGGTTCCATTTTTTCAGTATTTTCAATATTTGCTTGTTTGAATCTTTGTTGGATAGAGAGGGCTGACTATATTTTGGATGCCTTTCTGTTTGGGAGTGTAGATTGGTTTATTTTGATGAGTGGTTAATGCCACCTGACAATGACATCAAAATTAATGGAGGTTCATTGACTTCAAACTGGTGGAGCCACAACTCTGCCTACAAATCTGCTTTATTTGAATCTGTGTTCTGTGTATATTTTCTCCATCCACCCACCCACCCACCCACCCACCCACCCATCCATCCATCCATCCATCCATCCATCCATCCATCCATCCGTTATGCCTCATCATTTTTCAGAATCTTTTCAACAGCTATTTTCTTGATAAATACATAAAGAGAACATCTAAAAAATTAGATGGATTAGGTGGATTGTTGTGCTACTGAGAAAATTTACTGTTCATACATTAGATTAGGTAGAACGTGGAAGGATGAGTGATTGTGACCACAGGTCCTCAGATCCTATGAATGTGAATACTTACCAATTTCTTTGCATGAAAGGGCCATTTGGGTCATCCTCTTGGTGTGTCAGTGCACATGGTGTTAAAGAAGACCCATGTTCTCTTTGCAGAGAGATTGAACAGAGGACTTGATTAACTTCCCAAGAGAGGCTGAAATTGAGGCAATGTAAGAAGCAACACAATCATGACTATCAGTGATAGTGGACATACACTAAGAAGATGAATTAATGCTAGAAAGATTGGAGACCAGTTAAAATCCCAGGAACTGTGCAGTGGCAGGGCTCCTGCCACCACTTGGTTATCAGGGTTTAGAGATGTAAAGTCTCTCACATGAGGACACCAGAGAACTTCAGGAGAGGGGTACAGGTGGGTTCCTTCAGAACTCTGCATCCAGATCCACCTTACTTACAAGTTTCTCTAGGAATCCTTGGAAGGAGCTTAATAACATAACTGATTCCCTCCTCTAAGAGAGAAGATTGTCTGTGAAAGCAACTGCAGGTCTTACAATCTACAGTAGAGGGCACTATGGGGGGCTTTGTGGCAAGGAGCAAAAGGGACATCAATGAGTTTGGGGAATTAAGAGCAGGTACAACATGCCATCAGACACAAGACTGAATAAAAGCATGACTATGGTCAAGGTAGACTGGAAAGGTTCTTCAAGATTTCTCCTATCAAAGAGCAACTGAATCCCATTAGACCTGCCTGGACCACTCTGAAATCACCACAATGAATGAAGTATAAACAACAGGAGGATGCATTGCATTGCTGAATGAGAAAATCAACACCATGCAAACATGAATTTCTCTATTAGTATAGATATTGAAGGTAATTCAAATTAGAAGCCTGGCACATGTGTTTAAATTGGTGTAAATACACTTATTTATAGAAAAGAATAAGTGCTCAAGAGTGAATTGTAATAGCAAGGACCCTGTGAGATATTAAAATACGTTAAGTGTCTGTAATAAGAGAGTCATATTGTTCTCATAAGAACTAGGAAAATAAAGAGATACCCTGTAACTTAGGGTGACCAATACAGACTCTCTGTCTATGGGAACTTGACATCTGGAAAATATATTTTAACTAATCAGTGTTCAGTTGTTATGGTACTGAAAACTATTATTCTGAATTGGGATGAAATGAGCTTGACTTCTGCCTTTTATGTTCAAAGATGCTTTGGATATGTTATCTATTTAAATGTAAGAGAAAAGAATATAAACTCTTAAAAGAAAATGTGGTATACCACATTGTAAATTAGAAGTACCTGAGGCAGAGATTCTGTGAGCCATTATAGACTTTAGCCAAAACTAATTTTATAAATATTAAGACATTCTAAGAGTTAAAATATAGTAAATAAACAGTGTAAAATGTAGCAAACAACTACAATGGGCATAATAGTCAAAGTGTATATTAAGCACAACGGACTATGTAACTATGCCCAAAGTTGAAGCTCAATAGAAAAATGGACAAGAGTTGTAAACAGGCATTGATAGAAGTGCAAAACCAAAATGGCATGGGAACAAAATCCTTCAGGTTTTCAGCACTCAGAGAAAAACAAATCAAAGCATCAGTGAGTCATCCTTGAGTGCCAATTAAAGGAACAGAACTTCAAACAAGTGTTGCCTACTGTCAGGAGGCTGATTAACAGGTGACTTGTTACCATTCTGTGGAAACTATGCAGAATTTTGTTTTAAAAACCATAGTGGACACACTCAACCATTCCAGGATTGGTTTTAGACCAGGCTTAGAATGCAAAGAACATTTTCCTGACTGTTTCTCGGACCTCAAATCCAACCAGAAGGGAGTTGGTTACTCCTGTAACAGCCATGCATCTGTTATACCAAGAGGCATATCTTGCCTGACAAGTCAGTATTATAACATAAAGGGTCAAATCCAGGTAAGAGTGTTGCTATCTTTCCTTGCCTTTCAACAGGCTTCATAGCACATCCCAGCACTATGAAAACTAAGAGGGAAGAAGTTCTCAGTTCATTTCCAGAATGATTCTCTTTGACTTACATCCAGCGTGAATGATTTCTTCAGCAACAGGGCCTTGCCATTTAGCTCTCTCAGGCACTTGAGAGCAATGGCAACAGCCTGTATTGCTCTGAGGATGTATGGGTTCTTCTTGACCAATAGGGAGGTAGACCATAACTGACACTGGTAATTTTTGTTTAATATGCTATGGCTTCTACACAGTATTTTTCCACCAAGCAGGTTACTTCTACCAAATTCTTAAGAAAAACAAGACAAAACAAAACAAAACCAAGAGCAAGGAGATTTTATGTGTAGAGGTGTTTTGCACCCCACATATCTATCTGTGCACCACACACATGCCTGGAGCCCAAGGCATCCAGAAGAGAGCACCATGTGAGGGCTGGGAAGACCAGCCAGGAAGAATAGCCAGAACTTTTAAGGACTGAGCCATCTCTCTAGCCCCAAACTTTAAAAAAAATTGTCTTTTTTTGATTAGCTTACAAAACAGTAGATTTCCATATGCCTATCGGTTATATTCTTGGTTCTGGTTACCCCTCTTTCCACATCATTCTCTCCATCATATAACCAGTCCATCCTTAATGAAACATTTCATTTCTACCCCCAGGACTTTCTTCCTGTACTGTCATGTCACATGTGTACTTCCTCTTACATCTCATTTCTAGGTGCCCAGTCTTTATACACATTCACTTAAGCACAAAAATTTAAAATTTCAAAGCTGGATCCAGATATGACAAAGAATGGTGTTTTCCTTTCTGAGATTGGGTTATCTCACTCAGTATAAAGTTTTCTGGTTTTACCCATATTCTTAAATTATTTTTTTCAATAGCTGAATAAAATTCCATTGGTATGTAAATATTTTTATTATCTATTCATCAATTGATGATGACGTAAGCTGTTTCTGCTTTTCTAGTTGTAAACAGATCAGTACACACATGTATGTGCAGCACCAGTGTGGTAGGATACAGAGTAGTTTGTTATAGAACCAGAAGTGGTATGTGGTAGTTTTAGTTTTAGGGGTTTGAGCACTGTTCCTAGTAATTTTTGTGTTAGCTACCCTAGTTTACATTCTCTACATCAATTAATAAGAATTCCCTTCCAAATAACATTATCAATATTTGCTATTTTTTCTTGATGCTATTGAAACTGAATTTCAAAATACTTTTATTTTTTATTAGTTCCCTGAGAATTTTGTACAGGTTCTGATCATTTTCACGCTTTTCATCCAACTCCTCCCAGATCCACCCTTCTTCCCTACCCACCCAATTTAATGTCTTTATAACCCACCAAGTCCAGTTGTAGCTCAATTATTCTTGAGTGTGTAGTCTTCCACTGAAGTATGGTTGGCTTCACAAAGGCTCCACTCTTAGAGAAAATCGATTTTCTCCCAGTAGCTATTGACTTTTTAGAAGTTCTTCAGCCGGGGCTGGTACTTCATTCCTAACTCCCCTATGTATGCTGGAATTTTGTCTGGCTTGAATTTTCCCAGGTCTTATGCATGTTGCTACAACCCCCATGAGTTCATATTGCAGCTACTCTATTGTGTTCAGAAGACAGATTCCTTGTAACCAACTATAAACTATTATACTCTTTCTACTCCTGCTTCTACAATGACCCCTGAGGCATGTGGGGAAGGGATATGGTATAGATATCCATTAATGGCTGAGCATTCAGCAGTCTCTTTTTCTCTGCAGCTTGGTCAGTCATGGGTATCTGTGTTCATTACCACCTATTGGAAATAGGAGCTTCTTGTATGAGTATTAAGAGATGCACTGATATACGGGTATAACGATAAGTCATTAAGAATCAGCTTAATACCTTATCTATTTAGCAGAATAACAATAGCAAGTTTTCTCCGAGGTCTAATAACCTGTTTAGCCATAGGTTCTGGGAATGAAGATGGTGCCAGATATGGGTAGAATGTGACAATATAATCTATTCAGAAAGTTGTTGATTATTTTCATGGCATTCATGCTTCTACTGTACCAGTGGGAATCTATTTCCAAGCTAGTCATTATTGTAGCACCCAGAGTTCACTGGTGGATAGGACTGAGGATTGTTTTTCTCTTCCAGAAGTATGCACAGTACTTCTAAGTACAATGAAAACTAGTAAATAGGAATAAAACTTCCAGCTCAATGGATGTTGCTATTGTCTCTGATCTCATGGTCGTGATTTAAGGATATATGAAGCTGTAGCAGCCAGGGCAATGTAGAAAAGCAGCTTTACTCTTATGGGAATTTTGAGGGATTTCTGAGTGGTAAGAACATGGGGCAGATGGGTGTGAGGTCTCTGACCTCACAAAGCTCTTCAGAGGGCACCCTGTTCAGATTTTTAATTGAGTTATTTTATTGAGTTGTAAGAATTTTCTATATATTATTATTCTTTTATCAGATATACAATAAGCAAATACAATTCGTGTTCAGTTCAGTTGATAAAATTATTTGCTGCATCATGCATTTTGAATTTAATAAAACTCTAATTACTAATTCTTTGCTAAACCAGCACCATGAAGCTTTCTCCATTTATGTTTTCTTCTACGTGCTTAACAGTTTTAGGTCTTAAGTCTTTTTTGTGTGTTTGTTTGTTGTTGCTTTTTGTTTTTTTGAGACAAGGTTTCTCTGTATTGTTTTGGAGCCTGACTTGGAACTAACTCTGAAGGCCAGGCTGGCTTTGAACTCACAGTGATCCACCTGCCTCCGCCTCCTGAGTGCTGGGATTAAAGGCATGTACCTCCAACTCCTGGCTAGGTCTTATGTCTTAATAGTCTCTAATTCATTTTCATTTAACTTTTTTCTTTTCTTTTCTTTCTTTCTTCCTTTCTTTTTTTCTTTATTTCATTCTTTATTTCATTCTTCCTTTGTTTTTATTTAAATTAAAAACAATCATTTTTTTACATATCATTCCCAGTTCCCTCTCCTGTTCTCCCATTCCCCCCACCAAGCCCCCATCCCATCCCCATTCACTCCTCAGGGAGGGTGAGTCCTCCCATGAGGTATCATCAAAGTCTGTCTCATCATTTGGGGAAGTACTAGGCCCTCCCCAGTGTCTCTAGGCTGATAGAGTATCCCTCCATAGGGAATGGGCTCCCAAAGCACTGCGATAAATACTGATTCCACTGCCAGAGACCCCATAGACTGTCCAAGCCTCCCAACTGACACCAATGTTCAGGGGGCTTGGTTTGGTCCTATGTTGGTTCCCCAACTGTCAGTCTAGAGTTTGTGAGTTCCCCCTTTCTCAGGTCATCTGTTTCTGTGGGTTTTCCCAGCCTGGTCTTGACCCCTTTGCTCACCACTCTTCCATCTCTTCAACTGGATTCCAGGAGTTCAACTCAGTGCTTAGCTGTGAATCTGTTTCTGCTTCATTTAACTTTTATGTGTCTCATAGGGTAAAAGAGTTCAACCTATTTTATTTCCATGTGAGTATCTCGTTTTTTGTCCTTTTCACGTTGCATGGTCTTGGCCTTATTTTTTTTTTTTTTTCTGGAGATAAATTGATCACATTGTTGAGTGTTTATTTTGGGGCTCTTTATTCTCTCCCACTGCTTTATACATATGTCTTTATTCCAGAACTCCAAGTAAGGTTTGAAGTATTCCTTTGATTTCAGACTAAAAGTGCTGCCATATCAAAGAGCTCTTCTTAGTAGTATATAAATATTTTGAAACTGTTTTGTGGGTATTGTGAAACTGAGAAAATGTTTGAAGTTAGTGAGATTGTTCTTCTCATGGTTAACAGCTGACAGGATATTTAAATATTAAATAGGAAGGCCAGCAAGCAAATTATATGGATTTGAACTAGAAATCTCAGTACAAATTTATTAAACACACACATATACACATATATTCCATCTAATGGTGACCTCTAGGCAAAAACATTCTATAACAATAAACAGGCCTGGAGCCCAGTTCTTTGATAATAACATTATTTTACATCAGAACAAATCAGGGACCTATGAAGAATTCCAGGGCATGGGTAGGGGAAATGTAAGATGAGACTGGTGTACCTTATTTTTGTAAAAAAAAAAAAGTATAGACATGCATTTTTAAAATTCAAAAATCATCTCACTGGTCAGATCTGGAATAATTTGAGCATCAAAGTAATCAAAAAATAAGGGATTAAAAAATAATCCAAGACTCTGTGTGGCAATAAGGAGACATTAAATAAATAAGAAAGGGAAACATTTTGTACAATAGGATGATGGCTGTCAGCATCACAGCATCAAGAGCTTAGAAAATCACCCTCATGGTGAAAAGCAGGTATTGTCAAAACATTTTACTTGCTTGATTAGAGTAGGGAGTGTTAGACAAGAAATGGGCTATTTTTATACTCTCAAAGTACATTTCTAAAAATTTCTTATAAATGGATAATCATACATAGTAGAGAAATTTGAGTGGGGGCACACTCCCCACTAACTCTCTCAGGCAGGGACAAATAAATGGTCCATGTTCAGATGTAAAAATCCTGAACTTCCAGAGTACAAACAAGTCAGTATTAAGGTACCTTCAGACACATCTTGGTGTGGGTGGGTAGAAAGCATCAAAATATGGCGTGGGGAAGAAACAGAAGATAAATAGTATTTTGGAGAGAACTGTGAAGCACAGGCCTCCCACTTGCTATGAGCACTACATCTTAGCTAAATAGAGAAGGGGGCAGGGCCGCAACGAGATAACTCTACACTAGTCAGCAGCAGCCTCCCTTGTCAGCAACCTCAGTATCTGCTCTGAAGCACATAGTTACCTGGTGTGGACTGCATTGCGACCTTTGCTGCTTAACAAGTTCCAGAATTTCAACTTTGTGGATCACAATTCTCCAACACTTTCATTTTTAAAGATTCTTACTATCATTTTCCTTTGGGAAATTTTGTGTGGGCCTTGTAGAAAGAAAATGTTTAAAATGGCAGCCTCTTAAAACAAAGTAATTCTTTGGGGAAAAAAATCCCCACCACCATGGAACCATATATCGTGATGACTTTGCCTACTCCCACACAAGCTAACACCAAGCTGCTAGAGAATTTAGATAAGAAACATATGCTTGATAAATAAGGCATATTTGATAATAAAATTTATAAATTCCTAAGGTCTACCCAGGTTCACAGTAGTATTTGTCTACCTTCGTCTTTGCTCATTTTAAAGCTTTAGCTATTTGGATAAACTAAGCCATACAAGAAACTGCAATATTTTGTAATGGAATGTCTGTCCCCCGAAAAATGTCCTTTTCCCAAAGCCAGGCATTTAGACAAAAATCTCTATTCCCTCAGGAGCTTGAAGAAAGTTCCTGCTTGCTAAAAATGGGAGTCATTATCTCTGGCAAGAGGAACTTGTGGCCTTTCCATTAGCATATGACTGGTGCCTATTAACTTGTCAAGGTCAATGCTAACTTCCTCAACCCTTGATTTCTAGCCACACCTCCAGTTCACAGGCTCCCTTTCTCCCCCATTTAATCCTATGTGCAACTATGGAATACAAGAGTATTAAAGATGTATTCTTTTCCCAATAAATGAGCAGGCAGCCATCACGATTTACCCTCCATAGTGTCAACCATTGTCCACCCCACCCCACTCCACACATCCTCCTTGGGACCGGAACCCCACCAGAGCTGGTCTCTGGCAGTTACCTGAACTACATGAAAGCTCACTCATCAGAGAGCCAGATGCTGCTGGATCCTGCTGTTACATTGCGGGGCAGTACTAGGCAGGGCTTCCTTTGGCACATCAGCCTACCCCTTCCACTTCCCTTGTCCAGCTCTCTCCCTTTCCTTACACTTGTTCTGCAAGTCCCTCTCACACTCTTTTCCAGAGAACCTACCTGGCAACTGGCTCTTTCCTGAACTACTGTTGTTTTGTTTTGTTTTCTGTTTAATTAAATAGGACAATAAACTCAAATGACACACTTCAAAAAATACACTGTTTTCAAAGAAAGCAACAAAGGACACTAATTCCCCCATTCTGGAGGAGGACAATGATTCTGCCCACTACTGGAGAACTTACGCTGGAAAGCTGATAACAGTTTTTTTGGAATGAGGGTAAATTTTCAGATCTGCTGTTTTGAGGAAAATACTTGGATGCTTTATAGGCTTTTTGAGACTGCCATATCAAAACACCACATACTGGATGGGTTTAAAAATAAAAGTTGGTTCTCCCACAGTTCTGTAGGTCAGACATACAACACAGACTTGTCAGCAAGACTAGTGACACTCAGCCTCTGTGGTGACTGACACACCAAGGAGTTATTCAGGAATCAGTGAAGAGACCAGAACCTCACCCAGCCCCCTGCCTTAGCAGCCATGACAGGCCACAGAAAAGACCTAGCAAGACAAAGGTCTTTGACTCAGCACATGTGCCTAATTTCTGGCCTTCTGACCTTGCAGGAGGATCTTCCCTAGTCACTAGGAGGTCAGATGCCCTCCATGTGACAAGGAACCAATCAGAAGTTAGCTGGTGGGCTTTGGGAGTGTTCTATGGTAAAAGTTGTGTAACAGTGACACAGTGACCTGCAGAGCATAACAACCACCCTGGAATGGCCTAAAGCCATAAAGACCAGTTGACCAATCAATGCAAGACAGGTCGTCCAAGCCTGGAAGCACACAAATTCTGAAACTGTTGCATACCTCTAGATACTTACACTGCCTTCAGAGTCCTTCTCTTTCCATCCACTGTGATGAACAAACAGGGGCCTGAGTTAAGACAGTTAATTCTTTAAAAATGAAAGAGTCTTTGTTTTTGCATTGGATTGCATCTCTTGGTGGTTTTGGGGTTCAGAATTTGGGTATAACACCAACATGACCTCAGTCCTGTCTTCTGTCATTATGCCTCCTTCTCACTCCTATCTCATCAGTATGTGTCTGTCTAAATGGCTTTTCTTATAGTGACATCAATCACATTGGTTAAAAGACTGCCTTCCTCTACCATGAACTCATTTAAATTTATATCTCACTTAGGTGTGTAAAGATTCTATTTCCAAATAATTTTGCCTGCCCAAGTACCATGAGTAAAGACTCAATAGCTCCTATCTAGGAAACACAAACCTATCTACAACAGATTCTGTCTTAAAGCCTTCTCTAAAGGCTCTGGATGTCTATATGTAAAAGCTGGGTCATCAATAAAAGTGAATAGTATCAACCTTTGTGGGTTCTTCTCTTCCCCACCTGTTGCACCTCTGGAGGCCAACTGCCAGGTCTGCACCCAGGGTAACAAAAAGAATGCCTTCTTAGAACAGTGAGGAACTTAGGAAGTATATCTTCTCTGTCCTGTCAGCCTTTTGGAGGATCTGTTTCAAGGCTGCTTCCAGGGTATGCAAAAAAATAAAACAAACAAAATCCTCTAATGTGGCAAAGGCCAGACTTTTCTATCTGAGGGTAAATAAGGAAACACATGCTTTCTAATGGTAACTTAAGGAAAAAGGAACAATCATGCACTTTCCTGATGGTAACCATCTCTTTTACTTCATTTTGTACTATCTCTCTTTCTTGACAATCTTTCTACACAGTTACATCTCTTTACGTAGTTATCTCTCTTTACATACATACATCTTTCTCCTGCATAGTCACATATCTCTACACACAATTACATCTCTTTTCACAGTTGCAGCTCTCTCCCCAGCTACATCTGTCTACTATACTGCCACATATCTCTATAGACAGTATTTTCCACATGGTCTCCACACAGCTACCTACCTTCCCACCTCTTCTTTACACAGTTAAATGTTTCTCCACACAGCCATACACTTCTTTCTTCACACATACATATCTCTCTTTCATCCTGTTGCATCTTCTATATCTCTTTACTCACTCAGTTATATCTCTCCATACTTCTCTCACATGTCTCCCTCTCTGCATATTCCTTTCATCACACACACACACACACACACACACACACACACACACACAGAGAAAGTCATATCTCTTCTATTCAATCCTACATGTCTTATGCTTCTCTCCCCACCACACATCTCCTCCTATAGCAAAAGTCTCTGAACAAATATGAATCACATCTTCATGGCCATGCAGCAATTTTTGAATAAACAATAATTAACAGAGCTGAACTGATCATATAAATTTTCTCAGGCTAGTGAGGTCAAGCTGACCAGGCAGTGAGTAAAGTAAGCATGTAGGTATGAGTGATCACCATTCCCAGACTGAAAGTGACATTGAAATTTAGGATGTAAACAATAAATAGTTAGTTGGCTGAACCTTGAGTTGTGAATACATGCAGAAAGTTCATTGCTGGTAAAATTATGTCTACTAAAGTTGATTCATGCTCTGACCTTGAATTAGCAATAAACACCTGGGAAATCAACCTCATGTGTTTGTCTCTAGAGGCAACTCATTTGCTTTGACTTTTCTCTGAATGTGTAAAAGGCTGTCTTTGTCCCATATTATTTATATTTATAAGAATTACACAGTTAAATAAAAATCATCTTCCTTACTACTCACATCTATATGTATGCCCAGTAGATGGAATATATACATGAGGTAAACACAGAAACAGTGAGAAAAATAGCCATCACTGTTTTTAGTGGCACATGAGAAAAATTACAGAGACAAGCAGTAATTCTCAGTCAGTGATTCCACAGTCTTTGCCAAGTGGGGCTCCCTATCAGATAGTTACTCATCTGGTAGCTCAACCTGTTAAATACTAGTTGCTATCTGCTGTATACTCCCATGGCCTCTCCCACCTACCCAGTTCCACTAACTATCACAGCGCTAACACCAAGCCACAACATGCCCTGGGTCTTCAAGAAAAGGAAATGAGGTAAATGAACATGTGGGAGGGAAGCAGGTATATAATGTGGCCTCTGGGAAGGGATATTCCAGAAAGAAACATGTCTTTCTAATAGAAAATAAAATAGCAATTAGACCTGGATGAGCAGTGACATGGCCTCATCAACTTTGGTTGAAGTGAGAGCTCAGAATGAGGGACACTGTGTTGAGAGATCCCATGATAAAAGGCAGAGTCTAAGCTATGCCACTGGCCACAGCTCCAAGAGCTCCATGGATGTTTTTGATTTCATTTTATTCCCTGACCTCTCATGTGCCTGACAAGATGTTAAGCAATGTTCAAGTAATTTGTCTGAGGTAGAAGAATTCTTTGCATCTGCTTTGCATAAACATATCAAACCTAGTATTGAGGTACATTAAAGTTACTAGGCAGTTTAATTGTTTCCTTTAATGGCGAATGGCTATCTATAAAATGCTTGGCTCTTGGCGGTTGTTGTTATTAAGTGATGAATTAGCAATGTAGCTAAAAAGTGATTTTGAGACTTAGTAAAATTAGAAAAGAAAAAGTATCATGATGCAGGCAAAATTTAGTTTGAATATTATATGGAACTAAATAATAGGTAGTTGTCCTAATTTGAAAACTAATATGAGTCTATGATTGATAATTTATACCTAGAATGTGCAGGATAATCAATAAAATATTATTTCAGGACATCTTAAATTTACTTCCATTTTCATTTGATATTTGTGACAGAAAATTAGATTTCATTTAAAATTTCAAACAGGGAAGCTAGCATAAGATATCACCATAACTTGAATGAGATCAAAATTCCTATTATTCTTGTCTGCAGGACTAGATAAAATAACATTTTAACTACCTGTAATTAGAAAGAAGTAACTAATCAAGTTACAATTGTATACAACATGATAACACCTGTGCATGCTGACAGCCAGATGTATGTAAAGCACATCTAGGTATTTCCTTCCCTAAGGGTTATGGTTAAACTGATGAAAAATAAAAAACAGACAAATGCCTGTGCTATTAAAACATATGTGAAGTGAGTTGTGGTAACTGTAATAATTCTGAGCCTATTTTAGCCATTATCAAAACCTATAATAATCTACATTTGAGTCATCAATCAATTTAGAAATGATAAGCATAAATCAAAAATAAATGATTGGCTATGGAATTTTGTCTTCTATGAAGTTGAAGTTCTTATGTCTTTTGCAAACTTTGTATAAACATTAAAAACTGTTTTATATTCTCTAATTATAAAATACTCTGATATTAAGATAAATATATATGTAGGTTTACTTCAAAAGTCAAAAAGAGTTATAGTTATAGATAACTACTAAAATATAACAGATGGGTAGATTACAGTTTTCCTTGACTAATCAAGATGGAAAATGGTTAGCCAATTTGAGAAAAATAATTAAGTAGTTAGGAAATTGTGGGCATTCTTTGTGGTGTTGGAATGAAGAGGGTACACATAAAAGCACAATCTCTTCACTTGAATAGTGGATGAAACCATGAAACCCTTTTGTGCCTATTGTCTTTCACTTGCTATAGGGATTAGATGACTGGGGGGCATCTATGTAGGTAAAAGGGTAGTCTCATGGCTGGTTCTGGGTATCCAACACCCTCTACAAGATGTCCACATCATTCAAATAAGTAGGTCCTAAGATTATGAAAGAAAAGATACAGTTGTGGTCTACAAGATCATACAGGGAGATTTCAGCTGAGAAACTCACCAGGCTACCCACTGGAGAAAAATCCCCACTTGAAAAGCTTTGGGGATACCTGCCTTTTGTATAATCACCATCATCCCTGTAAAACCCTTGTAAAACCATAGCACTCCCTCTTTTCCATAGCAGGATTCATTTCCCAAAACTCCCACAACTCCTTCTTGTATTTGATAATCTTGCCCCACAAGGTGGAGCTCTGGTGTGAAAGTATTCACCTAGTCAAGGAAACCTTTTGTTCTCTAGTCAAATCTACATAATTGAGAAGCTAGTTTCCTACAATTATCTTATATGGCACAACACCTCCCCACCCCACCCCCCCAACACACACAAGGAGAGAAGCCTTGCAAATTAGATCACATGCAGAGCTTCAAAAGATAGTCATTGAGTAGGAGACACAAATATCTGCCCCCACTGACAAGCAATCTAGGAAACTAACTGTTCTGTGCATTTACTCCTAAAATTCAAGAAAAAGCATTGGATTGCTTATCAGCCCCAGAGAAAGGAATCTCTTCTCACTGAAATCCCATGCCTCTTCCACTTAGCTTGAGACTGGAAGCTGTAGCCTCAGGCTCACATAGCTTCTCCATTTGATCTAGTGTTGGGAAAATTCCCTATCAATTGGGGAAAATGCTAATATGGATTAAGGGCCCATTTTCTGTCCATAGCTTATGCAAGTAGCCATGATTGCTATGAAGCTGTGTTTCCAGCTACAGGGAAAGCAAAACCCAACCCATATAGTGTTTCTTCTTCTTTTTAAAATTTATTTATTATAAACTTCTAGTATTCCCTGGTTTATGTTTATCAGTTAAAGACTTCTAGGTTAACTAACCACATAAATGTAGCTTTATGCACTAACATTATTCTCCCTTCTTTGCAATAATAAGCTCTTTACTCCATTTTCCCCACCTCTTGAGTTTTGCCTGCACAGTTCACAAGTGATGTCCTCCCTGAGACATAAGGTGCCTGCTCTTCTCAAGATTTTATCTGCCTTGTTGGTTCTGAGAGACGCATGTCTGATATCCCTGCTATTCTCAGTGTTGCTAATTGTATCTGTATTGGGTATATAAACTGGAAGCCTTATGGGATAACCCTTTGAAGAATAAAGGCATCACTACAAAATCATAAAATGCTTCAAGACATGGTAGTTGACCTACTTGCTCTTCAATGTTCCAATAGTATTATGAGAAAACTTTCCATGTTGCACCTTTGTACATATTTTAAAAGTTGCTCAAGCCTGCATTATAATATTTAGTGAAAAAAAGAAAAAAAATCATTTACTCTGTCAAACTCTGTGTATCTCTGGTATGCCAAGTTTAAACTTTGTGTTGTTTTGTTTTATTTTTATAGAAACTGACCTATCTTTGTCGTATTAAAGTCTTTTAACTTTTGAGACCAAGTAATATTTTCATACATAATATCTTGTCTGTCAGATTTGTACCTGTAAACCTGTTGCCTGTCAGAGCCCAACTGGGCTTATGACCTAGGAAACAGCCCCCACCTGATAGCCTACAGAATGACCTACAGTTTTTCTCAGTTGTCTGAGCACCTGTAAAACAGAGCATAGACCTGAAATCTGGAACTTGTTGAGTTCTTAAAAATCAGCAAAGCAAGAAAATATGTCCCAGCAAGTGACAGATGGAATCACATGCCACTCTGGGGTAGTTTGCTCTAGGTTGGGGGTGGGGTGGGAGCTAAGGCCATGCTTGGTGCCTCTAGGATCTAATAGCAGAGATGGACTCATACATGCCACCAAGGATAGTTTGCAATGGGCAGGCAGAAAGAAGCTAAGGTGCCATTTTGGAGAACAAATGTATGGAGGGGTATGGAAGGGAGAGAAAGAGACAGGGAAGTTTGTGCCCTGTGGAGAGAGGCAGATCTATAAAGGCAAAGGTGGTGGGGAACAGGCTGATGTGCGAGGCCTGCTTTCTACCTGGGACTATGGTGATGTTGGTGCTGGGTTGTTGCTAGGGGCCATGTTTTGGTCAGTGGCCCTACTTCAGCTGTGGTCTGTGTTGGTGTCCATGGCTCCTTTTACCACCAAAAGCAATAGGATGCCCAGGGGTAGGGCCACTACATATAGCCACATTGGTGCTCAACAACCATGCCATTGCAGGGTTCATCCCACTATGAGTGGCCTGGGCTACTACACAGGACCATGGAGATGTCTGGACTTAATCTGTGGCTGAGATCCATGTCTGGGTCCATGGTCCTACTGCAGACAGGGTCTGTGGCTTCTGTAACCACTGAGTACCATGGGACTGCTTGGGATGTCTACTGACACCTGGGACCATGTTGGAGTCTTAGGGGCCATCCATGCTATTGCTGGGCCCATGCCAATCTGAGAGGCATACACTGCCACTCTGGTCGATAGTGACATCCATGCCCAAGATGCTGCTGCTGCTGGCTATGTCTTTGTCCATGGTCCTACCAAGGTTGGCATCTATGTTGATGTCCATTGCTCCTGTTACCACAGGGTCCCGTGTGAACCATGTGTTGAAGTACAAGGGCCTCACTGAACTGGAGTTTCCCTTCACAGGCCTGGGGAGAGCCAATCCCCCTTCACTGAACCCCAATGATCCCAGTATGGGAAATATGGCCTTGCTCCTAATGGGTGAGTTGGTCCCTAACACTGAGAAATGATGGTCCCATCTCTTACCACAGGTGCAGAAGAGTTGGCTCCACTTCTTATCGGAGGGGTTGGTCCCAGTGTCCAGTATGACCAACTCAGCAGCCACCCAGGTACACATTCAATGTTTTAAGCTGGCACACCCCAACATTTCCATGTGGTCATCTTATCTGAGCGTGGCGGGCCAGCATCTTGCTTTCTCCACGATCTACACGCTGACTCGTCTTTACTATTTCCTTTTTCCTCCTTGTCTCCTAACCCCACCTATCTTGCGTTCCCATTGGCCACAGTGCTTTATTAATTAACCAGTATGAGAAACATATTTACAGAATAACATCCCTGCTTTCTGGTAAGATGAGACCACATGGAGATACTTAGATTAATAGAAATGGGTTAATATTTAAGACAGAGCTAGCCGATAAGAAATTAGTAACTGACCAACAGCATTATATCAAATACAGAGTCTCTGTGTGTTATTGGGGGCTGGTGTGGCGGTGGGACCAGACCGGCAGGGAAATGCCTGCTCGTAATACCCCGACTACAGAACTAGAACTGGGTACCCAAGTAATAAAAAATGATAATCATTTGCAATTGTTTTTAAAATAGGAGATGTATGCTGAGTTCCAAGAGTATGGTTGGGAGACAACTGCAAGAGAGACAAAAGATGGTCTTGTTGCAGACTAATAGCTTGGGGAAAAGCAAATCTCCCAGCTAGAATGCCTCTCCCACGTATATAAAGAGAGAACATCGGTATTTACAAGAGGGAGTTGAAACCTACTCATTGCCAGAGCACAGAGGATTCAGGCACTGATACTGTAAGCATGACCGTGAACTGATAAACTCCAATGCAGTCTGACCTACTCTGTCATTCTTAAGCTTGTTTTCTCACAATCAAAAGCGCAGGGCAGAGCTGAGGTTCTGAATCCCTCTTCCTCCACTGACTAAACTTTCTAACTTTTGAGTTGTCTTTTTCACTGAATGTTGACCAGGGGAAGGAGTCAGCCTTCTTCTCATTTCTCTGTAAAGTGAACTTCTGTTTATGTGGGATGCTGGAAACACATTGGCCAACTCATATTGTTTTGCTCAACACCTCTCAGTTTTAGCACTGAGAGTCTTGTGTCCTGCAAATCAATTTACCAAGGAAAATTGGTCAGACAATCCTAGGGAAGAGCTGTTAGAACAAATTTGCTACCTAAGGTGCCTACTATTTGTGAAACAATGGTGTTTATTTACCATTCTGTATTCTGGACTAGCATCCCCTGGACAGATCTGCAGGACTTGGTAATATGTCTGTGTGGCTACATTCAGCCAGCAAGTTGGTTGGATGATTGAGATATTTGTGTTTTCCTTCTCCAGTGTACTCAAAAGCCTTGTGGTACCTCCACAGTTATTGTTTGTTTTTATTTAATTTTAATATCGGGGTAGTTGAGTTTCCTATTTGGCTGTAGAGGGTTCTAATGAGTGTAGAGCGTGTCTAGGTTTTCAAAGCTGAGTCCTTCCACTGGCACACAGGCCTAAAGTCACACTAAAGTCACATCTTATGCATTAAAGTGGCAATAACATTATTCCAAAATCAAGGCACTGGAAGTACAGACCACACAAGAGTAATATTAGGGATTGTTTTGGAGGAGAGGACACCTATAGCTCCAAGAAGGAACAGGGTACTCACATGCTTTGCTGACTGCTAAACCTGACTTGTGATTGTTGGATGCCACCTGCCTTTCTCCACTCAAATTCTAAATGAAACCTGAAAGTGAATAATTTGTCCTGCGTCAGAGCCTTCTGGAGCTCCCTTTCTGCCTAGTTATTGCTGGGCTCACATAGGATCACATCTTCTTATTAACACTGTCAAAAAAGGACCATCTTTAATCTAGCCACTCAGGAGGCAGAGGAAGGCAGATCTCTCTGAGTTCAAACCCAGCCTGGTCTAGGACAGCTAGTTTTAATAAGCTTAGTAAAAAATGCCTTTTAAACATGTTTAAAACAGCTTAGTCAGGGACCCCACCACACCACATTACCTGATAACCAAATCCAGTGACACTCACTCAATACAACCAGCCCCCTGATGCCCACAACCCCACCCCACTGAACAGTTTGTAAGCACAGATCAAGAGTGTTGCTCAGCTCTGTGTGTCTGGATAGACACTACCTTGACTTGCCTTGGAGATTCTCCTCCAGGATCCTGACCCTCTAATCAGAGACTTATATTAGAGATGACCTGTCCTCCAGCTAAGATGCAGTGTGAACGAGAGCTGCCTTGGGGAGACAAGCTTCAGACTGTTGTTGGGAATTTAGAGTGTGAACCTCGTGTGATGACCATCATCATAATAAAATGTTTTTTGTTGTTGTTATTGTTGTTGTTTTTTGTTGTTGTTGTTGTTGTTATCACAACTACATGTATCTACCTTCTTGCTCACGACAGTTGGTATTGCCGGCAGGGTTACAGAAAGACCTTGTCTCAAAAACAACAGAACTGTCAGAAGGTTTTAAAGGAGGCCCCAGTTGACCCAGAGATCCAAAAAAATCCTGTCTGCTCTTCTCATTGTACTATTTCTTGGGAAAACTGTTGGGCCACGGTGTCTGCAGTGTAGTAATTTGAGAGCAAGCAAGGCATGGCACCTGTGTGTAGGAGTTTACCCTTCTCTTCTGGGATTCTCCCAAGCCTCATATTCAAATTTAAGTAAATGTCACAATGGTCCCTCTATCCCTTCTCTCTTGCAAACTGTCCTGCAGGGACTTTCCAGTCAGTCCCCTTGCAGACCCCCTTCCTCCCACCCCCTCACATTCTTCAATTGGGAGATAGAAGCAAGGCCTTTTGACTCCCCTAGATGCAAACCTCCTGTTAGCAGGCCCCCTGGGACTGTGGGAAGGCTTTCGTTTTTATCGCCTCTACATCTCCTCCTCCATCATTGTGGACGCTTGGCATTTTGACTTCTCTCTCTTTCAACGTACCTCACTCCTGGCTGTGTCACCCCTAGTGGCCGCACCTCATTTCTATCTCTTTAAGCCGGTCCACCGTCGCGCCCCTCCCTCACCCGTTGCCTCCTCTGCTCCTCACGCCTGTGCTGCTCCTCCTTCCGCTCCTCCTCCTCTTCCTAGGCTCTTCCGCGCCACTGCCGGCCCGCTGTGCGCTCTGCTCTTGCAGCTCCACGGACGGCAGCAGCCATGGCCGACATCAAGACCGGCATCTTCGCCAAGAACGTGCAGAAGCGGCTCAACAGAGCGCAGGAAAAGGTCAGCAAAGGGAGGCGGGCTGTGGGGCAGGTGGCGCGAGGCGGTGCAGGCACCGATGGCGGTGCTGGCCTCAGGCAGGCTGAGCGCTGCAGGGCCATGGGTTCAGGTGCGGCGAGCTGCGGAGCTGGGGTGGGAGTTGGGTGGAAGGGTCTTCGGTCCCAGCGATTGCAGCCGGGCAGCATTCTCTGAGGCAGCGTACGCACGGCAGATCCCCAGAACCCCAGGCACGGAGTGAGCCAGACCACCACAGCCCGCTCAGGGTGGCCACTATCCTGGGCACGCCTCCTGGGACCAGGGGTGGCAGGTGCAGCTGCTCTCTGTCTGCACCCTGAGCAGACTGCGTCCCCTGGCTCCTCCATCTCTCTGCGCCCGCACCTCCCGAGCTCACGCTCTCTTGCACGCAGCTCAGGCACCCGTGGCCGCAGATCCGGGAGGGAGATTGTCGCATCCCGTCTTCCTGGGTGGGGGTGTTGTGGCTACTTGAGAGTGGTCGAAATTAACGACTTAAGCGGAGAAGATATTCAGATGTGCATGGACCAATGGGACGAATAATTAACAACCAATATCTTGGTAAAATGCTCAACTAGAGTTCCAGTGAATTCACACTTTCCCCTATAAATGCATGTTCTTTTTTAAGCCAATGCCCTCTGGAAGGTCAAAAATAAATAACCCCACCTCAGAGTTCTTCTTTGCACATCTCTGCACAAAATGCTTGTTTCTCTGCTTAAGAAGAGGGCAAAACAAAACCCACTCCCATCAGAGGGGCTGGGGTCGCGGTTGTTTTGCAAGCTCCGGAGTAAATTAGCCTTTGTAAATTATGTTTATTCCTGAGGGATGTGCACAGACTCAACCCAGATCCATACCAAGCCCAGCTGTAGGCAGTGGGTGGGTGGCGGCACATTTTACAGGTCCTGGGCTCCCCAGCTTCTTTGATTGCTTTATCTGACCCTCTAAGGTCTTCATTTGTCCTGAGCCAAGGGCATTTTATATTGGAGCCTGAACATTGTATTTGAGCATGAACCTAAGCTAGTGATCCTGGGGTAAAACTTAACTGCATGTGCTTCATACGGCATTAATTTCTGTTCCTGGGATGAGGATGTCTGGTGTTTTTCTGTGTTTTGGGAAATGACATTTTTCTTGTTTCTCACTTTCATGGCACTTACCCAAGTTCCAGCTGACCCCAGAGCTGAGCCAGGGGGCACTGAACTCTCTCTGTCCCCAGGCCTAGCAAGGCTCAGTGGCTGCTTGTAGTCCCTGCCTCCCTGCACACATGCACCCTCCCGGTGCTCTAAGAGGATTGTATTGCTTTTAATATCTACTCAAGCTCATCCTGAAGTCCAGGATCCTCCTACCACTCCCTCAGAAGCAGAATTAGCCAGACCAATTGTCCCCTTGCATCCCTTGTGTTCTTGTCCAGAAAATAGCCAGAAAGATGTTTGCCAACCTGGAGATTTGGACAAGACTTTGCTGTCATTTTCCACATTTCGTTTTGTCTACTTGAAGCTACAACCCCACCCCCAAATAATCACTTGAATTTTTTCCTCTGAGGCTTTTCACTGAGTCGGCTTTCCATCTGTGAAATAATTTTGTGATATGGTCTGCTTTTTCACATATTAATCTAGGTCACCAGCTGTTCATATGTTACAAATAAATGAAGGAAACGACAATCTTTTATGACAGAGCATCTTAACCTGTACAGACTGTTAAAAACTCATTTCTTCATGTTTAAGGTTAAATGTATGTTGTGGATGGTGTCCACGCTCCTATAACTGGGAGTTCAAGGGTCCTTTCACAGGGCTTCAGTTCTCTTCTCTTCTCTTCCCTGGGACCATTGCTTATGCACTGTGCCTGCTGTACTAGTGTAGGGAATTCAGACACTGCGAGGCTGAGAGGAGGGATGTCCTGTCTTTAAACCTGGGCAGCATTGGAACATGGTTGGCATGAGGGGGCTGCAGCTGCCCAGCAAAGCCCAGCTGGTGGCTGTGCTTGTTGGAACTTCCCAGTTGGTCCCCTCTTTCTGCTTCTTTGGTCTCTTCCTCCCCAGTGCAGACTCTCCATTTCACCAACTGAATGCTACACATGTTCATCAGATCTTTTGCTCCTTGGTTGGATAAAGCAGATTTTATTAAACAAGATTCACTTTCTTCTCATCTCTGCTTCTAATGGTTTGGCTGCAAATGCTGACTGAAAGTGCCCTTAGAGGTGACTTAACAGCTTTCTACAAATTAAATACACATGTAAGCAGGAACTAAACTAAATCCAACAGATTAGGAATCTCATAGTTCTGCCTTCTAGAGATTTTACTATCATCTGATGTGTAGTAGACTTTATACTACAAGTTTATACACATGAATATGCCTTAACTGTACAGTTGGGTAACCTATTTATTTCATTTAATAATAAAATAACTGAATATAATACTGTAACATATAGACTAATGAGTTCTGCTTTCGGATATTTATTTCTCAGTGTTTCTTTATATAAATGCAAGCCAGTAATACTAGGAAGATATTTATTCATAATCTTAATTATGACCTTAGGTCAATATCTAAAAATAATTATGCATATTTTTATTATGGCTGAATTGTTTCCTGACTATTTATACATCTTTCTTCTTTCCAGCAGTCCATCGAACACTAGCCAACTCTAAGTAATAATGTTTAGCTGTATCATGGGGAAAAGTAGTTTATTATTAATGACAATTGTTTATTCTTTGAAAATGGAACCATTACCTTCCCTTTTATTTCTTTTTTCTTCTTTTTTTTTTTGTTTTTTTGTTTTTATATTTGTTTTTGAGACAGGGTTTCTCTGTGGCTTTGGAGCCTTTGGAACCTGTCCTGGAACTAGCTCTTGTAGATCAGGTTGGTCTCTAATTCAGAGAAATCTGCCTGCTTCTGCCTCCCCCAGTGCTGGGATTAAAGGCATGTGCCACCATTGCCCAGCTCCCATTTATTTTCAATTTTTGAAATTTCCTGTTTTTATTCCTTAACTACAGTGTCTCCATCTTGTTATATGTAAGGGCAACGATACTACTAACTTTAAGGCTTTTCTATTTACTTTAAAAAGCTATATTTGTGATAATGACAGTGTAATGTTTCTATAAAGATGCATGTATTTGTCAGTTAGGTTGTGTGGCTTTTTTCAGGGGGAGTGGGTAATTCAGGATTCTACCAACTGTCAGAATACTATAACTAACTTAAAGAAAAGAGGAATTTAATAGCTCATAATAAAACTAGATAATAACTTATATTTGAATCTTGCACAAAGATATTTAAATGATTTTTACTATAGTAACTTGCATGTATTAAGCTATACACCTATGCATTCTTGCACATACATAACTTCATGAATATATGTGTACATTATACATATTAAATCATTTAATTAACTCAGGGTCCTTCACGACTCCAATTTTGAGAAAAGATCCATGATGACACAATTAACTCATAACAAATCTGATTTGCACCTGAGTGGTCCATGCTTGACGATTGCATTCCATAATGCTGCCCATTTCAATTAGGACCAGACAAACTTGATGCCTACATGAGTCAGGGCTCAGGTGTCTTTCTACTTACTTTTTTTGGTGGCTTCAGAGAAGCACATGATTGTCCTTCAGAGTTTTTATAAGATTTTTTGGGGGGTGGGGGTGGGGGTGGAGAACAGGGGTAGTACTCGCTGGCCAAAATGAATCTTGTATCCATCTCCAAAAGAGAAAACTTCCTATTAAATTAAGGAGCAAGAGCATAGCTGGATTGGGCTCGAGTCATGAGCTTTTGCTAAAATAACTGGGGACTGAGAGGTCCCTTGAGCTACGTGGACTCACAAGGAAGAAGAAAGTTGAGAGCGTAAGAAAGTAGGTGCTGGACCAGCAGAATAAAGCTGTCACTGAGGGATTCCTAAGGTCCCTTTCCTTCTCAGGGTTAGGTAAATAACCACATATGTAATCACCAACCATTTAATATTTAAACATTCTCATCAAGTTAATGTATCCATGCTTAAAAGATTAGTAAGGAGTACTTAGTAGTGGCTGTCCTGTCCTCCTCAACCTCCAGCTTTGCCTCATAGAGGCAATTCATACTAATCATGAGATTTCTTAGAATTTCATTTCTACAGCTCCATAGTGGCTTTAGCCACCCATACATATTTGGTAGTGGTAGAGAAGACTCGGGTCATTTGCACGCATCTCCCTACTTCTACTTCCCCATTGCATGCTATGTCAAAAGTGGTTACAAATTCAGCTGGGGAGTGTCTGTGTGTGGTGCCTCCAGATCAAGTTTCTGAGTCATTTATGTCATTCTAGACATTGATATGTCCACTTGTTTTTCTGGTTCTTTGTCTTTTCATGTTCAAGCTTTTAATTCCCACAGTGTTGATTCTTTTAAGAGAGCCTATTCCTCAGTTGCCAACTACTTATTGATAATTTTATTTCCTTTAGGGACTTGTCTCTTGAAGTCTGCTGTTTGTCTTTCCCTTGCAAGACTTGTATTTTTCTTGTCTTATGGAATCTCTTTGTATAAAAATATATTATTCTATTGCCAAGCCAGCATTGGTGGCTCACATCTTTAGTCTCAGCACTCAGGAGGCACAGGCAGGTGGATCTCTATGAGTTCAAGGCCAGTCTAGTCTACAGAGCTAGTTCCAGCACAGGTTCCAAAGCAATACAGAGAAACTCTGTCTCAAAAACCCAAAAAAATTATTAATCTATTGTCATATTTTGTGTTTATTTTCTCCCTCACACATGCTACCACACCGAGCAGTAACTATATCACCCTAAAGGAGACTTAAACATCATGTTTGTTCTGATTTTTGTGAAGTTATCCTAAGGGTTTTGCTGGTTGTTTTCTTTGCACTTTATGAAGGTATCATGCAATCTATAATAATTCTTATGTGTCCTTTTCATGGTGGAAACTTTATAATTATTAGGTTGAACTGTGTGGACTTTGCATTTTTATGTCAGTCAGATATTGATAGACTAGTGTGGAATAAAACGGAGCATTGTCTCCTAGCACATGCCTTGTAATGTGGCATCAAAATTTTCTGGGAAGTCCACCTTTGTTGGTGGTGATGCTTAGGTTTATTATTAAACATAAGGATAGTTTTTACATGCATGTGTGCACATGTGTGTATTTGTTTGCCTAGAATATTCTTTGTGTGAGTCTAAAAGGCTTGTCTGCAGAAGAAGAGCCAGTATGGCTGTGATTATGTCTGAGAGCACTGAAAAGACTCAATTTATGAGACTTATCATTATTTCCCTTTAAAACTTCCCCAATGCTTTGCTGTTGCTTACATGTGTTACAATTTTTTATCTCCCAAGGACGGACTGTCCACCAAAGAGCATATATTGGAAACTTCATCCTCAGATAACAGAATAGTTAGGAGGGGCCTGGGAAGCAGCTTAGGTCATGAGAGACAGAAGTCACGGGGATGAATGAATGCTGATCTACTAGGGCTGTGGCTGCTGTGTGAGCTCTTATTCTTTCTGCAGTGGGATTATATGGGATGAAGGCTGTGGTCATATGTTGGCTCCTTTGCCTTAGACATCATAACATCTGGAACAGTGAGAGATAAATCTCTGTTCATCATAAATGATATGTTTTTAGGTATACCATTATAGAATCACAAACCAGACCAGGACATCCTCTCCTAAGACAATTTCCCCCACTCTGCTAGAATTAAAAATTGTAAAAATGAAAAATAGTAGTTAATAGGACATTCTTGTTTGAGTGAGGTTTCCTTTGATTTTTTTCCCTGCTTAAATCCATATGCCCATGCATCTTTCTTTCTCCAGCATAAGTAGAGTTGAGAATTGGGACTACAGGAAGTTAGGTTTAAACAATAGTGAATAAGACAATTATGCTTTGTAATGTGGCCTATTTGGGGAGCTGCATATATTTATATGCAAAGTAAGCATGTATATGGTTATATACATTATATTCATACATCAATATATGCATTAAATTTTACATAGAATAATATTTTAAAGTACCTTGAAAAGGAGAGGCTAGGGGTGGGAACATATATTTTTAAAATTTATGTATTTTTCTAATTTCTTAAAGTGGAAATTTCTATGTAATTACTCAAATGCAATTTAAAAATTTCTAGACATAATAGGAATGATTTGAGTAGAACTCTGAAGAAAGCAAGTGGGCTGAAAAGCTTCTGTGCAGGCATTGACGATATAAAACTTCCTATGTCATAAATACAGTTTTCTCAACATTCTTAATAATGTTTGACATTGCAGAATGAAAATGCAGGCGTAACAGGGTTCAAGAAATCTACTTTCAAGAGATTATAATGGCTGTATATATAAGATATATACGTAAATAGTACCATGCAGAATTAAAGTGCTAATAATCACAACTTCTGAGAATAGATTACTGGGCTACCTTTCAACAAGAAATGCTGAACCTGCAATCTTACTGGCTCACAGTCCAAATTTAAGCATTCTCCTTAGCTAGAATTGTACTTCCTGAACATATTTGAGAGGCATCTCTAATTTGGAAAGCTGTATGAAGCCATGAATAAGCTCTTAGTTTTGAAATTATTGTTACTTCATAAACATCTATGATTACCTTGACACTACCTAGAACAGATGTAACCCACCACTTCAGTCATTTTCATCTTATTCTGATACAATTATTTAGTTGAAAGCCTATTTAATGAGTGGAGAAGATTGAATGTGAGAGAATGAGAGCTGTTAATAAACATATATGTGTTCTTTCTATTTTAAAGTGTCTTTAATTGAATGAAATGCTCATGGCCCTCTAGTAAATGCACCTTGTGATGGAATATCACCCCTGTCTGATATGGGATGCTAAGTTCATACAATCAGTTGGCATTGGGAAATGGAACTTTCATGTCACTTGCCTTATTATGACAATTATTTTGTGGTGTGGTCTACATATGGACCTGAACTTCTCCAGGTTATGCCTGTACTTGAAAGAAAGCAGTTAAAATTGTCATCCTTGTACATACAGAACAGCAGGAGTTGGAAGAAAGTTAAATTTTCACACATACTAGAAATTTCATAATTATTTATAAAAATCTTAATAAAACCTCTGCAATGGAAAATACTGTTTGTTATGTAGGGAACTGTAGCTTGTTTTCTGCCAGCCCGCCAGCCGCTAGTCTGGCGCACCAGCCCCAAATAACACTCAGAGACTCTATATATATGATACAATCCTGTTGGCCAGTTACCATTATTGTTTATGGGCTAGCTCTATCTTAATTATTAACCCATTTCTACTTATCTAAGTATTTCCACATGGTCATCTTATCGGGGAGCGGTGGCCCCAGCATATTCTTTCTCCTCTCTGGTCTACATCTTGACTCCTCCTAACTACCTTCTCTTTCCTCCTTGTCTCCTAGCCCCGCCTATCTTGCTTTCTCATTGGCCCAACAGTGCTTTATTAATTAACCAGTATGAGAAACATATTTACAGAATAACATCTCCCATCAGGGAACTAACCTAGAGGGAGAGAAATCATTGTATGAAGGATGGACTGAAGGCTTTGGGCATGCAGAGTGTGGGTAGGAATGTGGCAAACACAGGATTCAGGAAATACTCCATGTCTGACTTAGTTAAGGTTTCTATTCCTATGAAGAGACTCATGACCACGGCAGCTCCTATAAAGAAAAAACATTTAGTTGAGGTAGCAGCTTCCTACTCAGAAGTTTCATCCATTATTATCATGCGGGGGAGCATGGCGGCATGCAGTCAGACATGGTGTTGCAGAAGGAGCTGAGGGTCCTACATCTTATCTCACAGACATCAGGGAGTGGTCTGGGACACTGGGAATGGCTTGAGAATATATGAGACCTCAAAGCCCACTTCCGCAATGATACACGTCCTTCACCAAGGTCATACCTACTCCAATAAAGCCATACCTCTTAATAGTGCCACTCCCTTTGGGAGACATTTTCTTTCAAACCACCACAATGCCTCTTGATCTTTGCCTGTATTCATTGAACATAAATAAGTGCTGTAATATAGAATGTAGAATCAACTATTAATGTTGGCCTTGTAATAACATCCTCCACAAGTTAGATACCTAGCTATGCAAAAGAGACTCAAATTAACATGTTCCAATCTTAGTAACATTTTCTCTTTAGTGAAATCAGATTTCAGCTCATATGTTGAAGGGCTCTTCAGGGGCATACTTGTCCCCTTGGCACACAGTCAAGATACTGGGTCAGAGCTGACTCACCCTCTGAATTAGTAGCCATACAAAACTCCTTTGTACTGAGCAGTACATGTCAACCCAGTTAGCTTTCATGGATGTTTTCAGAGTTGGGGTTCTATCTTAAACTATCAGAAGTTCAAAATAAAAGTGAATCATAAAATTCTCAAATGTCACACACATAGAAAGATTATTTTGTCTCTAAAATGTTTGATCACATTTGAAATCCTCACATTTAATTCGTTATTTATATATGTGTATATGCAATGATTTTGGCACATCCACATAGAAGAGAATGAGGAGGAGGGGGAATAAACATCATTAAGGCTGGTGTTAATTTGTTTCTGGTGGGCATTGGCTTGCTTGTTTGGTAGGCAGTGGTCCTGGATCTATGGATAATCAGTATGGAATGATTTACTATTATAGCATGCTTTCTTGAACCACCAGCCCCCAAATCATGACACGGAGACTTATTATTAGTAATGAATGTGTGGCCTTAGTTTAGGCTTGTCCCAATAGCTCTTATAATTTAATTTAACCTGTTTCTCTTCATCTACATTTTGTCTTAGGATTTTTTTAAACATTTTTTTCCCATTCTGTTGTCTTGATTTCCTGCTTCCTCTGTATTTGTCTATTTGGTGTCTGCCTGGTTAGATGGTCCCAGTAATCGCTTTCTCTTTCTCCCTCTCTCTGCAGCTTAGATTCTTCCTCCTACTTAGTCTCTCTGCCCACCAGCTCTGCCTATTTCTCTACTACCCAGTTATTGGCCATTCAGCTTTTTATTAGACCAATCAGGTGCCTTAGGCAGGCAAAGTGAAAGAGCAACCCATCTTTACATGCATATACAAATGCAACACATCTCTACATAGTTGAACAAATATTCTATTCCACAACAATTTACATCTTGGGAGTAGAATCTTTAGTTTCAGGTTTTCTCATCTTTACTGAATCATGGTTGCAAACTCTTAAACAGCACAAATGGACCAAGCCTTGAATATTCTCCAAACTCACGGTAGCATGGCCTAGAAAGCTGAAGAAGACAGTGATGCCTTCTTCACTCTAAAGTTCCTCAGTATTTCAGTCTTTGCCATGGACTGTGTTGGTTTACTAACCTACAGGTTGTATAGTACAAGGTATAATTCCTGCCTATTCTCTGTTCAATGAACTCTTTCCTATGAGTGTCTAAGAAAAATGTTCTAGATTTACCTTTTATCCTTCACAAAACGTTTGTGTCCGTTGGAATGGTTAGTGTTCTTGAACTGAGAGAAGAAACCTATGACCTACATCTCAGGACCTTCTTGGGGATTCACATGGTCCATCATTATGGTGACACTCCAGCGTGCTGGTTAGAGTTTTGACAAGACACAAGCCATGGTCACCTGGGAAGTGGGAAAATCAAGTGAGGGGTTGTTTCCATCCGATTGTGCTATGGGCATGTCTGTAGGGCATCTTCTTGAATAATGATTGACATGGAGGGCCCAGCTTGCTGTGGGTGGTACTACCTCTGGGCATGGGTTTGGAGCTGTATAAAGAAGCAAGCTGAGCAAGCCATGGAGAGCAATCTCATAAACAGCCTGCTTCAGCTCCCCTTATGATGGACCACAAACTGGACAGTGAAATAAAGCCTTTCCTCTCCAACTTGCTTTTGATCATGGTGTTTTGTCACAACAAAAGAAACACACAAGGACATCCAGTGAGCTATTTAGAGTACCGTTAAGAGGTGACACATTTTAAAGGTACCACTGTCTCCTCCTCATCTCACTGTGAACTCACTTTCTATCCAAAGAGTTTTGGGAGAACAGTCAATCACAGCATGTATGTATGTATGTTGGATGTTTTGAACCAAGTTGTATTTGTCCACTATTCTACTCCCAAAGGGCTCAGCAATCTGTTAATGTGCCATTTTCTTTATATCTTATATATATTTGTAGGGATAATGTCTCCCCATAGAATTGTGGAAACTTTATATTTTAATTAGATGGTATGAGACTGGCCACTTTTTAATTCATGTCACATCTTCTCTGTGTAGAACAGTTGTGCAGATGTTGTCCATGTGGCTGAGGATCAGGAGGATTGTGGTACAAATAGTCCATGGAGACAGGGATCATTCATTCTGCCATATTTTTGCTTCCTGTCCATTGGGTACTCACACAAATGGTGGTTTTTCCTTCATTTATACATGGCTTCCTAACTCATGATCGACATCTCTGGGCTTAGCCAAGGCCCAGTGGCATGATATTATCTTACAGTCTCACACTGGGCTCTCTTGATGATCCTCTAGCTGAACCAATGGGCTCTGATTTGAAGCCTCCACAAAGTCACATGGCCACTGCATGGCAACGGGAGCCATCTTTTAATGTGTCAGGTTTCCTAGACTGACTTTCAAGTATTTGTGTCTTTACTATATGAGTATCATGGATAGCTTGGGGAAAATAAACTTCATGTCTTCTTTATCTGGTTACATTATACAGTCACTGTTACATAGTTGTGTCCTAGGTTGTTAGTGGAACAATCCAAAAAGTGATCTTTCTGTAGTAAGTGGGACATAAGGGGATAGCTCTTCTCTAATCCTGGCATTATCTGCACCTCAAAGAGAGGAGAGGGGATAATTAGGACTTTCCCTTACCTATGCTTTCTGTTGTCCTTGGAGAGGGAGGCTCTCCTATTATACCCTATACCCCTGTGAGCAGAGCTTGTCAGACTGTCATAGATAGTAGGAGGAAGAACTGTGGAGGCTAGGACTTCCAGGTTTTAGTGTCTTTTATGGTCTTTGGTACACTCAAAAGAGAAATGAGGAATAATAGAAATTTGCCTGTGAAGCATCTTAAATTGTGTTCCCTGATCTGTTTAAAGAAAGAATTGAATGTTACTATCTTCAATACAGTAATATGAATGATTTTCACATATTAACTTATTTAATCCTCATAGAAACTCTTTTATAGATGAAATTATTGTCCCACAGAAAGGAAAAAGTTAGGCAACTAGCCATGTAAGCAATTGGAATTTGATGGAGGTCTTATTTCAGAGAACTCAGGTTTTCTGAAATACTATAGATTGAAATGCAGTTGACTCCATCATTTCTCCTAATATTTTCTTGCAGCTTTCCAAGGAATTATTTCTTGGATTCTTATGGTCTTAAAAGATAATTTGGAGTCAACTCAAAGAGTACCTGTGAGTGTCTTAGTTAGGGGTTTCTATTGTGATAAAACACCACAAGCAAAAGCAGCATGGGGAGGCAAGGTTTATTTTATCTTTTCAACTTTCCGTTAATATTTTATCACTGGGGGAAGTCAGGACAGAAACTCAAGGCAGTATACCTGGAAGCAGGAACTGAAGCAGAAGCCATGGAGGAAAAAGGCTGCTTACTGAATCACTCTCCATGTCTTGCTCAGCCTGCTTTCTTATACAACTCAGGACCACAAGTCCAAGGATGGTACCAACCCCTGTGTGTTGGCTCTTCCCTCAATAATCATTAATAAGGGGAACACACTACATACAAGCCAATCCAGTAGAAGCATTTTCTCATTTGAGGTACCTCTTCTCAGATAACTGTAGCTTGTGTCAAGTTCAAAAAACAAAACAAAACAATTAAACAAAAACAACAACAACAACAACAACAAAAATCCCAAACATTGAAACATTCCAAGTGCTGAAATGTTTTAGCTATTTCAGAATATTCCAAGTCAAAATACATTTTTTCCTTGAGAGCTGGGGGTTACACACGAAACATTCTTCATACTAAACTGGTAATAAACTATGTTCCTAACCTTCTGGGATGAGAATTTTGTCACTAGATGGTTGTTATTTCTGAGCGGTGAAGAGTGGATAGAACCCTCTTGCTACACTCTGCCTTTTTATGAAGTCACTCTCATCTCAGCTCTCTTATATGTCAATCACTGGTCTATGTGTATTTATATGTAAATGCTTAGGGCCTCTCAGTCACATTCCTTTTACTTTATAGAAGTCTTTTTTTGTTTTGTTTTGTTTTTTTTTTTCTTCTACTATACCGGATTTTCCTAGGGCAAGGTACACTGTTAGGACAGTTGTGGTTGGTTTTGTTTGGATGATGGGAGTTGGAAATGCTGCTTTATGTTGCATGATGGACTCATGCCATCTCATGCATTCATTATAACAGGACAACGACAACAGGAGTCTGGGTCTCCTGGCAACCTGGGCTGCTTAACTGGCACAGTGATATGAGAGAGAAAGAGACCTCTCTACAGAAGCTAATGGGTTCTTTTTAGTTTTTCTTTCTGAAGCTAAACATCTGTCCCAAAGATTTAGTTTGAAGCATTCAAAATGACACATTTTGGTGTCAACAACTTTTAAAATGTCATCAATTTCATACAGTTCAAAACAAATATGCATGCTTATTTATTTTTTAATTGACTTTTACAGCCTGCTACCTGATACTGCACTGTTGAAGAGGAGTGTTCCAAGAAGGGTACAAAAATGACTCAGGCACAGTTGAGAAATTCTCAGTTCTGAGTAGGAGACAAGGAGCAAAGGATTAAATATGGAGAAGTTTTCGGTTCCTCTGTGGTAGTTTGAATAAGAATGTCCCCCATGGACTCAGATGTCTGAATACTTAGTCTCCAGCTGGTGAGCTGTTTGGGTACATTTAAGATGAATGTCACTGGAGGCCGGCAGTCTGTCAATGGATTATATTGAGATCGGACCTCTGGGCTGTATTTCTATTTGAATTGTGATGTGAATGACTCACCTAAATTGGGTCTGATACCTGTGGGAGGAGCTTAAAGTGTTGTCAGGGGTTTGTTTAGAATGACTATGATGCTACAGAAAGAGTAGCTTTTGTAAAAGATGATCTATAAACTGTGGTGATGGGCTGAGATAAAACTGCTACTATTTGGAAGCAGTTTAGAACACATTAGGGGAAACTTCGGAATGTGAACCCCAACTTTCTCACTTCCCTGGTGTGGTGATGGTCAAGGCTTTCTAAGCCTATGAGCCTCCTGCAAAATACAGAACATGATGCTAACACTAATGGTTTGGTCCTACAGTTAGAATCTGAGCTATTACTTCAGAAATTGGCACAGGTGGTAATACTTCTGCAGAATTAAACGCTGGCTATTTTAATGTATTTGGATGTCAGTGTCTCAAGGTGATACATTTTTGTTATATTTATACATCTTAAACCTTCCTTTAGAACTGAAGGCAAAAAGAGGCTCTCAGTATGTTTTGCACACATCTATTTGGGCCAAATGGGGAGACACCTTGTTTGAATGACTGGCACATGACACATATTTTACTGCAGTCATACTCAAGTGTGCTAAGGAGTTGCTCCAGACCTCCTGGTAAGGGCAGACCTTGACAGCTTCTGTGGCAGCACTCTGTAACCTCACAGACAGGCATGTGGGCCTCTACCTCTGCCATGGGGAAGAAAACCCGCAGAACCTTCTGAAAACCATCAATCCTCTGTCCTGGAAAGGTCCAGCTGTGAAGAAGGATGAATCAGAGAGACAACACTCTGCCCCTTTTTCTCTGGAAGTTCTGTATGTACTAGAACTCCAGAGAGGAGACGCAGGGGAGGACTTGGGCCTGTGGATACAGCTTATAACACATCAGCTCTGCCCAGTATTTGAGCTCTAGAGTTCACTTTGCAACTCTAGTAGCCTCTTTTCACAGTGATGGTGTTAAATAAAACAAGAAAGCAATCTTACTGAAGAATCATTGAGTTTCAGATATTTGAATTCACTGTTTGTCTGTTGGAAAGCCACTTAGATTCCTGGAATGAGGGCTCACTTGTAAGAAAACACTTCAGAGAATGTTGGGAATGTTAGCATACAATGAAAGTCAAATGTCTAGTACCTTGCCTGTGAGTTATGATAAGCACTCAGTGCATAGGAACAACTATTTTCAAATCACATTATTCTGGCTTATTATATTTTTCTTAGAATAGCATTTCAGCTAAATTGTCCTTCTGCTTTCTGTGACACTCCATGCAGTTGTCTTTGTCAATGAGTCTCTGGATGTCTTTTGTATGATGTTCATTGTTACTTTCACTACATTTGAATAGAGTAAGTTTGGGGAAATGCTTATGGAATAAATTGATGAAACTAGTGGGAACTAAAACTAAATTGTTATTTTTAGAAAAGGATTTTTAAGAATAAGAATGTAACTCACAACCATAATAAAAGGCATCTATGGTCTAACTCTGAAGTGTGTGTGTGTGTGTGTGTGTGTGTGTGTGTGTGTGTGTGCGTGCACGTGTGTGCCCTAATTTTCTTAAAATAGATTTTTAATTTTTTAAAAGTTGATATTAGCTTTAGGCTCACAGATTTTTGCTTGGCATCTTTTTCTTTTCTTTCTTTCTTTTTTTTGGGGGGGGGTGCTCAGTGTGCCTGGAGAACACAGGTTTGAGAGATGTTTGAGGATTGACCATAGTTGAAGCAGATCTCTCACTCACTGTTCTCATAGAGTACTAGAGATGCTTTCAAGTATCTCACAGTGTGCACAGACAAATGTCTAGAAACTTCCTGAGTTAGTGGCCACTGTGGCTGATTTTTAGGTCAAGTGGAATATCAGAACCCAATACCTCAAGAGGCTTTCCTGGAAGTCTAGTAAAATAGAAATAAAGGAATACCTCCATAGATGATGAAGGCCTTTTCCATACCAATTAGTTGTGTGTGAGCCCTTGTGTGTGCTGGTATATGCTTCTGCCTTTGATACTATGGACAGATCCTGATGATAGTTCTTATTTGAGACAACCATGAGAGTTGAGCTGATTTTAGCAGCCTGCCTCTCTCTCAGCCTTGCAATGCAGTGTTTTATGCCTTCTCACCAACATCTTATTTTTCTAGCCCATGGGACAGGGTCCAAGAGCTCATTTGTTTTTAAGCCTTAAGTCCTTGATTTGTCCTCAAGTAACATACTCTGCTACTGTTGCCCAAGTAAAGCAGTCAATACAATAACAAAACAAAACAAAAAAGGCCACAGTTCATTGAAATTGATGGTTTTGCTTACAGACCTTTGTCACCTCTGTAGGAACATATCACTTTAGGAGTAGATTTCACAAGGGGAAATGGACAAGTTGAAAGTTACTGTTGTTGCTATGCCCTATATCCAATCACTGATGCAGTCTGGTCATGTAGTTTAAAGGGATGAGCTGCTGACACATTTGTATCATGCCCGGAATGTTCCGTGTCACACACAGGCTGTGACCAGGTCCCTTTCCCCTCACTCCTTTTTATTTGAGCCCTCACTTCTGTTTCTTCTTTGGGATGTCAGGACTGATAAGTGGTATCAGTAGTGACAATGATATCAGTATACTGGAGGATGTATGATGTAGTGGTTTGAATGAGAATGGCCCCTAAGGGCTCATATGTTTGAATGCTTGGTCCCCAGTTGGTGGAATTGCTTGGGAAAAATTATGAGGTATAGACTTGTTAGAGGAGATGTATCACTGAGGGCAGGCTTTGAGATTTCAAAACATTTGTGTCATTCCCTGTGTACTCTAACCTCTCTGCTTATGGATCAAGATGTAATTTCTCAGCTCCTGCTCTAGTTCCCTGCTGCCATGCCCTCACTCTGCCATCAAAAATGCTAACCTAGCCCTTGAACTGTAAGCCCAATTGAACTATAAGTTGCCTTGGTTATAGTGTTTTATCATATATATAGAAAATTAATACACATGGACATGCAAAATAATCATCCTTTCTTCTTTCACATCTGGGGGATGGTCAAAATAACAAGCGTGCTACAAAAACTCATGTATAAGGTCAAAGTTACATATCAGGAAAGCAAGGAGCTACTCACTGAGGAGACATAGATAAAGAAAGCAAGAGGGGAGCATTTGCCAGGCAATTGGCTATTTTGTCTAAATAACAGACAGGTGACATTGTCCTGGCTGCTTTTCCTTGAAGAGGACACCAGGCACAGGCAAACAGAATGGTGGGTAATCAGAACAGTGGAGAGTGAGGGTGAGGCAGTACCTGGGACAGCTGTCCATGAGGCAGAACTCCTAGGCTCACGCCACATGCACAAGTAGCTCCCACAAAGCATTTTAGGAGAGCTCTAAAAATGTCGCATACAAACTTAAGCCACCTAAGTGGTCCTTTAGGCTTACCAAGGGAGAAAGAGAGAAAGATGTTCTATTTTATAACTTTTTTTTCAAGCTTGATACATGGGAATTTGCAATACACTTAATGTTTATAACACAAAAATTCACCCGGTGAAGTCTGGGTATTAGAAATCTTAGATTCTATTTTTAGTGCCTTCAGTGATCTAGGCAATTCCAAGAAAATCCATTACTAGGAAAGTTGTACAAAGTTCCTGGTGTTCATCTCAGTACTGTATAGACTCTCTTTACTTTCATTTTATTGTGTGCTCAAAAAACAGATGATAGCAGATAGCAGGCTCCTCTCCAATAATAGAAACAGTCTCTCCAGGTTTCTCTCTGTCACCCAAATCCTTTACCTCTCTGTGACTCCACCACATTTCTGGAGGGCTTCTAGCCCTCCTAGCCCTTCTAGCCATGGTGGCCTCTTTCATGGTATCAGGACACCTTGCATTTAAAAATTTTGCATTCAGAAATTAGAATGTGTCATTAGCATTTGCATATTATGTTTTGGAAATTGGGTTAAAAGGTGTTTTTATGATTAAAAAATTGAGGTGCTACATCCAGTAACTGATTCGGTGACCCACAACCAAGCACTGGGCTGAACTCCTAAAGTTCAGTTGAAGAGAGGGAAGAGAGATCATATGAGCAAGGAGGGTTAAGATCATGATGGGGAAACGTGCAGAGACAGCTGACCCAAGCTAATGGGAGCTCACAGACTCTGGACTGATAGCTGGGGATTTTGCATGGGACTAAACTAAGCCCTCTGAATGTGGGTGACAGTTTTGTGGCTTGATATACTGGGTGGGGACGGGGGAAGCTAGATGTGGCACCAGGACCTATTCCACGTGTATTAACTGGACTTTTGGATGTAATTCCTTATGGTGAGATACTTTGCTCAGCCTTGATACAGTGGGGAGGGGCATGGTCCTATAGAGAGAAACTTGCTCAGGTCACTTAACATTGCATTATGATAACTAATGTAGATATGGCTTGAAGTACACAGGAGGGATATATTTGTAGCTTGTATGTAGGTATAGTGTCATTTTACAGGAGAGTCTGTACATCCTCAGATTTTGATATTGATGTTTTGGTATCCTGTGAGTGTGCTCTGTGTGTGTCAAGTGATAACTTTACTTGAGTGTTCATAAGAGTGTTTCATATAATCCTCAAAAGTGGAAATATCCCAAAGTCTAGACATTGAAGAATAGGTAATTAATATGGATATTATATAATTAAATTTGATTTGGTCTCAAAAATAAATGATACTGTGACACAGTAGCATGGATAAACCGAGAAGATCATGGTAAGTGAAAGGCTTCAGACATAAATGCTATGTATTGTATGTTCTACTATTAGGAAATATTGTAAATGGAAAAGACACAGAGAGATAGATGGCAGATTAAGAGTTATTAGACATTTGTGGGAGTGAAGAATAGAGATTTGTTCCTGATGAATACAGTGATCCCTTTGGGGGTAAGGAAGGCCCTGAATGTAGAAAGCAATGGAGGTCACCTAAGGGGAAAGCACTGAGTGTCATTAGATTGTACCTCAGAAGGGCGAATTTTATAAGAATTTCATTAAAATTCTAAGTAAAAGCAAAGCAAAATAATAACAACAAAAAACTAGAACCAAAACTCCCCTAAAGGGCTGAGTTTAGCTAATAATGTGCTTGTCTTGTATTTCTGAAGCCCTAGATTTCATAGGATTGAATAAGCTAGTCCTGGTGGAGTGCCTCTGTAATGCCAGCAGTTGGACATCAGAAACAAGAGAATCAGAAGTTCAAGGTCATCCGTGGCCATATAGAGTCCAAGGCTTAGACTACATAAAACCCTGCCTCAAAAACAAAAACAAGAAACCTGCTCCAAAATAAAAGTTTCTTCCAGACTCACAATATAGGCTAAACAAAAAGAACTATAGTTTCTCTGGCAGTGTGAACTGGATCCTATGCTCTATCTCTAAAATCAATATATAAGTGAATACATACCATGTTCCTCTTTTTGTGACTGGGTTACCTCACTCAGGATGGTTTCTTCAAGTTTCATCCATTTGCCTGCAAATTTCAAGATACCATTGT
Organism: Cricetiscus sungorus; assembly: GCA_030556225.1. Lineage (NCBI taxonomy): Eukaryota > Metazoa > Chordata > Mammalia > Rodentia > Cricetidae > Cricetiscus > Cricetiscus sungorus. Next base: position 2,496,746 of record JANBXA010000729.1, on the reverse strand, counting down.
GTTTTTTCTGCTGAATAGTATTTCATTGTGTAAATGTACCACATCTTCTTTATTCATTCTTCAGCTGAGGGGCATCTAGGTTGCTTCCAGGTTCTTGCTATTACAAATAATGCTGCTATGAACATAGTTGAACAGATGTCTTTGTTGCATGGATGTGGATCATTTGGGTATTAAGAGTGGAATTGCAGGGTCCTGTTGACTGACTTCCATTTTCCTGAGGAACCACCATACTGATCTCCAAAACAGCTGTACAAGTTTGCACTCCCACCAGCAGTGGAGGAGTGTTCCCCTTTCTCCATATCCTCTCCAGCATAAGCTATCATTGGTGTTTCTGATTTTAGCCATTCTTACAGGAGTAAAATGGTGTCTCAGTGTTGTTTTGATTTGCCTTTCCCTGATGGCTAAGGATGTTGAGCACTTTCTTAAGTGCCTTTCAGCCATTTTGGATTCCTCTATTGAGAATTTTCTATTCAGTTCTATACCCCACTTTTTAATTGAATTATTTGGTGTTTTGTCGACTAGTTGCTTGAGTTCTTTGTATATTTTGGAGATCTGCTCTCTATCGGATGTGGGGTTGGTGAAGATCTTTTTCCAGTCTGTGGGCTGCTATTTGGTTTTGTCGACTGTGTCCTTTGCCTTACAGAATCTTTTCAGTTTGAGGAGGTCCCATTTGTTAATTGTGGATCTCAGGTGTTATGGGCGACTGGTGTTATGTTCAGGAATTGATCTCCTGTACCAATTCTTTCAAGGGTACCTCCCACTTTCTTTTCTAAGAGGTTCAGTGTGGCTGGATTTATGTTGAGGCCTTTGATCCATTTGGACTTAAGTTTTGTGCATAGACAATAGACATGGGTCTTCAGTCTTCAGAGTTTCATACAAGGTCCCCCACAGAAGGGAAAAGGGACAAGATCTCTTGAGCATATTGGGAGTTGGGGGCAGTGAGTGGAGAGGAAGTTAGGAGAAAGAGAAGGGAAGGAGAGAACATGGGGGACCAGAAAGATTGAGTTGGGGGATGAATTGATGAGAGCAAGAAAAGAGATAGCATAATAAAGGGAGCCATTATAGGTTTAAAGAGAAAACTGACTCTAGAGAATGTCCAGAGACCTACAAGGATGACCCCAATTAACAATCTGAGCAACAGTGGAAAGGCTACCTTAAATGTCCTTCCTTGATAATGAATTTGATAACTAATTCATATACCATCATAAAACCTTCATCTAGTAGCTGATTGAAACAGAAGCAGACACTCACAGCTAAACACTGAACCAAACTCCTGGAATCCAGTTGCAGAGAGGGAGGAGTGATAAGCAAAGGGGTCAAGACCAGGCTAGAGAAAGCCACAGACAGAGCTGACCTGAACAAGGGGGAGCTCATGAACCTCCAGGCTGATAGCTGAGAAACCAGCATTGGACTGACCCAGACCCCCTGAACATGGGTTTGAGTTAGAAAGCCTGGGCAGTCTAAGGGACCTCTGACAGTGGAACCAGGATGTATTATCCCTGGTGCACAAAAGGGCTTTGGAAGCACATTCCCCATGGAGGGTTACTCCCTTAACCTAGAGGCAGGAGGGAGGGCCTGTCTCCAAATGACTTGACAGATTTTGATGATTCCTCATGAAAGGCTTCATCCTCCTTGTGGAGTAAGTGAGGAGTGAATAGGAGGGGGTTGTGGGGAGCTTGGGAGGATGGGAGAAGGAACTGGGATTGATATGTAAAATAAGAAAAAAACCCCAATTATAGGCACCTAAGAAATGCTGAGAATGGGAGAAATAGTCTTCCCAGGGAAAAGCAGGAACAAGGAGGGATATAGGAGGCTTAGAGGGAGTAAAGAGAATTGGGGAATGGTGCAATTATGTTATATTATAATCTCAAAAAAGGAAATAATTAAAAAAGGCATAGAGGGTAAAACAGAGTGGCCTAGACTGGTTTTCTTTTGCAAGATAAGGCTAGTATGATTTTGCACATTACCTCCTTGTGAGGACTGAAATTGTGCTGTAAGGAATGGTGCTAGACCTGTGTGATCAGATTGGTCTTCTCTCAACTTAGGCTTCAGGTACTGGGGATATCATTGTGAGCACTAAATGATTATTGGATTAAGACTCCAAGAAATACTAAGCAGACTGTCTTTAAGTTCTCCTGGGGAAGCAAATGTGATCTGCTATAGTAAACTTATAAAGCCTTCTATGAATGAGATCAAAAGGAAAGTATTTTTGGATGATACAGAGAAGAATGTTCTAGAAATGCTGTTCTTCATCTCATTCTTTATTTATCATGGCAGCTTGACCCCTCAGAGACCTTAAACCAGACTTTAATCTGTGTTTCTCTTTGGTTTTCTCCATCAGCTTTTCTGCACTGAGCAGATAGATCCCCTGCTTTGTCCTGCATGTCAAATTGACCTTGGTTTAGATTTCTATTTGAAGTAGAGCCCATTAGCCAGAGAGGCACCCTCACCCCATCACATGCCAGGGAAGACAAGCTAAGAGCTTTTGTCTCTGTCACAGAAAATCTGTGTGTATGTGGTAAATATCCTCCAAGAACTTCAAACAAACAAACTGCTGCTCCTTTGTCAGTTTTCCGAAGACTGGGAAATACATTAGGCAAAGCTGCTTTGCCTAATGATCTTTCCCCTTAAGAAGAGACCCTAGAGAAGATGGAGGCAGTGCTATTCCCAGGGACAGTAGGAGGAAAAAATGGAGAAAGAGAACTTTGAAAGGACTTCAGTTGCTCCACTTAATTGAGTCTTTCTCTAGATGATGCTAAGGTCAGAGTGAGGAGTAGTGTTCAAGGGTCACTCCCCACTGGTAGGATTCCTAGGGTTGAAAGGTCACACACTGCAGGTAGGCTTCCCAGTAATGACCTTAGGAAGGATTTGCTTAGGGAACAGGCTCTCCAGGATGTGAGATCATCTGCCCAGCTCCAGTGAGCCAGGACTCCAGGCAGGCCCACCCAGCAGCTCTAACCCAGGCAAGGGGACAGCATAGTCATTGGCTCCTCTATGTCCTACATGCCTCCCCTCTCCATAAGGGAGATCACAAAGCTAACAGCCCACTGACTCAGTGAGGGTGCAGAAGTCCCAAGAGGTTCATGGCTATAGGACTGGAAGCCACTCTGCCCTTTCCTTCTTTCTTATTCTTGTCATAATAACTTTTAAAAAGATTTTATTTCTGTGTATACATGGATGTTTGCTTACATATATGTGTGTGTACCACATGCGTGCCTGGTGCCTGTGGGGCACAGAAGAGGTAGTTGGAGACTCTGTAACTCAAATTACAGATGGTTGTGACCCTGTATGTGGGTGCTCAAAACTGAGCCTGGTTCCTCTGCAGGAGTAGCAAGTGCTCTTAACCAACAAACCATGTCTGTAGTCCTCTCATAATCTCTGTCACATCATTTGATAGATAAAATTTGGTTGCCTCCAGATTTGAAACTATTCTTAGTTTTGTAGCTTTCCTTGTTATTTACATTCATTTATTTACTTACTGTTTTTAGTTGTTTTTTTTTGGGAGGACAGTGTATAATATCTCCTTTTTTATTAAGCAGAATTTTGTGCAAAAGTGAATGATTCCCAATTATTTACCCTAATAGTGGTCCCTGTTATAGTTATGTTGGGCTCTGAAAGACAGCCATACTTATTTGACCATTTTCTGAAACTTTCTGGTAAATTGGACCAGCAGGATATTCTTCAGTGACAGGATCCTGAGAGAGAGAGGACTAGGAGATCAAAAAATAAAGAGAAGATAAGAAAGTTTGGAATTGGGAGGTCTTTCACGAGCTCCGTTTTATGTCAAACAAACTTATTAAGAATTACAGCATCTTATGTAAATTTCCAGAGATGAAATGGAACAAAGTCAGCAGAAACCATCATACAATGGGACTGAGTTAGCAGGAGGCTAATCAAACAATGTTGTACAAGGAGAATACAGGGTATCTCAAGAGCTTTGTAGATCAAGGATACAGAGGCCCTAGAACTGATAACCCCAACTACTTGGCGTGGAAAAAGCTGGGTTCTAAGGATCTGAAGCCACAGCTCCCCCAAGGCCCTGGCCCAGGCAGTTAGCATATTCTTGTTTTTCTCTTCTTTCTTTCTTTCTTTCTTTCTTTCTTTCTTTCTTTCTTTCTTTCTTTTTTTGCTTTTGTTTTTTTTTTTTGGTTTTTTTTTTTTTTGATCTGTATTTCTCTCTGTACATCTTGTGCTAGAGAGAGCCTCAGTTATCATCCAGCCCTTGTCATTTTAGAAATTCCCACAATATCTTTGTCAATACAGAAGTAATTCACCCACTGAACTACCTTTTCCTTCCAGATGATCTGAGTCCTTTCTGCTCAATCCTGTTCCACTGAAGAAAGATGTCACCAGTCAAACACTCCTGAATTTTGTTATGTTTGTCAAAACCTGAATCTCTCTTCATATGTTTGCTTCCAGAGTGAGAGGAGGGCCTTGACACAAATCCGTGGTATTTGGTAGGATCCTTTTTGAGTAATAGTATCAGAACTTGGGAAGTGTCACATAAGTGTCAGGAGCAGGACAGGGAGAGTTGGTGCTGTGTAATGCCCAGCATCAGTGGCCATTTGACAAACCATGTGGCATGCTGGCTTTCAGGGCCTCGGTGGGTGATGGGAGATATTAGTCTTGCTTTTCTGGTGGTTATTGGCCACCCGTGTGCACTGTCGAGGCCAGTACTAAGGTATGTGTGGCCCTTATATAGCTGTAACTCATGCCTACTTAATCATGTGTTTATCAGGAACAAACTATTCTAAATAAGGTTGGAAACACAGAAAAGAGTTTCAACTCTGCTTACAGAACCTTTCTTCTTTGCTGCAGAATTCTGTCTTTTAGTGTGATTTTTATGATGTGTTTTCTGCCTTAAACAGTACTGACTTTTTGTTTTGTACTAATTTAGGAATTGTAGAAAAGTACAGTCTTTCAACAGTCATGAAATTTACAAGATATCATTATCTGTCTGTAGAGTCAATTCAGGAACCACTATATCCTGTTAGCCTCTTCTTCTTCTTCTTCTTCTTCTTCTTCTTCTTCTTCTTCTTCTTCTTCTTCTTCTTCTTCTTCTTCTTCTTCTTCTGTTTGTTTTCATATATTGAATGGTATTTTATTTTTTTGTGATAATTTTTTTAATTTAAATTTGAAACAAGCTTGTTTTACGTGTTAATCCCAGTTCCTGCACTCTCCCATCCTCCCCTGTTTTCCCCACCAACCCTATCCCATTCCCTTTCTGCTCCCCAGGGAACAGGCTTCCATGGGAAGTCTTCAAAGCTGTTAGCTTCTTTTTATATCAGCCGTTTAGGTTAGGGTAGCAACATTCTTGAAAGCCAGCGATTTTACTAAGCATCAGTTTGGCATGCCTTTTTCCTCATGGTTGTTTGCTTCAGAGGATGACTTGGATGGGACCATGCCCTTAATGCATCCTGCCCAGGATTTGGAGACTATGGCAAGTAGGACAATTATTGCCCAAGATATCTGCATCCAGGACCTGTAAATCTATCTTACCTGGCTAGAGTGACTTGGCAGTGCAACTAAGGATATTGAGGTAGGGTGATGATCTGGATATTCTGGTGGCCTCTTTGTAATCACAGGAATTCTTATGATGGCAGGTGGGAGACAGGTGTCAACAAAGAGTTGTGGCAGCAGAAGTTGAATTTGGGGTGGGGCATAGCCATTCTGTGGCATGTGGACAGTGTCTGTAACTAGACAAAACAATGAACAATTACTCTAGAGCTTCTAGAAAGGGTGCAACCCTGCCCACAGCTTGATGCTAATCTGCCTCTGAGGCTCTGAAAAAAAATATGTGCACGTGTGTGTGTGTGTGTGTGTGTGTGTGTGTGTGTGTGTGTGTATGTGTGTGTACACCCATGTGGAGGGCAAAGGTCAAGGTTAGGTAGCTTTCTCACTTCCCCCCACCCCATGCTTTGATTTTTGGAAGAAGATCTCTCTCTGAACCTGGAGCTCACTGATTCAGCTAGACTGGCTGTCCAGCAGGTCCTGGAGAACCCCCATTGCTGTCTCCCGGGCACAGACATTATAGGTGTACACCATTGAGTTTAGCTTTTAAATGGGAATTGCTAGTTGGACTAGGGTCCTCAGCTTCCGAGGCAGGTACTTTACTGAATGAGTTGTCTTCCTAGGAATCACAAAGTTACAGATTCTTTCATAGCTAATATTAAGAAGAAGATGAAAAATATGCCACCTATGATAATAATGATGATGATGATGATGATGATGATGATGATGATGATGATGAAATATAGACATTAGTCAATCCTGGGCATCATAAAATATTACATCTGAGGAGCCATTGTTTTAAGCAAGGTACACTATAAAAATAATGGAATATGTAGAGAGTTGTACTGTCAGTTCAGAGAAAACTGACTGCATAGTTTATAGCACTCCCCAGCTCATTCTCAATTTTAAAAAATTGAGCAGAAGAATGTTAACAGTGAAAAGACATGTATTTTGTGTATTTTTGTGCTATTAGATAGCATTTCTCCTTTTACTGAATAAAGTACAAGGTCCAAAATTAAAATAATGGTGAGGTAGGTAGTCCAGGAATCCACTGTCAGTTTATATTTGAATATTAAATCCTGGAAAGTTAAAAAAGTCATTGCAAAAGTATTTCCATGACCAAGGGAAACATGGAAATGTCTATCAACTGGCAGTCACAAGAAAAACACTTAATTGGGAGAAATACAGAATTGTTTTAAGTCTTTAATCCACAAACAAGAATACCTTCCCATGAATTGAGTATGAAAATGGTATTGGGGGGACTTGGGGTCACAGCATTGTTTTCTCATATAACTTGTACTGAGTCCTGGGTTCAACTTCTATTATTATACAGACACACAACATCAGATCACATAAGACACAAAAATGAAAAGTAAATGTATTGCAACATTTATGACAATGACCTCAATTAGCATAAAGACAACAAAATAATAGCCTATATCATATAAGCTTCATATCAAGTTTGTAGAGATCTATTGAAAAAATCAGCACTGTACATGTTTTGCCAGGATAGCTGACTAATTGATTACATGCAAAGGTCCTTAACTAACTGAAAAGTCAATGAGGTATTTGTGTTTTAGCAGGGAAGTGGATCAATGCTGGCTCCTAAATGGCTCATATGTCTCTTAAAAGAATACAAATTATTTATAATGCATGAAAATATTCAGATTGATTTGTATTGGAAAAAGTTAATCTAAATTGGGAGTATTTTTTGCTCTTTGGCTTCATTAAACTATTGAAAAAAGGAGCATATAGCAGCTTGTATCTCTTGAGGAAGATATTGCCTTTCAAAATACTTGTAACTTTTAGCTCAATAATTTTATAGCATAAGATAGCATAAGGAGGTAGGGACACTTTTAGATCATGATGCTTTGGTTCTCCTGGCCAGATGAGATCTGTATCAAGGCTCTTAGAATACCAGACAAGTGTCTACTATTGTGTTCTTTGTTCAGTCTCTTTTTGCCTTACTTTGAAATAAGATCTCACTAAGTTTCCAAGTCTGGCCTTAAATCTATAGGCCAGGTGTACCTTGTAGTGATGGTTCTCCTGCCTCAGCTGCAACAGTAGTTGGGATTACATGCTTGTATTACAATATCCTGCTTCATAAAGATTTTTTAATGAACAAAATTTATATTAGTAGGATGTTATAATAAATGGTGTTAAAAATAGGAACTCTGTATATCAAGTCTATTAATAATGCTACTATTTAGAAGTATTTACAAATTTAAAAGTTAAACAAACATTTAAAATGTTTCAAATTTACTTGAAATTACTGCTAAGTATTATACAAGTACTTGCTCTATAATTTTATGAATATGAACATATCAATCATCAGATATACTAGTATTCATACATTAACTGGAGGATATAACTGGTTTATTTTGATATAAATTATAAAGGATGAGTGACTTATTTTATCCTATAAACTCAGAACATATGCTTTTGCCAGTGCTTCAAAAATATTCACATGAATAATGCTCTATTGAACTGTAGAGAGTATCTCCTCACTCATCTGTAAGAAAAGAAACCACACAGGTCATATTTTCTCCACAATTCATAGAGTCAGAAACAATTCACAAGGCTTACTGCTGCTCAGCTCCTTGAAAACTTACACAGAATTCTGTTAAGGACTTTATTGTAAATAAGATAAATCCAAGTACACATAGATATGATGTGGAAATGCACTCCAGCTACATCAAACACTGAACACAGTAGATATGCTATATGCAGAGAAGCAGCTGTCCCTTTAAATTGTTTTTTGCTTCTGGAAAATGGGGAGTCTCCGCAAGAAGCAAGGAAAAGTAAGATGAAATGGCCAAGGAGAAAGCAATAATCAAGGTAAAGGCATAAGTCAAGACCAAATACTACAAAGAAATTGAAAGGGTTCTTTGAAAAGACTCTTTGAATAAATGTTATTGTGGGATGATGAGCATCGAGCAAGCCTTGGACCACACACCAAGGAAACAAGGAATGATGCTGAGGATGACCAAAAATATAATTTAAAACACAGACTTAGCTGGATAATTTTGCTTAAAGAAAGTAAATGCCACCTTACCAGATGTTAAAATACTGCAAGCACAATGTATCACACCAAACAAAAGCTTAGTGAAGTGATGGTGCTCTCATCTTGTCAGGTGTCAAAACATTACAAACTTAATGTGGAAAATTATGGAAGATTGAAACATAAAGCCAAAGGTGTGATTGTTTAACAACCTATAATTCAGAACAAAATGCCAGCTTTATGTTATGCACTGTTAGCAGCTAGAATGGAGATTAATGTTTGGACACTTGGAACTGAAGGTCTGGGAATACTTGGAGGCATGTACTGAAGAAGATGTTTGATCACAAAAGACTGACAACTGGCACTCCATAAATCCTAAAGGAGAATGTATTTGCTGTAGACAATGCTAAAGGACAAGGATGCTTCCACATTGTGAGATGACTCAGCCTGTGGCAGCCCTGTGTTCTGCAGGGACTTGCCAGAGCAGCAGCCTGCCTCTGCTGCAGTAACAGTTATGTCATCACCTGTCACTAGGTGCATTTCTCCCATCGCCTCTGTGACATATGCATCCCTTAAAAGTGCCTGCCAGCACAGCTCACTCTTTTGCTTCCCTTGCTGTTCTTGTCTCTGTTCTGTCGGTCTGCCTGCCTCTGTCGTGTCCCCACTCCACCAAGACCTTTCGCCCTCCCTCTCTCCCCATTCCCTATAAACCTCTTGCACTAACTGTGCTGTGTGCTTGTCTTTGTCACTGACTTACCTTGGCAGGGAGCACCAAAAGGTACCACTTGGCCTTTTCCCCCTTTTTCTTTTTAATCCCTTCAGGGCATTTTTAAAGGCTGTTTCCGATCATTGGAAATAATGTTGTTTTCTATGAATATTCTCAGTATTTGATAAGAGCAGTTTCTACCTCTTCTTGTGGTGTGATAAAAATTGACTTTCATTGTGAGGAACATTTAAAAAAGAAAGTTCATCTAACACAACAAATATAACTAGTTCTGTTTAAGAAATCTCAGCTAATGAATTACATCAAAACATCCTTTGAATAAAAATTTTCATACTGATTACATAAAACACTTGTGCTTACCTTGAACTTTTGGGTGGTGAGCTGAGTCAGAGCCTTCTTGGGTGCACAGCCTCCTGAAGTGAAGGATGTGTAAGTGCATCTTTGCTTTTGTCTTCCGGGAGAAATATTTGACAGATGTTAATTATTTAGTTAATTTTCATGCTGAAACACTGTTAAGTGGAAATGTGATGACTTATCTGCATGAATTCCTGTGATGTGTGTGCCATGATTATTTACAATTCCACAAGGAAACACTAAGATGACAGAAATGAAGGTTTATGAAGTTTTTGTTTTGTTTTTTTGGTGGTGGTGGTGGTGGTGGTGGTAGAGGTGTGTGTGTGTGTGTGTGTGTGTGTGTGTGTGTGTGTGTGTGTGTGTGTGTTCACACGTGTGGAGGGGCCAGAGGTCACCATCAGGTGGTTTTCTTAGTAGCATTCCACTTTGCTTTTGGGACAGGGCCACTCACTGTGACCTGGGGCTCTACAGATAATTCTAAATACTGGTTGGCAAGCCAAGCCAACTGTCTGTCTCCCCGGCACTGGGATTAAAAGCCCATGTCACCTCTCCTGAATTTCTATGTAAGCACTAAGGATCAAACTCAAGTTCTCATGCTTCTGGGTAGGCATTTTGAAGCTCATAGGGCTTATTGTACTCAACTGGATAGTAACCTCCTTCCCTCTGGTGCATCACTAATGTTCCTTTTATCCTCATTGGCTGCCTTGCCACCTGGTATTACTGATATTATAAGGACAGACCAAAGTCTCAACATCTGCCAAGATGTTCCTGACACAAAGCTCCATGTCTTTGACTAGGGAGGGAATGCAAGTTGATGGATTCCCTCTTTGGCCTGAAGATGGAGGTTTCTGTCCCGCTTGGTCCCACAGCCACTTTTCCCCAAATAAACACAACATCCCTTATCAGTGGCTCCAGACTGTCAGACAAGTATGCAGAACTCCCTACTGAAGCCCTGGCTACTACCTGTATTTGTGCCAGCAACTGTATGGTAAAGAGTTGTGGTAAACATGGCTTTCATAGTCATGCATTACATGGTAAAGAATTGTGGGGAAAATGGATTTCTTATTCAAGTGGAGGCCACTGTTTCCAGGTCATGCTCCTTCACAGGCTTCAGATCAGTATGCAGGGCGTTTTCCCCCAGGGCACAGTAGCTGGAGTTCACATGGCCAAGTCATCATGGCCATCCACATCAAGCTGCGTAATAAGGAACATGGGATTGAAGATCTATGAAGAGCTGAGTTTATGATCCCTGGCTGTCAGAAGATCCACATCTGGAAGAAATGAAGCATCACCAAGTTTACTGCCCATGAGTCTGAATGCATGGTCTGAGAAGGGTAGCTATCCCTGATGGCTGTGGGGTCAAATATATCCCTAACCATGGCCTCATGGACACGTGCTTCTAATGCTACATTCTACACCCCACCAAATAATGCTAAGTAATCATCCTTGTATCTAGTCTGCTTAAAATAACAATGGCAAGGTGAGCTGGATGCATCTTTTCCCTTTTTGGTTGGCAAGCATTCTGCTTGGCTCAGCTCAGAACTGATATTTTAAAATTCAAAGTAGAGTAGAATACCTAGAAATGATCTAAATAATACATTGGTCTATCTATCTATCTATCTATCTATCTATCTATCTATCTATCTATCTATCTATCTATCTATTTTTGTGGGCTGGGAAGCACAGGGCTTTGTCCTGCAGTCAGTGGACACTGCTGAAGCAACAAGGTTGTGTGAGCTGCTTTGCCTCTGGTGTGGGGAGTAAGTTGGGGGAAGGAGTAGGACTCAGCCAGAGATGAATGTGTGGGTGGATTGATTGGAAGGAGGTTCCCAAAATTCAGCAGTCTTCAGAAGGAAGAATTGTCAGGAGGTTGTATAGGGAGTGGGTGAGAATGATGGCTGAAGGCAATGTTGAGTTCCAGGTTTGAAAACTGAATAAAAGAGGAGGATGGAATCCACACTGCTTTTGTCATCAGGGAGCAGCTTCAGATGTATTTGTTCATGTTTGATTGCATCAGACTAATATGGCATTTAAGGCTGCAGCATGAACACACAATTCTAAATGTAAGATTTTGGGTTTGTTATGGTTTGGATATGAAGGCCCTGTAAAAAGGCTCAGGTATTGAAGGATTGGTCCCTGCTTGGAGTTACTGATAAGAGGAGATTGGATGGTGAAGGTGCTACTTTCAACAATGGATAAACCCATTGATGAGTTTGTGGCTGTTAGGAGAGGGAGCGTAATATCAGGAAACTGTGGTGTACAATTGTGTTCCTGACATTGGAGAGGCTGAGTTGCTAGTTTGCAGTCAACCTGGGCTACATAGTAAGATTTCATCTTAAAAACAGAGCTATACAGAAGGGGCATTAAGGAGCTGGATCTATGTGGAGCTTCACTTAAGGTGTGTCTTTGAGAGATATACTCATTGCCAGATACTTCTGAGTCAGTCTTTTCCTGCTTCTGGGCTACCAAGAGGTTAAGACTTTCTGACACAATGATGTTTCTGTTGTCCATAATCTAAAAGGAATGGAGCCCCTGGCATATAAATATGTTAACCAGATTCCTTACCCCCTTTAAATGATTTCTCAGTTATTTTGTAACACCAATAAAAGCCACTAACACTGCATGGGCAATGCCCTCTTCCCTCGTACCATGTTCTACCATCTCCATGTAAGGTGGAGAATTTTAACCGCCTACTGCCCATGCATTTCATCTGTGGCCTCTTTTCCTAAATGGTTCAAGGCTTGAGCCTTCCATGAGTTCTTCAGTCCTGGCTAAAGGCTGGATTGTCCCTGCTGATGCCTCTTGGAAGCTGATTGTAACCAAGCTCTGTCCATCTGTGGACTCATCTGTTCTCTCCAAAAGACAATAAATTCTTCCTCCTCCACAGCTGTTTTCAAGTCTTACACTGATGTAGCCGCTCTCTAGCACTTATCATGCCCAAGCTAAAGTTGGATCTTTCTGGATATCCTGATTTATATTTGATCTAAATTTCTATGTGGGAATTCTTGCTATCTATCTATCTATCTATCTATCTATCTATCTATCTATCTATCCATCCATCCACACATTCATCCCCCTCCTTCCCACCTATTATTAATTTTAAAGCTTCTATTTTGTGTTTGAACTTCACTGGCCACACTTACATTCCATTCTGGCTACAGAGGACTACAAGGGTCAGGCATGTCAGGGAGTATTGTATTGGCTGTAGTGTTCCCAGCCCAGAATTCATACACTTCTTTCTTCTCCCGCCCTCCCTTGCTTCCTTCCTTCCTTCCTTCCTTTCTTTTTTTTATTTTACATATGGATCCCAGTTTCCCCTCCCTCCCTCCCTCTCACCCTCCCATGTCCCCCCACCACCACTCTCCCATCCAATTCCCCTCCCCCACTACACCTGAAAGGGTGATGCCTTCCAGGAGGGGGTAAACAAAATCTATCAAGTAATTTGGAGTAGGGACTAGGCCCTCCCTCCTGCCTCTAGGTTAAGAGAGTATCCCTCCATGAGGAATGTGCTCCCAAAGTCCTTTTGTGCACCAGGGATACATCCTGGTTCCATAGTCAGTGGTTCCTTAGACTGCCCAGGCCTTCTAACTGAGACCCATGTTCACGGGGTCTGAGTCAGTCCAATGCTGGGTTCCCAGCTATCAGTCTGGGGGTCCATTAGCTTCTCCTTGTTTAGGTCAGCTGTCTTTGTGGGATTCTGTAGCCTGGTCTTGTCCTCTCTCTCTCTGCATCTGGATTCCAGTTTGGCTCAGTGTTTAGCTGTGGGTGTCTGCTTCTGTTTCCATCAGCTGTTAGATGAGGGATCTATGATGGTCCATAAGTTAGTCATCAATCTCATTATCAGGGAAGGACTTTTATGGTAGCCTTTCCACTGTTGCTCAAATTGTTAGTTGGGGTCAGTCTTGTAGGTCTCTAGACATTTCTCTAGAGTCAGTTTTCTCTTCAAACCTATAGTGGCTCCCTCTTTTATGGTATCTCTGTCTGTCTGTCTGTCTGTCTGTCTGTCTGTCTGTTTCTCTCTCTCTCTCTCTCTCTCTCTCTCTCTCTCTCTCTCTCTCTCTCTCTCTCTCTCTTCTTTCATCTATTCTTCCCAGGACTCAATCTTCCTAGTCCCAAATGCTTTCTTCTCCTCCCTTCTCTTTTTCCTAGTTCCCTCTCCACTCATTGCCCGCCCCCTCCCAATATACTCAGGAGATCTTGTTCTTTTCCTCTTCTGTGAGGGACCTTGTGTGAATCTCTTAGATCCTTGTATCCTAGTTTCTCTGGCAGTATGAATTATAGGCTGGTGATCCTTTGCTCTATGTCTAAAACCCATATATGAGTGAGTACATACCATGTTCGTCTTTTTGTGACTGGTTTACCTCATTAAAGATGGTTTCTTCAAGTTCCATCCATTTGCCTGTGAATTTCAAAATTCTATTTTTCCCCCACAGAGTAGTATTCCATTGTATAAATGTGCCACATCTTCTTATTCTATTCTTCAGTTGAGTGGCATCTAGGTTGCTTCCAGGTTTTTGCTATTACAAATAATGCTGCTATGAACATAGTTGAACAGAAGTCTTTGTCGCATGGATGTAGATCATTCAGGTATATGCCTAAGAGGGAGATTGCCAGGTTCTGTGATAGACTGACTCCCATTTTCCTGAGGAAGTGCCATACTGATCTCCAAAATGGCTGTACAAGTTTGCACTCCAACCAGCAGTGGAGGAGTGTTCCCCTTTCTCCAAATCCTCTCCAGCATAAGCTGTCATTGGTGTTTCCAATTTTAGCCATTCTGGCAGGAGTAAGATGGTATTTCAGAGTTGTTTTGATTTCCATTTCCCTGATAGCTAAGGATGTTGACCACTTTCTAAAGTGTCTTTCAGCCTTTTTGATTTTCTCTATTGAGAATTCTCTCTTCAGTTCTATACCCCATTTTTTAAAATAGGGTTATTTGGTGTTTTGGTGACTAGTTTCTTGAATTCTTTGTGTATTTTGGAGTTCAGCCCTCTGTCAGATGTAGGATTGGTGAAGATCTTTCCCAGTCTGTGGGCTGCTGTTTGGTCTTGTCAATTGTGTCCTTTGCCTTACAGAAGCTTCACATTTTGAGGAGATCCCATTTATTAATTGGGATCTCAGTGTCTGTGCTACTGGAGTTATGTTCAAGAAGCTGTCTCCTGTACCACTTTGTCCAAGGGTACTTTCTTTCTTTCTTTCTTTCTTTCTTTCTTTCTTTCTTTCTTTCTTTCTTCCTCTTACTTTAAAGCATGCTTTTGTTCCCATAGTACCTCCAATCCAGACACTGACCCCAAACCATATGCCTGAACTCTGCCTATTGTGAAGGTAAATTAGGAAGCCAAAGGTGCTGGCTTAAGATAGAGAGGTAGGTAGAAGAGAGGAACCCCAGGGGCAGACTGGTTCTAAACAGCTGGTTTGTCAGTATATCTAAGATGTGATGAGATGTCAGCTGCCTGGGTTGCTCTGTAGTCACAGGATGATGGGCACTGGCTGCAAGTGGGCCTTTTCCCCAGGTGCTCATGGCAGATTTTTCTACTATAGAGCAGAGGCCATTGGGTATTTTTTCTCTCTCTTTGGTACCTTTAGCCTGCATAATATAGAACTAGAGTGGAGCTTTCACATTCTTTATGTATTTTCTCTATACTCTTTCCTAAGATGATCATTTGAATAAAAAAATTGCTTGTAAGAAAAAAGTTTGTAAGAAAGAATCGAGAACTAACATCTCTGCTTTTCTGGGATGGGCTGCCCTTAGGGGACATGTTTCAGTGCAGATTTGTCTGAACCATAGTATATTTGCTTTTTTTTTCTAATTGTATATCAGGAAGTTTAATATCAGTAGTTTGTGTAATAATCAGGATTTCTAATTTCTCTAGATCAGTGTACTATGTGACTTAATGGCCTGGCTTTCCCTTGGTTCATTATCAACCTCTGCTTATCCAAAGCTGCTTTTCTATGAAAAACAGGATGATACTCAGCAACTCTAAGCTTCTAATGTGGGCCATGAGCCTTCAGGGTATCAAATACACTGTCTCATATGAGATGGAGAGATGGTAATGGTGGGATGGGATGCTATCCCCAAATGGCTAGTGTATAGAAAGAGAAGAAATGTGGAAAGAGGTTTGCAGCTCTCAGAATGGTGTTTGTTTGGACCTTGGGATCCACTGGGATCACATGCATTGCCTTTGCAGAAACCTGGACTCCTTAGAGTCCTCTCTTGCCCTATATATAGTCATCAATAAACCATTGAAGTCCTGTTTTCCACGGGGCGCCTGGAATTTGACCTATTCTCACATTGCCTCTCAAGATCAGTCATACCTCTTTCACTTGCTTATGGAAGTGGCCCCCCAGTGCAGCTTCCTTCTTTTGCCTTTGACCTCTTCCACACAACTACTAGCACAAAAGACCCCAGCTTGCCAGGCTTCTTCTCAAGTCACTGCAGTGGCTCTTCACATTTCTGGTGTAAGGCCACTGTCTTATGTGTCCTATACCCTTATCATCTTAACCCTCCTGCCCCCTCTGGCTTCATTTCATACTACTATCTCACATTCTTGATGCTCTACTTCTGCTGTCTCATGTTCTTCTCTGTTTTTCTCCTGTCTGGCTTCTCCATGATGTCTACAGGTTTACTACAAAGCACTATACATTTACTCACTTGCCATATTATTATATACCTCCACAGTTGAATGCATGCTCTTGGAAAGGATTCTTTTTATAAAACACTTTTAATTTTTTGATATTTTAATACATAAATGCAATGGATTTTGATCATGTTTACCTTTCCACTTTCCCCCAACCACTCCCATATCCAAGCCCTCACACCCCTCCCAATTTTGTCCTTTTTTTCTTCATAACCCGATGAGTCAAATTTGTGCTGCCCAAACAAATGTGGGAATGAGGCCAACCACTGGAGGGTGGTTGGTCTCGAATGGAGCACATCTCTAAAGGAAATCCAAGAGCTGTTCCTACTCAGCTGTCAGCAGCACCCTGGGTTGGGAAGGGAGTCTATGTCCCCTCCTTTACCTGTGTTGAAATGTTACCTGGCTTGGAGTCATACAGGTTGTATGGAGGCAGCCACAGCTTCTGTGAGTTCCTCAGAGACTTTGTCCAGTCATGTGCAGAAGACCCTGCTTTGTTCCAGTCTTCCTTGATGTCTGGCTTTTCCTGTCTTTCTGTCTCCTCCTCTGTGATGTTCCCTGAGCCTTCAGGGAAGAGGTGTAGTATAAGTGACTCCCTTGTGGGTGAGCATTCAACAGACACTTACTCTCTGTATTTGACCAGTTCTGAGTTTTCACAGTAGCCACTACCCACTGCATAATGAAGCTTCTTTGAGAAGAACCAAAAAGTGCATTAATGCAGTGGCATAGGGACACTCAGAGGTCAGTTTGAGATTGTGTCTATTTAGTAAAATGTAGTAGCATGTTCACCCATAGGACCTATGAGCTCCCCAGCCATACGTTCTTTACAGTCAGATTTACTATATGAGGCATGCACTTCCTCTGTGTAACAGGGCTTAAATCCAATTGAGAGAAATTGGTTAGCCTATAACATTCATACCACGATTGCACCCATGGGTTTATCATGCCAGGCTGATTATTATTGTTACTTGCAGGGTTCACAGCTAGATGAGACTATTGGTAACCTTTCTTCCCCAGCAGCTGGCACAGTGCCTCTCAGTACTACAAAATAGTCAGTATTAGCTTGATTTCTCCATGTCCTGTGACTAAGGGTATCCTGAAGACCCTTAAAATAATACAGGAAATTGCCATTGGTCAGAACCTGACAATGAGATCCTGTTGCTAAAGACACCATAAACTTTGGTTCCCAAACAAGGATTGTTGATTGTGGTCTATACTGTATCCTCAGTGCTCAGAGCAGCATGCAGTTTTTCTGTGAGTGACCAGTCAGTGTTTGTTGATGCAGGAATAAAAGTTAATTAAAGCATGCCACCGAGAAAGGACTTTAGGTAGCATTCTTTTTGCCAAGTCAGAGCTGTGGAGTAAGGCAGCAAATTAACAGTTGCTATTTTTATGAGGCAGTTAGCTCCTGTGCAAAAACTGGGAGTCGTCACAGGGAGTTACAGGTTCATCCATATTTTTATTTGATTAAATGTGAGAGCCACTCAGGGCACAGCTTTTTATCCTTCGGTTCTCTGGGTGGTACTCTGTTTAATTAGTGTTTGTTTGCTTAAAATACATATTTTTAGGGTCCAGTGGGAGATCCCCCATAAATTGCTCCTCCCCCTTCTTTTCTTTGCTCCCTCTTCTTTTTTTTGGAAGAATGTTAAAGCAAGAAGTGAACCTGTTTTTATAGTGAAGTAATAATTTCTGTTTTTGAGAGGGAAGTAGATTTGTTCATCTGCTTGCTTGTTTTGTTTTTTGAGAGTAGGTCTCCCATGGAATCTAGGCTGGCCCTGAGCTCTCACCCCCTTCCTCAGCCCCCTAACTGCTGGGATTATAGGTCTTGCCACCACACCTGGCTAGATGTTTTAATAGTCACATTATTATTATGGTTTTCTTGTTGCAAAGATAATTTATGATTGCATTGCTTAAGAGACTCTTGATTTGTGTCATTTACCCAGTATATTTGTTTCGTCCCTACTATCTGACAAATAATCCCCCCCCCCGGGATGTTTTGTTTGTTTTCATTTGTATTTTTTTATTTTTTCTTATTTTTTTATATCAATCCCAGTTCCCTCTCCCTCCCACCCTCCCATGACCCCCTGACTCCCCCTCCCATACCATCCCCCACCCACTCTACAGGGAGGATGAGGCCTTCCAGGAGGAACCATCAAAATCTGCCAAGTCATTTGGAGTAGGGCCTAGGCCCTCCCTCCTGTCTCTAGGCTAAGGGAGCATCCCTCCATGGGGAATGTGTAATTGGAGGGCCTGGGCAGTCTATGGGACCTCTGACAGTGTAACCAGGATGTGTCCCTACTTCAGGAAAGGACTTTGGGAGCACATTCCCTTACAAATAATTTTTGAGAGAAGCACTAAAACAGTCTGTATTTGATGAAGTTCATATGAGCTACAAGAGAAGAATTTTTAGCACACTAAAACAAGCAACAATAAAACAAATCACAGCACAAGCTTCAGCAGTCACTAGTGTTTCAGAATGTGCCAGACACTGTCCTCAGTTTGTCAGAGCTCATGCCCTCATTTTATGAGCTATTGTGAGGTAGGTGCGGCTGTCACTTCTTCATTGATCAGTGAACTGAATACAGAGACCCAGTGCAGGATCACATAGGTGGGATGACATAGCAAGGATATTAGATTTTAATTGCAGTCATTAGGCTCCCAAGGTCATTATGCGGCAAGATGATTTGATTCCATAGCCATTTCAAAGTCATTCCTCCTGCCACTCCAACATAGGCAATGTAGTTCCATGGTAGTTACCAGGAGGAAAAGATTCTACCTGCAGTGAGAGACTTCAGAGAAAGTCACTATTAAGGGTAGATGGCTGGCTTTTAGGGACAAATGTCAGGGACTGAGCAGAAGCATGCAGGTACCAAGCACAGCTGCAGGCTTGTCACTAGTTTGTGAATTTTTTTTTGTTAGTAGAGAGGGGATGGTGAGATTTGGAGGACCATGTCTGGAGAAAGAAGACACCAGGTTCCTGAGCAGTTTGCAGAAGGCTCCGGATTTCTCAACTTTGTGAATTCCTCTCTTTTGGTTGAGGGAATTTTCATTTATATTTTTCTTAACTTTAGGAACTGATAAGCTTGGGATGGGAATCAGAGGAAGGCTAATTACATAGCCCAAGGGCTTAGGCCTCTACAAAATATGACTTACTTTTTAAAGTTGTTGAAATATCTGAATGTCAATTTTCAGTTAATGTATTAGTTTATTGACATATATTTAAAATTTTTGTCTATAAATCTTATCTTACTTAGAGCTATAACTTCTCTATCCTTCCACTTTATGAAACTTTAAAAAAGGCTTTTAACATGGGTCTTTGACTTTGATATCATTATTTTCCTTTTGAAGTTACCCAGCTTGTTTCAGAGGGCATCTCAACGCTCTTACCATGGTCCCAAAGTCCTTCTTCAGGCCTTGGGTTCAGATCTTAAGCAACAAGAAGCTTTTAGTAAAATTTTCAACTTTCCCCTCTTACTGACTGTGCTTGTTTACAATTTTAATAGCAGAATGTTCTCAAAAACCTTTGCCAAGGAATGGCCCCACCTTTGTGATCATGGGCTCTGGTACTTCTTTCAACATCAACACGACACTGGCTAAGATCAGGTCTGGTTTTTGTGTCTACTGGAAAGTGACTCCTTCACTTTTAATTAACAATTATTATAGTATGAAGTATTATGTAAACTATCAAGTACAGTTCTGTGTGTTCCTTGCTACACCCCACACTCTCGCCTTTTTCTGAGACAGGTTTCTATGTTAGCTCTGGTTTTCCTGGAACACACTCTGTAGACTAGGCTGGCCTCAAACTCACAAAAATGCCTGCCCCTGCCTCCTGACTACTGGAATTAAAGGTATGAACCACCACTACCCATCTAGATCTGTAGTCTTAAAGGGATGTTTTTATTTAAGCAAAAGTCATCTTCAAGTTGAGCAGAAATAAGATTATTCCCAGTAATATCTTCAGTGATGATGAAAATACATGATATTTGACATGGCCACTCTGATTTGGATGCAGCAATGATGATAATATAAGATGCTGACTTGGTCATAATCTAAAGACAAGACAATGACATTCTGTTATTTAAAAAATTGCTAAGCACTCTATGTAGCAGTCATTTCAAGTTGTTATTTTTAGGAACTTAGGTGTACCCCAGTGCCTAGATAGTTAGCAGGTGTGAGGTTCTGTGTTTAATGGCCCACATGTAAAATACCTAGATGCATACATACGTACCTTGAAACAAGGGTTAGGGAAAAGTTGCCATGACAGATGAATAAGGAATTGGGAGGGAATTAAGGCAGCTGTGTTGACTATATTTTTTTCAGGAGACAGCAGTCATTTCATGTGCAACTTGTATGACTTGAATTTGATTTACCTTTAATGCTTTGTGGTAAAACTATGCTACAAATTAGTAAATTTATTCATCAAAATTAGAATTTGACTAATAGCTAAAATTATAGTGTTTTCTTTTCTAAAGAATGAGTATACTTATGGCTATTCTTATAATTGGTTACTAGGTTAGTTCTTATGAATCTTATTTAATTGACTATTAAACAGTGGTGGTTTAGGGAATAGGAGGCATTTCAGAAAG
Organism: Cricetiscus sungorus; assembly: GCA_030556225.1. Taxonomy (NCBI): domain Eukaryota; kingdom Metazoa; phylum Chordata; class Mammalia; order Rodentia; family Cricetidae; genus Cricetiscus; species Cricetiscus sungorus. The sequence goes on along the minus strand of JANBXA010000729.1, from coordinate 2,475,938 downwards.
GGATGTTTGAACTCCTAATGCTCAAAATGAACAGCTAAATTGTAACAATTACTGCCACAATCTCTACAAAATATCTGTTAGTGTGCTGGAACATTTAATCAAAATATCACTTGCCTTCAAAGAGAATTAACTCTTACAGACAATGCTAGCAAATTGAGATAATTTAAGACTTTGTACTTAACCTGCTGTCCTACTATAAACTTAGCTTGTTTAAGGTAAGTTTGCCTTTAAGAGAACCTTCCTAGCCTTGGATTTTTCCATGTAATCAGCATTTACAATCTAAACTAACATGCAGCTGCAATCAAAAGTTATGTACTCTTCTATATCCCCTGACACAGAATAATGTTGGTGTATATGTATGTATACTATAGTAATTATGTGTTGAAACATACCAACAGGGTGAAAGCAATCTTAAGTAAAACAAATCTATCATTAATATTGGGATCACTGTGTGGATATTGGTTGGTAACATCTGTCCTGAGTGCAATTTTGGGTTAGTAAAGTAACTTCTTCCCTGTAAAATTTCATTACAGATCTTCATAAAGGATGTTTCATTATTTTAACGTCATGTCCTTTGTTAGGGATGGGAACAGACACAAGATAGACACAGGCAATAAGGACAGATAGGTGAGAAACATATAACAGATATACAACTGATAGGCCAGTAGCCATAGACTACCTATGGATGGAAGACACTGGGAGAGAAGTGGAAAATTTGAAGTTAAAGTTGATCTTGCTTTTGGATAAACTAATTCAAGAGGAAGTTTCATTTTCATTTAGTAATCAGGTATTGAGGTTATTGCTAATATGTTAACTGATGATTGTTAGTATCACTGAAATCTTACAGTTATGGTGGGAAGCAGGTTTTCTGAAAATCTCATTTTTTCCATAATTATTTGGGGGGTGTCTCCTTGAAGCTATGTGTGCAAAAAAAAAAATCACTCATCCTAGCCTCCATGTACTTGAGATCCCCAGACGCAGAACATAGTCAAGGAAGTGAGTGGGACACCCTGTAAGGAACAAAGAGTTTGTGTTTTGACAAAATTGCCTTGATGTTTTTCTACTAACATGTCTCTCAATTGACATTAAGAGAAATCACTGTCCCTTTTATTGACTTAGATCAGTTAATTCAGAGAAAAAGCACTGAGTAATGAGTATGTATACATACCCCTGGACCTCTTCAGCTTTTTAATATATGTGATGTATGCTTAAAAGAAGATTCAAAGTGATAAGGAGCATCATAGTTAAAGTTAGGGGCAGGGGAGGGCTATGCATTTTGTGGTTCACGGCTTTAAATCTGAGTATCATAGGTGATTATTCAGTACAGAGACCTTATTATTACAGTGAGTATTGTTGGGCTTAGAGGATGAGCCCAGGTGACTGTTACAGTGAGTGCAAAGGTTTTATTTTAGGGAGTTGTTTGCACACATGGCAGGAACTTGGTTCAGCAAAGCTGGGTCATCCATGGAGGACTATTTTGCATTAGTTGAAGGTCTGTTTCATCATTTCAGGCATCTGCTAATTAAATATTTTCTTCTAAGAATTAAATTCAGTGAACCTCGTTTTGCATTTCTCAGCCTCCAGCAGATATTTAAGGTTATAATGTAGTGCTTTCTCATTTGCAAACTTTCATTAGTTAACTGTCAAAATCTCTCCAAATCCTCTGTGAGTTGATTTTAGCACAAAGTGTTATTTAAATATCAGAAGGTCTTTTCTTACCCAGACTTAAACACCACTGAAAATTCAGGAAATTTAGGCTGACAGTCTCTGAAGTACTTCTACTTAGATGTTAACAATTGTCTCTGTTGGCACTAGACAGTAACAATGGCTGGATCTTCTGTCTCACTGGCCTTGGGAAATACTGGCATCCAGGTTGGCTGGGTCTACAGTACAGGATGTGGAGCTGGACATACAGACTGGCATGACTTTAGCCATTTCCTCTATGTGGAAAACCAGAGTTTAACCAGATATCACACATATATTGATCGTTCCACTACTCAAGAGAGTCAGAATAAGGAGAGAGAGAGAGAGAGAGAGAGAGAGAGAGAGAGAGAGAGAGAGAGAGAGAGAGAGAGAGAGAGAGAGAGAGAGAGACTTTTAGTTTGCATTACTTGGGACCAAAATTTGTCAAGAGGAGAATTTGGACTTTCTGATTGGGGAGACTTGGCTTTCTTCAGTTGGGAAGACTACCTTTCTTCAGTAGACATTTGAGACGAACAAAATGATTTGTCTTGTTGTGGATTAAAGAGAATATGTGTGGAACGCTTAGCACTGAATTTCTGACAGTGGGTCAGCAGAAAATGTTAGGATAAGAAACAAAACAAAGGCCTGTTACCCCTTGTCTTTGGTGTGGTAGGATGTGGACTCTGTGTGTGTGTGTGTGTGTGTGTGTGTGTGTGTGTGTGTGTGTGTGTGTGTGTGTGTGTGTGTGTGTGTGTGTCTTTCTGTCTCTAGCTGGAGTCTTCTGCTTTCTTTTTGTTCACTGTTTTAGCTTAGGGTATCTTGCCTCACCTCTACTTTGAAGTTTCACAAAAAATTGTAGTACATGTAAGAGTGAAGCACATGTAAGCAGCAGTTCATGCTGCTTAGAGCTGACTCACTAGCAATTAGCATATCCTTTTTCTAATCTGTGGCAAGCATGAGTTACTATCTAGAGTAGTTTTGAAATGGGAGCAGATGCTCAAAAATTGAGATTCTCTGTGATGAAAGCATCTGAAAAATCATTGCCATTGCATATTCTGCTCTTAAAACACACAATTTCAGACACCACTGAAATTCTAATGTGACTCAGCTCAGAAAATGTCCTTCAAAGTGTGATGAGGCCAAGTGTGGTATTACATTCCTGTCATCCCAGCCTTCTGGAAGCTGAGACATGTAGTTTGCAAGTTTAGGGTCAGCCTAGGCTACTTCTGTCTCAAAAAGGAATATAAATAGAAAAATAACAATGCTGATGAGAATAAAATGAATGTGTGATGCAAGAATGATGAAAGGGTGGGAATCTGGAAGTTGGTATTGAGTGTGCGTGTATGTTGTACTGCTGTTTCTAATTATGTGAATGCTGGAAAATTCTGCATTTAAACAATTTGGGGATGCTAACAACCTTTTAAGATATTTAGAAATACTAAGCATGTTTTAGCTCCTGCATAACTTCATGAAGCTATCATTTGTGTGTTATTTAATGCGCTATGTCATTATTATAGTAATGTAACATTTTATGTATTCTATAATTTATATTATAGATTATATTAAATGGTAAAAGAGATGAAACTTATATTCATGAGCCATGTAAGGAAACTATCTCATTGCAAGAGCAAGAGCTGCAACTCACTGTCCACGGTTAAGGATTGTGTAAGTTGAATCATCTTGTCACCAAAGCTACAAGTACATTTCTATTTAGTGTTCCCACCAGGAGAAGTAATCAGGGCTGAAACATTACCGAGGGTGGAAACCCCATAATATACCACACTCGAATGATGAAAGGTGTTTCAAAAATAGGCTTTGCTGTAGTTAAATAGCCTATTAGGCAAGAAGATTCCACTGGCACAGCAGACTGCAGGGCTATTTAATAGACCCGCACATTAATAGCTTAGGCTAACTTTGGGTGTGTGATGCATAAAAGAATTGCAAAATCCTGCATAAAGAGCTCCTAATGCATTGTTTCTCTAAAGAGCCATGTGTGTGATACACTTAAGCTAGGAGAGTGTCATCAGGATTTTATACACAGGTGACCCTGGCATTAGTCATCACTGCACCTGAATCCTCTTACTTTGAAAAGGTCCTTCATATGTGGGTTCTGCTAGAGTAAAAATGATGCACAAACCCTCCCACTGATACTGAAAGCTGGTGGCCAAGTTAGAGGCCTTGCCCTGTGTTATTCTACTTGAACAAGAGTTTGTACTTGCTGTTTCCTTGAAGTAAATGTTGCATATCACAGAGTCAGGTGGGCCTAGGCACAGACTGCCTATTAATGCTATATGGAACACAGCTTCATAAACTCCCAGAATCCTCACAACAATATAAGCATAAGATTGTTGTTTGTCCATAGAGTTGCTATAAGGGAAGATGAAACATGCTTATCTATTTAACTGACACAGAAATACTAACAATTACAATGGATTATTATTATCGTGTTAAGTACTATTGACCTTGAAGCCTGAGAATTTGGATGCAACCTCTTCAAGTTGGACTCTGCTGTTTTTCTTGGTTGTGGTGGAGGACTGAGAAAAGGGTATTTTGTAATTCTCAGTTGGAAGGATCTAGAAAACTGTCTAAAACTGGAAGGACGTGGGGAAGACAGATCTAGTGGCTACTTGGCCAGTATATACGATGCCCTTGCACATTGGAGTCAAGCCCATATCTTTACATAATGGCTGTTTTATTTAGGTAGAAGTCGTGAGAAAGCAGCTCCATCTGCTCAGGGTTCTGCTGAAGTAGTGAAGGAATTGGGATGTACGCCCAAGAGAGTAGCACACAGGGAAAGTTTCCAGAAAAGCTCAGAAACCAGCCTTCCAGACAATAAGAGGACCTTTTCCTTTTCTCCCACATACCCTGACTCAAGGTTACCTGCAAGAATTATCCACCAGAGATAATTCCTGATGGGAGCTGTAACATTTTCTGAGTAACTGATTCTGGAGACATTCTCTTAGGGATAGTATTGTTATATAGAAGATTCCAGGAAAGATGCTAAGTAGAAATGAATCACTAAGGGATGTACGGAGAAACTTTATGACTATGGTCATATGTAGAGTCATTCCAGACTGTTAGAGAGTCCAGAGGCAATGATAACTGTACAACAGTGTTTATTCCCTTCAAAAAGGAACCATTTTCTGCTGGAAATGTTTTAATGTCAGGGCTCCTCAGAGAAATAGCTTACCTCATGCGTAGAAGGAAATGTGTAAGATAAGATTGATTATCTTGTTTTCCCTAAACAAGGAAGCTATTACAGACTATCTGAGGTCATCTAAAACAGATACAGTTGTCAACTTGAAGGGACTACAGTCTTCTGAGATGCCACAATCCTAGCATCAGAAAGACAGTGACTATAATGGATTGACTCAAATATACCAAATATGCAAAAACTAATGTTCTCTCAGTAACCTCATATTTTTAAAATGTAATACATATATGAATAAACTTGTTGCAGTCGAGTGTTTTTCATGGGTTAAGGCAGATGGGGATGAAATCCTACATACCCAGACACATCAGCAGTCTTCCCTCGTCCTATCATTAGGAGCACAACTCAGCCTGTGAATATGAGAGCAGGGATGGTGGGGTGGAGTCTTTCAGGGCAGCTCTCACTTTAAAGAAGGATTGTTTCACACTTTAAAGAAGACAACCATACTTGATGGGTGTTTCCACCTCTTCTGCCTTCATGGTGCCCAGTAAGGACCCCTAGTTCTTTAATTCCTGTGCAGTGCAGCTTAATTTAGAGTCCTAAGCATTGTAGGGCAGAAGGATCTCTGTTTTGTTCTTTTAGCATTTCTCTTGTCAGCTAATGTAGTACATTGTAGCGCTCAATAAATGAGAACCGGGTAAGTGCCTGATAGTGTAAGAAAGGTTCCTGTGAAATGAATGCTAGGAGTCACTACCTAGTTCCCCGTAAATCCTTCCTTGTGTCTCCTGCTTGTTATGGGTGCCTTTGTGTTGTTGTCTTTAGACAGAGTCTTGCTTTATAATTCTGGCAACCCTAGTTCAGACTGACCTTAAACTTATAGCAATCCTTCTGCTTCAGTTTCCTGGATGTTAGAACCACAGTTTTTTGGCATTTTGTACAGCCATGACTTAATATTAGTGTTAATAACCCTAACTATTTAAAAGTGTGTGGCGTGGCCAGGTGGTGGCGGCACATGCCTAAAATCCCAGCACTTGGGAGGCAGAGGCAGGAAGATCTATTTGAGTTCTAGGCCAGCTTAGTCTACAGAGCAAGTGCCAGGACAGGCTCCAAAGCTACACAGAGAAACCCTATTTCTAAAAACAAACAAACAAAAGGTGTGTGACATATACTCCATTTCTAAAGTACTAAAATGTTACAGTCTACCATTTATTCAATATCTACCATTTTTCTAAGCTTTATGTTAATTTTTTGGAGGGTATAACTTATTTTATTTGACTCACAAACCTACGAAATCCCCATTTTATAGATTGGAGAATTGTCAGAGATGTTAAACCTTTGTAAAATGTATCCAGCTAGAAAATGAATGGTCAGGTCTCCAAAGCTGGCATTCTCTTCACTTTATTGGGATATAGAAATACAATCTTGGTCACACTAAATGTTTTTGATAAAAGAAAATTTGAAGGATTATCATCTTGAGAATGAATAAATAAGGTGGTGTGATTCTTTTAGCTGGGACATTTTTTATTAGAAGAATTCTCTATTCCCACCAGCAATAAAGCATGTAATTTTCAATACATTGTTTGTTGCAGTGCTTGGAGATTCATTCTAGGCTAAATTTCCCCTTAGACAAAATTCTAGTGAAAATAATAAGAATTTGAATCTGTAGATCTAATCATGCTTGAGCATTGGGTAGTCAGGTGCATTTTAAAACTCAGGCCTGTGTAAATGGGATTGTTTCAGAACACAGGCTTTCAAATTCACAAGGTCACCACAGGGGGGCTACTTTTGACTCAGGCCTACAAATTATCTATGTATTCCTAGAAGAACAAGCCAATTCTTGGTCTACTGTGTTGTCTAAATTTCACAGTTGACTAATAGTATAAGAATAAGTACTCCAGGCTGGGAGAAGAATCAGCATGGGGAAACAGTACATGGAAGAAGAAGTAGAACATCCATTCTTACATTCAGTGCCTTATCAGTTCAACATTATCTACCCACCATCTATTGTCTATCATCTATCTATCTGGATGTCTGTCTATTATCTATTTATTCAGCTATCTGTTTGTCTGTAAGTTTGTCTTATATAGGATTCTATTGTTGTGATAAAATACCACAACCAAAAGCAACTTGGAGAAGAAAGAGTTTATTTGGCTTACAAGATATAGTCCATCATCAGGGAAGCCAGGGCAGGGATGCAAGGCAGGAAATGATGCAGAAACCACAAAAAAATACTGCTTATTGTCTTTCATGAAAGGCTTGTTTCTCATGCGTTATTACACAACCCAGGGCTACCTTATCAGAGATGGCATGACCCATTGTGAGGTTTACAGTCTCAAAATCAGTAACAGAGAGAGAGAGAAAGAGAGAGAGAGAGAGAGAGAGAGAGAGAGAGAGAGAGAGAGAGAGAGAGAGAGAGAGAGAGAGAGAGAGAGGAAGAGAGACAGAGAGAGATAGAGAGAGACAGAGAGGAACATGTATTAGGAAGATGGGGGGATCTGGGAGGCGTTCAAATAGGAGCAAACATGTTAAAAAACATTGTGTGAAAAGTTTAAACAAAAGAAATTAAGAAACAAATAAAGAAAAGAGGGAGAAAGTGCTCCCATAAAATTTCCAACAAGCAATCTGACAGGTGTTTTCTCATTAGAAGGTCCTCATTCCAGATGACTTTAACACATGTCAAGTAGACAAAAAAACTACATAGTATGAAGTTTTCAAATATTTTTCTTTTGGGATCCCATTATATTCTTAAAAACCAATGAATTTCTCAGAGAAATTTGGCCAATAATCATTATTAACTTTCAAGTTAGATATTAAAATAGAAACATTTCACATACAAGAACCTATAGACACATGTGCCTATAGATATAAGTACAGGATATGATCACATATTGTGGAGTGTTTGGAAAAGTGTATATGAACACCCCAGAAAAATGGGTAGAAATAGCTTTGAAGCTGTGGAATTAAGCAAAGGTGTTGTCTGCTCCCCGAGTGTGCCTGAACCACACTGTGATAATTGCACATCCTTTCATGTGTGCACTGCACGCGCGCACGCACACACACACACACACACACACACACACACACACACACGCATGTGAACACACACATTTTTAGTTTCCCTTATTGTCTTTTGACTTTGCCTACTTAGTTTTCTACCTGGCCATTGCATGTTAACAGGTATTTTACACCTCAGTCCATAATTTGTTTGGTGTGAACATAATTCACTCTCAACTTTTAAAAGTACCATTTACATGCAGATACTCCACAAATATTTTCCTCCTGAACTCCTGATTTCTTCCCATGGGTGTGCATTAGCATTTCCAACTAAAGCCATGCAGAGCTCATCCCTTCCCCCCAACATCAGTTCCAGTATAAGCATATTCTTCCAACAATGTTCAGATAGTTTATCTTGAAAAGGGAAATTTCCAAATCCTTCACCAAGTTTTCATCTTATATATACCATCCCACAAACAGAGCTTTCCAATGGCCCTCTAAACTCTACCTGGCTTGTTCCTTCCTTTCCTCATCTGTCTTTTTGTAAGAGGTTAATTTTTTTTATTCAAGTATATGTGTGTTTGTGTTTGGGTATGTGAATTCAAGTACCCATAGAGGTCAGAGGTGGAGTTACAGGCAGTTGTGAGCTATGTGACGTGGGTGCTGTAAAGCTATCTTAGTCCTCTGCAAATGCAGTATATGATCTTATCCATCAAGTCTTCTCTCCAGTGCCCTTCTTATACCTTTTCTTTAGACAGGTTCCACACTGCCACCCTATAGATCCTCTGGACTTGGCACATATAGAATCATTCCCCTCCATTGACCACTTTCATATATCAATGTCACCATCAGTGGACATCTTGACAAAGGAAACCATCTCTCAATCTCTTCTTTAAGTTCATAGCTTGCTCAACACCAGCCCACACCTTCTTGCTTTACATTTCTTCACAGCACTCTTTAAACCATCTGATATAATATTTTCCTTATTATAAAAAATGTTGTTTTCTGTTTGTTGTCTAGCTGTAGATGAAAAACTCCTCAAGGCAACTGTTTTTTCCTCCTTCTTCATTCATCTTTATACCCTGTCATTCTTCAGATTCTGAGCATCCACGATATAACCTAAACCCTTCGTTAACAGTCATTAATGACTAAATGAATGCAAGGTTGAGACTACAGTAGGCACATCAAAGAAATGTAACTATCCAACAATTCCTTGATTCTTTAAGTCACTGGTAGAGGGGGAAAAAGCCCCAGTTACAGTTTTGACTCACTGACCCAGTATTCACTGTGTTTGGTGACCTCATAATATCATATGTCCTATAATATCATAATTGATATTAGAGGACATACAGGTAGAATTTCATAGTATTAGTAGATTTTAGAGAAACATCAATAAAGTTGAAGTGAAAATTACTCAGGAAGTGATCAAGTTTCTGCTTTACCATGGTCTTTTGTTGTTGTACATTGGAATTCTCTAAGGAGGAGATACAAATTATAGGATTTCATACACTTATAGAAATATAGAACATTTTACTTTTGTAGAGTCTAACTATGGGAATTTGAGATTATAAGTATTTACTATTTATTTATGCCAAATATTTTAATCTACTCTAACCAAAAAAAAAAGAAAAGAAAAGAGAGGAAGGTATAGCAAAATAGAAAAGTCTTGTAATACTAATCACTTTTTCCAAACCAGGAAGGATGATGGGTATTTCTGTGCTTGAGTTGGAACAATATTACTGTCAGTCTGTAAATGAACCAGGCAGCAGGAGTCAACTTGGCATTGTGGAGAATCACAAGAGTGGAGAATTTTACATAATTGTTTCTTCATAAGTGAGGGTCTGCTCTCACATTGCATCTGTTCTCTCCAAAAAAAAAAAAAAAAATTTGGCGAGTGAAGAGAACAGCTAGGTCTAGGATGTGAGTCATTGCTTTGTTGGCCTCAGGTAAAAAAACTTCTTGTCAGTTTTGATTATACCTTTCTCACCTAGAGACCTATCATGGCTTAGTATTCATTGTGTAAGTAGAGTTCTTGACCACACACTCCCATTTAAGACATTTATCCTTTAGTTTCTTGTATCTCAAGACAATTATCCTTTAAAAATTCACCAATATCAACAAATTATTACTGGAGGCCAACATGGTACAGCATGGCAATTGTAGCCATCTCTCAGGAGGAAACAATCCTTAATTAAGGATAAGGAGAAACAGGCCAAATAGATGTTTATTCAAGGAGAAATAACTTACAGCATAGATGAACACCAGCAGGTTTCTGGTCCCAAGGATGTTCTCCTGTCCCCATGCTGCAAGCAAGAGTTCTCCCAGAGCCCCTTCCTCAGACTTAGTTCCCCCAGGTAAGGTTCATGCCTGTCCACATCCCCAATGGGCGTGGTATGTACCACAGGTGTGGACAAAGTGAATATCTCACTACAAACCTGTACTTCACAGATCTCGTAATATGATATAACATAGGAATTGTAGAATTAATTATATTTAATTAATCAAATTAATTAGGTTTGTCTTCCATATTCAATTTGAGGTTGAAGAATATTCTCTAGAACAGTGGTGGGGAGTAAGTCAGAGGGAACACGTATAGAGTCAAGTCATATTTGTTGGGTCAGCTTCTTCCTCCTTTTTTAAAAAGGTTTTTCAAGACAGGGTTTCTCTCCATAGCTTTGGACCCTGTCTTGAATCTCAATCTGTAGACTAGGCTGGCCTTAAGCTAAAGAGATCTGACTGCTGCTGCCTCCTGGGTTCTGGGATTGAAGCTGTGTACTTACCACTCAGCCAAGAGACTGCCATGTAATAAGAAGATAACTTGATGCAGCCCTAAGCTGTGTCTAAGTGTGGGTGCTTCTGTATTCCCACTGCTGTGTGAGTTGCACCCTATGACACATCACTATGGTGAGTGATGCTGGATTGATGGTGGAAACTGATAATGAGAATATATTTTTCACATTGCTGAAGTTTTCCTTGGTCATTTGTCTTGTCCCTAGCTGATGTAGAATTACTGATCTCAAATATGTTTCAGGAACTCACAAACCCCTTCAGAAGCTTTGAGAGGGAAGCACAATGACAGTAAGATGTTATTTGCTTTGATACACTCATCATCCTCCTACAACTGTACAGTGTGGGTCTCCACAATCTGCACACAAGATGTCTTAACAGATTGAACACAGAAAGTAGACATCTCATCTGTCTTCTAAGAATCCAGGCAGCAAGGAGACTTAAATATAAAAGTTCCAAGCCATAAGTTATTATAAAGTATTATTTGTGCTGACATGTAGATGCTTTAATTTTAAAATTATTTAATAAATAATTAAACACATTCTCACTTAGAATCTAATGTAAATATTGAACTTACATGAACCAAAATTATTTGGAATTTATTTTCACATAAATCCCCCACATATTGCATGACTTATTACTTGGTAAACCTGGCAGTCCCACCTGCCTATCCTATCCTTATATATGCCTGAGTGCCTGCCTTTTAGGAAGTGAGTGGAGACAGAGCTCCTTAGCTCCTTTTTTTTTTTTTTTTTTGTGGCCTCTCAGCATGCTTTAATGACTAAGGGATGCTTAGGATGAAGCTCCTCTTCTTCTGTCTTTGTGGCTGTTGTGTATGTTTCTCTCCTTGAAGGAAATGAGGAGTACTTGAAAGGCAAAACCTGAGAGGGTACAGGGCCTATATGGTTCCATGCAGTAGTGTTTGCAACTGGTCTTCATTCATCTAAGCCATCATTTACCAAACATGGTGTAGTTGTGTCTGTTGGCACTCATAGCATAGTTGTATTTCTCTTCAATGTTAAGAACTTGGCTTCACTGGCATTATCTTTCATCTATACATGCATCCATCCATCTATCCACTTTCCTTTCCTTTCTTCTTGCTTTGTTTCCCTCTTTTTCCTTCTCGTACCCCTTTCTCCTCACTTGTTCCACAGCTATTCATTGTGTTGTGCAGTATGTGAACTGTTGTGTTAGGTACTGTCTCTCAAATTTCAAAAGTGATGTTCTTGCCACGAGGGAATGTAATGTCCCAGAATTCTTTATGGTTGAGTTATTCTAATTAAGTTTACAGTAGAATGAACCATATAATTAGAAGGTAAATGCATTACTTTGCACAGAGGGGATTACTATTTCCTATGTATTAAATTTCTCGGCATCTACATATGGAGAATAGAGGGCTATGAAATCCTGGACCTGACAGGTCCAGACTTGGCAGGAGATGGAAGTCCCCGAGTGAGATTATTTACTTACTATGTATGCAGTTTGCAAACAAATAGGCCAAGATTTATGGCAAGCATGCGTGGCTTATTTTTATTCCTTTTGAGTTTATAAAATCAGTTTGAGTGTGAATTCATTAGCAATATTTTAAAATACTAACATTTTATAATATTTTATGCTGAAAGCAGAAGCCCCCACCTATTTATGCTACCACATGTGTACTTGCACGTTCTCTCCTGTTCTGTAGAGTTGATCTGTAGTTATATGGAATGAGAACTGTTCTTTAGTATATGAACTAGGAATGAGGTGTATGGCTGGATTCTGTGTAAGTGTTCTTTAAGGAATCAATGTAACCACTGCTATTTCCTGGATTACATCAAGGCCTTAGATGTGTTAATGCATCATGTTTCTTAAAGCAAGCCTGCCAGGTAGCTATTATAATTACACCAATTGTAATTATATCTTTCAGACATAAAGAGATGTTTAGAAATGTCAAGCCCATAGGCATGTATCAGTTTCAGGGCAGAATCTAAATTCATAACCATATGTTCAGCACATATTCCTTGTGTTAAATTAGGTAGAGTATTGGGCCTGAGAGTTGTGTCCTATTTTCTTAGGCTTTGCTTTTAAAGAATTAAAAATGGAAAAGAACAATTCACAACCTTCCACACTCTCTTCTTTTGTCTTTAGTAGTCTGACTTTATTGACTTGGTAAATTAAATGGATACAGTGGCTGTCTAGGCATCTGATTTGCACTCTGAATGTTTTCCTGGAAGACTTCAGATGGTTTGTTTTAGCTATTCTCAGGTGTATCAGTGTGAAAATAGAAAAAAGTTACGAAGGCATAACAGCAAAATATTATAAGGAAAATTGCCATAATTCAATATCTGAGGATATTAAATTGAACATTTGAAAGGCTATCATGTGAAGAAGGAATTAGTTCTTCTCTGGGGAGGTGAATTAAAGGATCCAATAAAGAGAAATTACAGTAGTGAGTTACAGAACTCAATATTGAGGAGTTTTATTGTTAGATGGTTATTTGTTAATGGTTTTATTTAGATATTTTCCTTCCGAATATTGGGGTTCTCTAGCACTGGTTGGCCACTTGAAAGGCTTGTTGTGAAGGTAGGTTTTAGTTCTTAATTTTGTTCCTTAACACTCCTGTTCTTATATAACACCACGTCTTTACAGGTTCAGAAACCCAAGTAGCAGTCTAGCCTAGACATTTACAGAATGTATTAATAGGGAAAGTGATTTTTAAGAGGGTTAATTAGGGGCAGTAACCAAAGCCATAGTGTTGTGGTGGGGAGGGACAAAGGGATGATGCTGACATGGTATTCCCATGTAATTTGTGGGAATTGGTTGGTTTTCATGCAATATGAGTGCCTTATAAGAACAGAGAAGTGGAGCAGATAAAGGACAGAAAAGATGAATGGCATCTGGTTGGTCTTTGAAGACTGCCTCTCAGATACTAGCATTGATGTTATATGTCCAGTCTCCATCTTCAACAGTCCTGATCATATTAAAACTCAGTATTTGGCTACACAGATACCCATGGATATGTATTTTCTGTTTAAATAAGAACTCAAGATTCACAGCTAAGACTAAACATCTCTCACTCCTTCAACCTTAGTGGCCAGTAGATATTCAGCAAGGAGTGGGACTGAATGTATTTTCACAGATAAAGGAAATAAACAGGAAACTAGAATTTAAGATCATTTATGTGTTCTGTACTGTTAACTATTTTAATCATGATTCTTACTTGTGTAATAACAAGTAACACATTTAGAAAGCATGTAAAAATAGAGTAACGAAGTTCACCCAGAGTCCTACATCATAAAAGTAGCACTGCCCCCCCCATTTCTACTATTCCTTTTATCTTAAAAGTGCTTCTGAGTTATGTTATTGCTGTCAGTCCAGCTGCTTTTTAAAATCCTAAATGGCAATAACTATGTGAGCATCAACTGCAATTGTGAATTATAGCTTCCTTAATCTTGTAATTTGAAAAATCTTATTTTTTTTTGTTACTGCAAGCAATTTTAATACAAAAGAGTGTCTTATTTTTAAACAGTTCATTGGTAGAGCTTCAACTTCTGCCTCAGGTAAAACCAATTGAGATAATCACACAGCAACATGGTCGGAGCTGACGAGGAACAGCAGCTAAAAAACAGGAGCCCCAGAGAGCCCCCCTTTGTGGTCACTTGGTCAGCTGACTTTATTGTACACAAAAAAGACTGAAGCAAATTGGACTGGAGAACACGTGTGCTGGTGAATCCCATTAAAGGATGAGCAAGTATTTGTCTTAGGTCCACGTTTCAAAATAGGCTTATGGAATTCATTCCTCAGTTTGTGGGAGGTTGATCAATTTAAATAAATAGCAAAAACGAAAGGAAGAAAGGAAGAAAGGAAGAAAGGAAGAAAGGAAGGAAGGAAGGAAGAAAGGAAGGAAGGAAGAGAAGGAAGGAAGGAAGAAGCAGATAAACAATTCTGTAATTCACAGTTGCCACCAAGGAGTCTCCCTTACCAGGGCCTGGGGCCTGTTGAGCACAGGAGTTATTGATGGCTAGGCTGGACAGTTACTTACCAATCAGTTTAAAACCCCAATGTTCTGAAGTTTTCTTCTACCCCTGAATCCTAGCAACTATATTCCTTTAACACCCAGTACGGAGACATTATTTTAAGACAGTATTGAAATGAACCCTTTGCTGTATCATGTGCAAAAGCTATCTAGACGAGGTTCTGTCTCTTCAGCTAAAATTACATGGCAGTAAAACAATGAAAATGCAATCTTAAGTGCCCTCTCTTTTGTTCTTGCTAATTAAGGTGTCTGATTTAAAAAGAGTTCCTTAAACAATGCAGGATTCTTATTTTTTAATATAACTTATCTTGCTGATATAGCAAGTCAAGTTTACAAAGAAGGTACAGTTATGAATAATCCTAAAAGATAAAGCAGGTTTACAACCCTGCATCACATGAAACCCTATATAACTGAACTTTTCAGTGTTCTTGCGACTGTTCGTTTGTGTTTGAGGGCCTTGTACTTTAATGGGGCACAGGAGAGGCTTCCATCCAGATGGCACAGGTCTTCTGTTGGGATTTTGATTCACTGTCTTAGTTTTCTTAGTTACTGTATCTGCAATGTGTGATGGGAATGTCACACTCTGCTGCATCCCTGTCATCTGGCCAGGGATGAGACCAGGAAAAAGAAGATATGTATGGAATGAAGATCCAGTCATTGACTGTGTGAAGTAAAGGTAATTCAGTAAGGTTTCTAAGTAGGTTGTTCATGACTTATGAAGGAACACTTTGGCCCTTTGCTTTAATTTACCACAAAAATCTAATCAAGGTAAGGTTTGAGGCTGTTTGAGCATGAAGAATCTAAACACCAGACTCAAATATCTGTTCTGCTACTTGCTTGTTCTGTGGTTTTGGTTGAGCTCTGAATGGCCCCATTTTCTTTTGTGTAAATTGGAGATGGCATTAGTGGCTGCTACTTTAGGATACTTGTGACAGGTGAATGAGTTATTGTATTAGTTATTATTCAGATATGTAATTTAAGAGTATGACTTGTATAAAGCAAATATGGCTATTTGCTATTAGTATTGTTGTGCCCTGAAGAACTTATTTTTTAATTTAGCAAAACTATAAGATATTATGAAGATATATTAATTATTACTTATTTGATCTTCAGAGTGGTAAACTTGCCCCAGGAAATCATAAAGAACCTACTAATTTGATTATATAAACATTAAAAATATATTTTGTGTAAGTCAATAAAGCAAAGTATAAATATTTATAGTATTACAAAGTTACAAAGTATAAATATTTATAGTATTACAAAATAAATTAAAAGCAATAAATAGCTGCAACCTAATCTGACACATGTAGCATTATTAGACATTGAACTGACTTTATGAGATAGTAAAGCTCATTCATTGGACTTATTTTATAGCTGTTATTAGCCTCTGCTCAAAATGACACATGTGCACTGCCTGTGGTAGTATATAGGTATATGTATATACGTATGTATTTCTTCCCTGCATATTCTATGAACTACTTAAGTCAGATTGCAGTGATGCAAAGAACATGCCATCACAGTAAAAGGAGGACCATGGCTGAGGTATAGTCCAGCTGTGCTTGAGCATGGGATGTGGCAAGCCAGAGTGATTTAACAATCCACTGATAAAAGCTCCAATATTCCTCCTATATAATGGATGATAAATAGTTTCAGTACTTGGAACAGAAGAAAAATTACTCTTCCAAGTCTTCAAATTAAGATATGATTTAGTAAGCCTAGTGGTATATCCTGTAATTCTAGCCAATCAGGAGACCAAAACAGGATTGTAAAATCAAGAGTAGCCTGAGCTACATAAAGAGCAAATTCAGGGCCAGTTTGGCAATGTAGTGAGACCTTGTCTACAATTAAAAAGTGAAAAGGAAGAGATCTGTAAATATGCATCTTCATGGTAGAACAGTTTCCTAGGACATGCACGGCCCTAGGTTCAGTCCCTAACACTATCTCCCACCAAATGAGGGAAGAGCCTGTCTAGTGAGGAATATTTTTAATGACACTTTGTCTATAAAGCTAAGAATGATGCATTTCATTCTCTTGGTTTAGGTTGTTAGAATCACACCACAGCAGGCTGCCAGGAAGTGAGTCCTTGGAGTGAAGACAGGTGCTGTGGTGTCTACCCTGTCCTACTTACCCTCAGCCACTGTCTTTGTCCTTCTCTGCCCTACATATTGGATGGGGACCTAGGCTTTGCATATTCTTATCCCAGACTGTGTCAGTTGTCTTCAGCTGGGATTGGCTAACAAGAGAGGATGCTTGGGAGTCTGAAGGGTGGATGGAAGGGAAAAACCATGATGCTTCTTTTTGGGTGGTTGTTTGTAGAGAAGTTTCCCGGGGACATCTTTCTTTGAGTACCAACTTCTGCCAGGTGACCAGAGATCCTGACTTCCACTCTATTCAGTCTCAGAGCAGCTTGTTTTTCATGTTTGTTAATCTTAGGCATACCTCACTATTTCCTTTAGCTTCTAGACCTCTCCATCATCTATGTTGTACACATTCAAAATGGTTCTGTTTCACTCCCCTGATCTATCTGGATTCTGGATGACAATGAATCATCTATAACTTAACAAGATGAAATGAAGGTGTTGCTTGAAAGCTGATGTGCCTTCAGATGGTAATGCAGGATCCAATACATTAAAGTTGCAGATTGCTTTGATTGAAACTGAGCCTGGCTTTGTGCTCAGACCTCCAATTTCCAGCATTCACAAGGATAATTTCCAGGCTGGCTGCTTGAGTGTCCCTTTGCATTGAACGGCAGTTGTAAATCTGTGCTGTCATGGAGAATTACCATTTAGATTGAAGAAACCTAATTCATTTGTTTCAGTAATTTATTTCCAAGAAACTTGTGACCTGACAAATTTGACATAATTGGAACATTTTGGTTTTCTTGTTCATGAAAATTGCTTCTATCTCTGAATTAATAAACAGAGAACATATAAATAATACTTCAAAAGATCTAGCCACACCACTTCCCTGTTCCCATTCATGCCTGATCAGCCTCCATGAGTGCTGCTCAGAATCTCTCACCAGGATTCCTCTAATGAAGCCTTGAACTCACGTCTTTTTTTTTGTTTTGTTTTGTTTTATTTTCTATTTTCTGATTCTGAGCCCTTCACAAATATAGTTTCTCAAGTTTTCCATAGTTTTATGAGCTTTACTGCTTTATTAGAAAATGGAAGCAGTTCTACTCCAGCAAGTATGTTACTGATTATTTTTTTCCTAGACTGATGGCAAGATCTATTATCAAGTGGTTTCATGCCCTATGTAATGTGAGGTGATATTTATTTTTCTTTAGTTAGAAATGGTTAATCACATGGATATAGTGTACATTGTACAGATAGATACAAGTACATATAAAGTGCTTACATGGGAGTATTAGACAACATTGCAAATTCCTGAAGAGCATGCGAGTTTAAATAACTGCATTATTTGTGTATAAATACTAGACATTCTTCATGCTTTACTTACCAGTTCACCAGTTTTAGGATCTCACCTTTGAAAGCATTATGGTGAGGCAGTCATCCACCGTCACTTTGTTTTTTAGATTATTACCTTAGGTAGCATAAAGTATTTTCTAATGTTAATATTATACTGATTATAGATTAAGGCAAAATAGATAAACCTTGGGTTTTAAAATGATGTCAAATGTTAAAAGGTGTATCACTAAGTAGGATGAAGAGATGGCTCAGTGGTAACAGCACTTACTGCTCTTCTAGAGTGTAAGTTCAGTTTCCAGCACTCACATGCTATTTCACAAACATCTGGTACAAGGGATCTGATGTCATTTTCTGGCCTCTTTCTCGTAAATGGTTCACACGAATTTATGCAAGCACAGATATACAAATAAAAATTAATTAATTTATCAAAAAGAATGACAATATATCTACTAGCTAAGCACGTGTATATGGATTTGAGGCTCATTGTGTCTCTACTGTGTAACCTTGGGACCTTGTAAGTAGAAATTTTGCAAAACTCTACCTTGAGCACCTATTCTAGAGCTGTGTGTTTTCAGAATGGAAGCCACTAGCTCTGTGTGTCTACTGAGCACATTGAGTATGGTTAGTTGAATCAAGATGTGCTATAAATATGAATATACACTAGGCTTGGAAAAATGTGTACTTAAAGAATGTAAATGTTTCACCAATCATTCCTATATTGATGATACATTAAATGACAATATTTCAGAAATACAGCATTACTAATTTTACTCAATTTAATATACCTATTATGTAATTTATACTTACATGTCTTATTCATGTTTTTATTTAACAGTTGCATTTAGACAGTAAGATGAGATAATAGTGCAAAGCATAGAGTGCATTTTGAGGCAAACAGATAAAGCTCCATTTCTCCTGCTGTTTACAGCGTTAATGTTGACAGGAACATTTGTTGTGACAGCAAACTCAGAAGTTCAATGAAGACTCCAAGCACAGGAAGTAGGGGAGAGAGAATGGACTTTAGGCTATACAAAAGGCACACAGAGGAATGTGAAGATGGATTTTAGGCTATGCAGAAAGGCACACAGAAGGATGTGAAGGCAGGAATGGTGAATTAAAAACTTGCATACAGAAGAAAGTGCAGGCAACTTCCAGCCTTCATCCACTGAAATCTGGGCTGAAGGGATGGTGGGAACACAAGACTGCATTGCTCTCTTTATAAAGCACTCCAATCATTGCCAATTTGAGATATCAGTATAGTACAATGCACACAGTATGTTTCAGTTTCTGGCAGTTGGCCGTTCTGTTAATGTCACTTATCTGAGAGCCACTGTTTCTGTGTGAGAAGAAGCCCTTGGAGAGTATAAAGGCTTATTAACAATAATGCATTGCTATAATAATTCTATTTTCATACATTTTTACAATCAAACAAGCTTCAAGAAGTTTTGAGCTCGTCTCATTGTGCTTTTCACAACAGCATCAGAGTTTTTATTTTAATTTTTAAATGTAGTAAATGTAAAATTTTATTTGTAACAAAAGCATGCTACAAAAGCCAAGAGCCAGAATCAAATAAATAAGCAAGCAAGCAAGCAAGCAGCCTCCAGAGCTTAGGCAAGCAGTGGCAACAGCAATACCCACAAATGTAGGAAGAGTTAAATACATTTTCTGTGAGGGGAGATGGGTCTCTGTTTATACTGATGTGCTCAGGGAAGAAAGCCTGTGACTCAAATGCTTCCATATAAGACTGAAATAGAAAGTGGTAATTTCATGTGTTGCTTTGACCTTTTGTTTCAGTGTTTTGGGTCTATTAGCATTTTGTTTAGTACACACAAAAAAAATTGTTTTAAAAACTGATAGAGATGGGGGAAATGAACAGAAAGTGAATTATTGGAAAGGAAAGCTGTATTGTAGGAAATAAGGACCCCCATACTCTTGGCTCTCAGACTCCTTTGATTCCATCTGTATCGCCACTACAGGCTAAATCATGTCTCCAGAATTCATATGCTGAATCCCTAGTTCCTAGTGCCTCAGAAAGTAGCAGCATTTGTTACAGAGGTGGGGGAAGTTACAATATGGCTGCAGGATGAGTTTGGATATCGACTCTGAAAGGGCAAATGTGTTGAGAAAGGTGAAGAGGAGAAAGAACAGAAGTGATGGGGAGAAGGTGAAAGGGTACAAATTGGATAGGGATCAGGAGGATTAGGAGAAGGGTGAGGAAGATAATCAACAAGTGCAAACTTTATTTGGCAACACTGCAATGAAGCCCAATGTTGTGTATGCTCATTCAAAGTATTTAAAGGGAAAACAAATATGGTCACTAGTGTGGGCCCTGATCCATATTTTAGACATATGCCTTTAAATTAGAGTGCCTATAGAAGTTGTGAAATTAGTAGGGGCCATGTGGTGGATTTCAAGAGGAGGGGTAGAGCTAAGGTGTTGGGCACAGGGGGGGTGGGTAATGGAACAGAAAACAATGGGAGATGAGAGGATAGAATAGAGGAGGGAGTATGGGAAGGGATAACTCACACTAAAAACCTTTAACCTTTGAAAATGCTATGTTTGTCATGACCTACTACTGTGAAGCTTCTTAAAATATACACATATGCATATGCTTATATAAAAGGAGTTTAAACAAAATTATCCTATATCAGGAAGATGGCAGGAAACAAATTCCTTCTGCAGATACCATAGGCTATTCAATAAAACCCCAGTGCCAAGTATGTTTTAACTCTTTTAGAGTTGTTTGACACTGGTGTCCATAGATTCCCCAACCTTTGGATATTGCAGACTGTAGCTATTGTTCATGGTTACCTTCCAGTACTTGATGGTAAGATCCTGCTACTGAAGATACCACATATTTGACTCATAAAGCATGAAGAAATCAAGCTGGTACTGACCAGGAAGCTTCATGCTTGCATGATACCAATGATATTACTCAGCAGCCAACTCTACTAGCTACAAAAACTGGCCTGACAAGGTTTGTCCACTAGTGCAATAGTGGCACAAATGTTATGGCACTTTCTAATTTTCTAATTTGAGTTAAAGTCATCATCACAAAATGGCACCCATTCTTGGTACTGTTAACTGGATCAAAAATCAGGACCTCCTAAATGAAGTCATAGACATTTAGGGGAGAAACATCTACTCTTATTTTGCTAAAGTGGCATGGTAACAAGCTCCCTACTAAGTTCTTAGTCTTTATTATATACATACATTGTTGTGTTTCTTAACTCTCAACAGAGAAGTTTCTTCTTCTTCTTCTTCTTCTTCTTCTTCTTCTTCTTCTTCTTCTTCTTCTTCTTCTTCTTCTTCTTCTTCTTCTTCTTCTTCTTCTTCTTCTTCTTCTTCCTCCTCTTGAAATCCACCACATGGCCCCTACTAATTTCACAACTTGCACCCTTATAAGTTTGAAGGCAATGCTCCATTGCTTGTTCAGCTTCTTAGTTTATCCTTTGGCTGCACCATTCTTGTAATTGGACTTCATAGATGATAGATGCTACTCCTCTTTGTCCATCTACTATTCCTTTTCATCTCCTTCTTTTGTGGTCACCCCAAAGTCGTCTCAACAGTTCAGACTGAGTCTTAGTGTCACCTCACTGTTTAGGAGTGCTTGCCTGTTGCCTTGCATCAGCTACTTTCACAGTGTTAGAGAGCATAGGTCCATCTCCCTATCTCTGCCCTGCCAGTAGGTAATAAAGTTTATGCATGAACTCAAGGTTCCATCTTGATGCTATTATATTATTATAAATGATGTCACCCCAATTTAAAATCTGCTTTAAAATTAATTGCTTTAATTAGGAAAAGAAACCACTGGGCAATTAGCACAACCTCATTCATCAAGCAATTGACTGACACAGCCTGACAATCCACAGTGACTTTCTCTTTGAGTACCTGGGCTTCTTGGAAAGGATTGAAAACATTCCCACATACTCCTGCTTAAGAGGATTAAACAGGCGAGCTGTTCTCTTCTGCCCATGGAGACTGCTCCATGCTTGTCTTTATGATTTCCTTCACTTATTTACTCTACACCCACCTTTCCACCCATGAGACGGTCCTCCCTCCTTTCTTTTCCCACCTCTACACCCACCTTTCCACCCAGGAGACGGTCCTCCCTTCTTTCTTTTCCCACCTCAGCATCCACCCACCTCACTTGCCTGTCTTGTTTTCTACTGGACTCTCAGCACAAGGCCCACCTCTTTGGGGGAGCCTTCTGTCTTAGCTTGAACAGTTAAAACCAAATTCTACAGAAGGTGTGTGTTAAACAACAAATGTTTGTCTCTCACTTATATGGGATAAGGCTCAGATAGATTCTAGGTTAGGTCTGGAGGTTTTTCCTGGTTTGCATGTGGCTGCCTCCCTGCTCTGTCCTTATGTGGCATAGAGCAGAAGCTCTATTGCCCTTTTCCTACAGGGAGCCAACAGCAGGATGTCATCTAAACCTAGCTTCCTCTTCACACC
Organism: Cricetiscus sungorus; assembly: GCA_030556225.1. Taxonomy (NCBI): domain Eukaryota; kingdom Metazoa; phylum Chordata; class Mammalia; order Rodentia; family Cricetidae; genus Cricetiscus; species Cricetiscus sungorus. Next base: position 2,453,419 of record JANBXA010000729.1, on the reverse strand, counting down.
TCCTAACGCCACAGCACTGAGGATTAGGCTTCAACTTAGAAATTTGGAGGGACACAAACAGCCAGTGCTTAGTGCCTCCCTACTCTAAGTGTAGAGTCAGAAGATCTACACTTCTTTTTTGTGACCCACATGCCAGTCACACAATTCTGTAGGTTTGTCTTTCTATTTCTCTAAACATGAATAGTTCACAAATCATAATGTCTCTCTCTAACTGGCCCTGCCTTGATCCATTTCCGATACTAGAGACTGAACCTACAGCATGATGCATGCTATGCAGTTGTTCAACCTTTGAAATATATCCCTATTTCTCTTTGCTTTTCATTTGAAACAGGGGCTCACTAAGTTGTCCAGGTTAGTCGTGAACTCACTGTGCTTCCCAGGCATGCCTTGGATCTGCGATCCTCCTGTCCTAGGCACAAGAATAGCTACAACTTCAGGCCTCTGCTTCTAGGCATGGCAGGTTCGCCTAAAGAGGATACACTGTAGAAATATGTGGCTTGGATTGAGGGGGATACATGGTCACATCACACTACTGTTAGCACTCCAAGGGTGTCAGATAATGCTCTTCTAAATTCTTTGCCTGTTAGCTTGTGGTATAAAGACCTACCATAAAACTTAGGGGCTGAAAACAATGAACGTTTTTCATTTCTCAGTTCCACATCAAGTGAGGAATTCTTGGGGTCTGAGGCGCTTCTGATGGGGAAGGCTGTTTTAAGATGGCCACACTGACTGGACTAGTGGTTGATTTGTTAGCAGCTAGACTTTGCTGCAAGTGTCGCCATCACCAAGCAGACTACCTTAGGTTTGTCTGGGTCTGTGGTTGGCTTCTCAAGTTAATACAAAACAAAACAAAACATACTTTTGAGTAAGGCCTTTCAAATCTTATTTTTCCTGTCACTTCCTACATGCTCCAAATGCAGCAAAGTACAGGGCAAAAATTCAAACCGAAAGGATGCAGAAATAGTCTTCTCTTCTCCAAGGGAGGAACTTCACAGTTTCATGGTTACATAGAAAAGCAATATGTGTACAGGACAAGAAAGATTTTTGTAGTCATTTTTATTTTATATCCACAAGATTCTGGCTAACAGAATTCTAGGTGAAACAAAGGTCTTTGGTTACACTCTTTGTCTTATTGTCCTTGTACTTCAGACAGACTCACAGTAACTTAAGCAGGGCTGTGTTACATTATCCTAGCCAACATCCTGTGTTGTAGTTGTCATAGGTGTCTCAGTGTTGACCTGTGTAATCCATATAATCAATGCTGCAGAACAGGAAGCTACTAAGATCATGGGCATGGGTTTTGAGATATTTCTATTTACCAACACCCATAAGCCTTTGTTTCCTCATCTACGAACTGGGTGTGATGATACCCAGCTTCCTGGTTGTCTGTGTGGCTTAACTGAAACAAATCATATTTTAAATTTCAATAAGTATAACTGTTAAAACTGGAGAACCTCATTTGTTAGCAGGACATAGTGGATTCCATGAGTTTCTATATGACACAATCTGGAACCTACCTGGATGCATGAGTCTATTGTCAGTGGAAGCTGATTGATCTTATTGCCATGGGTCATCATTCCATGGGAACAGGATGTGTCTGAAAGAAAAAGGCTGGCTTTCTTTCAGAACACTCTATAGAAGCCAGTATCTTGTTCTCTAATCTAAACATTACATTTACATCTTTGTTCTTCATCAATATTCACCTCATGCAGGTGAGTGGTAAGTCAGGCAGCTGTTCTGTGTTCATCACAATCAAGAGATGAGCTGGAGAAATGTGGCAGCGTACTGCACTGTGATTTCACTGGATCTGCCCACAGGGTGAGTGGTAGAATGCTGACAGCTGGCCAAGTTCAACTATTGTGCCTGCAGAGATCCAAGAAGGGAAGCACATTTAACAGCATGAATCTAGAAAGGGCATGCCCTTTGTGACTTTGGATCTTCATTAAATAAACTTTTCTTAAATTTGGCATTCTTGAACATCTGCCCCTTTCTCAGGACAAAGGAGAGGGAAAACACCGAACAGCTAGCAAGTCAGGGTTGAGTACAGACTCGGTGAACACTGCTTGCTTTCTCCATTCCAGCTGACCTTGGCTGGTGTTGACTTCCCTCAATTAGAGTTCTCTGCACCTGTGGAATGTCACAGGATTGCCACCACGCAGGCACCAGCACCGTGGAAAACACATGATTTCTTTCCAGTTGCAAAAATGGTTATATATCTGATGATTTCATGTCTCTTAGCCTCCAAATCTTCATTTAAGAAAATTCTCCATACCTTCCTCACCCAGGTGCCTATTAATCACCCTCTTTTCTCCCACTGCTCTTTTTTTTTTCCTCTATTGCCCAGTGGATTAAAAGCAGCTTTAACCTAAGTACTTTCAGTGGTCCTTCAGAATCAGCATGTGGAGAGTTTGGCTTTAGAGAAAACTCATTTAGCACAGAAAAGTTCCAGTTCTCTGCACAAGCCAGGTCACAAACTTAAAACCAGGCTCCTCCATGCAGAAATAAATTGTCAAAGGCCAGCCTCTTTCATCAGAGTACTGATCAACCATTTCTGCCAGGTGGACCCTTCCCACATCTATTTTGTCTGGACCATGCACAAGCAGGCATTACATGAAAACCCTACTCCACCTGTCATCATTCCCAACCTGAGCTGTGCACTATGGAAGCCTCTCCAGGTCAAGGCAATCTGTTGTGGGCTTTTGCTAGATGTGTTTCCTCTGTACATCCCACAGATGCTCTTGTTATCCCATCAGTGATGTTAACTGTGAGGGTGTTGAAAATTCCCAGGGAATTCTGTGGTCTCCTGCAGTTTCCCCTCTTAAACAGTATGTGGATCTTCCAATTTTATCTCTCATTTATTTATTTTCATAGCACTTAACATTTCTTGAAATTATTTTTATTATATTACATAACATAAAACTTCCACAAGGAAAAGGCCTTTGCAATGCTCACAGGTATGTTCCGGGATCTTAAAGAAGAACCTTGTGTACAAGTATAGCTACAGTAATGCCTACTGCAGCTGTGTTTCTTTGCAAAGTTGCAGGTGAATTAAGCAGTTGTGGCATAAATGGATATGCCTGTTTGTGCATCTTGATTCAGTCAAACTTTCTCTCCCTTGCCTGCTGTGACCACGGCTATCTCTGTCCACCTGTTTAAGCTGCTTTTCTATACTGTCACCTCTCCTCATGGGGTGTCCATTGTTTGCATATTCTATTCTTAATTCATATCTTCTTTCCATCTCATCTGCTGACCTGCTGTGACCTGCACTCTGGAAACAGGAATCTTTTGAACTAGTGCTTCTATCTCTTGCCTCTTTGTCTTTCATTCTTTATTTCAGTAAATATGTGAGCACTGATTGTTCCATAACACGGAGTCATCTAGTTCACCAAATTTCTTACAGAGTGAAGACACAACAATAATACTGTATTGACACAGAAGGGTATAGAGAATGAAGGACTGCATGGAGATGGGGTCAAGGTGCTTTCCCATCCCTTAAAGAAATCCTTTTCATCCCCCTCTTCCTCCAAGTCACTCCTATGCTTTCACATAAAGGTTCTGGCTCATTCCCTGCAGAAATCCTTCCTTGACTGCTAGCCAAGGCTACATGAGGTACTTACACCCTCACGTATTGATTGTCCTCTGCCTGGTGTGAAACCATCAGTCAGAGGTGGGCTTCATACTTGCTATGGTTTGACTCCTTGTCCAAGCTGTGCATTCCTGAGACCAGGACTGGTTTGTATTCATGTGCAATTGTGCTTCTGCCTTGCGGGTTCTGGTACCCAGCAGGTGTCTAACAACAATAGAAGTAAAAGAAGTGGAAGCTATGCAAATCTCACATCTGTGCTTTTGTTAGTATTTACATTAGGGGAGCCAAACCATGCCAGGAATTACAGCAAATGTTTTCTTATAGATCAGGTATATTTTTTAAAGGTTATGTTTTGTATAATAACTTTTTGCATAATTCCAAAGTGTATGTGTATTTTAGATCATTTGGAAAACACTAAAATTATGAGACTAATGGGAAATCCTGTAAGTCAATCCCTGCTGCTTAAAGCCTCTGGTAATATATTTGCTTCAAAGGCTTCAGATCCAAACATCTATCTATCTATCTATCTATCTATCTATCTATCTATCTATCTATCTATCTTCTATCTATCTGTCATTTACCCAGCTCATCATCATTCCATATACCTATTATCTATCACCTATCTTTTCTATGTCTTTATAATTTTCTTACAGTCATAACTTTTCCCTAAAATAAAATACAAATGGATGCTTTCCCTGTTTTAGGAGATTACAGATATGTGTTGGCTAAGTCCAGGACCTTAGGCACCATCGCTCAGCATTTCGTAAAATGAAATGTTTAGCTTGAGGTCTACCTGTTGACCATATTGATGTCAGGGCTGTGTAATCACTTTACACACAGGGAAGCCAGGCTGTGATTTCTACTTCCAGGAATGGGTTTGATTCTGTATCCCCAGGAGCAAGGTCAAAGAGGCATTTTTCTTGTGCTTGCATTCTGGAAGCAAACACCCTTAATTCATCACAACTCTGAAAATGTAATCTTCTAGAGTGCCAGCTTTAGGTTAGTGTGAGAAGAGGGTACAGGTTCTGGGTGCTCCTCAGCCTGGGTTATCCTTATCTCTGGGCAGCTCTTTCAAAGCAACTTTCCAAACAGAGACATCTGTCCTCCAGGTAGACCTTCCCATACCATTCTCATTGGCCTGTAATCCCAACTTTCTTTCTAGCTCAGTGTACATTGATAATAAGGAGATACACAACCCCCCCCCACACACACATTTGGGAACTTTGGGTCGAGGTGGTTTTTCTCTTTTACCATGAGGTAAATAGAAATGTCTGCCCCATCTGAAAATATTTAGTTTGTCTCTAGGGTTTTGTTACCATGGATAAATTCAAATAAGCATTCTTGTAAAGATTGTAAAGATGCCTTTGATTAATTTCTGAGTTTATTCATAGGAATACAACTGCTGCGACAGTGAATGTAGATATTTCTAAGTACTTTGAGAGATGCTTCCCAATTTTAATCCAGAAAAACTGACTCAAAATGTGCACTTACATCAATGTCCATTGAATTTTTAAGTTTCTATACACAGTGACTGAATTCTCCTGAAACTTGTACCAGTTTCAGATACAGGAAAACTGAGGATGCCTTTGGAGCTATTGCAGTCTCAGCTTTACTCTGTTATTTACTGAATATTGGAGGCCATCAGAAGTCATTACTGACACAAGTCTGAGACTTAACTGTGGTGGATGAAATTACTTGGCATGTAGTTTGTTCTCCTCTTAGGAAGCCAGTCCCAGTCAGGTGGGTGAATTAAAGAGACGGGTATCATATTGTGATGCACTAAAAAGGGGGCTCAGGCCAGGTCTGAAGGTTACTGAAGCCTCTAGCACATTATAAAAGCAGTCCTTTTGGAGGCCGAGGTTAGTGGTGCTTGAAGAACAAAAGCTATCTGATTATAATCTTGTGATGATGCTCAATGCTCTCAGCAACTGTGGTTCAGCTTTTGAATACTGTTCCAGTGTGTGGAGCTGGAGGAAGAGTCTTTGAACATGGGGATCACTGTTCTCCCCAGTGTCTTCCTGTAAACATCAGTAGGCTCATAAGTAATCAGATCAAGTTTGGTTATCTTATAGAAATCAAAGACTAGAAGCACCAAAGACCCTGTCAGCTCTTCTAATAGATCAAGAGTACAGCTGCAGAGCTTTAGTTTGAGTTGATATTTGTTGCCCTTCCTGAGTGGCAAGCTTATTTTTCAACGGGAGCTTCAGAGCTTGCAGACAATTAAATACACATTTACACTGCACATTATTCAGAGTGTATTTGAATACACTAGTGCATGCTAGAACCCTTTCAACCTTCCCTGAAAAACCATATTCTTCAAATGTATACAGATATATTTGTATACATACACATTTTAAAACATACACATTTAAACTTAGTACTGTACTTGGGCTCACGATGGGGCACAGCAATGGGGACTGAGATGGTATAGCCAGCCTGGAAGTTCTGCTTCAGAATTACAAGGGTTCTCTGGGTCCAGGCCTGAGTTTGTGGTACACGAAATCCCCCAAGTGCATTTACTAGTCATCTGTCCTCCAAAATGCTCTAAAGTAAACCAAAGTAATATATCTACATCTCACATTTGAAGCTGCAGACTGTGTTTACATATTAACGCTGTGTGAGTCACCCAGTGACATAATTTAGATTCATACTGAACTTCATATATTGTCTTTTCAACTAGTTATGTAATTCTGTAGCTTGGTTCTTATTACTAGAAAAAGTTTATCCAATATATTCAGAAATAAAACATACTGTACTTGCAGGTATGTGCATACACAGAGGCGTACATATTATAAAGTCTTTTTACTTTCTTCCTTTCACATGTTTGTTTCTCTGGTGGCTGATCTTAATTTCCAAACTGACACAAGTTAGGATCACCATGGGAAACACACCTCTGGGCATGCCTATGATGTATTTCTAATTGAGGTTTACTAAGGTAGGAAGACCCAGTCTAAATAGGGATAGCATCATTGCATGAAGACAGGGATTCTCCACTAAAGAAAAGGGAGAAAAGGATATGAGCAGAAACATCCATCTCTCCTTGCTTCCTGACTGCAAATGCAATGCAGTCAGTTGCTCCAACCTATCAACCACCACATTTTTTACCATGATGGACTATACCCTTGAACAACGAGCCAAGCAAACCATGTCTTCTCTATGTTGACTTCATCAGGTATTTTCTCTTCACAGTGAGAAAACTAATAGGCACTTAACATGTCATAGGAACCTACTTCTCATGTGTAGTCCTGTATCTTCCAACCTCTCTCCTTCATTTCCTACCCAACATCTACCCTAACCCCCCCCTTTTCTCAGGGCCACTTTGAGTTTTATATCCATGGACAGAATGTAGAGAGATTCCAGATTCTGAACATTTCTAGAGGATGCTCTGACCTTCATTTCTACAAAGAGAGATTTCTACAAACTGTCCTCTGCTAATTCTGGATATCTTCCAAAGATTAATGCTACATCATTATTGCCTATTTTATGGAAACTTCATGTTTTATGGAAGTCCAAATAAAAAGTGAAGAAGGGAGGCAAAAAAGAAGTCAGTGATGTGATGAAAATCCTACATTCACTACAGTTGTTGGTCCAAAGGAGCAATGATCACTCTTAAAATTTGAAGTTTCTCTGAAAAGACCAAAACGTACTTTGTTTACAACTAAGATTTGTGTAGCTAATTGGATGTTGACTGTTCCTTGGTTTTCCAATAAAGAAGCGAGGAATGGTGCCATGTTATTGGTGCTATATCCTTCCAATACTCTCTTGGAAGAAAGCCAGAGAGTCCTATTTTGTGTAAAAATACCTTTATTTAACACTCAGAGTCGCTCTAATTTATAGCTATGATCACCTAATGTTGCAAACCCCTGCTTGTGCTCTGAGTTGCTTGAAACATTCTGTCTGAAATATAAAGCCAGATGCAGCTCATCTGGTTTCAGTTGTTATTTCCACATGAGGGAGCAGAGTCAGTCATCAAGGGATTTGAGCAAGCCAGAGATTATTTATCACTTTGGATCATGGTTAGGAGGAACTTCATGGATGTTGCTGTTTCATTTATATGAATGCCACTAAACATGAATTTTGAAGTTAGTTCATACATTGTGGGCCAAAATGTAACTAACAGAATGATTCTCTTCCTCTAGAGAGGTTTGCAGAAACATCTTTCTTGAAAAATCTAATTGTAATGACTTCATTAAAATGCAAATTAGGCTACAAAAAAAAAAAAAGGCCACAGCTGACTGAGTCAACCATTCAGAAAGAACACTTAATACTTAACCATTCGGGAGATGTCAGCCTTCTGCTTTGAGAGAATGAGGGAACACTGAACAGAGATCATGTGTTCATTTAAGTAGCCAACATTCAGGGTGCATCTTATGACATTACAATTTCAAGACCATTAGTTCCTGATCATTTCTGCATCTGCACAAAATGTCCAGAACAGTGATTTCAATTATTTGACTTACTTATGATACCATATGACATTGAGTTTGTAATCAAGAGCAGACTTCCCCAACTTCTGGGCATGGGCAATTTGCCCATGGAGTTTCAGTTAAATTGTAAAGTCCTCTTGGGATATAGGGCAACAGACTATTTATTTAGTGAGCTGTCAAGAGATGCAGCTGCTCTCTTCTGTGAGAGATTAGATTTGTGTGAGTGGGATTAGAGAAGAAGAAGTAAAAGGTATGAAAGGACTCATCAAATAAAGAATGCAGTAACACATTCACCAAGAAGACTAATTCATTCATGGAAAACCATGTGTTCATTTCTTTACCTACTGAGAAGAACAGAGAAGAATGAATGCATGCTGTGCATTTCTCCACCCAGTCTGGGATCTGCGTCAGACAAGGGTTCCACTCCAGTTAAAATGGATCTTCCCACATCAATGAACTTAATGTAGATCTTCCCCCACAGGCACACCCAGAGCTGTTTCCAAGATGATTATTGATTTTGTCAGATTGACAGTTAAGCATCCCACTAGATAAGATTTGAAAAAGATTTCCTTCTTTGAGTTCACCTGGATATTACATTAATTAGACCAGTATTCTCAGTTTTCTGACTAATCAGATGTTAGTTATTGTAAGTCATGGTTTTAACAGAAATGCATGAATTGGGATTAAAAGAATCAATACTTTAAATAGCAAGTTTATCTAAACCTCTTCACAGAGGACAAAGAAGTATTACTTTGTTATTTCATCCCATGAGGTATGGAATCAGTGTACTTGATGACTTGGAAACACTGTCTTTGGGGAATACAGTCTAGAGAGGGGTTTTGGCCCAGAAAAATGGCCAAGCCCTTAAGTTTTCTCTTTTGATTTCTATCTTCTAGCCTCTGTTCTTAGCAGTGATCCTTGTGTACACTTTGATTTCCCCATGGAGATGGAGTAAGAATTACTATAGCTTACTCTTTGTTGTGATTTTTTTGTTTGGAACTTGCAAGGTGTTAAAAGTCAAAGGGTCTGAATGACATAATTTTTTTGATTGAATAGGACTAAATCATCAATAACCCTTTATGATTTTTATTCTGTAAACTTGACTTCCCGTGGCTTGGAAATAAGATGTAGTATCTTTTTTTATTTCTTCTTCTTCTTCTTCTTCTTCTTCTTCTTCTTCTTCTTCTTCTTCTTCTTCTTCTTCTTCTTCTTCTTCTTCTTCTTCTTCTTCTTCCTCTTCTTCTTCTCTTTCTCCTTCTGCTTCTTCTGCTTCTTCTTCTCCTCCTCGTCCTCCTTGTCCTCCTCATCCTCCTCGTCCTCGTCCTCCTCTTCCTTCAAATATAGCTTTGGCTAGCCTGTTTTTTTTTCCTTTCAACATATATTTTAGAGTGAACTTACTCATTGTTTACAAGAACATGATGGGATTATTGTTTTGATTGCCCTGGATTCTCAAAGAAGGGAAATCAACATCTAAACAATGTTGATGAGACCGTTGTGTAAACTGTGTTGTAAGTTTTGAAGGCATCACAAAAGGGAAGTGACATTTTCCCTGAACTGGAGGCTAGAATATCACATCAAATGCTCTTTAATGATAAGCATCTATTATTAACCTTAGAGTTTATAGTCCTGAAAAGTGTCCCAGCTGGAAGGGCTCACAGTGGGATCAGAATGCTCAGACTTGCTTTTTGTGCAGTGTTTTCTGGCTTGGTGGATCGTGCTGCCTTCTTTTTAGATGGTTTCTATGCTGTGACTTAACAATAGTGCTTTATATTTATACTTCTATTTTATATTTATATATGTTTGTATACATTAGTGGGGTAATTCCATACATGTTTACATTATATAATGATTAAGTTTGGGGCAATTAACATTTCCATCTCTTTAAGCCTTTGCCATTTATATGTGTTGGGAATGTTTGGAAATTTCTAATTATTTAGAAATAAGTGATTTCTTGTTCATATACTCACAGTGTGACAGAACACTAGAACTAGTTCTTCCTAGCTGTTGTATTTGGGGCACCTTTTCCAGTCTTTTCTCTGTTTCTCTACCCCTTTCTGGTCAGTATGATTACTGTCCTACTTTCTAACATTTAAAAGTGTATTGAGCTATTTGACTCCTTTTCTTCAGAGTAAGCAGGTGTAGCAAACAATCTTGAGGTAGGTCCACAATGCTCAAGTTCTATTCCAGAGTTTGCTGTTGATTTGGTGATTAAGGAAAATTCATAAAGAATGCTGAAGCTACCATCAACGGAGGATTCACTTATGAGGGGCAGTGATGTTCACAAAACTTGGAGGGAGGAAAGGGGATTGTTGGGTACTTGAAAGGAAGAAATGTGAATCTTCAGATGCTGTTATTGGCTGGGAGTGATCCAGGAGAACCAACCACATTTCCTTCCTTCCTTCAGTCTCTTGCATGCCCCTCCCAACTGTTGACTCTGTCAGAAGTGAGAGTCCAGGGAAGGAATGAGTCCTTTGACATAGCTTCTGGTGAAAAAGCAAGTGGAAATGGGAGGAATGTGTGTCTGGATGGGCAAGAGGAGATAATGCACCACAGAAGTAGCCACTAGAGTCTATGTAGGATGAGGAACAGGCATGGAGAGTTCCTTCCAGAATTACCACATACAAGGATTGTAGGGCTGACATCAGATTCTATGGATAAAGTTTGTTGTCTCAAGAATACCTGCAAGTTTTGTGTTACAAGTTCTGTTAGCTTGATTTGTTTTGATGTCTAAAATCCAAGCTAAATGTAGGAATATGGACTTCTAATTTAAGAAATCCATGGAAGGAACTGGAAGGATGACTCTGTGCTTAAAAGCACAAGCTATTCTTGCAGAGGACCCAAGTTCAGTTCTTAGCACCTCTGTCAGACACCTCACGACCATGAAAAAATCTAGCTCTAGGGCATCCAACACCCTATTTTGGATTCTGTGGACACCTACCATCACATATGTACACACACACACACACACACACACACACACACACACACACACACACACACTTAAAATAAATTTCTCAGATAAAGCCTCAGAGCCTGCTGCAGTGCTACCCCATCCCTTGAAGACTGTGTCTCCTGCATGCTGTCCCCAGATAGGATGCCCGCTCCTGCTACATTTCCACTCCTAATCCTGAAGAACATGTTTCCTATCCTCCAGGTAGGGATTCCCACTCCCTACAATGACTCCACCCACACCACATGAAGACCTCAAGTTCTAAGTGACACCCCCAGAGAGGTGTTACTTAACTCTGAAGAATTGACCTTGGGAAAACTCATATATTAGTTTCACCTTTTTTAGTTCCCTGCACATTGATCAAACTTTTCAAAACAGCTTCAGAAAACCCAAAACCCAAGCTTTGAATCATATCCTTCATTCATCCTTCTATTCGTGTAATTACTGATTGCCTCTTCTTTTTGTATGAGAACTTTGAGTGTATAATGTTGGCTCTAGGGGCCCAGAGCTTGATACAAATGGCTCTTGACTAGCCACAGGAGCAGCATCTCTCAGATGCCTATGCTGCTGTCTGTCACCCCTCTGTGTAAGCACCCTAGGAAGGTTGTATTGCTTTTCAGTTGAACACAACTCTTTAATCAACCATGTGAACAGCATAAACTGAAAAGAATGTGAACCCTGCATTAGGCATCATTAGCAAAGTAAGTCTCACTTGTGTCCCAGTCTGCTAGTTACTTCTTTCCACATTTAAGAGAAACTCCATTCAAACCTCAGTTTGTCTAATGTTTGTGATTATTTTCTTACTAAATTATTGTTACTTTGGGACAGTAAATATTAAGAATTGTAATGATCACCAAGTTGCCTTTGGGATCATACTTCTTGTTTGGAGTCTCTGAAGTCTTTAGTAATTTATGAGCTTTGGCATTTGGGGTATATTTTGTGTGATCACAAAGAACTTAAGGAATTGCTAGAGGTGTCTACTGGAGATTATGTGGAACAAAGAAGCTTTTTTTCAAAGGGTCTCTGAGTACACTGTAAACTTTTTATCTCATTCACAATATGTTTGTGAGCAGGAAGTAATGTTACTTAAAGGTCCCACTTGGTTTAAAAAGTAATGCAAAAAGAGGCAAGTTTATTCTGAGATAGGGGATCTGTTGACATCAATGGTGGCCAGACTGTAATGGTAGTCACACTGTTCTTTCCACCATGTGTAAGTGAATGAATTAATAAACATATTAATAATAAAACAAACTATCCCTTTGAATGATGTTGGTTTTTAAAGTAAAATCCACAAGGAAAATTTTTTTCTTAGTCCTTAGCCATATTCCATGATGTTTTCAGCACAGATTGTCTAGATTCAGAAAGGAATGCCTATGTAGATATTGAACTTCTATTTTGAAGTGGGCTCTGTAATAGGAGGATTCCTTTTCTATAGCTACCAACTTCCCTTAAAAGCTTCTTGAGCTATGAAGCAGTCACCAGCTATGATGATATCGGTAGCTTGAGCTGCCCGTGGGTCTCTTAGATGTATCAGCAATGTTGCTGGCACAGTATGGTGCTTTGAGTTAGAAAAGTCCCCCTGATATTTATTTTAGATGCATGGAGAGAATTTCTGGCTAATAATTCTCAAAATTAAAACTGTCCCAGTATCCTGTTACCCTGTAGTATGTGTCTACATAATAGGAGGCTGACGGTAGAACTTTAACTCTTTGGGAGTCTTTGGGAGTGTTTTTCAATGAGTCACTCAATTGGCTGTAAATGCTTCCTATTAAAGGTATTAAGTAAAGAAGAGCCTCTGCCCCTATTAAACATTCTCAGATTCTGGCTAATAACTTTGCTTGTATTCCTCTTTAGCCTTCCTGGAACTGCAAGAAGACAGAAGTCACAGGTTCTCATTCATACGTGGATCCTACATAGCCTATAGTGTACATGTTTATTTGTACAATTAGGTATAAGCTTGAATTTTCCCTGGAGCACCTTTGGTTCTGTCTGTTATAGTAGGTCGGACAGGTGCAATGAGAAGGCTCTACCTATGGGTATCCAGGTGTCCCAAGAATAAGAGGCTTGGTGAGCCCAAGCCTTGCTTCATGCTCCAGGGAAAATTCAAGCTTGCCCTGGTGGGCTGGGTTTTGTCTTGACTTCATAGCACATATGAAATAAAGTTGTCTTTGGTATTTCTCCAGGACTAATTTCTGTTGCACTCATGAGTCACCCTTTGTGTCCTGATCTATAGTGTTGACACAAGGAAGTGATGTCTCCCTGGACCCGTCTTCTACTGCTGTGATAAAACACCATGAGCAACTTGGGGATGGAAGGGTTTATCTTCAGCTCACAATTTCACATCACAGTGCATCACTGAGGTGAATCAGAGCAGGAACTCAAACAGGACAAGAATCTGGATGGAGGTAGAGGCCATGGAAGGATGGTTCTTACTGAGTTGCTCCTAATGGCTTGTTTAGCCTGCTTTGTTATAGCGCCTAGGACCATCTCTGTAGGGGTGGCACTATTCACAATGAGCTGGGGCCTTCCACATCAATCTTTTATCAAGAAAATGCTTGCTCACAGGCCAAACCACTGGAGGTGTTTTCTTAATTGTTAATCTCTATTCCAAAATGACTCTAGTCTTTGTCAAGTTGACATAAAACCAACCAGCACATCCTGTTACTAACAGTCTAATTGGAAGTTATCTCCAAGTAAAAAGGAAGAGAACATGTATTTTAACTAGCTTCCCTTCCATAGTAGATCTGAGTTGAAATAATAATCTATTTGGATGGAATTGATGCCAGATGACTTCCATTTAAGAAGACTATGGATCAAACTTTGATATATGAGCATTCAGGATGTGGGTGGAATATAAAGTAGAGGGAAAATACTGAATTGCAAAAGGAAGTATGACTAGTAGCCTGTGTTTCCTTCTCTGCTGCAGCCTTCAGCATAGTGGTCATAAGCTAACTCTGTCATTAAGCTGTCTATTTTGAATCTAGGCTATTACACCTTAGCTGCATGACTCAATTTCCAAGTGTTTCCAATATCCACATGGCTATAATACACTCACATGGCCTTACCAGTAAAAGAGGACAATCATAGTAACCCGACTCAATAGATTGTGGGGAGGATTTTGTCGCTTTAAAACTAAGGTACTCAGAACTCTGATACCATTAAGGTTTTCATATATGATAAGTAATACATTAGAATACGGAAGTCAACGTGGAGCATTTCACAAGAGGAAGAATAGCAAGAACATGTTCTCCCTTCTCCATACTCTCCTTCTGTCTGTTTCTCACTCCCAGGGTGAGCAGCCCTCTCTCACACCAGCTCACTTGCTGCTCCCAGTTGATGCCTTAGAGATGCTTTTCTGGACTTTTTGTTCTATTTTCCTTCAAACTTGTGAAGCAGGTCTGGGTTTTCCAATGAATGGTTTGTCTGGGTAAGGAAGATAACTAGCACTATAGAACTGACCCAGTGAGTCTGTATGATGCAATCGGGGACAGAACTCCTCTGTGCTGCATTGCTGAGAGTGGAACCATCCTGGATTTCAGGTCTAGATATGTTCTTACTACTAGCAGCTTTGCTACAGGTTCAGTAGACATGAGACATCTCTGGGACATCTGGCTAATGGTACATGGAAGAATCTCAACCCCTGACTACATAGCATGAAGGTTAATTTAGGGCCACTGTGTTATTTTGTATAGACTTGGCACATCACAATGCTGTGATTCTGAAGAGGTCTGCTAGTGAAGGGAGATGTGGTCCATCTCTCAGCCTCAGAAGATGATTAGCAAGCTTTCACTGAAATGCATTGTACCCTGTCATTGGAACTTGGAAGTATCAAGTTTCATAGGAAAGTAGTTCTGAGAATAAGATAGCCAGGGGTGTTGTGGTTGGAAGAAGAAATGCCCCCATGGGCTTAGGCATCTGAATTCTTATTTCAATCCATGGTTATTTGGGGAGGGTTAGGAGCACTGGGTTCACTTTCAGAGAACAGAGCCTCATTCCACTTCTAGTTTGTTTTCTGGGCTTCAAGCTTGTGGTTGAGGGTGTAATATCTCAGCTTCCTGCCCTGATCACTGTTCCTGCCTGCTGCCATGCCTCCTCACCATGATGGACTCTTACCTATCTGGCACTGTAGGCTGAAATACTCTTCCTTCTAAGTTGGTCATTGTATTTTATTACATCAATAGAAAAGTAACTGAGACACAGGGAGAAGATAGGCTTAAGCTCCAGGCATCTTTTCAAGATCAGTATCAAGCTATCCTTTTTCACTAAGGTATTTTCCTTTCCTCTGTTATGTCAGGGGATGAGGTGTTCTCAACTTTAAAGGACTCAAGATAGAAGAGAGCAGAATTCTCAACTTGGTACCTGATTAGAAAACCATGGTTAAAAAGCTGTGTAGGCTGCTGCTTACTTACTCTGGCTACATCTGATTTTTAGGACTTCCAGTCACTTGCCTCTGTTTGTCCTTTAGGTCCCTGAGTTTCTCTCTTCTATTATATTCCATTTCATTTTCCTTTGCTCTCTTTAGTATTAGCCTACTCATGTTAGACTTATAAGTTCTATTACATATTTTTTCTCAGACTTTTAAATCTGAAGACTACTAAAATAAGACAGGAAGGAGACTGAGTACATTCCTTGTCTTAACGGTTCCCAAAAGTGTTTCCCAGAGTTACCATTAAGGGTTCATACCAGGCCAAAGAGTTTTGATGATGTGATGACTAATATACCATTGAACTCTGTCAGAGACAAGAATAGATGCTATAACTGTACAAAACTATTCTCCCCAAGAAGATGAGCCTGAGGACATATGGGGACCATCAAGGGCACATAAGCCACCTTAAAGATGTGTTTTCAGTGATCTTTCCTATTCTTCTCTGGGTAAAGACCACAAGCATTGATTAAAATACTGTCTAGGTCCTGAAACACATCTGGAGAATAGTAAAAGGAAGAGAATCTTGAACTTTGAGAAACAGCACAGCAATGCCTAGCAGAATGGGTGGCAGAAGTGGTGAGGGTGCACTTAACTTACTGGACATGGTAGCATTGAGTGAGCACTTCCATGCTTTATAATGGAAGAAATGGCTGGTGGAGCTACAAAGTAATTAGTGAATCATCTGACTGGAGGGCAATGCAGGAAAATCACTTCTCCCTGTCCTTTACTGAACGGGGTTTGGTGTTCATACAAAATTATGTACTATTTTTGGTGAAGATATACAGTGGGAAGAGAAAGTACTTCATTATTCAAAGAAAACTAATTTAATTGTATACTTTCCCCATTACTTCATTATTCAAAGAAAACTAATTTAATTGTATGCGTCTCCCATTGACATTTAGAGTCTGATGAACAGGAAGCATGAGTCACCAGGATAGGAAGTTTGTCACCCTCATCGACTATACCTTTTTCTGTAAGGTGTCCCAGGGGTCAAGTCTTCAAAGTTCTCTTAGGAATACATAATTCTGGTCATAATATCAAGCCAGGTGCAAGCACATGTACTTGATATCCCCACATGGCCTTCCTTTTGAACTTCTTTCATGTCGGCATTGCTTGCCCTTATCAACTTCTCCACTTCGGAATCACAAGACTGGTGTTGCTGCTTTGGGGTCAGACATAAGCACAGCTGAACTTTGCTTTGATCTTTCCCCTTAATTAACAGAACCCATTTCCATGGTAAAAGGAAGAGTGTGATTTTTTTCTCTCTGACTTCAAATGCCAAGGGTTTTCTTTTACTCTGAGAGCTGCCAACTTACTGCCCCATTTTTAATTTAAAATATTAAACAGAGCTGCTATTCCCCAACTACAGCTGCAGTCAGTAGTGAATTTGCCTTCCACTTTGGGAACATAAAACTTGATTAGAATTTTGCCTTTACACTAAGGAGAAAGTATTCAAACCAGATTTTCTAAATCTTTGGGTAATGTGCTTTAGGCAGGAACAATTTCTCTAGGAAAGAATACAAGATTTTTGCAACTCAGTCCCAGCAGATCACTGATGGAGAGGACATGGAAAGAGAGCTTACCATGAAACGTTGTAACTTGTCATGTTCTTGCTTGGCCTCTCCATTTGACTTTTATTTATTTTTTTAAAAGCAGAACCTCTGGACTCAGTGATCCTGGGAGAAGGAGCACAGCCCTGGGGAAATGATGCAGAATTTCACTGAAGAGAAGTACATTGTTCTTTGCATCTATCATTTGCCATTTGAAAAACAAAAACAAAGGTTAACAATTAAAATTCTACTGTTTTCAAATGGTAATGTGCAATGAAATTAAAGTCCTAAATTCAAATGTTCTTATGTAACTCAGGACCAACTGCCCAACAATAATATCAACCACAATGAGTTGGGCTCTTCCACATAATCACTAATTAAGAAAATGCCTACAACAGTCTTGCTGTAGGCCAATCTTATGGACACATTTTCTTAATTAAAATTCTCTTTTCTCAAATGTCTAGGTTTGTGTCAGGTGACAAAAAACAATCAGGATATACATAACCTAAACTGTAACTCAAACTATATAATAAAAATTGTTTATTAATCCCTGTATTTTTCTTGATTGTCTTTGTGACACACTACCACTGAGAAGGTTATGGAGAATAGGATCTATTGTGAAGACCTGATATTTGGAAGATAAGCCAAGTAGCATGAAAGTGAAATCAAATGGATGGACATTTTCAAATCAAGGGTATAGGTCATCAATAGGATGAAAATTCTCTCTTAAATAAGAATATTCTTTTACAATGATTAGCATTGTGTCTTCTAATTGTTTAGCTCTCCTCACTTACAAATTTGGTAGCACATGCCATAAGTTTGTCATGAAAATTAAAGGAGTCAACCCATTTAAGGCTTTGGAAAAGAACCTGAAACACAGTAAAGCTCAATCAATGGTTAGTTATTACAGAAATAACCAGAAACCTATAATGGCACTTTTGTTACTATGGCAAATTGGAAGAAGTTAATGGTAATAATCCAATTTGAAATGGGACAGCTTCATGGAGGATTTAGAAAGCTTCATGATCATATGATAGGAGAGGAATTTTGTAGGTTGAAGGTGACAGAAAGTGTAAACGTTGGATCAAAGTGTTGATTAAAGAAATTTTGGAGATAAAATCTTCAATTATAGATGACACATGTCTCCATCCCTAAGCCAGAAGCTGTCTTCAATTGACGACAATCTGAAATGAAAATTTAGTTTTCTCCATGGGAGTTTCACTGGGGAAAAATCTACTTGTAAAGGTGGACATTATGCCCACAAGTAGATGGACAACACAAAAATGAACTCAATAGCATCTTTGAAGGGCTCTTTGTCTCCCAACATTATGTCAGGGCTTTAATTTTTTTTTTGATTTTAGTTATTTATATCTGTAGTATATGATATTACATATAAGTATTTATACTACATATGTGTGTATATATTGTCCCATATGCAATTTGTGTATATGTTAGGATTTCCAGTTTTGTGTTTTTTGAGATTGCTGAATATGCAAATGAGTGGGTGTCTACATCTATTATCTGTTTCCTGTGCATTGTCTTGGGCTCCTTTACTTCGGTTTGTTCATATTGTCCTATTCTGATATGTAAGTTGTTTTATTTCATCCCTTAGAAGCCCATTTGTTTTCTAATGAAAGACAGAAAGGAGGTAAATCTGGATGGCCAGGAAAAGAGAGGAACTGGGAGGAATACAGTGAGAAGATACCTTCTTCTAGATACATTGTATGAGGAAAAATTATACTTCTGATAAAAGGAAAAATATAGATGGCAAATGTGTTTCTGTTCATGCCCAAAATGTAAATTTAATATGTGTTCTAAGGTCACACATAGATTGATCAGGTCCTGATGTTGTCAAAGTCAGGATTTCTGAGGCATTGTGACATGGCAGCCTATAAAATGAACATTTCTTTTCTTCTGTCCATAATGTCAGGGAGCATTACAACTTTGCCACCCACCACAGGAAACTGAGATTTTGTTTCTTATGAATTAGGGATCCTTAGTGGGCTTCTCCTGAGAGACATTGAATAAAAGGCAAATAATTCAGCATCTACCATAGACCCCACTTCTTGGGAGCACAGTAAATGTGGAAGCTAGACAAGTTTGTCATTGACATTTCAGGATTGGTATTCTAAGTCTGCATTTTACAATGTCAAAGCCTTGGGGTGACACTGTCTTTGTGAGAAAGGCACCATAGGGAATGGGATATTCTACTTACAAAGGAAGTGATTTTTCACAGGCATCATTTTCTGTAAGTCTCAGTTATTTTTTCTCCAACTCAAAGATGAATTGGCTGTTTTCAGGGTCAATTGAAATAGAATGCATAGGTCCAGAAGTAGCCACTAGAGTGAAAGCATTCCTGGTAAAGGTTAGCTTCCTGTCTCTCCTCCTTTCCTTGCTCTCCTCTGTGGATGCAGCTGCCAAAGTCTTCGAGAACTTAGTTAGAGGACCACTGCAACTCAAAGTCTGGGTGTGTAAGACCCGCTAGAGCATGGTCCCTCGTGCTCCCACTCAGGAAATGCGGCCCCCCAAATCACTCACGAGAAGCGGTCTTGATGCAAATGCATGAGATCCTTTATATTCCAGTATACTGGGGCCATCAGCCATATGCCATGCAGGGTAGATGGCTGAGCGACCTCCGGTACAGAATTGAGACAGCTTTTATAGGGTTACAACAAAGGCTGCGCATCGTGAACCAATCACCTTGTAGCATCCAGTTTGGACCAATTAATTTAAAGTATACAAACCCACTCTTAGCCCAGAAAGTCTGCTTTCGCGCAGGCTTCTGGGTGTTCATTCACTCACAGGCTGCTGTAAACATTAAAGTAGGTGACCGTCAGCTTGGGATTTCAGACTCCCAGCTTCCTGGGGACACTGGGGTATTAGGCTAAATTTTTCCATCCTAACAGGTACTCTGTTATTGTCAATGACACTGATAAGTTAAACACTCTTTGTACATGTAGGGAACTGTTTCATGGTTGTTTTATAGCCTCATCACTTTTATATTTCGTATTACTTTTGAAACATGAAACATAAGGAACAATGATTTGAAATTTCAGTGAAGAGTTTAAAGCAGTAGTCCATCCATGTGCTTTCTACTATTGCAATTGTGTGTGTAACCCATAAGACACATTTCTTAGAGCCCAGTGGCCTTGATATATTTTTTCCATGAGAATAAGAATATTAGATTTGATATGTAGGTCTTATTTGTTTTCCTCAAGAAGGAAGAAACCATACCGGTGGTGAAAGAGACACTAGACGACAGAAAAGTGATTTTTCTATAAATTTCCAAGAGACCACTCACCTAGATATATGATCCTAGTCCTTCAGATGTCACATGGATGTGATAGGTGCCAGAAAAGACTGTCTTGAGGATGAGAGTGAAGTCAATTACGTTCTGTGATTTCAGGATCATAGAGGGTGTGCAAAACATATTTGTAGTGTTCTTTTCCATGCCCCAGACAGAAGTGCCTATTCAATGCTCTAGCAGTTTGTAGAGCTGAGAATTTGACAGCTCCTCTTGCTCAGAAGAGACTGGTAGCATCCTTTGCCTGCATACTGATGTCAATGATGAAGAGTTAATTGAACCTAGCAAGACCTATGATATGGAGTGTCTGAAAAGGGTTGGGCTTGTGGACTTTGAGAGCTAGGGAAAAGCTGTGTAATAACATGCCAACTGCCTTCCCTCATTACCTTTAGGTTTGTGCATGTCTGAACATCTCTCTCTGTCTTTCTCTGTCTTTCTCTCTCTCTCTCTCTCTCTCTCTCTCTCTCTCTCTCTCTCTCTCTCTCTCTCTCTCTCTCTCTTTCTGTGTGTATGTGTGTGTGTGCACGCATTTGAATAGCCATAGATAATTTGTTAGAATTTCCTCTAAAACATTTTTTTAATGAGACAAAAAATGACTAAAGTAGTTGTGAAGCCAAAATCTTCTTTCTTAAAACCATAAAATTTAGAAAGAAAACACAGGGGAAGATGAGGGCCTGAGGCTTCCTTGGTTATTCAAGTTTGCTATTATTACAAGTGTGGCTTCTGTTGCTTTTCTTTATCTCTGAAACAACAATAATAATGACAATGGTAGTAAGAGTCTGAATTGGTGCTGAGCTTCCTACAGCATTAACTCTGTGTGTTTTCAAGAATGTGAATCTCTTTAGTAGAGTCTTTTAGCAATATTTGATAATGCTACAGATGTCACAAAGGTGAATTTCTAGAAGACAATGCTTACAGACTTTCCACATTCATGAACAAGCTGAGACATAAGGTCAATGATCATCAAATAGTGAACTCTACTGTAGCACTCAGGCTCTATCTGCTTCATCTTTCCTCATGTGGCTTCCTACTTGTCTTTAAGAAATGTTTCCCTTGGCATATTGTCCTGTGTTCCAGACACATTTCTTCCTGTGAGTTTTCTTAGACTGCTTCATTGCCTGCAATGGACTCTGCCACATTCCTGTCAGTTGCAATTCCTAACAACAGATTAAAAATGTCCTTCACAGAGAATTTTCTGAAGCTTTAGGCTTAATAGGATATTGTTACAATACTCTATAACATCCTTGTATTGCTTATTATACATTATCTCTGCTTTGTTTTTGTCATCCTACCTTACATATTGTTAGATGTTTTTAAGGTAAATGCTGCAACTTGATTTATTTGTTTTATATTTCTGTGTAGCCAGTGGTTAGCATGGGGTTGTGCAATTATTGCATACCATAGCTACTTTGAATGTTTATTGAATTGAGGGGGGGATGTCAGAACAGGGTCAGGAGGGTTGAATGCCACCCCTAGAATTCACATCAGTCATATAGCTTTGCTTCATTAGCACATGACTGGGTTATTATGCATCATGTTTTTTTGCCACCTTCTGGGAACAAAACTGACAAGTAGAGCTTAGCTTTAGTCTTAAAGTTATGCATAGGCTCCTAGAGAAATTCATATG
Organism: Cricetiscus sungorus; assembly: GCA_030556225.1. Classification (NCBI taxonomy): domain Eukaryota; kingdom Metazoa; phylum Chordata; class Mammalia; order Rodentia; family Cricetidae; genus Cricetiscus; species Cricetiscus sungorus. Next base: position 2,431,549 of record JANBXA010000729.1, on the reverse strand, counting down.
TAAGCAAACAAATGCAATGCCACATGGCCCTTGTTCAAAGTCACACAGCCTTTGGGTAATGGATCTGTGATTAAAACTCAAGTCTGTTCGGCTTCAGAGCTGCCAAGCATATCACTTCCAGAGCAGAAAAGCTGGCAGTTTTGAGGGGTGGTTTCTGCTGAGACCCCTTGGGGAACAGCAGTAGTCTCTGCTGAACAAGCCTGTGGTCCTGCTATAGGAATGCTGTTAAATCAAATCATTTTTGCTTCATTCACAAACTAGGTCCTCCAGAAGCTGGGGAAAGCTGATGAAACAAAAGATGAACAGTTTGAAGAATATGTCCAGAACTTCAAACGGCAAGAGGTAAGTCTGGGACTTAGGTTTCTGCAGCAGGAAGAACTGTTTGTGTTTTCATGTGTGGTACAGTTTGCATTACTCTCCAAGCTCTTGTGTAGGAAGTTAATCCCCACTATGAAGTCTTAAGGCACCAATTTAATGTACTATGGTGTTTAGAGGCAAGGCTTTTCAGAAGTGGAGAGGATTAGGAAAAGCCATTCCTGGTGGCTTTATAAGAAGAGGGATAGAAAGCAGAGATACATGCTTTCTGGTTCTTGTCATGTGACCTTGAGGTTCCTCAGGTCTCTGCCAGTAAGCCTGTTATTACTGCATGTCCCCAAGAACTACAAGCTAAAGTAAATCTCATATCTTTATACTGCACTTAGTCTGTGATCCTGTGTTGCTGGCAATACAAAGTGGATTAACATAGCACAAGGATGATACTTGATATTTCTATGTTTTGTGGAAGACAAGAGGAGAGGCAGACTGAGTTTGGATATAGTTTCAGGATATTGTATTTTGCTACTCTGTGCCTTTGCAATGCAAAGATGTTGTTTTTGGCACTCCAAGTTCCACAGAATCCTAGAAAGGCATTACACATGGCTGTCAATTGATTTCAGTTAGTGTGTGCTTTAAGAAAACGCCATATTGGGCTGGAGAGAAGACTCAGTCAGCAAAATGCTTACCTCACAAGCAAAAAGATGTGAGTCTTATTTTTCATGCCACATATAAAAATGCAGGCCATGATAGTGCACACATGTAATCCCAGGGTGAGGGAGACAGAGACATGAGAATCCCTGGGGTTGGCTCTCTACCCAGTCTATCCTAATAGGTAAAAGCCAAAGAGAGACCTGTGTTAGAGGACGTGATGGTATTTCTGAAAATGCTACCTTAGGTTGTCCTTCTGCTTCCACACATACCACTCCTCCCCCCACATGCACATGTGCATACACACACACACACACACACACACACACACACACACACACACACAAAGAGACACAGGTATACCCAACCCTTCCACCACACAAAGAAAAGATCATGCATTTTTGACACACTTTGCATCTTTCCAAAATGTTAAAACCTATTCTCAGTGGATAAAATGGAACTATACTCTTGATTCCTAAAGCACAGATGAACATGCATTACATTCATAATTTCATAGAGTGTATAATTAAAGAAATGATGTCTAGTAAGAATTCTCATAGGACATGATAATAAAAAAAAATAAGGCTGAGAAGCAGCATGTAAGAGCCTGGAGAGATGGCTCAGGGGTTATGAGCACTGACTGTTCAATTCCCAGCACCCACATGGCAACTTAAACTGTCTATGACTCCAGTTCTAGGTGACTTAACACCCATGACAAAATAAAAACCAATGCATATAAAATAAAAACTAAATTAATTTTAAAAAGCCAGGGAGAAGCACTGTGTGATATTTGTTTCTTTAGTGGAATTTGTTGTTTAACAGACATGCAGGTGAATAAATAAAGTACTTTTTAAATGGCACATTCTAATCAGTAAGACTTGGATAGTTGACTCAATTATCACTCTTATAGTAGAGAGGAGATGGAAAGAAGATGGGGCCAGTAGACTGGAAAATTGGCTTGCACATGGGGTCAATGTCAAGATGAAGACTTGTCTTTGGAGCTGCTCTGTCCACAGACAATCTTAAGCCAACCTTAAATCAATAATGGAAGATCATCCATTGAAGGTTATTTGGTCAGCTTTGCCCTATATAAACACCCATGATCCTAAAGGTTCTTTCTTCCCAGTTGCATGTGGGCTTCTATTATTTCTATTAATGGGAGACATGCCATTTCTTTTCCTTGCCAAGATGGGTTGTAAAAGTCAACAGCTAGTTTCCATTAAAATATATTTCTGAATGTTGCCAATTATATTCCAGAACTAAGGATTGGTGCATGTGGATAGGAGCTCAATTTATTATAAACCATGGAGATCTTGTTCTATTTAAAGAGTAAGAAAGAGGAGGAAGGTAGAGAATGTGTTAGTCAGGGTCCTCTAAAGGAAGAGAACTAACAGAACAGGAGATTTGATAGATGGGCTCACGGGATGCAGTCTGGGTAGTCGGTCTAACAATGTCTGTCTCATGCCGAGGAAGCTGAGAATACAGCAACTATTCCATCCAGCAAGCTAGTTGTCTCAGCAGTCCCAATCTTGCCCAGAAGGCCTGGAATATTCCTTGAAAGCTGATGGTCTTCAGTATACTTAGGAATCCCAAAGAAGTTGGCTTTCATATTGATGAAGAACTATGGCAGCACAGGGATAGATGACCATGACAGTGAGAGGACAAGCAGGCAAAAGCAAAGCTTCCTTCTTCCATGTCCTCTGACCTGGGCTGCCACCAGATGGTATGACTCATCTGGAGAGCCTTCCTGCTTCAAATAATTTGACCAAGGAAATCTCTCACAGGTAATGACCAGCAGACAGTGTTTCAATTGATTCTAGAGGCAGTCAAGTTGACAACCAACACTGGTCATACACTAAAGGAAGTAGTAGGGAAAAAAAGGTACCTTCAAATTGCTATCACTGTGAACTTGGATTAATAAAAATGGAAAAGATAATCTAAAAGATATTGTATGTATGGGCCCTGAATAAATTGTACCTATAGTCCCCCAGGATAGTAGATTCTCTGTGTCAACATCTGTTTTCCCCTTGTACAATTCTCCCATATCTCTTGAACTTGGATGGCCCTCCACAATGAAACTCGTAAGTCACTGCCTTGTTCCTTCTCCAGACAACCCTTGATGTCCCCTTTTAGAAACTAGACCTAGATTGAAGAAGACTTAAACTTAGAGCTGCTTTCCCTTCTTGAGGACTTATGATCTACTCTTCTTGTCTAGTGAATCACTATGGATCTGATTGGCTTCCCTGTCTTATCCCTTTTCTGGCATTTTTAAGTTTCCCAGAATCCTAGCACCATAGCTGGAAAACTGTCCTGGTCTATAATGTATTCATGTCTAGGTGGCACCCTGCATTTTTGGATTATAATTAAAATTGTCCATTTTGGTGGACTTATTATTTCTTTTTAAACTGAACAAGGTCAGAAGTGTTTTTTGTTTTGTTTTGTTTTTGTTTTTGTTTTGTTTTGTTTTCTTGTATAAGGTACTAGAAAAAGGTATAGTTTGTTACATCATCAGTTACATCAGATAATGGTCCTTGCCTCTTGGAGAAGAGTCTGGGATAGCTTCACTTCACGGATTGACTGACCTCCTCTTTCTTTCCTTTTTTTTGGGGGGGGGCTTTGCAAGACAGGGTTTCTCTGTGTAGCCCTGGTTGTCTTGGGACTCAGTCTGTAAAGCAGGCTCTTCTTGAACTCAAAGATCTGCCTGCCTCTGCTTCCTGAGTGCTGGGATTAAAGGTGTGTACCAACAGTGTCCTGTTACACCTCAAATCTTGTCACTGCATATGCTTCTCAAATGTGACATGGCAATTAAAAAAATAATATTCAGGCATTCTTTTCTATTTTCTGGATTCCATGAAGTGAGCAACTTTGTTTCTCTACCTGCTTCTGCTTTGCCATCTATCCTACCTCACCATGGCCTAGAAACTCTAGAGCTATCTATGCACATACTGAAACAATTGAAAAATCCTAAATTCTTAATTTATTTTTCCTCTCAAGTGTTTGGTTGTAGTGGTTACAAAAACAAAAAACAAAAAGATCCTGATTAACAGAATGTGCAATTGACATCTGCTGCATATGCTGGAAAAGGGGTGTTGTTTAGGAACAATGTTAACTTAGTAAGAATGACCAACCAAGACAACAGTCACCTTCACAAGGTCTAGTATTTTCAGTGCTGTATCATGGTGACTCATTACCCAAAGACAGAATCCCAGAGACATTATCTAAACTAGGCAACCTAGAGTTCTTGTTTTTCCAGAAAATATGTGTTTTTCAATCCTCAATGATGTTATTGACAGTGTACAATGAACTGAATTTTTATTTGTACACTATGACTTTAAAATTGCGTTTTGCAAAATAGACATCCTCATAGTTGTTGGTATGTTCCCTGCTAGACTGTTGGAATAAAGGTTTCACCAGGTCTGTCCTTGATCTATTGTTTAGAGCTTAGCTTTAATTTATTCCAGCCCCACATTTTTTTTTTTTTAATCTCAAGCCTCTTTTTTCTGAAAGATGATTTGCTTGAAACAGACTATATGAAAGTTCTGTATGCATGGTCCTGTTGGTCTGTTGGATTTCAATTATAGTTTTTGTAGGCCCAGATTTCTAACTGCTTCATTAGGATTAAGAGGAAGGAGGAATGGGGGTAGAACAGCAAATGTGAATCAGCAAACTCTCCTATGAAGAAATGGGAATTTTCCATGATGAAAGCTAATCCAGCAGGAAGCAACACAATCTGACGTTAATCCTTCCTCTCTAGAGGTCGTTTTTCCCCTTTCCTGATTTTTCTCTTTTATTAGTGTCTCTAACAAGTAGCAAAATTAATTGGGCACCAATTATTTTCAGCACACCTGGCTGCCTGCTGATGGACCCTTTACTAAGTGGAGAAAAGTCTTCAGTGGGAGGAGGGACCTTGACATTTTTTTCTGCCTAATAAACTTGCCCTTCTTGTTAATAAACTCACCTTTCATGAGTCTGCTAAAGTTAACAAAAGAACCTTAGCAGTGGTTGGCTGGACCCACATCAGCAGTCATCAGATCACATCTTGGTGACAGCTGATGTGAGCACACTCATCAGGTCAGGTCCAACAGCAGGGTTTCAAACACTGGGAGAGAGAACTGTGATTTATGTGTCTCCATTCCCTCTGTGCAGGCCCACATCACAGGTGGTTCCTGCTTCCTTCTAAGCCACCCTTCAGGGTGCCTGCTTTTGGTACTGTGTTTAGAACCAGATGTGTTTCAGATCTTTGGGTCTCATAAAATTTGGGAATATTTTTATAGATTTTTCTTGTTGAACATCATTTATTTGAAAATCCAAAATCTGTAATACTTTCGAATTTAAAACTTTAAAAAAGTATCCATTTCAGAGTCTTTCAGATTTTAGACATTCTGATTAGAAATGCTCAACCTGTACACATGAAGGAGGAAAAGGAGGAGGAGGAGGAGGAGGAGGAGGAGGAGGAGGAGGAGGAGGAGGAGGAGGAGGAGGAGGAAGAGGAGGAGGAGGAGGAAGACAAGAAGAAGAAGAAGAGAAGAAGAAGAAGAAGAAGAAGAAGAAGAAGAAGAAGAAGAAGAAGAAGAAGAAGAAGAAGAAGAAGAAGAAGAAGAAGAAGAAGAAGAAGAAGAAGAAGAAGAAGAAGAAGAAGAAGAAGAAGAAGAAGAAGAAGAAGAAGAAGAAGAAGAAGAAGAAGAAGAAGAAGAAGAAGAAGAAGAAGAAGAAGAAGAAGAAGAAGAAGAAGAAGAAGAAGAAGAAAAGAAGAAGAAAAGTCCTGGGACCTTGACATCCTTTTCAGCTGCAATTGCAGACACGGAGACTCTTGTTCCAAGGCTACCCTGACAGCTGCTGGCATCTCCGAGCCATAGATCGTGCTTCACCTTTTTATCTCCACTGGACGCGAGGTCTTGCTCTGAAGTTGAGCACGTTTGCTGATACTTGACTGTATTCCTGGAGTATATTTTCAGTTCTGAGATGAAAGACATGTTTGTTATGTGTTTAAGCAAAGACAGTTTTATGACATATTCAAAGAACTTGGAGGGTGTATATCAAAGATTAAAAAGAAAGAAAATGCCATCATATATAGGCAGGAAGTGATGGTGCACACCTGTAATCCCAGCACTTAGGAGGCAGAGGCATGCAGATATCTTTGAGTTTGATGCCAGCCTGATCTACAGAATGAGTTCTGGAGCATCCACAGCTGTTACACAGAAAAACCCTGTCTCAAAAACCACTACTCCACAAAAAATATGCATTTAAAGATACATAAATAGAAAACATATTACCCTGTGTGCTGACATATGAATGAAACTTAACATTTTTTCAATTAATAATTTAATTTAAAAATTTTGCATGTCGATCCCAGTTTCCTCTCCCTCCCTCCTTACTCCCTCCTTCCCTCCCTCCCTTCCACCCACCCACTTACCCTCTTTCCTCCATCACATGCACCCTGACCACCCTCCCCTCCCTTCTCCCTACCCCCATTCCACATGTAGGGCTATGCTATCCAGGTAGGGTCATGTAAGTCTGTCAAGTCATTTGGAGTAGGGACTAGGACTTCTCTCCTGTCTCTAGGTTAAGGGAGTATTCCTCCATGGGGGATGTGTCCCCAAGGTCCTTTTGTGCATCAGGAATACATCCTGGTTCTACTGTCTGAGGTCCCTTAGACTGCTCAGCCCTTCTAGCTGAGACCCATATTCAGGGGGTCTGAGTCAGTCCCATGCTGGATTCCCAGCTATCAGTCTGGGGGGTCGAATAGCTCCTCCTTGTTCAGGTCAGCTGTTGTGTATTTCTGCAACCTGGTCTTGTCCTCTCTCTGTGCATCTGGATTCTAGTTTGACTCAGTGTTTAGTTATGGGTGTTTGCTTCTGTTTCCAACAGGTACTAGATGAGGGCTCCATGATGGTGGATAATTTAGTTGATGATCTCACTATCAAGGAAGGGCATTTATGGTAGCCTTTCCACGATTGCTCAAATTGTTAGTTGGAGTCAGTCTTGTAGGTCTCTAGACCTTTCTTTTTAAACCAATAATGGCTGCCTCTTTTATGTTCTCTCTCTCTCTCTCTCTCTCTCTCTCTCTCTCTCTCTCTCTCTCTCTCTCTCTCTCTCCTTTTCTGTCTTCTATTCCTACCCTGACTCAATCTTCTTAGTTCTCTCTCCATTCACTGCCCCCCCCACTTCCCATGTGCTCTGCGGGACTTGTCCCTTCCCCCTTTTGTGAGGGACCATATATGAACCTCTTAGAATACACCTTGTATTGTAGTTCCTCTGGTAGTATGAATTATAAGCTGGTGATCCTCCACTCTAGGTCTAAAGTCCATATATGAGTGAGTACATACCATGTTCTTCTTTTGTGATTGGGTTATGACATTCAGGATGGTTTCTTCAAGTTCCATCCACTTGCCTGTAAATTACAAGATTCCATTTTTTTTTCCTGCAGAGTAGTATTCCATTGTGTAGAGGTGCCACATCCTCTTTATCCATTCTTCAGTTGAGGGGCATCTAGGTTGCTTTCAGGTTCTTGCTATTACAAATAATGAAGCTATGAACATAGTTGAGCACATGTCTTTGTTGCATGGATGTGGATCATTTGGGTATATACCTAAGAGGGGAATTGCTGGGTCCTGTGGTAAACTAATTCTCGTTAGGAGGTACCTTGAACAAATTGGTATAGGAGACCGCTTCCTGAACATAACTCCAGTAGCACAGACACTGAGATCAACAATTAATAAATGGGACCTCTTCAAACTTAGAAGCTTCTGTAAGGCAAAGGACACAGTGGGCAAGACCAAACGGCAGCTCACAGACTGGGAAAAGATTTTTTACCAACCCTACATCTGACAAAGGACTGATCTCCAAAATATACAAAGAACTCAAGAAACTAGTAAACAGAACACCAAATAATCCTATTAAAAAATGGGGTACAGAATTGAAGAAAGAATTCTCAATAGAGGAAATCAAAAAGGCTGAAAGACACTCAAGAAAATGCTCAACATCCTTTGCTATCAGGGAAATGCAAATCAAAACAACTCTGAGAAACCATTTTACTCCTGCCATAATGGCTAAAATCAGAAACACCAATGACAACTTATGCTGGAGAGGATGTGGAGAAAGGGGAACACTCCTCCACTGTTGGTGGGAGTGCAAACTTGTACAGCCATTTTGGAGATCAGTATGGCGGTTCCTCAGGAAAATGAAAATTAGTTTACCACAGGAAACTTAACATTTTATTATGGTAAATACACTTCTATTCTGAAATAGCTAGACCTAGCACATAGCTTTGAAGCATGTTTCTAATAATAAGTAGCTGCAATGTATACATGTTTAAGTATTCACTCACTTTTCACTAAATATGGACATTGTCCCTTTTTTGTTAGCTAGCCACTCCCTTGATAAAGCATGAGCCCACCAATCTGTTTTGCATAATGATCTCATTCTAAATCACAACCTAGTGAATCTGAGTTAGACAAATCTTCCTTTCTGGTCATGAAACCTCTAGAGTTGGAGTATGAACCTCATTTGTTGAGTTGTATGCTTAGCAGAGCAGTGTCAGAGTTTGGCTTCTTTGGAACCACCCAGAAGGCACAGCATGGATCCCTGGACTGAATGCCAGAATTTTGATTTTCATAAGTCTGGTGACAGCCTTAAGAGTCTACATTTCTGATACACTCCTAAGTACTGCCAATGATACTGGTCCAGGGACAGTAAATGGAGGACCTGTACATTGTCACATTATTCACAGTGTTGTCTGCTGCCTTCTCTAATTAGTCCCTTAGTCTTCTAACACTATGGGCAGTGACTACTTTTAGCATCTTCATATATGGAAAGGGTTTGTTGGTCACACTTTGTCTGATCTGTCACATACATGGGATCTAACCAGCGGAAAGGACTTGTCTGTAATAACAGCACATGATACCAAGTGCTGAGATAGAGCTTCCAAGGCCTTGAGGTTGCCATGACAGCAGAAGTTGCATATCTTGCTAATGTAGGATGTATATTTGCTTGCATTTCAGTGAGAATTGATTAAATGAAGGTCTTTATAGGTCCTGTAGTTTAGAAAGGGAAATTTCAGACAGCATTAGCACTTTAGATGTAGGCTATTGGAGTAAAATGAAGAATGTTTGTATGGGGAATCTGATTCATTATAAGCCTTAAAAATGAAAGTATTTTCTCTGCAGTCAGCTGGAGCCTCACTGGAAGGGAGATTTAGAAGATGAAATGCAAGAAGTGATCACAAATCATTAATCTAGTTCTTACCTCAAAAATTAGAAAAAGTGCGGTATAAACCAGAGCAAGCAAGACTAAGAACATAAATTGATGATCCTGAAAATAAGAAAGTAGTGAGAAGATATATGAAGCAAAAAGCTGATTTTTTTAAAACAAGAATCAATAGAATTGATAAACCTTTAGGTAAGAGTAATGGGGAAAAAAAGACACAAATCACCAGTCTGAGAAATAAAAGACTCTTATTTTAGAATTTGTAGCTGGTTAAAATATAATAAGAAAATACTGCAGTCAATTCTGTATTTAAACATTTAACAACCACGTCATACCAGTTCCCACCACAGCTACAAACTACTAAGATGGGATCAGCAATGGCATACAAACACTAGAGAAAGTGAATTTGTGATTTAAAGTTTGATGAAGAAATTTCTAAGCCCATGTTGTTCTGCTAGAGACCTAAGATACTTAAGGTAGAATTAACATCAATTGTATAAACTCTTGTAAAAAAAAAAAAAAAAAAAAAAAAAAAAAAAAAACCAAGAGGGAACACTTCAGCTCAGTATGAAACTGTGAGACAATCCAGTGTTTCTTGATAAATTCGAACCTTCTTCTCTCCTGTATTTGTACCTCCTTTGAGAGGTACAAATTTATTACTCAGTAATCTTTACGCCAACACTTATTTATATAACTTTCTTTTTGTAACAATTCCTCTGACATAAGTTGCATTTCTCACTCCTCTGTGTACAGAATAGTACTCCATGATCTAGTTGTGGGCTGACTTATACCACTGTCCTGTCTCTTTCCTTCCACTCTGGAGGACTGCTGGCCATGAACCCCTAGATATTGAGCTCTCCTTGCCTGGTAAAATGTTTCAGAGAGTTTCTTCCTTTCAGTTCTGCTAATGCTGGACTGACTGTTCAACAGGAAAATACCTTGGTTATTGTTATCAACTAATTAAATTTTGTAATGAAAATTATAAAGTACTTATATTTAACTTAAAATTCTTATTATATATGAAGTTATTCTGAATTATAAGTATGATTAATGTCTTAAAAAGTTATTTAATCTAATATAACTGAGTATGAAAGCCATTTGTCACTTCTTCATACCCTTGTTGTATACTACTAGGTGAACATCATGGATATGACATTTAACCACTGTGATTGGGCTAGTCTACTTTTACACTCTAAGAGTTAGACAATTAGTGTAAGTGCATGGTTTGTTTGCATTTATCCTGCAGTAGTTCTCAATCTTTCTAATGCTGTGACCATTTAATACAGTTGCTCATGTTATGGTGACCCCCAACTGTAAAATTATTTTGATTGTGACTTCATAACTATGATTTTGCTTCATATTTTGAATTGAATTATAAATATTTTTGGAGATAGGAGTTTTGCCAAAAGGATTATGAGACACATGTTGAGGACCACTGCCTAAGACAATAAAATGCTGTTCTTGGTTTTTAGGACTGAGATCCCTGCTTGAGATGTCTCTTGTCTACCTTATACACCCTAAAGATCCCAGACAGCTCATTTGTAACTAGTCACAATATTTCTTGTTTTCGTTGTTTTATAAAATTCTCAAGAGAAGTGAAGCAGTAAATTCCTCAATTCCTCAGCATGCTAGAGTTGACTCTAATTACCCTGTTCCATCATGACCAGTAAGAGAAATCAGAATAACATCCTCAGTGTTGGCATAAGGGCTCACACAAGCCTGGCCAGCTCTGGCACAAATTACAGGTTATTTATTTATAGAACATGCTCTTTTTTCTGTTGTCTACTTTGAGTATGTTATCTCAGCAAGCATTATTTCAGGTCACATGGGGAAAAAGTAATCATTGGCTTATGGCCATGGGCTTATGGCCATAGAGAATAAAATCTCTAAGTTGTGTAAATATTGTATAGCAGAACTCTGTCCAACCACAGCAGGCAATGGATTTGAAAGGGCATGCCACAAAATCCATGATGTTTACTTAGCAGGAGACTACAAGCATATGACAAAGGGGCTGATGTCCAGGTTTCAACCCATTGGCTGACAATCTTTAGCAACTCAGGTTTACAGTGGGCTTTTCTTTGTGCCCATTATGCAAAGGGGAAGGCTCTTTTAAGTGGAGAGAAAGGATGGTTGACTGCAAGATGAAGACCCACCAGGGTTTCTAACAGTACCACTGCCTGTGGTGACATTTCAGCAGGGAATGCATAGAAAAGCTTCTTCAAAAAGTTATGGCTATGGGGCATCTCCCACAGAGAATAAGTAGTCTGTGGTTCCAGAGAACAATGAGAAACTGTGGGAGTGATGGCATTTCCTTTCACCTTAGGATAGGTAGCAAAGGATGACATGACATGTGGAAGAATGTGTTCACTTTGTACTTTTCCAGAAACCTTCTACCAGAAATTTCTCTGTGTTTAAAAATGTGCCTTACTTCCTCGATACATTTTAAGACAGAACATATCTAACTTGGAACAAATCTTACTTGTTTGCTCTTGTCTTCTTAAAGACTCCTGCTGTATTAGACATAAATTGTCATTGCAATTAAGTTTGGGCTTCCTCTTACGTTCAGAACACTAAACCTTTCTTTGACCAAACCCAGAGATTTAATCTCATTTCTCCTTATAATATTTGGCAGAACTCATCAGCCTACCAGCCAAGTAAATGCCTTTTCTCTTTCGGGACCAGAATAGGGAGGCATATTTGAGACAAGCCACTCTGTTGAAATTAAGTGAGGAAGGTAGAGGGAAATTGTAGGTTGTGGTCAATATGTCAGGAGGGGCCCCTTAGGAACACACCTTTTGTCTCTAAGTTCTTTTTACATCCTTCACTGTACCCGATCCCTTATGACTCCCTGTTCTTGTCTGACTCCCCATGTCCACATTGGAATTTCACTTTTTCTCAAAAAGATCTGTTTTTTTTTTTAAATTTAATTTTATTTTATATATTTTTTTCTTATTTTACATATTGATTCCAGTTCCCTCTCTCTCCCATCCTCCCATGCCCCCCCCACACCAATCCCCCATCCCATCCCTTATCCACTCCCCAGGGAGGGTGAGGTCTTCCATGAGGGATCATTAAAATCTGTCAAGTCATTTGGGGTAGGGACTAACTCCCTTCTCCCCTCCATGTCTCTAGGCTAAGGGAGTATCCTTCCAGTGGAAATGTGCTCCCAAAATCCTTTTGTGTAACAGGGATACATCCTGGTTCCACTGTCAGAGGTCCTATAGACTGCCCACGTTCAGGGGTTCTGGGTCTGTCCTATGCTGTTTTCTCAACTATCAGTCTGGGGTCTGTGAGCTCCCCTTGTTCAAGTCAGCTGTTCAGGTTGCTTCTGTGGGTTTCTGCAGCCTGGGCTTGACCGCTTTGCTCGTCACTTCACCCTCTGTGCAACTGGATTTCAGGAGTCCGGCTCAGTGTTTAGTTGTGGATGTCTGCTCATGTTTCCATCAGCTACTGGATGAGGGCTCTAGTATGGCATATGAGGTAGTTATCAATGTCATTATCAGGGAAGGGAATTTAAGGATAGCTTCTCCACTATTGCTCAGTGTTAGTTGGGGTCATCTTTGTAGGTCTCTAGACATTTCCGTAGTGACATATTTCTCTTCAAACCTATATAATGGCTTCCTCTATTATGGTATCTCTTTCTCTTTTTATCTCCTCTATTCTTCCCCTGACTCCGTCTTCCTGATTCCTCATGTTCTCCTTTCTCCTCCTCTTCTCCCCCTCTCTTTCTTCTAACTCCCTTTCCACTCACTGCCCTCCCACCCCTATCCCCATATGTTCAGGAAATCTTGTCCCTTTCCTCTTCTTTGGGAGACCATGTATGTCTCTTTTAGGGTCCTCTTTATTTTCTAGCTTTTTTGGTGGTGGGAATTGTAGGCTGGTGATCCTTTGCCCTATGTTTTAAAATCCATATATAAGTGAGTACATACCATGTTCATCTTTTGGTGACTGGGTTACTCAGGATGTTTTTTTCCGGTTCCATCATTTACTTTCAAATTTCAAGATTCTATTGTTTGTTTGTTTGGAGTACTGAGTAGTACTCCATTGTGTAAATGTACCACATTCCTTTATCCATTTTCAGTTTAAGGGCATCTAGGTTGTTTCCAGGTTCTAGCTATTACAAATAATGCTGCTTTGATTATAGTTGAACAGATGTCTTTGTTGCACGAATGTGTATCTTTTGGCTATATGCAATTGCTATATCCTGAGGTAGACTGATTCCCGTTTTCTTGAGGAACCACCATAGTGATTTCCAAAATGGCAGTACAAATTTGCAGTCTCAGTAGCAGTGGAGGAGTGTTCCTATCTCATCACATCTGTTCTTAAGCTACAGTGGACCTGATGTTTCCCAGTCTTCTCAGAGTGTGTTCCTCTGTTTGCTTCACTAATGCATTCTTTTTTCCACTTTTCTTGAGTGGTAGCTATTTATCTATATACTGCTGGCTAGTAGATTTCCATATACCTAAAGAAAGACTCCCTGCCTTAGTCTTTTAAAGAAATACCCTGGCTGCCACACATTTCACATGCTTAATAAATACTCCCTGGTTTTTACTTGCCTTCTTGGAGAATGTGTTTTCTGTTTTGCCCATTATGTGCCTCCTCTCTCAATCACCATCGGTTCCTCTCTTTGTTGTCACTAATTTTTTCTTCTTTCACCCTCATATTTGGCAGCAAAATACATACTGGGGGTTGTCTGCATAATTTGGGCTCAGCAGTAACCTGAACAACCTTACAGCCATGAGTGCCATAAGGACCTGCTTGCACACATTGTTCTCTGTCTTCAGAAAGTTACATACTTTCATATACACATTCTAAATCATTTTACTTATGCAGCAGAGTGCTTCTCTTATCTTTGAGTTCCAATTCCATTCTTTAGGTCATGCCATGGCTGTTGAACTCAAGAGCTCACACAAGCAGTGGTGACCCACACAAAGTAAAGCCAGCCCCAATTCTGGATAAATGTAGGAAGTGTTCTCCAGGGCCCACTCCTGATGGGGCAGTCCTTGGCAGTTGGTAACTGGCTGAGGGATTGTGAATTTTTCCTTTTTGAGGATGTGGCCACTGATAGGTTTTCTGTACTTTGACTGACGCCCCCCCCCCAACACACACACACATACACTAATGCCACATGAACATATTGGCACCATAGTTTTTGGGACTTTTAGTGGATTATCAACTAAAATAAAATAAGATAATGAAATTTTGAGAAAAATGTGTTGGGGCTCATGGGGGAAGTTAGAAAGGGGAAATAAATGGCAGGCAGACATGATCAGAGTTCATTATATATTTATATATATAATTCTCATGATAAATAAAATTATTAATGAGAATATGCTTTGTATTTCATAGAAAGCTCTTTCATTTCTGAGAAAGACTTTATTATAAAACATCTGTATGCTAAATTGATATCAGCAAATTTCTTCTGAAAGAATTGTGAGTCCTGTTGCCTGAATTTATACTTGATGTCTATTAAAGTAAAAACTCATTGTTATCTTGTAAGCAGATTAGCATCTGTCTGCATCTTCAGGAGATTCCTGCAGGATCTTCACACTAGTCCCAGCAGGAGCTGCCTAGTATTGAGCACCAACTTAGTTCACAAAAGGCTACAGCATTTAAGCCAATTTACTCTAGTGTCAACTGCCAAGGTCATTTGTAGGTTGTTTGATAGCTGACATTATGTGGAAGCATATTTGTAACAGCAGTAGGCAACTACCAAAGTATCGATTTGCTGTTTATTGGCTGCCTTACATGTCAGGAGCCGTGCTATGCCATTAGGAAACTTCAAGAAGAAAACAGAAAAAGTCACTACTGTTAAAGATCTGTAAATTGCACAATGAATCAGACTGTAACAAATGATATTGATAGGTAAATGATATTGTCTTCTTGAAAAACTCAAGAGCTATGGGGATACAGGTAAGTGAAGAACAAATAGAGCAGTGTGCATGATACTGGTAGGCTTGAAGAGATCAGTTGTCAAGCTTTGCTTCTTAGCAGAGCTATAGTCTGTAAATAAGATAGGACTACAGCTGGGAAAGTAGAACAAAGACTATATTGCTTAAGATGACAGACACAGATGATGATGGAATCCATTTGTTCCCAAAGGAAAATGTGTTGATTCATCATACAAATACTCAGCAGATTTGTACCCAGGTGGCAGGAGAAGGGGGGCTGGCACACACAATCCAGGTAGTTGGTTTGAGGAGGAGCTGAACAGTTCATCTCAAGTAGTAGGTAGAGAATAACTTCCCTATAGTAAATGGCTATCAAATTCATTCACACCTGAGGGCACATAAACATCAGATCTTCAGGGTGGCGCAGGGTACTGGGCGCTGGAGAAAAAGGAATGAGCCATCTGACACTACTCTTGCTTAGGTTAAGCTTTACTTGAGTTTACAGAAACCTTTCTTTCAACACATTTAAATCAATAATCAGAAGACACAGAGTCTTTAAACACTTATATCTACCCCCATGATATGCTCCAACCACAATTAATATCCTTACAAAAACAAATGAATTTCTGTGCCATCTCTTGATAGCAGTAATTCCCAACTGATCTCTCCAAGCTCTGTGAGAACATAAGAAATAATACTGAAAAGAACAAATAATATACTAAGTGCCATGAAATACATTGTAACTTCCTGAGAGTCTTTAATTGTTTGAGATGTATTCATCATACAATAGTCATAGCAAATAAGTTGCTCACTAAGTTCTGAGTGAAGACTGTCTCTACAGGGGTGGATGGGCTTAGGGTCTTGAGCTGGGCTCAGGTCTGAAGGAGATGGTGTTGGAAAGGATGTAGAGAGGTAGGTGGCGCATGAGTTCTCTAGGCAGGCCACAAGACCACAGTGTGTTTTTGTTTGTTTTTTTTTGTTTTATAATGCGTGTCCTTACAAATTGTAATCCATCAAAGTTGCCAATAAACATTGGCTCCTATGAGAGGAGCAGAAAATGGATATGTGTAGGTATGGGTGGATTTGCCTACTTTATATCCATGCTACAATTGCTGTCTATGGTACCAGATGAAGAAAGAAGTTTGTCATATTTGTTAAATAACCTGACCATCTTCAACCTCCTTTTTCACATATATCTCCTCTTATTGCCAACAGCATGCCCCACCATCCTGTTTTATCCTATATAAATCAAAATCTTTAAAATGAACCAAAATAGTCAGTGAGACTAAAGACATTTCTAACATCATTGCTGGTGCCGTTTTCTGTGGTGCCTATTCCCAGTTGAAGAGATTGTTCCTGGAAAAGGCTCTTCATGTTTTTCTCTAAAGACTTCTTTTGATGTATCATAGTCTGCTACTTTGATTATCTTTTACCTACCCATAGCAACCATGACAACTGAAGAGGGTTTGGTTTTTCATTGTTCAATACCCATTAAAGGACTGATTACACATATTTCCACTGCTACCTGTGAGAAAAGTTCATTATTTAGTTAGGGGGGCTTCTCTCTGAATGACTTGCAGCCTAGGACTATGTCCTGCTGCTATGGCATGCAGAGAATCGGGCATCTTTCTCATGCATGCCTAGGGAGCAACCATCCAAGAGGTTGTATATCTACAAAAATAAGTTGCATTCAGTTTTAGGTTTGTAGCCATTCTATTATTTTGTTTGAGTGGAAATCATCCTATAATCTCATTGTTAGCCCTGCCACTGGAGTAACATTCTAAAACAAAAGATGTCTCACCAGGAACCTTTCATGGCAATTGTCTGAACTCTGGAGACAGGCATGTGTTTTTAATTGTAGAACTGTGTACTAGATGCTAGTAAATGTAAGTTCCCATAAGGTAATTGATGCAATGAAGAGTTAACAAAATTTCCCACAAGCATCAGGTCTTTAAAACATGTTGATCCATGTATTCTACTCTGGCTTCTAAACTGAGTCACACATTTGACTTGTGTCCCTAAAGAGTCATCCTGTGATTGAACCATAGTCTGATTTTCCACAGAGACAGGCTCCTTAATTGAATGTATATTTGAATATGAACCCATACATGATTATGAGTCTTACAAGGAAGGCTGTGATTTTTAAGTTTCTAAGCCCTACTAGACTACCACAAACAAAAGATGAAGGTGCTTGTGGAAATGTTCTTCAAGAAGAACTTTGCTAATTATAAGCTGTAAGTGCAGTATGTACTTGATTTACATAGTGATCTACAATTATCATTTTGCTGTACCTCTAAGAAAATGAAAAATATGTTATAAAATTTTAATTGTGGGAATTAGGTTAATTATTTTCCTGCTGTTAATATTCATGCTTTCTAGTTTCCACAGTCAGTAAATTTTCAGAACAGCTTAATGTCTCCCATATCTATTGTTACATGTTTCTTGTACACCTGCATAAATTGCCCCTGTGTTTCCCTGGACTCTTTATTACTGCAATACTTAAACCCATAAAAACTTTATGAATAGTGTGTCTGTGTATTTGATACTTATAAGTACAAATGAAAAACAAGGACACATTACAAATTCCCAAGGAGGTTGTTTGGGAAGTCTGGCATGTCCCCTGTGAAGGTATTCTGCTGAATCATGGCACAGAGCAGAATTTAGTTCATTTACTTATTAATTATGGAGGGCAGGTTCATGTCTATAATATGTGTATGGCAGGCAGAGTACAACTTTTATAATTTGGTCTTGTACCTAGTTGAGGAGCAGAATTTAGTTCATTTACTTATTAATTATGGAGGGCAGGTTCATGTCTATAATATGTGTATGGCAGGCAGAGTACAACTTTTGTAATTTGGTCTTGTACCTAGTTGAGGCTGGGTCTGTTGTTAATCTTTGAACTCCAGGACATTTGGCCTACAAATTTCTAGGTGATTCTCCCATCATTCCCTCTAATCTCAACATAAGAGTTCTGGGATTGCAGATGTGTGCCGCCATGTCTACTTAGATTCCAGGGGTCAAACTTGGGTTGGTAGGCTTGCTGGATTAGTACTTTTGCTCACTGAAACATTTAATCCCTTTAAGCATTTATGAAACATCCACTTTTGGCATAGTGGAACATTTTAAAAGCCCTGTCTAGGGTAGTGATAGTGATATATAGCATGTACTGAGCTTATGAATCATGCCAGGCACATTCTCCTAAGACTTTCATGGACTTTGCCCTTTGTTGTTGCTAAAGGAAGTATGTCCTGTGATCACCTTCACTTTGAAGAATAGAATTAAATAGGCTAAATGACTTGCTCAAGAGCGTATGGCTAGAAGGATAGAAATCATTTTATCTATTTTTACAATAAAAATATTTTAGCTTATAATACCCCCATTTCCTCCCTTCAAATCCTTCTATATAATTCTCATTATTCTTTTTCAAATTTGTGACCTCTTTTACAATTGTTATTGCATACATATATGTATCTACAAATATATTCCTAGATATAGCCTACTCAGTCTGTATAATGTTACTTTATGTTTGCTTTTAGGCCTGAGCATTTGGTATTGGACAGTCAATTGGAGTTCTCTTCCCTGGAGGAAATTATTTCTTCCACTCTTAGTGTTCCTTGGTTGCTGTAGTTCTTTCAGTTAAGTTGGGGGCTTCATGAACTTTTCCCCATGTACTTTGAAATTTCCATTGATACTGTGCTTTTTAAGATCACATTTGGGCAGTCATGTTGGTGAGACTTTATGCCTGAAGCTTCTGATGTTACTAGAAGGCACATTCTCAGCAAAGTCTCTAACCTTTTTGTCTCTTATAATTTCATATCTCCCCTCTCTCTTTCCCTCCCTCTCTCCCTCCCACTCTCTCTCCCTCTCTCTCCCTCTCTCTCTCCCTCCCTCCCCCCTCTCTCTCTCTCTCACACACACACACATACAATGTGAGTCTTAGGTGTGGAATTATTTTGTGGGACGGGTCTCAAACTCCACATTTTGATTGGTTGTGGTTTATTGTAGTGGTCTCCATTTGTTGAAAGGAGAAGTTTCCTTATTGAGGGTAAAGGGTACATTTATCTCTAGGTAAAAGAGCAAATGTCCAAATTGTTGTTGGGGAGGATGCTGTTTTACCACTGATCAGAAACTGACCTTAATGCCTCCTCAACAAGGACCAGTGTTCATGGTTCTCAAATGCACTATACAAACTTTCAATGGAGGGAGGCAGCCGTTAGTCTCACCCAGCTATGAAGCCTATGAACCAGAGTTCATATTTTAAAGCCAGGCAATTTGATCAAAGCATATTGTCATGATGCTCTACAAATTATACTAAATAAACTCTGGAATCATGAGCTTTTGAGAAAAACAAGTTGGCATATTAAGTTATAATTGAGGACCGTATGAGAACACAAGGAATGGTGCCCTCAGTTATATTTTCCTCATTGGTCAAAAACTCACTCTTCCTGGATGGTCTTATCCTTCATTGTCATCACCATTTCTTCACAGCCTGTAGCACAGAACTGATAGAGTTATAGCTCAGCACTTGGGCACACAAAGGAATTAAATAGCCCAGACAACCTAAAGTTAAACCATAAATTTCTGTCTACTAGATTGATGTTATTTGGGGTAAGTTTTCTGCTTCTATACCCTGTTTCTCATTTCTAAAAGGTGAAATCTCCAGTTCTAAAACTCTAAAACTCCATGAAAGTCTCATGGAGTTGCTGGGAAATAGCAGAGCTGTGACATACAGGACAGTTTCTATAATAAAAAAAACAACCTAGTAGTGTCAGACTTTGTAATTATATTTCTGTAGTGACAGCTTCCATTGAGGATATTGTTCAGTTAAGAACTGAACTTTGTTTTTCCCAAATCCATATGCTCAGTGCTAACCCTTAGGATGTAGGAATGTGCCTGTATTTTGGGATAATGTCTTTATAGTTGTAAATTGAGTAAGGTATGTGGGTGAGTCCTACCATGGTATGGCCAGTGCTATGACAAGAGAAGGCAGAAAATTCAGGATGTACTGAAGGTGACTCCTTCAAAGCTGAAGAGAAACAAAACTTGTAATAGTTTGGACACCCTGCATGTGAAGGACTACGTTTCTGTTGTTTGGGGCCTCATACTACATACTACAATTTTCTTTTATAGGAACCCCAGAAAGATAGCTTACAATTTAGACTGTAAGTCGCAGCTTCAGGAGCATTTTAGATGTTCTGTTGTGACTGGAGTAATGACAGACAAGGCACATTCCTCCCCCTCATTAATCCATTTCCTTACCTTGACACAGTTTTTGTAGAGCTTTCAAGTCTGTTCAATTTAGTCATGAAAGAATGTGGTACATAGAGCTGTCACCCACATGAACAGTAAAGGACACAGAACAAGAAGAAGCGAGGCAGCTACTGTTGGGATGAGGCTCCTGTTGAATTTTCTTTATTTCATCCACCCTCCCCTCATCTACTCAATATTGTGCTCTATGTATTAAGAAGTGTTGGAAAGGTATTTAAATAATGCCCTAGTGTACCTTACAACTCTCTGTTCCTCTCCCCAACAAACATGTGTATGCATGTGAAACCAAGGGTCATAAATATATAAACTCAGTTGTCTAAAGGCAGTAGTATCTCACCAGCAACTGTGATGACGTCATTGGTTAGCATGTATGCAAATTAATACACATGGTTATAAACTTAAGTTAATTGATCTAATGGAAATTAATGGAGAAATAATACAAATTATTCTAAATTAGCTTTTTGTGTTTTGCTAGTAGAAACAAAATATGTTTAATTTTATTATCAATTTTATTCATTCTTTAAATTAATGACTGAGAAGACTGAAAATTAAACCACAAATACTAGATACAGCTTTAAAAACAATTTTTTTTTGTTTCTCTCTGTTCTATGATCATTCTGGCATCTCCATAGAGCCAGAACTATAATTTCAAATATCACTCACCCCTGATTCTTGTCTGTCTTATATCTTCTGCATTAATATTGGTGTCTACCAAAAGAAGACTCAAACAGAGAGACTTTTATGAAAAGAACTGGGCTCTATTTTTTAAATATTTTATGTGACCTTTACACACGAGCCTGCCCTCCTCCTCACTTCTCCTGTGTCTCATATCTCTTCTCTAATTATTATTGTTACCTGTAGCAGCAAGTGTGAATATTTTAACTGAATCATTTTAAAATTGCTCATGAATATGTATACAGGGATGACCACTTGGCATTCCACAACATTAATAGGTGCATGTCCCCGAAGCAAGCTGATTCTCCCTCTTTCAGCAACCATGGTCACATGTAAGGCATGACTGTTATTATTTTATGTACATGAATGTTTTGCCTGTATAAATGTCTATGTATCACTTGTGTACCTGTTGACTGCAGAGTCCAGGAGATAGTATCAGATCTCCTGGAACTGTAATTACAGAAAGTGTAACTGCAATTTAGGTGCTAAGAATTGAACCTGGGTCCTCTGTGAGAGCAGTTAGTACTATTGACCACTGAGCTGTCTTGACACTCATAGACTATTATTCTTAATGATGGATTCTGTTGCCATATAATGTTCAACATGAGGTGAGAGCAATGTTTCAGAGATGCACTGCCTCTTTTCACCTTTGAAAGGCTTTTACAATTTAGCAGCACCCAAACTTGTCTCAGGGAGCATTCAATTTCTAGCTCCCTGTAAGCTCTTGTAGTATTTAGTAGCCTGGAGTATTTGATCACATATGGATTCAGATGTTATTACTTGTTAACTTCTTAATAATCACAGTGCTGATTAAGGTCTTATTAAGTCTCAATTCTTTGATAATGTAATTTCATTCAAGTCTAAAAAAGGATAAGCCCATTTTATTAACATTGCTTTTATGCTTGAGTTAACTTTCCTGAACTTTTATAAATCATAGCCAATTTTAATTTTGATATATGGCTTCAGCCATTATCAAGAGAGAAATGTCAGCAAAGGGCAAAAATAATAAGGTTAATGATGGGAATTCATGTAGGTCAATCCTCATGGATGAGATGGAAGGGTTTAATTTTCTGAAATCACATTGTTAAGTTCTGTTTTCTGAGGTCCAGGTTTTGTGTACTTTTATTCCTGTGAGCTTCATACAAAGGCCTTTTTCTAAATGCCAATTCACAGCTTCTTAATTAGAGAGGTGGCTTAATGGAAACTTTTTTCTTTTTTAAAATATATATTTATTATTTTTTATTATTTTACTTATCAATCCCAGTTCCCTCCCCTCCCTCCCATGCCCCCTGAACCTCCTCCCATCCCATGCCCTTCCCCACATTCCACAGGGAGGGTAATGTCTTTCAGGAGGGATCATCAAAATCTGTCAAGTCATTTGGAGTAGGGTCTAGGCCCTCTTTCCTGCTGCTAGGCTAAGGGAGTATCCCTCCATGGGGAATGTGCTCCCAAAGTCCTTTCATGCTAAAAAAAATTGTTCTTTATCAACTCTTACAGCCTGGGGTATATTCCTTGTGTATTTTTAATTCTTCAATGTTAGTTTTCAAATGAATTTATTATAACTTAGTGGAGACCTGGCTCTGAAGTCAAAGACCTAGACGTCTTCCAAAGGGCATAGCAGTTCCTATCATTCTTCCATTTAATAGAAAGTCCCCCCTGTCACCACCAAAGTTTATAATTGACATTTAATTCCCTGGCATTTTTCCTTGCTTGTTAGGTACTTCCTGTACAGTGGCAGCTATCCAATGTTCTGAAGACTCTTGTGAATGTAGCTGTTTTGAAGCCTTGGTTGTTTGGGTACTATTCATTCCACACTATGCTGCACTCCCTGACAGATGTGCAAATAATTAATGAGCTTTTGTTAATCTCAGCCAATGTAGTAAAAAAGCAACTTGAAACACATTGACTTAAGCATTAAATGTGACTCCCTTGTATTAACAATGATATTTGAAGTATTCATTGCTGACCTGTTTACTGCAGTGTTTCTCTGTTAATTTGATTTTTAATATCAACTGACTCACACACAAAAGAAAGGAACATGCATAGATTCTCAGACCTATGCAGTGGCCTTTTAATTTATCTGTACTTTGTGCCTACCAATTTTTAAAACCCCTGTGATGAAACCGTCACAAGTAGCCTAGGAGATTTTCTGAGAAACAGTCTATTTGAGAGGGTACCTTCTTCTTCCTCATGCTTGAGGAGTATGAAACTCCATGAGAAAAGTGATTGGGAGAACTTAAATGTGGAAGAAAAAGGGGTATAACTCTTTTAGGCTGTGTGTGGGAAAGTGCAACCTGGGGGCAGGGGGCAGCTGGACTTGAGAAATGTCACTCAGCTCCTGACAAACAGAAAATGATTCAGTTAAAACAAACAAACAAAAAACCCAAAACACTGAGCAACACTACCACGTTTGGCAGGACAAGGAATTTTGTAGGTGGCAGATTCTTCTTGGGTCTTGTCCAAAGAAGAACATTGCTAAGACATTCAGATGACTTAATTGTATGTGCATTCCTTTGCTCTACTGTAGCCATGAGCCTTGAAGAGTCTGTGATCAAGAGGTAAAAAAAAATAATAATCTTAATACCACTTGGTGGAGAGTTACATAAAAAAAAGTAGTGGAGAAAAGTAAAGGCATGTAGTACCACAGATGTGGGGATTTAAATGTAGTTTCTAAACACAGAGAATAATTACAAAAATCATGGTTGAGTTTTTGAAATGACAGTCCTCAGAGGAATTTAAAATGACTTCATAATTTAGTGAAATATGAGCAGTGAAGTAAGAGTTTTCAACTTAAATTGAAGAGAACTTGAGTTGAGTTCTAGACTCTGTGGAAATGCAAAAGGGACATTGGAGAAAGTGAAAGACTCATTAGAAATGAATGGAGAAAAGTAACACCAGATAAACATGGTACACTGGAAAACACTTTCTAGATCGTCATACATTCACTGCATTATAGGTGAGTGGGGAAAGACAGCCACCAGCTGGACTATTATAGAACAGGACAGGATCACAGGAAAGGGGCTATGACTTCATGCTTTTCCACTTAGAAGCCACCAACAGTCAAGTCTTAGAAACAGTAAACAATTCTGCTAGACCACATGCATACAGGGATCTGCATTTATTATAGATGAATATAAAATAAGGGCAGATGCATATGGATGGAGAGTCTATTAATTGCAATTATCTATGGTTCACCTGTAGTAACGATGTAGGAACATCTTAACATGCAGGAGAACCCACCCCATGACATGCTGTACGTAAAAAATTTTTCTGCAATGCCATTTACATTCTTTATCTTATTTTTTATTTTTTTATTTTACATGTCGATCCCAGTTCCCTCTCCTTCCCTCCCTCTCTCCCTCCTCCCTCCCTCCTCCCTCACATGCACTCTCACCACCCTCCCCTCCCATCCCCCCTCCCCAATTCAATATATAGGGCTATGCCATCCAGGTGGGCTCATGTAAATCTGTCAAGTCATTTGAAGTAGGAACTAGGACTTCTCTCCTGTCTCTAGGTTAAGGGAGTATCCCTCCATGGGGGATGTGTCCCCAAGGTCCTTTTGTACACCAGGAATACATCCTGGTTCCACTGTCTGAGGTCCCTTAGACTGCTCAGTCCTTCTAGCTGAGACCCATATTCAGGGGGCCAGAGTCCCATGCTGGATTCCTGGCTATCAGTCTGGGGGGCCAATTAGCTCCTCCTTGTTCAGGTCAGCTGACTCTATGTGTTTCTGCAACCTGGTCTTGTCCTCTCTCTCTGCATCTGGATTCCAGGAGAAAGAGAAGGGGAGGAGAGGAAAGCTTGTGCGACAAGGAAGATTGAGTCAGGGTAGGAATAGAAGACAGGAGAGAGAAAGAGAGAGAGAGAGAGAGAGAGAGAGAGAGAGAGAGAGAGAGAGAGAGAGAGAGAGAACATAAAAGAGGGAGCCATTATTAGTTTGAAGAGAAAACTGAACCTAAAGAAAGGTCTAGAGACCTGCAAGACTTACTCCAACTAACAATTTGAGCAACCTTGGAAAATCTACCATAAATGCCTTTCCCTGATAGTGAGATCAACAACTAACTTATTCACTTTCATGGAGCCCTCATCTAGTACCTGTTGGGAACAGAAGCAAACACCCATAACTAAATGCTGTGCCTTTTACATTTTGTGATCCAGCAGAATTTTAGATGGAGATCCATGTGGTTGTTATTGAAAGATTTACATAACCTTATGGTGAAAATTAAACATGTTAATAATAACTGAGAAAGAAGAAAGACATTTAAATTATCCCTGATTTTCTGCTTAAATTAAACTCATCTATTTAAGCTAGTGCTGTACAGCCTGAACATTTCCTCACTGTTACATTAAAAAATAATCTCTTCTGAGAATCTCATTTCATTAAAAAAACAAAACAAAACAAAACTATTGTTTCCTGTTGGCAAGATGAATACAGTGTATGGAAAGGAGCATGAATAATTTAAATTTATTTCTTGTTTTGTAAGGAAAGGCAGTGGCTTAACTGTGGACTCATCTGACATACTGTTCCATGAATGTATGGGAGATGAACCTTTTTGCCACTACACTTTTTACTGTTTCCAGTTACTCTGAACAATCCTGGTGACACATGGCCACTGTTTTCACAGTGGGCTCTGCATGCTGTTTGCATAAGATGCTGACAGTAAAGCACCTTTACTGTGAGGGTCTGCCCTAATGGTTGTGGGTGGCATTCTTCTTTTAGGCCCTAGAGAAGCCACTCAGGCATCCCGGGTTCTCAACTTACCTGGTTAGAGAAACGTGACATTGAGGAACCCAAGTTCCCCTAAAGTGCACCTTTTATAACTTTCAGCTTCAGATTGCTTTGGGTTCAAATCAGTCCAGGAAAATCAAATGTCTCAATTCAGATTTGATTTCCTCTAAGTCTCCTAATTTCTGATGTGAAACCTGGCTTCTCTCTCAGCACAATTTCATCTCTTTCCATTGTTCAAGTTTCCATAATCCTCTAACCATCTGCTTTGTCCTTAACATTTCCAGTTTGTTTTCTTTTCTGAATGGTTCTGCAAATTCCAGTAATGCTTATCCACTCAGGAACTCCATTGGCTCTTTTGTTGTGTTTCTGCCTTCCCTAGAGGTCAGCATTATCAGTGTTCATTGACTCATTTGATGAGGCAGTTTGGCCTACATTCTGCTGAGGTTACACTGTTTCAATGGCTTTCTACAGAAATGGTTCTTACTTTTGGAAATGCAAAAATGAGCTGTGTTGTATGTTTCTGTTACTCTGGGACCCAGGGAAAAGACCCCAGCCCTCATCTGAAACACTGTGGGATACAAGGCAAAGGAAAGATGTATCAAGGTTGTATGATGACTTTCAGCTTGGCAGTGCATGGTACTTCAATTCGCATTCCATGGCCCAAGAAAAATACTATAGCCCTATAGCCAAATTTGATGTTATTATAATATAGTAGTATATTAAATACTATTCTTTTTATAAGAATTATGGTAGATCTTCAATAATAAAAACTTCCAAATCTATTTTTGCATCTTTCAACATTTCTTCCTCTTCTGAGGGGAGACAAAACTTTCTAAAGCCATGAATTATATAAAATCTGTATAAATTTTCCTATACACACCCACCTGTAATCTACAAGCTTATAGATGAGACACAGTAGAAGATTAACAATAACTTATCATAGCTCATAAGATCATACAATCTTGGCAATCTATATTTCTTCTTTCTTGTCTTCAAAACTTTCACTTTTTACTCTAGGCAGGAACTTTGTGGATTTTCTTTGGCAAATCTAAATCACCACAATGAGTGTTCCCACTCTGTGGAACCATATAAAATAAAGTTTGTTGGAACACAAGGGTAAAACACAGAATTTTTATGTTTTTGTTCAGGGCACAAATTAAAGTGTAGAACTGTTTATGGAATTTTTCATTAAGTACTTTTGGACCAGAGTTGACGATGGGTTACGGCTTCTATAGAAAGTGAAGTTGTGATAAGGTAGGGGATGATCTCTTATACTTAGATTTAGATTTTAGTGGGAAATGTCCCTTTCCCAAGGTCTTAGCATTTCTTCTGCTTCTCTGTCCTGCAGCTTCTCTGGGAGTTCTTCATCTTCACTTCATCTCCTATGTTTATCATGAACACTCCACCCTTTAGCTTCTCTGTAGAATGCTTTGTGACTGCACTCTCTTGTTTTAGAATTTCACCCATTTCCCCCTGAGCTTTTTGCTTCACACTGTGCTTCGAGATGGCTCAAGCCAAGGAAACTGGAGAATGTTTATTTAAGCCATGTCAACACACTAAACGGGGTCCCTTACTTAGAACTTGACTAGTTCCTTCTCCCATTCTGAATGGAGCCACTCTGATTAAAGTTCATATATTTGAACACATGCAGTAACCCTCATCTCTTTTCTGCTGTTAACAGTATGCAGAGTTGCAAAAAATAGCCTGCAATTAATTCAAACATACACTTTCTCTGCATGTTGCATAGATTGAAAAGAAACAATACCACTCTTTCTGCACGTCATTGGTACTCAGTAGGATATACCTTAAGTCAAATATGGTCTCTAGATAAACGTTATTTTTTTTCAGATTTCTGTGTATTAATCACTGTCTATATTTTAAAATGATCAACTTTTTATGGCTATTTTATATCTCCAAGTACTTTGAATGGCTTATTAGTGCTAAATGTCATTTGTATGTAATATACATATTTTACTTAGGAATGTAAGGCTTGTATTCAATGATAATTTATAATGTGTAATCATTTGGTTAATTTATTGATCAAAAATGGATGCCATAATTATTCTCATTAAACTCAAGGTGGAAAGGTTGTTTTTGCAAGTTTGTGACATGATCACAAGACAAAAATGTGTGTAGTGTGTGCTTTCAGAACCTTTGAATGCTCAGCCACATGCCTCAGCACTTGCCTTTTCACAGGACTTCACTAGACTGACTTACACAGCCAGCTACCATTCTGAACAGAAGAGATAAAATTCATATTGTTATTCCCAGGTGTCAAAATCAAAAGAAGCAGAGAGGGTATAGGAGCCTTTCTACTGGTTATTCTTAAGCACATAAGCTCTGTCTGCTGGACTCCATTTCTACTCTTAGCAAAACCTTCTTTGCCTTTTATTCTTCTGAATAATACCTTTATAAACACCAAGACTAATGGGTATATCATCTTGTTTAGACTGAGCTTACACACATACATATTTACAGTAACAAGGTTCTAGCAATGATAACTGAATCTTATCATGTCTTCATATTTGCATGCAAAATATAAGCGTGTTGTTTAGCATCTTTGTACTTGTGTGTTTTTCAGGCAGAGGGTACCAGACTTCAGCGAGAACTCCGAGGATATTTAGCAGCAATCAAAGGTAATGTGTATATGTGTTGTTTACCACCTGTTTCCAAGCACAAGTTGTTCTTGGAATTTGTAAGAGACAGGAATGAGTGTTAATGAGAGCTCCACTTGGCTTCCTGGCAAGTAGCATACTTGAACACAGGTGTTTCATTCCACCCACTTCCACTTTCCATTGAAATGATAATCGGAATATACAAGAACAAATATACATATGCCCTTCTGCTGAAAACTAAGAATAAATGCCGCCCACATGCCAGGGGTTTCTAGGAAGGCTTGTTAGAGAGAGTGAGTGGGAGACTTTACTGAATTAAAGCTATAGCTGCCTTCCCTTCTGAGGGAGTTAGGTACCAAGGTACAACAATACTCACAGACTCACTCAGCCCTCTCATTATTAGGAGCAAGGAGTTGCAGGAGAAGCAGGTAGAGGGGTTGGGTACTAGGAACACATGCCTGTGACTTGCAAGAAGAAAAAGAAAAAGAAAGTCCAACTGTTTATAAAGTCTTGGCAAAGTACAACCTAGGGAACACAGAGGCTTTTGCATTGGTTTCTGACTTTTGTTATGCAATGTAGGAGGCTAGTGGAACAGGGGAGAGAAGAATGAATGGTGAGGTATGCTAGTCAGGCTGTTCTCCACTCCACATCAGGCCTCCTGTTTCTTTGAGTCAGAGCCAAGAGCACCAAAGATTTGATGTTCCATAGAGCAGGCCTCAAGATAGGTGGAGAAGGGATGAAATATCTTACAAGCAGTCTTGGGAAAACTCTGCAAACACTGAGAAAATCATGGAAGGCCCAATTTTACTGCTTCCCAATTCAGATAAAGATTTAAACATGCACATGTAAAAGTTTCAGTATTAGACTAAAACACAAAATATTTATTCCCCAGTTTTGGGTGAATGGGGTCTTTACTTGCTTAGTTAAGGTGAAGCTCTAGGTTCAGTTCCCAGCACTGCATACCAAAAGAAACAAAGAACTTCTGAAGGATGTGACATGAATAATGCTTATCCCTGGGACTCACCAGAGAATGGTTAAGAAAATGACAAAGGAGATGCCATCCTTTTTTTTTTTTTAGTATATGTGCTGCAGAAGCAAGCATGTTCTTTGACTTTTTTACACACATCTTTTGACACAGCAATTCACTTCTAAGGAGGTATTCTCACAGTTTTAATACAATTCCTTATGTTATGGTGATGTACAACCATAAAATAGCTTTCATTGCTACTTCATAATTGTAATTTTGCTACTGTTATGAATCTTAATGTAAATATTCTTGTGAAAGGATCTTTTAACCCTGAAGGGGTCATGACCCACATGCTGAGACCTACTGTCCTATATAGTTGTGTGTAAGTTGGTCTCTTTTACCTCCTTAGTACAGAGGATGCCACAGAAAAAGACTGTCACAATTCTTTTCTCTAATATGAACTAAAAAGGGAGCCCCCTTAAGAGAGGCATTAGTTCCAGTGAGAAACTGGATGGTGTATGAAAGCCTGCTGCTTCTGGTGACCACATCTCTCTGCAGGAGAAGAGATAATGTGAGCTGGCTCCTCCTTGATGTCTGCTGATTGGGTGGTATTTGATAGTTATAGCCACAAGCAGTATTCTGTGTTGAAATTGCTTTGGCCAAAGATGGTTAGGATGAATGTTTATGCAGATGTCTGGTGAGCTTCTCAGAGTACTTCTTAGAGCTGCCTGTGATACTGTGTTCTGCAGAGCTGCTGTGTGGTAAGCAGTACATCCCATATGGCTTCTCTTCTCAGTGTCATGAAGAATAAGTAATATTCTTCGGAACACATTTTGGGTTGGGGAACACACTTAAATACAAGGAGTATGCATGTATTAAGTAGATCATAACTGACATTTGTGAAGACATTTCACTCGAGGCCAATTTTTGTTTACACAGAGAACATTGGTTAATTGATAACACTGCAATGCACACAACATCATAGCAACAGCACAAAGGAAAGGGATACAGAACCAGAGAACCCTAGATGCTGAGGCAATTTAGGGAGGAGCACTGAGCCACTGGCTGCATTCACAGACACTATTTCAAAACTAGGGTCCTGGCTCTGTCTCACATAATTTTTCTTCTCTCTCTTCTGTGATATTCACCAAACCTTGGGTATAGAAGCTGTGTTGTAGATGTTCCAATTGGAGTTTGTTTTACCATGGCTATTTATTCTCTGCATTTGGCTCTCTATGGATCTCTGTAGCCTTTGTCTAGTGCATAAAATAAGCTTCTTTGAAGAAGCTGCACATCACTGTGGTTGTAAGGACATGACTTTAGAATATATTTAGAAATTATATTGATTTAGAAAATTGGCAGTAGTAGGTTATCTATCCTCTAGGGTCTATTACTCCTTCAGCCCCCAGTAGTTTGCTAGGCTAATAGTAACAAGAATGAATTACCTCCTATTGAACAGCTGTAAATCTGATTAGAAAGCAGAAGGTAACCCCTAAGAAAAAAGTGCTACTGTTGTACTCTTGGGACAATCTTATCATGCTTACCATTACTGTGGTTTGTGGCTTTACATTTGGGGAGGACTATTGATGTCTTTTTTTCTTGATAGTTTGCATAGCATTTTTAATATTATGAGAGCCATTCCCCAGGAGTAGGCTTCCAGGCCAGTTCCAACTCTGTTACGAGCAGGTTTTTCCCTGCCCATCTTGTCCCACCACCACGCCAGCCCCCAATAACACACAAAGATTCTATATCTGATATAATTCTGTTGGCCAGTTATGTTACGAGCAGGTTTTTCCCCCCCGCCGCCGGTCTGGTCCTGCCGCCATGCCAGCCCCCAATAACATGCAGAGACTCTGTATTTGATACAATCCTGTTGGCCAGTTATTATCATTGTTTACTGGCTAGCTCTGTCTTAATGATTAACCCATTTCTACTATGTTAAGTATTTTCACGTGGTTCATCTTACTGGCCAGAGCGGCGCGGCGCTGGCGTTCTACCCCTCTGGGCTCTCCATGTTGACTTCCCCTTTCTACTTCCTTTTTCCTCCTTGTCTCCTAGCCCCACCTATCTTGTTTATCTATTGGCCAACAGTGCTTTATTCATTAACCAGTATGAGAAAGATATTTACAGAATAACATCTCCCATCATCTCCTCTTTTCTGTCTTAAATAAAAAGAAAGGTTTTAACCGTAACATAGCAAAATATATCACACAACAGTTATCAAATAAGAATCACAGTTAACAATATTTAGTCCATTAACATTTAGTAAGACTTAAAGAAAATATCATCTATCCTATCTTTGTGAGTCTAAAGTCCTATATGTAACTTATCTTTAATCCTAACTAAGGAAAACTATAACCAAAACTCTGTCTTCCACTTCTTAAAAGACCACAGAAGAATAATATATAAACTCTAGAATTGACAGAGACAGCTCACTGCCTTATCAGTCACCCAAAGTTTTTCTGTAATGTTTCATCTTTAGCCCATAGGCCATAGTGTGCCTGGCAGACTCCTCAGAAAAGTAGGAGACATTAAACTGTCAGCCTGTATAGGCAGTTTGTCAGTCACATTTTTCTGTGTCCTGCAGAATGTCTGCTTCTTTCACGAAACAGGAATCCTGTAGCAATGTCCATCTTGAATCAGCAGTTACTTTCCTGTGGGTTCTGCATGTCCAGTTTATATAGCATAAAGTCAAACAGTCTAGACAAGAGCAGTATCTTGTTGAAATGGCTAGTCTTGCTATATTAGAAGCAAACTTCACTAGCCCCCAATAACACACAGAGACTCTGTATTTGATATAATTCTGTTGGCCAGTTACTAGTTTCTTTTCAGCTAGCTCTGTCTTAATAATTAATCCATTTCTATTAATCTAAGTATTCCCACGTGGTCTCATCTTACCGAAGAGAGTGGTTGGCATTCTTCTCTTTCCATCCTCCATTTTGACTCCCAACTACTTCCTTTTTCCTTTTTCCTAGTGTCCTAGTCCCTCCTATCTTGCTTTCCTATTGGCCAACAGTGTTTTATTTATTAACCAATATAAGAAACATATTTACAGAATGACATCTCCCATCCCAACTCTGTTTCACCAAGTCCCATCCATGCCTGAAATGTGTGGTGTGTCTTCAGAAATAGAGATTTACATTCAGCTTCTGAGAAGCAACCAAAGATAATGGCAGCAGCCTACATTGTTTCAGGAGTCTTGAATACTCCTCACCAACAATAGGAAGGGGGAGGTTTCTTTGCCTGGAGTTGGGATTTCTGCAAGTGGTTCTTGCAGGGAATATTGTTGCCCTGTATAGTGTGACACCTTGACAACACTTAATAGACTTATTGAAGTAGTTGGCTACTATTCTATATAATTGATGTTATTTTTAACTAAAACATATACTCCAAAGCTATGCAAGCAAAAAGTACTCATTGGAGTGCAATCTCTATCATTAGTCTTAGAGAATAAAAAGAAGGTCATAAAGTTGACTTCAAATGGAAATCTATTTTATTAAATGCCTTGGAGAAAGCCCAACATTTTGAATAGAGACTTGTATCCAATAGAAATTGAATATTCTTCCAATATATAGTGGCCTATAGTTGCTATACAAACTTGTAAATTACTAATCTTATAAAATATCATTTATTAGATATTAACTGCTAGTAATGGCTTACAGGATGAACTTGGTTGTTCTGAGGTTAACAAATTACTTTGTAAAGAAACTGGATTTTAGCTGTTTGTTCTTATCTTATATTCTGCCATCAGAGTGAGTTCTTTGTTTTAGTTTGCTTTGGGTAATTTATAATGAATAGAAACTGAATTGGCTCATCTGGAGTCTGAGAAGTTCAAGATCAAAAACTCCACATCTGGAATGTTTCTCTGCTGAACCACACCACCTCAGAAGCATTCCCTGGGCAAGGAAAAGAGAAATGACAAACTCCTTCTTCTTTAGTAGGACCCACCCTCTTGATGTTTGAGCCTACTTGCTCAATAGTAGCATCAGTCCATTCTTGAGGAAAGAGCCTCCTTACAGTTCCTGTTTAACCTCCACCCACCCCCAATACTGCTGTACTTGGGATTAAGTTTCTAAAATGTAAACTTTGGGAGATGCATTCAAATGGAAATCATTCTCAACTGAAATTATTTGAAATTTTTCCCTAAAGTCTTTGTGCTTCTTAAAAGGAAGGCTAGCCCTTGTTCACTTTCATCTTTTTCATCTTGTCCCACTGTTTTGAAATATTTATTTAACTATGCAAAGTGTTGCATATGTTTAATTATATAAAGGCCTGTTGCTCTTTTACCTTGCCTGTGTATGGCACTTGACTGGTCTAATTAAAAAAAAAAATTGAATGGCCATTATCAAGGGAGAAGGCATAGGTGGAGCCTCTGGGCAGGGTGGGTAAGGTAGAAGGAGGAATTTAGTTTCAAGAAAGAAGAAATAAAAGGAGATGCCCCTGAGATGCCAGGAGCCAGCCACCTAGACATGGAAGAAGCAGGAAAGTAGAACATTCAGAATGAAAAAACGAGAAATGACTCAAGGCAAAATGTAGATGAATAGAAACATGTTAAATTATGTTAAAAGAGCTAGTAGGATAAGTCTAAGCTAAGGCTGAACATTCTTAATTAATAATGTGTCTCCATGCCTTTATTTGGGAAGTTGGTTTGTAGCCCAAAGAAGGTTCCAACTACTGTCTACCTGCTTCCTATGGAGTCAACTTCTTGGAGCCCATTTCTGTGTTAAAATTGCCTTTTACAAATTCCCTGTGTATATGCATAGTAATAGACAGTCACTTTGGTTTAATAGAAACATTACTGTTACATTGTGCTTTTGGCATAGATAAGTGAAGTCTTACAAAATTTTATTTTGTCTGAGGTCAGTGTCATTTTTCACCACAAAGGTTATTTGACTGACAATGCTACTCCAAAACTTATTGAGGACCTGTTTCCATAGCTATTTATAATTTTCATCAGATTCAGACAAAGACTTCAAGAAAATACCAGAAAGCCCTTGCTATCTGGATTATAGAAGCAGAAAAACCAGTAACTGGTGTTTGTCATGAAATGAGGGTGTTTCTTAGTGCAAGTTTGCATGAATCTGGGTTGGGGTAAACATATCATATACTGTAGTTGTCACCTCAGTGGTGACCTTATTGTGGAAGAATCTTCCTTCACTTGCTTGAATGTAGGGATGGACACGGGTTCTATGTCATCTTTGTTTTGTCTGTGCTCATGTGACTCTGCTTCACCTGATTCCACAGAGGCTTCAGTCCTCATTGATTTCCTCTGCCTTCACTCCAGCATGTTTGCTCAAGTCT
Source organism: Cricetiscus sungorus (assembly GCA_030556225.1). Classification (NCBI taxonomy): domain Eukaryota; kingdom Metazoa; phylum Chordata; class Mammalia; order Rodentia; family Cricetidae; genus Cricetiscus; species Cricetiscus sungorus. The sequence goes on along the minus strand of JANBXA010000729.1, from coordinate 2,396,935 downwards.
CTTCAGCCACGTGAGCTTCACACCTCACTGTCAAGTACATCTTCAGCCATGCTCAGTAGAGTGCTCTTCATTACCAGCTTTCTTTCCTCGTATGATGTGAGGCATACCAACACTCAAGGGTGTGAGAACTATCATCTATGTATACTCAGCTGTCAGTCAGATAGGGAAAACATAGGCTTACATGTTAAATTGTGTGCTGGCTTTCACACACTCTTCTGTGATACACAGTGTCATCTCAGACCTCTTTGTGTGTGTGTGTGTGTGTGTGTGTGTGTGTGCCCTCTTTTATACTCCTTGGTGATTTTCATCTGTCCAGCCATAATGTGGCTGTTTTATGTGATTCTGATCTTTGCTTCACTGCATGACAGTCTCTGCTTCCCTTTGTTAACCTCTTAGTGACTAAAGCTTAGACACCAGCAATTGTTTGCGTATTGTTCTGGTGTCATTCCTGAGCCACCCAGCATTTGCGTGCTATCCTCCATCCCTTGCTGGGTATGGCCATGTCAGGAGGAGGTAAGGGGGTGGTGATTGCAAAGCCCTGGAGATGCTTTATACCCCTACTGCTCATAGACATCCCCCTTGTTACTATTATTAATAAGTGTGTGTGTGTGTGTGTGTGTGTGTGTGTGTGTGTGTGTGTGTGTTTGCAACCTACTGATGTGTAAAGATAATTTCGACCTGTAGGTTCATGAATCCAAAGCTTTCTAAAAGGTGTCATTCAAAACTATATTCATAGTTTTGAGAGATATTGAGAAAATACATTTGTACTTGTCTTTGTAACACCTAAGTTTCACTTCAATTTTAACCACTTTCAATAATTTTACTCTTTATATCAAGCAACCACTTTCAACTGATATATATATATACATATATATGTACATATATATATACTTTATTTTTTTCTGTGATTCAGGATTGTTTTCTTTTAGAATTTTGCAGCTTTGTCTATTATTTCAGTGTTCTAGATATTGCTAGATTCCCCTTAATACATGACCAAAGCATGTTGTTATTGCATTTCTGAGAATACAACAGTGTTGACTTCTGAAACCCAGTGTCTTGCTACATTAAGTAACTGAAAATGTGTACTGAGAAAGAATATGAGACTCAGAGACTTGCAGTGGAACATATAGCTGTGCCATCACAATTGCTTTTATGTCACTTATGAAAGCAGGGGGGAAGAGAGCAATGCCTTCCCCACGTAACAGGGATTGTTTTTTCTCCATGCCAGGCATGCAGGAAGCCTCAATGAAGCTCACTGAGTCACTCCATGAAGTCTATGAGCCCGATTGGTATGGGCGGGAAGATGTGAAGATGGTTGGTGAGGTAAGAGCGAGACCGCAGCTCATAGGAGTCCTGTGGTGGCTCCCAGAAGACTTCCGCTGCTCATTCCACCTACTACTCTCCCACTTCGGGGCATCAATCATAAAACAAGACTCACTCAGAAAGCAGCCTGGAGTTTTATGGCCTAAGTCATCTCCCACTTCCAGTGTGAGGATAAGTTGATTCCAAAAAATTCCAAAATCTTTGAAAAGATTTGGGTTAAAAAAAATGCTTTTCTTCAAAGTAACAATAGCTCTTTTCTGTTACATAATATAGGTTGTAACAGATATTTTTTATGAAGACTTTTAACAGGTGTGGTTTTAATGCTGTTCACCCTTTTATTCCTATATCCCTTTTAATCAACCATCTTGGAATGAAGAAACAAAAACCCAGAAGACCGCCCATCCTCCTTAGTATAGTTAATCCATTCACTCAAATCAACTGGGCATCATGGCATCTTTGGACTTAGAAATACCTTCATACCTGAACTGAAGGCTACATCTCTGGGTCACCTGACCTGCAGGAAGTGAGCAAATGGGTGTCACTACTTTGTGGAAAATGCAGGGGAATCAACAGCAAGAATGACTGTGTGACCTCAGGCAGTTCCTTTATCTTCTTGGGATTCATTCCCATGTCCAAAATGAGAATAACAATTATACTAACTGAAAACACATTTGAATCTTTGTGTTCAGGTCACCTAGTCTTTGTTCAGAGTATGTTGTGGTCACTGATGGGGGCTTCTAGGCAGCTGTTGTCTTCCACCCAAGTTCTTTATTGAAACCAAGAGCAATTGTTTGTCATCTCATTACTTAGGTTGAGTCAATATAACCCCTTTAGGAAGAGGAGATCTGAGTTAGATGATACCAGCTAAAGCTGAGGGGAAGGTTAATTCTATGAGCTGTACATCTCTGCAACTCTTGGAAAGGGTATCACAGAGCATCTCTGAATGCTTCATGATAGTGCTGCCACCCTGATGGTGATCTTTGAAAGCTCATTAGAACTGAAACAAGAATCCATTTGTCTATGAGAAATACTCTTTCTGGATATATCCCATCTCCTAAAATCTTTCAGGATGAGGATTTGACAAAACTGTTCCCACACATCATTTTCTAATGCAACTATCAATTGTTTTATCATCTTACATTTTTCAGTATTAAAACATCATATTTCAACATGTTGCTAAATGCCTATCTTACTTTGTATATTTCTGGCTAATAATGTATTCTCAAAACCAATTACAAACAAGGAAAATTTAAAGAATAATGGAAAGGTGTGTTCTTATCCTTAGAACATTACAAGATTCCATTTTGTTCAAGGCAATGCCTTGGACACTGATTCTTTAATGAAATGGCTGCTATACTACAAAGGTCCCTGTGGATTCCAGACTATTTGGACCCTTCATTCCAGGTGCAAACATCACCCTTTGGATAACAGAACAAGTGATCATCACAAGTTCAGAGCTACTCATCACTGGTGATGCGCTCTTTCCATTCAGAGGCTTTCAGTTACTTTATTTGCATAAGATTCCTAAATTGGGCATTAAAATAACTAGGATTAGTTTTCGAAGTGTTAAAAAGGAAACAAAATGCAAATCAAACATCTTTTGTTTGTTTTGGAAATCATCGTATGTAGCCTAAAATAGATTCAAACTTATTATGTAATTAAGGCTGGCCTTGAACTTCTGGATTCTATTTCCCAAGTTCAGGGATTATAGGTGTGGGGCATTATATCCAGCTTTAAATTTGTTTTTAAAACAAGATCAAGAATTAGCACTCACTGAGAGTGAGGGGAAAGGTGCCTTCCCTCCTTGCCCCTGCCACCTGTGGTGGGCTAGGTAGCTGGCACTCCAACTTACCAGCTGCAGCACTCAGGAAAGTGGGCCCTGTACCTTGCCTAGGCAGTACAGCAGAGCTGACCCTATTGACAGGGGTACAAATGAACCACCCTGAGAATATGAGCACAGGAGATCTGGCCCTGACCCTCCTCTGCCATATGATGGTGTGAGTGGAAGAGCTAGCCCTGAGGTGGTAAGAGTGGGAGAGCTGTTCTTACCTCTCAGGAGCTCTAGCTCTTGGCCCATGCACCTAGCCTGCACAACACAGTAGAGTTGGCCATGATGGTCCAGGTGTGTGAGAACTGCCACTGAGGGTATGAAAGCAGGAGATCTGGCTTTGTTCTCTGCTCACTATGTAAGGGGTGAGCTAACCAGGGCAATGCTGGAGAGCTCACCCTGGTGGTGAGGACAGGGGAGAGCTGGTGGGTTGACTAGCCCTGCAACACCCAGGCCCAGAACCAGGGTTATGTGTTGGCTCACCTCAACATCCACCCCATCCCATCTATAATCTATGGGGACATGTAAAGGGCCCCATCAGGTCCTGTAGGCCTAAAACTGCACGATCTCCATAACACAGGGCAACAACAGGGTACTCAAGAGGAGTCCCAGTGAGGGCCCAGCATTGACAGTATAGCAGACACTAGAGACCTCAAATCAGACCAATAACTCTTTGCAATGAACACTGGCAAGTAAAGGTATGTGGACAAAAGGGTTCACGGCATGACTCACTGTGTCACACTACACAATGAGATCTCTCTCCTCTCTCTCTCTCTCTCTCTCTCTCTCTCTCTCTTAAATTTTACTTTGTTTGCGATGGTGGAGGTGCAAGGCCAGAGAGCACATACAAAGGGATTGGGAAATGAAAGGGATCGAGATGTATGATGTGAAAGATACAAAGAATAAATGAAAAAGAAAGTTTCAAAAAGATTTACTATTCTCATAAATTTGGAAGTGGCAGCCAAGACGTGGCATAGTAGACTGACAAATAGCAGATGCAGACACGCCCCCCCCCCCAATCCACTGGATACCTCATAACTGGTAAGAGTTTCCCAGTATGACAGACTTTTCATTCTGTAAATGATGTTTCAGCCACATTTTGTTGTTTGGTTCTGTCTGGGTGGGTTCTAGCTTCATCAACTGTGGCAGAGGAATTAGCTATCTCTCAGGAGGTCTTCTCAATTTTTAGCTCCAATGTCCATCTACTGGGATGTGAGAACCTGCTAAAGAAAGCACCTGCATCCTTTAGTAATCCAAAATCAGAGATGTATTTTAAAGAAGCCATGCTTTTAGCTTGTATTGTTAACTACAACAGATTGCCTTAATGTTTGTTTCTTAATTAGTTCATATTGCATCTTCTAACATCTCAGAAGTCTTACCAAGTTTTGTGGCTTTAGATATTTTCAAGGTTTAGTGAAATGTGTCTGAGATTACTGAGTCACTGTCTCTTTATTTTCCTTTTAGAGGTGTGATGTGCTATGGGAGGACTTCCATCAGAAACTAGTGGATGGGTCCTTGCTGACACTGGACACCTACCTGGGCCAATTTCCTGACATAAAGGTATTTCACTCTGTGTGAAGGAAATAATGGAATGGTCACATGTAGTTGTTGAAACCAGGGCAACAGAGGAGAATTAAAAAGTTCTCGAGCTGAAATGAAATACTTTTATAACTTTTCATTTAGTTAAGCATGGGTTTTTATTCTATTCCTGTTATCGTGGAATAAAATTCAGCTACAGAAATCAAAGTGTCTCTCTTAGTGAACACTTCAATGTTTCTTTCTTTGCCAAAGTCTCTTTTATCTACAAGCCTGTAGATACAAACTCAGAAATCAAATGTACCAAAAATCCAAATCTTCATAATAGTCAAACTTGTGGGGAGATTTTCATTAGAATAAATGGTCACAGGGAATGGGGAAGCCTAACTGTAAATGTGGGGAGAAATCTGATATTTTGCTATTCACTGCTAGTTTTTCATGTGGGCACAGAGGACCTGGGCATTGTTATTGTCTTTGAAAATTTCAGATTAAAATTGAATGTAAGCCTTTTAGGTATATTTGCATTAGGATGCAAATGCTTTATGTTAAAAACAATTGATTTAGTTCTTAACTGCTTTGCAAGGGTGAACAAAAGAAGTGAATGGTTGAATGCTATGGATTTGGAACTGACTTTGGGGGTAAAGGTGGGTTTAAGCAAATGTCTGTGTGCAACAGATACTCAGCACTAGCTCCTGTGTTCAAGATGGAGTCCTTTTAGCAGGGGGAGGAGGCTATGATCCAGCACCTGTAGGCATCTGGAGCATTTCCTTATACAATTCCACTGTGCCTTGACCTTCTCTATAGTTGTGAACAAACACCAGGAAACTTCTGTAGGAAAAGCACTGGCCTTGGTCAACCAGTGAAATGAAGCAGCTCCCCTAAAACAGCACACAGGGTGAGGATTAGGTTTTCTGCTCTCACAGGGCATGAATAAAGAGAACTGACCAATATGGGAAGAACAGTTGCCACTTCCTGGAGTACTTACTGGGCATGAACTTCAGTGAATCTCTCTAAAAAGGTTCCTCTTGGTGGCTGCGTGTCAAGGAATCAATTCTGAATGATGGCTTCCCAATGTTAGCATAACCACCAGTGGTTTCTTCCCTGTGTTTTCATTTGTTTTGAGTCTCTGTGCTGGTGTCTGTGCATTAAACAAAACAGTCATCTGTCAGCAGACATTGAAATCTAGAAGGCAGCTACTAGAATTTATTAAGTTCTTAGAATAAGGAATTTGACGAGGGGCACATGGATAGTGCTAGAAACAAAATGCTTATTGATAAGCGTAGCACCCAGGTAAGGCAGTGACCAGAGATGTAGGACAGGTTAGGTCAGTGGTGTTGCTTTCAAGCATGCTGGGAACTGTACTATGCACACTGATGAGCCTGCTATATTTTTTGTCACCCTTGTTCTGGAGAGGTTCTTATCCCCGCTCTGTCTTTGGTTTCTGATATGTTCATTTTAATGGTCTTGGCCAGACCCTCATAGTCACCCCATCAGATTTTGAGAAACCTGTAAGTTTCTGTAGTACAGCCCACTTCCTATTCTTTTTTAAATAAATATTATAAAACATTCACAAATAAATAAAAATACTATATGCCAAAATTAATTAGCCAGATCCAAACTCTACAACTTAATGAACTTATGTACATTTAAATTTTGCATTTGAAATGGAAGCTGTGAAGCTTCACATTCGATTTCACACTTTCAATATTGAATACATTTTATGCACTTATCCACCACCAAATTCATCTGCTCTTCAAAATCTCCAGTTATCTAGAGAGAGAGCTGGGCCCTGTCAGTGCTGAGATCAAGGCCAAATCAATAGGCAATCTCTCTAAAAGAGGGACCATTGTACACTTCTCAAACTTTTTCTTTCTGAAAGAGGAGTACAGAGTTTTAAAAAGATTTGTTTTCACTGAACTCAGAGAAATGGCAATGGCAACTAATTCTGTGGTAGTTTCAAGTGTCATCCAAGATTGAACTGGCTCCTCAGTGTGTTAAATAGTTAGTGTCCCAATACTTTTTCAAGACAGGGCCAGTCTGGGGATACCACGCAAAAGTTCTTTGTCACACAGAAGGTCTGAGAGTCTCTACTCAGGCAAGAGTTGGGAGTTAAGGCAATGGCGGCCACATACCCTGGGCTGTGCCAGGCAATGGAACTACTTCAAGTGGCCACCCACCTCTCTGGTGTCTCTCTACCAAGGCTTTTCTTTTTGCATTTGTTGTGTATGTAAGAGCCTTTCAACTAATTTCTGTTTGAATCAGTGTATCCAGGGGAGAAAGAGAAACCAGGTCTTATCTCTCTGTCATCTGATAATACTTCTATTGCCTGCTAGTTCAATTTCCATAAAATTGTAATCTAAAAGTTAGAAGAGTATAAAGAAAACGGTATTCTACCTGAAAACTTAAATCAGCTTGCAACTTGTCTGATTCTATTGCCTTTTCATAGTGTGACTGAACTAAGTAAGGTTGGGGTTTACTAGATAAATAGACAACTGAAAGGCATCTTGATATCAGAAGGAAGAAAAAAAACCAGGTGCAGTATTACCCAGAAACAATTAGTTTATTGCTCTGTTTCCTAAAAGTATAGAATTACAAAGCAATCATGCACAGAATTGCAGGGTTGAAACAAAACCAAAATCGATTACACTGGTTGCTCATATCGGTTTATTTGAAATCAACATGATTTAACAGGCAGTGGAACTTTTACCGAAGGAGACTGTATCTTGAGGGTCATCACTGAATTCACACAAGTGTGATCCTTCAATGGCAGCACATCTAGGGACTGGGGAATAACAGGTTTTCATGCTCTTCTGAAGGCACATGCATGCTGAGGTTTTACATGTGTCATGTGAAGAAGCTTGACCAGTCTCTTCTCCCCTTTTAGCCTTAACTCTCAAGCACCATTGACAAAATTATCAGCCAACACAGAGGATTGGAAAACTATGTAACATAACCAACAATTAAGAGAATATTGTGTATATATCAAGAAAGACACAATTTGTAGAGCGGACAATAGCTATATTCAAGTGTGTGTGTGTGTGTGTGTGTGTGTGTGTGTGTGTGTGTGTGTGAAAACAGATTTTAATTTTCCATGTACTTAAGGAGTGCAATAGAGAAGTAGGAATAGACTCCCTAAGGTCATAAAATGATGGTTGGTGAATATGTAATGAAGGGGTTATTGATGGAGCATTATAAGTAAAACTGACTTCCTTGACTCCCATTAGAATCAACAAGCCATGTGCATTTAAAACCTCAGGCAAATTCCCAAACATTTACTATAGCCTATCACAAAGGACTATGAAGCACCATTCATGAGGATGATGTTGGACTTTTGAGCTGTGACTGGCAGGGCACTCTGTGTTATGGTTCGCATTGTGTAGTGCTGACATCTAGAAATCAACATTATAATTAAAACCCACATGTCACCAACCCAGGCAGGCTTACAGCTGTGAACAGTTACTATAAAACACAGTTTTGATTCTAAGTTGGCAGCTATGCATGAGCAACTAAGCATATATTTACTTCAGTGTGCCAAAGTGAATTCCAAATTGGGGTTGTTAGAGAATTTTTAAAAGTGTAACAAATTATTTTCTAAATAGGCCGTGAGGAATTTTGAGAAATTTTAATTAAATTTATTATCGCTTAACATTTATTACTATTACTTAAATTGGCTTATTTAATTAAGTTTACTATTGGGTACGTAATTAGAATTGTGTTGTATGAAAAAGTCAACCTGAGTTAACTCTATTCTTATGACACTTTATTATTTATTTTTTCATACTCCTAAAATGTCACACAGGAAAGGAAATAAGCTTGATTTGTTGTCCCAGCACAAAACTCTATGTGTTGAGTGAAGGACAGATCTTAAAATATTCACTTCCACCCTAGTAAGCTGCCCTCTGTGAGAGCCTTGTCAGTTATACAAGGGAATGTCTCACAAGAATTCAGTTCATTTACTTCTTGAACAAAACCAAATTACCAGTGTACTCTTCTACCTTATTCCAAAGCATGGGAGTGACCAATTCAATCTTCAATAGCCCAAGATCTGCTATTTGGAAGATATTAAAGATGTCTCTAGGGCAGAGGCACATCTGTAAGAAGAGCTCTGGGGACACTGAACAGTGCACAAGCATCTGCCCCTTAGAAGGAAACAGTCAGGTGCTTGTTAAAAACAATGAGCTTTATCATCATTCTGGCACAAGAGGTCCCCTGCCTGGGCTAGCTCAGTGACTATCATAAGGTCATTCTGGGTGTGTCTTAAAGCATTCCATTGCCATTTGAAATTAGCAGAAACAGGAAAATATTATTGGATTGAAAATTAAGATCTGAAGCTGCTCAGAGTGAATAACCTTCCGAATCTACTTGTCACCAGAGTCAGGGGACTGTGGAGGATCGGTGCTGAGTGGCAGGAATAATTAGCAGACTGTGGAGGCAGAGGCAGAGGCAGAGGCAGGGGGCATTAACAGAGTCCCAGAGGCAGGATAGGGTTGACAGGAGGTCAGGCATGAGAGATCTCAGAAGGTGCAAATTGGAAGCAGGCAGTCTCTGGCAGCTGCTTGCCTTGCACTTACACCTGAGAGTCAGCTGCCCTCTTGAGTGCTGTTTCTTGTGTCTCATCTTCTCCTGTGTCAGTCGGTAGAGTGGATTTCTAACTTAATTCATGTTAGGCTCAGGCCTGGTGATAGTTCTAGGCAAATTATAGATTAATCTCCTGAAATTCCATATTCTGTGAGTAAAATGGGAACAATCCTTACTATAGCCATTCTGCAGGTTGCTGTGAAGTATCTTCCGTGGTTACTGTGTTGCGTTAAACCATAAGTATACTATTAATACTGTTTCTACTCTTGTTAGCATACCCAATTTAAAAGGTTTTCAGGTCTTATCTCACAAAATAGTGTTTATTTTTAGGCCAACTGTGTACAACCAGAATTGCAGAGACATATAATGCATGGCTGTCAACTCTTCTCTCAGGCTAATTAAGTCAGAATCTCAGTCTAGATTTCAGAATTTAGTGTATTTTTCTCTATTTGTTTATTGGCTCCACCTCTTTAAACATTTTAGTAGTTATCATACCTTTATAAATATACATTTTCAACTGTCATATTTAACTCCACACAGCTTACACTACTCAATACACCATCGGCATAGCTCATGATATACTCTACTCATCCTTCCATTGGGGTATGGTTTAACCATATTTCACTCTACATGCATTATAAGCTCCATAACACACCACCTCTGTTTTGGCTGCTATTGTTATTCAGAATTGGTAGTAATGTCTTCATGCAATTAAAAATGAAGACAGTTGTACACATTTGCCTTGACTTTTAACCTTTACTTTTTTTCTTTTCTTTTTGACTTTTACCCTTTATATTACTTGCTGCATTGTGCAGTTCCATTTATTATGTTAAAAGTATCATGCTGGCAATGAATTCCCTGTTTTTGTTTGTCTGAAGTTTTCTTTCACCTGCATTTCTGGAAGTTACTTTTACTTCCAGAAATAGTCTGACTTTAAAGATTTTTTTTCACAACTTATTTTTTTTTAATATTTTACAGCTGGTGTATTGTTTTGTGCCGTATATGTTTTTTAAAGTTTAGTTTGCTGTAGCTCTTATGGGCATACTATACTTACACTATTTTTAAATTACATTTTATCTTAGTATACAAAATAATGAGTTCCATTCTCTCATTTTCACGCACACACACACACAAACATACTCACACACACACACACACACACACACACACACACACACACTACTATGTTTTGCTCATGTTCAATTACTTTCCTCCTCCTGTGTTTTGCATTATTACTGATTTTAAATGGTCTTACTAAGATAGGCCTGGGTTTCCACAGGTCATAATTTTTCCCTTCTAGGTTTCTCAGATCTATACTGTTATTGAGCACTTAGGTTCATAAACCTGATGTCCAGTTCCCCTGTGTTTTAAAACAAAGAAGAATAGATTCATGTATAGTTTGGCCATCACTATAAGTAGATAGTCAGCAGTGGGGGAGGAGGGATAGGTAGTTAGCAGTAGGTGATAGTCAGCAGCAGGTAGGTAGTCAGTAGCTGGTATAGTAGGTAGTCAGCAGCGGTTGGGAGTCAGCAGAAGGTAGGTAGTCAGTGGGTAGGTAGTCAGCGAGTAGGTAGTCAGCAGTGGTCTAGGCAGTCAGCAGCTGGCAGGTCAGTAGATCACATCTTGAAGGACATGGGCCTTGTGCTATGGAGGTCTCCAACCCAGAGAAGATCTTTTCTGTTTTGGTTGAGTTTCTTTATGGACATCTTTCTGAAAAGTAACTTGTTCCACATGAGGGAGAACAGTCCGTGTTGGCTGCTATACAGCTCTGGGAGTTCAAGGTGGGTCACTGTGCACATAATTTCTGGCTATATGGTCCCTGTGCAAGTAGGGGTCAAACAAATGAAGATTGTCCTGGTTAAGCAAAGTTCAATCCTGATCAAAGACTTGGTCATGGGGCTGAAGTTCTGTGTTGTCAAGGTTGCTGTATGCCATGGTTAGTGGTTCAGGATTTCTTTACCAAGCTTGTGAAATGTCCTTAATGAGGTGGCCATGGGAATGAGCTAGCACATGAGCAGTATCCCTGTGTACCGACACCAGAATTTCGAAAGTGATACATTAGCTCTAGGGATTCTAAAGTTAAAGGACAGTGATAACTGCAATATATTTCTTAGAAAGTAAAACTGTCTTAGAGGGAACTCCATTGGTATGCTATTACAATCATAAAACAGTATCTAATGTGACTTTCTCCTATCTTCTGACTGCAAGCATGTTAAGAGTGAGCATAGATGCTAATACAGAGTCCAGGTTTGCCTGCTACACCAGAGCAACTCTGGGATTTTCCTGCTCTTTTGTGGAAACGTATGCCTTTAGCCACTCATGACTGGCTTCATTATTATCAGAAGAGACACTGTTTACTACACAAAGGTCTGAAAGCTTCATTCCAATGTCTAGCTGTCTTTCTTACTATTCATATTCTGGCTCACTTCTGTTAAAGCCCTTACCTTCCATGTCAATGAGATGGCTCAGCAGGTAGGGGTGCTTGCCACCAAGACTGGGGACCCACCTGAGTTTAATCCCAGAAAGCCACATGATACAAGGAAAGAACAGACTCCACAGATTGTTTTTTAAACTGTACTTACCCAAGCACATGAATATATAATTGCAGCAATTTTTTAATGTCACAGAAAGCATTTGATCTTTGACTTTTGGCAGTCATAGACTCTGGTCACCTCTCCAACAGTTCATGTGTTTTCCATATTGACAGAATCGCATCGCTAAGCGCAGCAGGAAACTTGTGGATTACGACAGTGCTCGCCATCACTTGGAGGCTCTGCAGAGTTCCAAAAGGAAGGATGAGAGTCGAATCTCTAAGGTAGGGATGGATCCAGTGCATGACATCACTCTCCAAATCTTAAGGCATGTAGCAGCCTTGTTTTTTAAAATTAGTTGTTTCCTTTTTAAAGGAAGACTGCAATTAGGACTGACTTCAAAGTAAATTATACTTTTCTAAGCCACTTTCCATAACATGCTGTTATAAGAGAGATCCATGAGTGACACAGACACATGTTGACCAGAATAACTTTGAGCCCTTTGCAGTGTTGCAAGATCAGAGAAACCAAGGAGAGTTTCTTTGCTTCTTCATGGTCTGTGAATATTGCTAAAATACAAATTCTGGTAGGAGGCTAACCTTGAAATTCTCAGACAAGACTCCCAATTGAAATTAAAGACAGAAGCAACTTTTGCATAACATGAATTTATTGGATTATTGCAGCAGCTCTTATCATTGTAGTAGTTATTTTCTCTAATGATGTGATGAACACCATGCGTAGGCAACTTGTAGAAGAAAGGTTTATTTGGGGCTTTAGATTTTGGAGGTAAATGCATCCGTCACCATCACAATGGGGAAGTATGGCAGCTGGCAGGCATGGAAAGCGGATCAGGATCTGGGAGCTCACATTTTAAATTACAAATAGGAAGCAGAAAGATCAAAATCAAAATTGTCTTTAAGCTTTCAAAACCTGACCCCCAAATGACACACTTCCTTCATCAAGGCTAAATCACACAAACCCCTCAAACATTATTACCAACTGAAGACCATGTATTCAAATGCCTGAGATTATGGGGTTCATCCCAAGCCACCATAGTCATGTGTGTCAGCATTGCAGATGCCAGCTTTCTGCTACTCCCTAGGATTCCAGTCTTTGTCTTTTCTATTACATACCATTGCCAAAGCATCTTCCAAATGGCATCTCTAGATCAGGTTTTTTACTGCTCACATTTCTTAGTGATCCCCATTAGGAGAAAACAGTCTAAATCCACCAACATGACATGTAAGACCTTCACAGTTTGATTATAACCTACTTGTCTACCCTTACAAAATTTCAAGCCTTTTACTTCCTCCTTTCTTTCTTCTATGCACCCATCCTGAACATATCCAAGCAACCCAGCAAGGTTTTGTCCTGGAATTTCAGCCTGTGGGTCATTGCCTTTGTATACGGTGACTGAATATTTTTCTCTGTAGTATGTTCTATAGCAAATTACAAGTCTATCTTGAAAATACACCTAGTAGTAATTTATATTTTGTATGGGACTTGAACTTTTCCGTGGGAGCATTCATGAGCAACAGAGATCTGTAGAGGCAGTATAGCATTTCTGTAGAATCAATGAATCAGACCAAGGCTCAATGAATAGCCATTGGCTTTCTTGTAAATCTTACTATTTCATATTTAATTACAACATGCTGTGGATTTCAACAAATTCCTCTCTTTGAAGCCTTCTCAGGATACCACAAGGCTATTCCTGTTTAATATGAAGTGATATTTTGTGTACCGGAATAGATCCCATGTGTGTAAACACAATGTATGTCATTTCTAGGCAGAAGAGGAGTTTCAGAAAGCTCAGAAAGTCTTTGAAGAGTTCAATGTTGACTTACAAGAAGAATTACCATCGTTATGGTCCAGGTAAACATGCTTGCCCCAGTTTGCATATACCACCTTTGGCAGTTCAAGAGGAGTGGCTTTCCCCTGTGTCACCATCCTTGTCTATAGTGTTTCTGTGTTTTCTGGGAGAAGTACTGTACTTAATGCTTTCCAATATGGAAGCCACTTGTCACATATACCTGTTAAATACTCGGGTTATGACTGGGGAGACTGAAGAATGCAATTTTATATTTATTTTGTTGTGACTCTTTTAATTAAGTAGCCACATGTGCTTGGCGGCTATTTAGACACTGATATTTTTCTCAAGTGGAGACTCAAACTCTAACTAGCAGAATTTCCTCTAATCTTAAGACTTATAGTAAGACCCCTCCCACTTCTATTTCCCTTACTCTTAAGGCCTCATCTATCATCTGACCTTGTTCTTTGGATTTTTAACCTGGGCTAGATTCCTATTTCAGACACCAAGGGCCGTTCTTATTGACAGGCATTCTATAGTTCTCACGGTATCAAGTGATATTTATGTGGTTTATCCTGTTTTCATTACTCAGTGGTAGAACCAAGACGTTACTGGAAGCAAAGATGCCTTATGTTCCCCAGTTCTCATCAGTAGTTCCATGCCATCAGCCCCTCAAATAGAACTCCGCTCGCCATGCTGTATTACTTTTAGTCAATCACCTCCCATAACTTTCAAATAGCTGGTGGCCCTGAAGAAATTAAACTCATATGCAGGCTTAATTCCCCACTGCTTTTATCTGAGGCTCTCTTTAACTGAAATTGCACACAGTCATGATTTTTCTCAAGTACATAGTTCTTTTCCCATTTACATTACTCAACCCTGAAATTGAAGTCAGTACTTTTAATCTTCAATGTCTCCTATGGGGAAATGCACAGGACTGACCATGCAGTAGGGAACATGTATTTAGTGATAAATGCTTGAATCCCTGCATCTAACTCAGACATTCTGAAAGTATTCCCTGTGTCCGGTTGTGCTGTAGTGTTCACTGGGTCCTCTCTTCTCTGTCTTCTGTCTACTTATCACTGAAGCTGAGTTATTGACATCAACTATTTTTAGGCCTATTTTCCTCTTCAGTTCTGTTAGCTTTATAAAAAATGTATTTTACTCCCTTTTCAGATGTGCATATTACTGAGAATATTATCCTTATAACATGTCCTATGTTTTTGTTTGCTTTGAGACAGTCTGGCTTTTAACTTGACTTATAGCAAAGGATTACTTTGAATTCCCAATCCTCTTGACTTCACTGCCCCCCAAGTACTGTGATTACAGTTGTACACTACCACATGAAGTTATAAAATATCCTCTTTTATCTCTCTTAACAAATGCATCTGATACCTGCGTCATTCAAGTCTCTGTTACTTAGACTTTGCATGGTACCTTTCTCATTACCCTTTTTCATTGTTTTCCTTTCACTCTGCATCTTTGGATCTAAAAGGTATTAAAAGGATCTAAAAGGATGGTATTAAGCTGGATGCTTGACTTTAGTTTGTTCTTTGCTTCTTTTGTTCTTTAGTTTGTTCTTTTGTTCATTGTTTCCATGCAAAGGAGATTGTTTGAAATATTTGACTGTATAAAGAAGAGAAGTAAGATCTGTGGAAATGGCTCGGTCAGTTATGTACTTGCCATACAAGCATGAGAACCTGATGTCAGATCCCCATTGCCAGATAGAGCTTGGCGTATTGGCATGCATTTGTAACCCAGCATAAGAACCAGAGACAGATGGATTACTAAAGCTCACCTGCCACCAATCAGGCCAATTAGTGAGCTGCAGGTACAGTGAGAGACCTTGTTTCAAAATTCACCATATATACATGCATAAATGCATGTGTGCGTGTACACACACCCACACACCCACACACACACTCGACTGCATAGAGGAAGATATGGTTGCAAAATATTGTATTATTTTACAATTTATTTGGGGAAGTTGCTCACCCACACTACAGAAGTATTCTACCTCCTGACCTATATTTATATTTTGACCAAACTTGTGATTCTTTGGGGACAGTTGTTAAATATTACTACAAAGATTGAGGATGTTGTAGGGGATACTTAAGATGAATTTTTTGAAGTCAGTATTTGGTAAACAAATATTCCAAAATGATGAGTGCACAAATAAAGGCAGGGGCATTATAGATTCTTGGAACTTTTTTTAATTTTATTTTTTTTGTGTGTATGGGTATTTTACCTTCATGTATTTCTGAGTACCATATGTGCCTGGAAGACATGAAAGCCAGAAGAAGTTGTAAGGTCTTCTGGAACTGAGAAGTTAAGAATGATTGTGAGTTGCCATGTGAACTCTGGGAACTAAACTCGGGCCCTCTGGAAGAGAAATCAGTGCTCTTAACTGCTAAGACATCTCTCAAGCTCCAGTTCTTAGAGGCTTAATTAATGCCACATGACATGAATTGATTAGAAACCACACACTAAGGAGGGAATTATGGGAAAAGATTGGGGCAAAAGCTAAGTTTACATTCATTTATTTATCAAATATTTATAGGCCACTCACTGCTTCTCAAACACTTGAGGTGTTACAGATTTTATACTGAGAGTTGTATTTTCTTACAACCTATGCTAAAGGATAAGAAATAACAGAAAGTAAAACATCAAACAAAAATAACAAAATGAAGACTGATATTGCTGGTTGACTATTGTAACGTCAGAGATGAGGAAGTCTTCTCTCAAGGGTTTAGTACATAATCAAAATGAAGGCTTGGGAATTCACCGAGTTCCATCTTATGTTTGCAGAATCATTAGGAAGCCTATTAAGGTAACTGTGTCTGGGGCTCAGAAAGGAAGATAGGAAACACTAAGCATGGGTGATGTAGACACAAGATACCCGAGTGGCAACATGAAGCAGTGTGCAGTATCGAGAAGCCCTGAAGGAAAACCTGAGAGGAAATAAACAGAACTCTTTCAGAACCCTGAGATTGTAGAGCCTCAATAAGTTGTGACCAGAAAACACTCCAATGATGAATGCATTCCAGGAGTGCTCATCACAACAGGAAGATCAAGTACAGGGAAACTAATGATATTTCACCTGTGCTGAACTTCCAGAGAGGGCTCAGTGGGTGGAGGGCTCAGAGACCCCATAGCAGGCACTGATGACTCCATCATATATGACAGAACAGCACAGTGGATATCTCTGGTTTGAAGATCTTGATTTTAGGATGGACATTAGGAATCACACATCAAATATAGAGTGTTGATAGAACAAGGTAAACCTTTGAAAATCAACTCTTGGCCCTTTGAGAAGATGGTACCAGTAGCAAAAGAGGACATTTGGCCCAAGAATGTGTGGGGTGAGTGGTGAATAGGAACTGTATAGGGGGTGTGGATAGGACTGGTCAGATAGGGCTGGGGGCTGTTTCACATGATTCTTGAAAGACTGGACCCCAGTGTACTCTGTTGCTTGGTATAAAGAAATAGTGATCTCATGTGCATGGTGAAGGACTTTGGTGCTCCCAGTCATAAATGGGATGTCTTCTACAAAGTCTTCCTCTCCTTAAGGCTCAGAGATCTATGTAGAAGAAGAGGCATACAGATTGTAAAAAGCCAGAGGTGATAGCTGAGTCTAAGGATACAGCATCTTCTAGACACAACAGGATAGGTAGGCAGGGTGATGGGGAGGATCTAAGAGGAACAGGGGAGGAGAAAATCATGATAAAAATATATTGTGTGAAAAAATTTGAATAAAAAAGTTCAGAAAAAACAAAAAGAGGTAATAATCGTACACAAATTTTAAAAATAGGGTCATAGATATTAGCAAATGTAATGAGGGATTTTTTACCTTGAATAGGTTAGATATGCGACCCTGGGTTGCTCAGCTGATAGAAGCAGTTTAACAGACACATCAAAGCTTCCTTATCTAAGCTTCTCCTTAGAATTTGCATATATAAAACATATTTTAAGGAAATATTGAGCTAGATATAACATTTCATTTATTGATTTTCTCTGGAATTTAGTAATTTAAAAAATAAACTGAGAACAATATTCACTGTCATGGTTTGAGCATGTGGTCCCCATTGGTGGTGCTTTGCTGAGGTTTGAAGTGGTGAAGTGGTGAGGCTTTGATAGGAAAGTGTGTCACCAGGGATGACCTATGAGAGCTTAAGGCATCACCTTACAGTCAGTTTCTCTGCTTCATGATTGCTGTTTAAGATGTGCCCATATCCATTTGTTTTTGATATTTGTTTGCATATGAACTACAGGGGCAACTTGCCATTCCCATGTTATTTTATAATTTATAATTTGCTTTTATAATTTAAGTATAATTGATGCAAATGCTTGCTAAGCCCCTTAGTACCATCTGAGCCCACTATTATGGATGTACCCAGAGTTGTATATATTTTGCTGAATAATATTTCTCTCAAAATATTAGTGAGTGGTTTCTTCTGTACAGCAGTATTACTGTCTTTCCCTTCCCATATAGGTATGTATGACCTTGTCTCTTCAAATTCAAGTGCAAATTATGTTCTCTCTTCTATCTCAAAGTATATCTACATGCTTCTTCTGATCTGTGAATAAATGTGACTTACAGCCTAGCAAGGGCCTCTGCCTCCTAGTCTCTGATCTGAGTCTTTACTGTTTCCCAAACATACTGTGCCAGGGTTTTTATTACCATGTCCCTATGTGCATAAGTATATGTACATGTGCAAATGCATATATTTGTCCCCTATATATGTGGAGAATTAGTTCCCAGAACCCCCAGGGGAAGCAAAATTCCATGTCTGCTGAAGCCCTTTACGTAAAATGATGAAGTATTTGTGTATAACCTACTCTTCTATCCTCCTGTGCACTTTCAATCACCTCTAGAGTACATAGAAGACTTAATGCCATGACAAAATTATGCAAATAGCTGTTGTAAATTGTTCAGTAAATAAGACGGAGAAAGAATACAGTCTATGTTCAGTGCAGATACCCTCTATTTTCTCATGGTTTTGATCCATGATTGGTTGAATCATAGTATACAGAACCATGAATACAAACAACTATCTTCATGAGTGTATATGGAAAATATGGGATTTGAAGTAGTTACAAAAAATATGTGAAGTCAAGATCACAGGTTGACTGGGGGTATAGGAAATAAATGTATACTGGCAGGGATTTACAGTGCAAGATAAGCCACAGAAAAGTAATGTCTTATTCATGGGACAGATCTACCACTTAATGGTCACTTCATTTCACTTCTTAAATTTGGCTCCAAGTTTTTTTACTTTACTTAAAATTCAAAAACACCTAATTTAGGCAGAATTTGCTGATAGTGATATAACACACATTATTGTTATAAAAATTCTTGTAAAATATTCTATGATTTTCTATTACATTTTCCTCTTTGGGGGTTGTAATACTGTTTTCTCTTCCTGTGAAAGACTGGACAGTTAAACCCCATTTATTTTTTCTAGTAAATGAGGATCACTGTCTCAGGGTATTATTGTGAGCATCGAATGAGCAGACAAATAATAACACCTTGATAACTCCTGGTTCTGGCAATCCTCATGGTTTTTCCATTTCTATGCACTGCAAGTCTCAGCTTAAGCAAGAGATCATTAAGTTTCCTTTTGTCCAAGGCCATACTTAGTTTTTGTTGTTGCTGTTTGTTAAATTGAGAGTTCAGATCTAATGAAACAATCATGGCACTAGTTATTTTTGAGAATGTTATTGAAACAATAAGATGAATTAATTAAAGTTGTTGTTACTCAGTGAGTTAAAAAGAATTAAGTAAAATAGAGTTCAGATATTTTTCATTTGGAATTTATCCTTGGGTGACAGGCTAAGTCTCCATTTGGCATTTGTGCTTACTCTTAGGAATCTCAGATGAAGACAGATGGAATTTGCCTCATGTCCCAGCACCCTTCCCATAACTTTCCTTTACAAATGTGTTTGAGGTGTTGCCAGTGGGCAGCTTGTGTACTCAACAGCTGAGAAAAGTTAGGCTTACTCTAAGATGTTATTAAATCCAATGTCATTCAAAATTATGTATAGTAAACAGTCTTAATATGTTTCGTTGCCATTAAAAGCCATGTTTTGCTAACTGGTCTCTCCTTTGTTCATGTTTCCCCATGGTAGACGAGTTGGCTTTTATGTCAATACTTTCAAAAATGTCTCCAGCCTTGAGGCCAAGTTTCACAAGGAAATTGCAGTGGTGAGTAATGGTGACTGTTTCCCTATGGGAGATAATGTAAAGGAAGCACAGGGCAAGGTACACAATCATTGACTAATTCACCCTCCTACATAGTTCTTGTAGCAGTGGTTTGTCACTACTCTGAACTAATCGCACTGCTTTTGTCACAGTTCTTTATATCCTTCCAAAGTTTTATCATAGCCTCACTATCTTGTTTTCCTCTTTTGTTGTTTGAAATTAAAATTTCAAGTGATAGTCTAAACTGATGAAAAGTTGGTCTCAAAATATTCAGAAAGGCATCAGCCATGTTGATTACCATTGTTTTTGTAGTTCATCAGGACAGCCATGGGACTATTTCTAATAGAATTAAGACAATACATTTTTCTCTTCTGCTATATTCTAGTGAATACACATTTGATTGATTTAGTGTTTGGTTTATTTCAGCTTTGCTATAGATTTTAAATTTGGTATATGGAATTTCAAGTGCCCTGAGACCATCTAATTCTTAGAGTAATTGTACTTCTCATTAAACAATTTCTTTCTTAAGGAGAACAGCATGGGTGGGCACTAGGATGTCCAGTAGCTAATAACCTCTGTCCCCTTAGCTTTGCCACAAGCTCTATGAAGTGATGACGAAACTTGGCGATCAGCATGCTGACAAGGCCTTCAGCATTCAAGGAGCTCCAAGGTATGCCACTGTTGCTCAGAGCTTGTTCTGTCCCATGTGCAGTGATGTGCTGTATGTTGAATTTTCTGGAGTCTGGAGAGCACATTGTACTGTTTTATTCAACTTGTAAGAGTCTAAAAGGAGCCTTCCCACCTGGAGAGTGATCCCAACCTTAGATTTGTGGCTTTTATATTTCCTTCTGATCTTCAGATACCTCTTGTACTGGTCACAGTACAAGTAAGTAGCTGCCTCTCTGGTTTACATGGGACCTGAGAGCAATAGTGTGGGGTAGTGATCATTTCTACTTGTTACTTTATTCAGAATAGAAAATATTCAAAGACTCTGAAGTTGTGTGTTGATTCTTATCTGTTGAAGAAAGGACAGAATTGGAAGAGCCTTTTCCACCTCTCCCTCTGCTTTGACATTTACCACCCAACATTGCTTTATTATGCCTCCATTGTCTGTTGCTGTTGGTGTGCCATAGACTGAGGGCCCATTGGCACATCTTAGCTGTTTGCCTTGGTTTTGATTGCATTCCCACTTTCTCTTATGATTTTGAAGTCTTTTAACCCACCCATGCGTAGCAAGCATTAAACTATAAATCAGAGGCCCTTTAGGTTTTTAAAGACTTAAATTTGCCTGTACTGTCAATTTGTTTTGTTTTCCTTGTTGAAGCCCAATAATTGATAGACTTCCCAGCACTAGGAAAATGGAAGCAGGCAGATCTCTGTGAGTTTGAGGCCAGCCTAGTGTACAGAGTGAGTTCTGGGACAACCTCTAAAGCAATCCTCAAAGTGAAACTCTGTTATGAAAAACAAAACAAAACAAAAAGAGAAAAAATGTAGTGTTGTGGAAGAAAATTGTTTCTAATATATTCTAATATATTCATAGGAATATATTTATATAATTATTCACAAACATATGCAGTGCCAACATCTCCATATGTTAATGTGTGACTACTGCTGTTTTGATCACTTACTACTCCTGAGAGTGACCATAACTGTGCCCCTGCTATGGCTGCCAGGGTAGCAAGTATGTCTTATCTCTCCAAGGGAAGGGCATGGCCTAAAAGAAGCCAGGAAAGGGACAGAATTATGGCTCCAACATTGTTTGAATATCCACATCACTTTTGGATGTTGTAAAAGTCAAGTAGGTAAAGAAACCAAGAATGACTTCCCCACATGAAAATGAAAGCAACAGTTACATTTGAAAGTACCAGTTTCAAAATCAGCTAAAGTGAGAAGTAGGGTCACAACCACTTAACAGATGTCTCCTCCTCTTTTTTGTTCTTTGTATTCTTACTTTATTTTTATGTTATTTATTTCTTTAACATTCCTCTTCAGAGCAAGGTGGTGAGTTAGCTCCCTGGGAAGGCTCTAGACTAAAGATTTGATTGGGACTGTTTCTAGTCAGAGGTCATGATTGTGAGCCCAGAGCCCCAATCATGTAGAACAGTGGTTCTCAACTTGTGGGTTGCAACTCTTTGGGGTCATATATCAGACATCCTGCATATCAACTATTTACATTATGATTCAGGACAGTAGAAAAATTATACTTATAAAATAGCAATGAAATAATTGTATGGTTGAGGGTCACTACAACATAAGGAACTTTATTAAACAGTCACAGCATCAGGAAGGTTGAGAACCACTGATGTAGCGTCTCCTCTCTGAAGAACCCACTCCCTTAGTTCTTGAATGTGTAGACCATGCTGCTGTGTCTGTACTCTTATTTAGGTTATCGACTCTGTTCCTTCTGGCTGTTGTCTTAGAAGTTCTTAGAGAGTAGGACATGTCCCAGTTGCTATCTGAGTCATCATGTTAAGCTGTCCCCAAGCACCTGGCAAGGTGCCTAGAACATGGTGGCTTCACAGGAAGTTGTGGAATCTCACCTGTCATGTGGTCTTCTGACACATTGCAAGGTGTCTGAATTACTCATTGTTTCATAAAGCATGGGAAAAAGTAACTGGTAACTCCTCAAATGAAATCAGAAAGCATTCCCACAGAAGACTTGTTAACACTCTCTTGAGATGCCTTGGAAAACAAAAGTGACAGTTTTCTGGGTAGTTTTCTATAGATTGTGGCATGACATGAGTCTCCTGTCTATCAAAAGAAAAGCTGGTTTTATTACTACGTCTTATGTTGGGAAATCTTTGAAGCTTGTTTGGCATGTGGAGAGAACAAGACATTTGTACTAAGATCTAAATGCAAATGTAGTAAAACACTGAGTTTCTTTGTTTTTAACTTATTTACACTCTGCCTTTTGCATATCTAATGTGGGATCAAAATTGCATAGCTGATGTAAAGAAAAGAGATCACGCATGACTGGGTTCTTGTTCATAGAGAACAGTAAGTGGTACCAGTTGTCAGCATCTGTTACTACTGCTAACAACTAGAATTAACCTGGAAATAGGGAATAAAATAACAGTATATTAAGCTTCAGGATTTGTCTGGGATAAAGAATCTTGGGTCAGAGGAGTCCTCTTCTCAGAAGACCTCTTGCTCAATCCTCTGTGTCCATCCAGTGACTCGGGCCCTCTTCGCATTGCAAAGACACCTTCACCCCCAGAAGAGCCTTCGCCCCTGCCCAGCCCTACAGCCAGTCCCAACCATACACTAGCACCTGCGTCTCCTGCTCCAGTGCGACCCAGGTCACCTTCACAGGTAGGAAGTGTATACCTGGGTGATGGTAGAACTCATTGGGTGGGTGATTTTCTCTGGGCTCATCCTGTAGTGACCAAGTATAAAATGTTTCTGTGGCAAGACTAAGGTATGAGTCAGTAGACATTACTATTAATATGGAACCAGTCTGGTTTTGTATTTGATTTTTATTTTTTTTTCTCCTATTTTGAGAGTTCGATTTCTTTGGACCATCCTGCCCATCCCCAGCTTCTTGAGATATAATGTACTCATCCCTGCTTTCTCTTAGAATCCTGCCTTTTAGAGGCTGTGGGTCCCTTCAATGATGGAACAATTGCTTGGCTTACTCCTTGCTCTGAGTTCAGTTATTAGCCTTGAAAAACAAAAATCACATCTCCAAAGTTCCATTCATTCTGCATTCTTCCTGGACCTCATTTTCAGTGCTGGAGGCTACACTGGGGTCAAGTACTACCTAGGACTGCAGTAATGTTTAGTGTCACCCATATTGTGTTACCTGTGAGTGAGTGATCTCTCAATAAAAGTCTATAATAAGTTGAAAGAAATTGTAAGGACCAGGCAAAGGGAATTGAAGAGGAAAATAATACTACTTTTGATTTCTTTAAATTGAGTGAAAATAGTAGTTCTGTAGGAACATTTAACATCCATGGTCCAGTATAAGTTTTCATAAATATGGTTGAAGCTGAAAGTTGTAAGAAGATACATGTAGTAGATTCTAAAGTTCTCATTTCAAAATTTTGGAGTGCAATGTGGAGTGGAAGACATCTCTGGTTGGTCTCATTGATTCATTTGGAAAAAATAAACAAAACAAAACAAAAAATGGGCTTAATTTTTGTTTTGAAATCCCAGTTTTCTGTGGTCAAGAGAAATCATCTGTAGTTGAGTTGAGAGAATATCTGGCTTCCATGTGACATCATAGATCTGGTAGCCCTGGACAGTGCTCAAGTTGAGATGCATGAACTCTTATCTCATGACCTGACTTCTTCCAATTAGACCATTGCTTGTCAGTGTTCATATAGCCCCCAAGTGGACAGAATTCCTGAATTGAATCAAGCAGGCTTACACCTATGTACAGTTCGGTTTCATTCAGAAGTCTGTATGATCACATACCTGTGTTTTTGTGGGACTTCCTCAAATATGTTACCTCTAATGTCTCTGGCTACCATGTTTTTATTTGATGCTTCCTAGACAAGAAAAGGACCTCCTGTCCCACCTTTGCCTAAAGTTACCCCAACAAAAGAACTGAAGCAGGAGAACATCATTAATTTCTTTGAGGACAACTTTGTTCCAGAAATCAATGTGATGACACCTTCCCAGGTGAGTGCTCAGGGCAGCTGGGATGTCTATGAAAGTACCATAGTGAGAAGGAATTTCAGGGCAGCTGTAGAGAAAGTAGAAGACATTTGAGCCATTAATAAGATTTTGTCACTTGAGCTTGCTTTATTTGTGTAAAAAAAGATTATATGAACAATGTATAGAATTTGAATATTCTAACATTTATTGAGTATTTTGAAAGCCTAAAATGAAGAGTCACTGTCATCTTACCATTGTGACACAATCATGAATATACTCTGGCCTGTTTTCTTTCATTCTGTCTTTACTCCCTTGCAAATATATTGATTTCATATTTTAAAAATCAGGCAGCCCTAATGTTGCCACTTTATTTCAATGGTCATTTTTACATCACAATATTGTCTTTACAAAAGCATTGACCCTTACTATCCTATCATCTGGACTTACCAAACTCTGGCTCTTAGCTACATGTTTATTTCCCAATTGCATCAGCCTACACATTTGCTACTAGCCAGAGACATTTTCTGGTTTTCTACATTAACAATTGCACTCAGCATATTTTAGGGTAGCTTGTCCTTGTTCAGTTGCTTTTACCTGTGTCCACCCATAGAATCCTCACAATTCCATCACAAGTAGGGACTTTAGTCCTCAGGAAGCCTGTGTACTTAGCTGAGGACTTCCCTGTCTAGGAGATAAGGCTTCTTAAATGGTAAGAAGGTGGCACACAGAGTAGTTCAGAAGTAAAGATGAGGTTCAGAAGTGTTCTTGCTTTTTAAGTGTTTTTATTTGAAGTTTTCTGGTTCCCTTACAAGGACCCTCGTGGTGGGGAGAGGGATAATCAAGGTACTTTTGAAAATTACAGATGCCAGGAGAGTCCTGAAGTGCTCCTGGAAGCATTAACTCTTGGACGGAACAGGGTTGGTTAGGGGAGGGGAGGAGAAGTCCTTCAGGATAGAAGCTCAGCTGATTTTGAAATTAAAACTCACCAGAAACATAAGGCAGTCTAATGGGTGGGGGTGGGAGACATTATTAACATGTTTCATTTTAATTTAAGAGGGAGAAAGAAGAGAGATTCTGTTTTTTATTTTTGTTTTGTTTTATATGAAAGGCACCCTGGCTCCAGAAGCTGGATCACAGAGTATGAAATCCAATGTTTCCATTCACCAAATGGTCCCTGATTTCACATCAAGATATACAGAGATGTGAAATGGAGTTTATATTTCAGTTAGTCATTTTGGGTTATTACGTGAAAAAAAAATCTAATTTTATTTCAAATAGAAACTGCCTTTTTGGGGTTTTTTTGCAGTGTTTTTTAACTATTTCCTCAATTGCTTATCCTTCTGTGGCTGAAAGCAGCAGTTTAACACATGCTGCAATCTTTATTCTTGAGACCTCACTTGGAGAGATGCTGATTTGATCAGTTGGAAGTCTACATAGTCCAAATCAATGATGCTGAGCTGATTGTCCAAATCAGTGATGCTGAGCTGACTACTGCAGTGAATTAACAGATTCTGTCCTTGGAACTGTCTAGCCAAGCCAAGTTGTAAATGACTGCCCATTTACAACTACCCCACTTAAAACAGTTTTGCTTCAAGTGTTTCATGTAGAATTTTGGGCACTTACATGTTATGTGCTTATAATATTAGATGCATTGAAAGGACTATATCAGGGCTTATATTATAAACTAATGGATTGTATAAGCTGGGTAATCATGTTTTGGGCAGTGCACAGATAAATGGATAATAGAGGAAAAATAGCAAATTCTTGATGAAAAACATTGAAAAGTATTGAAAACTAGAAAGCTGAAAATTATTTGCAAAGATTTCCCTCTACATTAACACAGAATGATCCTTTTCAGAAGTGAGTCATCCTACATTTAGAAAATAGTTTATGGCTGAAAATGGCTATTTTTATCATGCACTTAATGGGAAAGAAAAACACTTGTGTTCATCCTGGCCAGATGCTGCAAATGTAAGAAGTAAAATGTTTCCTGTCTGATGGAAAAATCGTCTCAGCAGCAACACTTTCCCAGTTGTGTCCTTGGGACTGAGAACTCCAGCAAGCCTGCAGAGCCCTCTAATGGCCCAACCCTTAGCTGTAGCTCAGATCTTTCTGTGGGAAATGTCTTTTGTCCTGCTCTTGAGGACACTATGGAATGTTAGACCAAAATGCCTTCCTGATTTCCTAACGTTTTTGTTCACAAAAAATAAACTGCTGAAGGGCAGCTCATCCTTTCCTAAACGTTCCTCCCAAGAACTTAAACAGTAAAAAGTAAGCATGTGCATAGATCCTTTATTATGCTTTAATTTTGTATTAATTATTTGAGTATTTCATTTATAATTTGGTAATAATTCACTCCTCTATTTCCTCCAGGATCCACAGCACACTCCACCCTACTCACCCAACTCTGTGACAGTTGGTTCTTCCTCCTCATTCTCCTCTGCCTCTTCTGCTTCTCTTCCTCCGCCTCCTCTTCCTTCTCTCCTTTTTCTTCTTCTACAGGAACAGTTTGTGCTGCCATTAAATTCTTGGGCCCATGGCCTTCCACTAAAATGTGGTCAATCTACCAAAGAAAGAAAACTGACCTTCCCTGTCCCCAAAGCTGAAGCTGTCAATTACCGGTAGCTCCTCAACTAGGGGTGGGACTTTATGCATACACACCCTTTCCATGTTGAAATTTTGTCTGGCTTGAGCTTGCACAGGTCTTGTACATGCTATCACAATTACTGTGAGTTCATATGTAAAATTGCCCTGTTGTGTCCAGAAAAGGGTTTCCTTTGTAGTCACTTATCACTTCAGTATTCTACAGTTAGTTTCTAATTCTCTGTATGCTAACAAGTTGTGGGTCTCGATGTTAAGTGCCATCTACAACAAAAGGAAGTGTTTCTGACAAGGGCTAAGAGATGTCTTAATTTGTGGATATAAACATAGCTCGTTAGAATGTGGTTTAATCTACATCCATTTAAGAATAGCAGCAGCATGTTTTCCCATAGTCTCTCTGACCTGTACTGGCCCAATAATGGCATGAGCAAAAGGTTTTTAATTTGCATAGTAGACCTTAAATCCAATCAGAAAGTGATTGGTTACTCCCACAGTATTAATGCCACTGTTATACTAGTGGGTATTTTTATTTATTTATTTATTTATTTATTTATTTATTTATTTATTTATTTACTTACTTATATATTTATTACTATTATTTTTTTCTTATTTTACATATCAATCTCAATTCCCTCTTCCTCACTCCCTCCATTCTATGCTCTCCAACCCCCCTCCCATCCCACCTCCCCACTCCACAGGGAGAGTGATGCCTTCCAGGAGGGGGTCAACAAAATCTGTCAAGTCATTTAGAGTAGGGACTAGGCCCTCCCTCCTGTCTCTAGGTTAAGGGAGTATCCATTCCTCCATGAGGAATGTACTTTCAAAGTCCTTTCATGCATCAGGGATACATCCTGGTTCCACAGTCAGAGGTCCCTTAGACTGCCCAGGCCTTCTAACTGAGACCAACATTTAGGGGGTCTGAGTCAGTCCAATGCTGGTTTTCCAGCTATTAGTCTGGGGGTCCATGAGC
The DNA here is from genome assembly GCA_030556225.1 of Cricetiscus sungorus. Classification (NCBI taxonomy): domain Eukaryota; kingdom Metazoa; phylum Chordata; class Mammalia; order Rodentia; family Cricetidae; genus Cricetiscus; species Cricetiscus sungorus. Next base: position 2,368,960 of record JANBXA010000729.1, on the reverse strand, counting down.
TCCTCCTTGTTCAGTTCAGCTCTCTCTGTGGGTTTTTGTAGCCTGGTCTTGCCCCCATTTTCTTATCACTCCTCCCTCTCAGCAACTGGGTTCTAGGAGTTCAGCTCAGTGTTTAACTGTGTGTGTGTCTGCTTCTATTTCCATCAGCTACTAGATGAGGGCTCTGTGATAGCAGATAAGTTAGCCATCAATCTCACTATCAGGGAAGGGCATTTAAAGTAGCCTTTCCATTGTTGCTCAAATTGTTAGTTGGGGTCAGTCTTGTAGGTCTCTGAACATTTCTCTAGAGTCAGTTTTCTTTTCAAACCTATAATGGCTCCCTCTATTATTCTCTCTCCTCTCTCTCTCTCTCTCTCTCTCTCTCTCTCTCTCTCTCTCTCTCTCTCTCTCTCTCACTCACTCTCCCTCCCTCCTTTCTCATCTATTCCTCCCTTGACTCAATTGTCCTATCCCACATGCTTTCCTCTCCTCCCTTTCTCTTTCTCCTAGCCCCCTCTCCACTCACTACCCCCCCACTCCCAATATATTCAGGAGATCTTGTTCCTTTCCCCTTCTGTGAGGGACCTTGTATGAATCTTTTAGGTTCCTCCTTGTATCCTAGTTTCTCTGGTGGTATGAATTACAAGTTTTGCTCTATATCTAAAATCCATATATGAGTGAGTACATACAATGCCCCTTTTTTGTGACTAGATTACCTCACTTAGGGTGGTTCTTCAAGTTCCATCCATTTGCTTGCGAATTTCAAGATTCTTGATAGGCAGGCTTTTATTGTAAACTTCAGAATTCACAGATAAGTGGGTTGACATTTACTTTTTTCCCCCTCTCTTAGCATGTACTGCATCACAACAAAAATCAAAACAAACAATAAGACAAAAATAATAAGACAAAAAAATAACAAAATGAAACAAAAGCCACTGTTCAACCTACACACCCATATAAAACATGGAGTCTGTTTTGCATTGCCCTACTACTCATGAGCATAGACCCTGTAATAGAGAGTTGTTGATATACCCAGTGACAGTCCATTAGAGAAGCTCATTTTCCCTTTCGCTGTAGGCATCAAATGTAAATTGCTTCTTTGTTAGAGGAGAGTTTTATTCTCTTTCCTCTTCTCAGTGCTGGGACTTTATCTGTTTTAAACTATCCTGTGCATGCAGTCGCAGCTTCCATGAGTTCACATGTGTATACGTCCTGTTATTTCTAGAAAGATACTGATTTCTTGGGGTCATCTCTGACCACCTTTAGCTTTTACAATCTTTCTCCCTCCTCTTCCTTATAGATAGTTGTCTAGAATCTTATTGAGGGCTGAGTGCTTCAAAGTCTCTTACTCTTTGCTCATTTTCCAGTTGTGGACCTGTGTTAATTACCATCTACTGTAGGAAAAAAAGTTTCTCCAATGAAGGTTGAGTGAGATACTGATTTGGGGTATATCAATAAGTCATTAGTAGTCATTTTACTGTTGTGTTAATAATTTACTGTTGTGCAGAATAATAGTAGTAGGTTTCCCCCAGTAAGGTCCATGAACTAATCTCAGATCCTTCGCCTCCTTAGCAGTGTCAGGACAGATTCCATTTTATGGAGTGGTCCGTAAGTCCAATTTTTAACACGTGATTGGTTTCTTCCATAATATATGTGCCATGCAACTATTGCATCAGCATTTATGGCTATTATGGTTAGAATGCCAATGTTCATTCTTGAGAAGCACTAACCTCATCACATGCTATAAAAGAGGGACTCAGATGGGAGTCATATGAGACTGGGAGGATCTCCATCCAGTTCGTCTTTGTTATAGCTCATGCTGCCATGTGCAAGATTCTTAGAAGTATTACAGCAAAAGCCCCAGTTTGTCTTCCTTTAAGCTACCTTCTCAAGTGGTCTCCACTTCTTGAGAAGTGGATTTGGTAAAGTATTTTAAGAAATGAATATTTAAATGATATATCCATGGGAAACAAATCTATCCATATAATTAAGATCCTAACTGTTCACCAAAACAATAAAGCAGTCACATAGAAATACATAATATTTAGGTATACGTGCATAGAGTTCTAGTCCTCTCTTTCTCTCATTTATGTTCATAAACATGATTTAAACTGCTTCCCAGTTTACCTTGGGGACTTGATTTTAAATCCATCCACATCTGCCACCAGATTCTTCTCTAGGGGTCTTGACCCAGAGCCAGATTTTTGGTTTTTGTTTTTGTTTTTGTTTTTTTTTTTTTGTCTATATACATTGTTTCACTACTTGAAATGTACATGTCAGTAACGTTTTACTGTCAAGTTTCATGGGATTACATAACTCTGTCAATCTACTAGTCATAACAGAAGCTCATTCTAAGCAAAGGAGCCATCTATCTTCCTTGCCTTCTTTATCACTGCAGCTTTTATACTTAGTGATAACATAGATAAAGGTACTGTACAAAAGCCAGGATGTACTGAGCTCAGAATGACTTTGTTCAGCTGGCTTCTGAGAAAACAAAAACAAAATAACTAAGGAATCAGTTCCCTAGAAGGTTGAGTTCATTCTGTGTTGTCTTGCTAGAACACTGTAGGGCCCCTTAGTGTATGCAGGAATGTAAAGGAAATGTGACAATAAGAGGATGATGGTGTGTCAGTTAATAGGTAAGAAGATATGAATTTTATTATTCCTTTAAATCTATAATAAATGTCATGGGAAAAGCACTTGATAAAATCATTTTTAATGAGAGATTTGCTTCATTCTAAGATTGTGAATATAAATCATTTAAATCCTATCAGTATATTGTTGTTAATGCCAATGTTCAGGTTAACTGTAATACATCTGCAACCTTTTACTACATTTCCAATCTTGGTTAGATTTCCCCAGCCACTGCTTCCTCGTACATATTGATGCAATGCTACAACTCATTTTTTTTTTTTTAGAAATTTTCAATTTTTTTAAGTAAAAGGTATTGATATTTCATGAAGAATAACTCTTAATTGGACTTGTTCCTAAAAGCTTTGTCTTCTCTGCCTTCAACTTCCCTTTTGAGCTCCTCTGTTTTACTAGGAAGCTCTGTAGGCAAGCAAAGGCTTGGGATACAGTAAACATTCTTAACATGTATTGAAAGAATAGAAGAGGAAGGCAATCTCTAGAAGTAATACCAATGCCCTCATCAGTCTGTCTCACTTAAATAATGGGTTATGACTTAATACTGCCTATATGTATGTGTGTGCACTTGTGACATTAGATATTATAAGATTTTGTTTGGATGTAGGTGTTTTATATATAAATACGCTGTAGCTATAAATTGCAATATCCATTACCTCATATGATTTTTGAAGGCATATATATATATATGCTAAAAATGACATATAATTAACAATAAAAGTTTGTAAGATAAAGCAAAGCACAAGATAAAAATTAGAAAGTATAATTCAATTTCCAAGAAGTAATATTTTTAGTTACCCTGTTATTATACCATATTTTCTATCTATAAGTAGGGAAATAAAATCTAGTTTTGAAATTTTTATAGTTTTTTGTAAGTTATTGAATATTTTACTGCAAATATAGCAAGATAATCTTATGTCAGTTGAGTTGACCTTATCCTGATAAACATCAGGACCACTGCAAACATGCAGGTGTGTCAAAGCAGATGTAACTCTTCCTATTGGTGGTTGTTTTCATTAGTGAGTGTAATGTGTGTTAACATATATTATGGGGCACATATGTAAAATGTACAGGCTCCTAAGCACTGGCCTATATACACAGGTAAGAAATCACCAGTAGAGTAGATACAGTGAGTATATTTGTATGATTGTTAGTACGGTGATACTCTCAAGCTTCAGTTAGACATACAGTTTAGGTGTTTGGAGTGATACTGTTGAACCTTAGTATTGTTACTAGTTGGTACTGAGTATACAGGTTAATGACATCTATAAATTCTGATTCTCTTAACCCATAAATTTATTGTGTTTCTCTTTTAAGGATTTTTCTGATTTCACTGTGCCTTTATAGTTTACAATATTCAAATATTGACATTCTTTGCTTGGTGTAATCCTAAGTATTTTATACATTAGTACTATATAAATCATAGTTGAAAATTTTACTTTGTGGTTATTAATATTATATGTAAATGAAATTTTTATATATTAATGCTATGTCCTGAAGCCTTGAAAACTCAGTTCCTACAGTATTTTATGAATTCCATTGCCTTGTCTGTGTGCATCATAGCTTTCTGTGGGTAGTTTAATTCTTTCTTCCTTCTAACTTAGATATCATACCTTTCTTTATCTTGCTTTATTTCATTGGCTTCTATTATAATGTGGAATAGAAATGACAAAGCAGCCATATTTGTATTAGTCCTAGGTCAAAAGCTTGTAATAATTTGCTATTATACCTGTTGCTCAATGCAGTTTTTACAGAGGAGTATTTTTATGTTTTATAAGATGCTCTACTTCTTAGTATAATAATTCAAGTACTTAAAATGCAAATATGAGCATCAATCTGTTTATGTTGTTTTTTGTGTTAAGTTCTATCAAAATCTTGTATGATGTGAGTGCCTTTAGGAATGACTCTTGGGATTAATAGAGTAAAACCTGATACAATTTGAGCCAGAAGAATCAAGATACACATGCAGGCAGTCAAATGCCTATTATGAATATATAATTACAGTGGTTTTTTTATGTAGTCACAGATACTATGTCATTAATAATAATATCATATTCCTTTGTTCATATCTTCTGTACATATTATATACAGCACATCTATTGTCTTTGCTACTAAGTCATAATACATCTGTTTTATTCATAATAAGAATGAAGTTCAAAGAAGGTGACTTAATTAATTCTTGGTCTCTCTGTTTTCATCCTAGCTTCTTTCAAGTGGCTCATTAAGCTAAAGAGGAAGTAAAGTCCATGTTCTGTGGTCTAATCTTGTATGACCAACTTAGGAATTCCTAAGGGAATCTTTGTGATCCCTGCTTGAAATACATAAGTGATACAGAGTCTCATTAGCTGACTGGAAAGACACTGGGGTCAAGGGGACTTGACTAGAACCCTGCCTCTGCTTTGCAGTGTACCTGGAGAATCTAGAATACTGTTTGACCTTGTCCAATCAATTCTTTTACCTCCAAAAGAGCATATGAAGACATTCTCTTTCAGCTTTTTAGTAGTGATTACATCAAATGATTCAGGTAAAATGCAGTTTGGAGAATAGTTACTGTTTTAAATGATATAATAGTACCATTGTCACAGACTATATTGAAATGCATTAACATGGTGTACTATTGTCACATGCTGACCTCCTAGACTATCACCTGCTTAGCACACTTCTTGAGAACTTCATACATTGCTCATATCCAACCCCATAATTCCTCCCATATCCCCCCACTTACCACTCAAATTCATGTTTTCTCCTTTTTTGTGTGTCATATGTAACTAGTGTTGCCTATATGTACATAGATACAGTCCTACATCCTATGGTACCAGGGACCTCCTGCCTGAAGAAAACTGATCACTCCTCAGCAGCTATTGACTCCCTGTAGCTCTTTATCTAGGATGAAGCCCTGTGAACCCTTTTCTCATCCTCAATGGAATGTTGGCTGATATGGTCTTGTGCAATATTCATAGCTGTTGAAAGTTCATGAGTTCAACATACCAGTCCTGTCCAGAGAACACTAATTCGTAGTAGTAGTCTTTCTAGTTCTCTAGCTCTTGAGCTCTTTCTGTCCTCCCTTGCACAATGTTCTCTGGTCTTTTGCTGTAGGTGTTGTGTTATAGATATCACATTTGAGTTTGGGTACTTGTCAGTTACTTATTCTCTGCTGTAGTGGGATATTCACTGTGTCTGCTTCTGTGGCACTGACCACACCCATTGAGGGGTGGAGCCAGGGGTGGAAGTGACCTGTGGGACTTGGTCTTGGAAGGAGGCCAAGAAAGCTCTTTCTGGCAAGACACGGAGAGAGGAGCATCCAGTTCTAACTGCTGTGTTCATCTGTCTGTCTTGTGAGTTGTTTCTCCCTTAATAAACATCTATTCGGCCTATTTGTTTATCCTGACCCTTATTAAACCACAATACTCTGCATTTCAGTCTCTGTTAAAATAAGATCATCTGATAAGGGTTGCACTAATATATCGGTGTAAGGATTAGTAGTTAAAAGGTAATTTGATACTGCATCATTTATCAAATTGATAGTAGTAGGTCCTCCTCTAGAGTTTTTGACCTCTCTAGCTGTGACATCTTAGCTAGTTTTCTACACATACCTAGGCACAGATTCCCTACTATTCAGTGGGGCTTGGTACAACCAAATAGCTGTTGGCTGCCCCAAAATATCAGTGCTGCTATTACACCATTAAGCATCTCTTGTCAGACCATTATTGTCATGTTTGTAGTTCATGAGATTTATAGTTTATGATTATTGACAACCTTTCTTTCCTGGCAGCCTCTATTCTATAATCCATAAAGTATGATTGAAATTCCAAATTTGTTCAGGAAAACATTGTAATTAATGAGAAAAATGGGGTGGTAATGAGAATAGAGAAGATGAAGGATGATGAATAGGAGGAGGACAAAGAGGAGAATAACTGTGAGGAAGAGAAGAGGGAAAGGGAGAGGAGGAGGAAGAAATCAAAGAGTTGAGTAGGAGCAAAGAGATCAAAGAGCTGCTGATTTAGCACATTCCCACAGAGTTCTGGGTTTAATAGTGACAGACATTTCCCTGCAGAACTTATCCATCATAATGATTCAGAGCTGCTTTCCACATGCTGTCCAACTCTTCCATTATCTTGGTTTCTAGATTTGATTAGTAAATTTGTGTTCAATGGAAGCAAAGAGCTTGCTTTGTGTTACCTCTTTTTTCTAATAGTCTGTTTGCTATGTTGGAAACATGATAATTTTGAAGGAAAACCCTTTCCAAAATTCTGTAGGGGTCATTGTTAGAATTATAAAATATATATTATTTATTCCTTTTCACACATTTATATAGTATATTTGATGTTAGCCATCTCCAACATTTCCTCAACTCTTCCTAGACACCTCCTACCACTTCCTCATTCTAACTTTGTGTCCCCTCTTTCCAAAGGTCATGGTAATCTGTTTTAATACTTATTAACAAAAAAAGTGTTTTTGAGAAGAAAAATGTCTATGAAATTTAAAAAACATATGAGGAATAATGATGCTAAAAAATAGAAAGCTAAAGACCAATATTGAAGCATATAGATGAGATATATTGGGATATATATATATATATATGGATATATATATATATATATATATATATATATATATATATGGAAAGAAGCAACAGGGGCATACAGGGGCACATATATTATACATACATACATACATACATACATATATATATATATATGTGTGTGTGTGTGTGTTATACATTATATGACATGAAAGAAGAAGCAAAATTGTCTAGGAAAAGAAAGAAACTGGGAGTAGATGGGAGAAAGAGTAAGGCATATATGGTGAATATTGTCAAAGTATGCTTGATTCAAAAATTCAAAATATATTTATGAAAGCCTTCACAACCTACAATGAGCACACATAGCTAAAAACATAACAAAAGGGCTAAAAAATGTTTTAAGTGTGATTTAACTAAAAATGTTTACATTTTAAAATAATATGTAAGAACATGACAAAAATCTATCCCTCAATATTAAAAAAAAACCTTACCAAATATTGTATTAACCTAGATGATAAGAATGCATTGTTCATTTAGAAGGGGACACAGAGACTAATACACAAGCAACTTTCCTAAACAGCGAGTCAGGATGTTAAAGTGTTACCCTTACAACTCCCACCTGTTCATGCATTTCTGTATTCTGAAGTTTGTTTCTGTGACCAGTAATGAAAACAATTCACATTCTTCAAAACCTTTCAGCAAACACTTCAACCTTATGTTGCGCATGACCCACTGACATGACCTTTCAATTTCTCTACAACCAAATGTTCAAAAATGAAACATACCAAATATCAAAAACATGTTATTTGAATGTGTGAAGCTGCCCGCAATTCCTGTCACTGTGTATATTTTATGGAGATGTTGTCTTTATTTTACCCTTTACTTTGTACTTGAGCCGAGGTTTTCTTGTGTTCATTGACACTGGTGAACAGATTTTTTTTTTTTTTTTGGTTTTTCATGACAGGGTTTCTCTGTGTAGCTTTGGAGCCTGTCCTGGAATTCACTCTGTAGACCAGGCTAGCCTTGAACTCACAGAGATCTGCCTACCTCTCCCTCCCAAGTACTGAGACTAAAGGTCCCAACAATGCCAGGCTGTGAACAGGTGTTTATGCTTGGTATAGTCTTAAAGTATTATAATAGGATTTTCATTATGTGTCTTAGTAGCTTACTTGCTTTTCAACTTAAAAAAAAAAAAGAGAATTACAGGGTGGATGTTAAATTGTTTTCCTGTCATAACCCTAGTCCCAATAAACACACAGAGGCTTATATTACTTATAAATAAATGCTCAGCTGATAGCTCAGGCTAGTTACTATCTAACTATTAAATTTAAATGAACCCATATCTATTAATCTATGTATTGCCACATGGCTGGTTGCTTTATCTGTCCTGTAGCATGTCTTGTTTCCTAGGTGGCTGGCTGGTGTCTCCCTAACTTAACCATCCTTCTTCCCATCATTCTCAGTTTGGCTTTTCCACCTAACCCCTGCCCAACTACTAGCCTGTCAGTTTTTTATTAACCAACGAGAGTAATAAATATTCACAGTGTACAGAAGGATTATTCCACAGCAGCTGAGGAGTCAATTTGTGGAAATACTGGCTGGTATAACACTCTCTGTCTTGTTTCCCTTTTACCATTCTTCACACACACACACACACACACACACACACACACACACACACAGGGATGGATCGTATGATAACTAAATCTAGGAATGGAGTAGGAATTCCTGATGCAATTGAAGTCAAGAGTGCATTTCAGCTCAAGGTTTGAGAGACAATCTATCATGATAGGAAGGGGATGCTAGCAGGAACACAAGATGGCTGGTCACACTGAGTCCACACTTAAGAAAGAGAGGGAGGCTAGAAAGGGGACAGGCTATAAAACCTCAGAACCTCCTTCTAACATTTCCACATAATGTTACTATATTCTTCCACCAAAAGTGCCAGCAGGTGAGGACCACATGTCCACACACTTGAGAATCTGGGGCACATTTCATGGGAACCACAAGGAGGATGAGAGAGGTGAGATGGCAGGATTCATTGGTTGCTGCCTATGTCTTAGCTTCATAGAGATGTACCACTAAAATGGGTTATAATAATAGGTTCAGGTCTCAGTAAAGTAGTTTTGGGTTTTTAAAATCTGTGTAATTTTCTGATTTGGCATTGTTTGATATATCAAAAAAGGATATTTTTTTTTTTTTTACTTGTGTGGCTTTCGGATACCTCCCCTTGAAGGGAAATCTAGCCTGGGGCATGTTCCAGGAAGATGGGTTATGCATGACTTTATCAGTGCATCGCATGAAACACTGATATGGCCAGGGGCATTTCAGTGAGACATCCCACCTGGCCTATTCTATGAACTCCTACCCATCTGTCTCAACAGAATGAAGTCCTGGAGGCAAAGAAGGAGGAGACTTTGCTGGATCTGGACTTTGACCCTTTCAAGCCTGATGTGGTTCCTGCAGGTTCTGCTACAGCAACCCACTCACCCATGTCTCAGGTATAAAGTGAGCGAGGAATGTTAGGATGACAAACCTTAATTAATGACTATGCCGAGCTACCTGCTGATCTCTGTGCCATTCGGTTGATGATTATCTATTTTTCTTATTGGTTAAAAATAGTTTCCATGTGTAAGGTATAGTATGAGACTTCATTAGTACCAAATGTATTTATTACTCTGTGCCATTAGCCTTCTCTTGCCACAGAGCTGTTTGCCTCAGAGTCATGTTTCACAGGGTAGTTATCAGCGCCTCGCTTCTCTCAGATGAGTGTAGGTTCTGACAACACATCTCATGCCTTCCTAAACAAAGATCATCTCGTTTCCTATGTTCATTAATTCCTTTCTCATACTTTATAAGCTCAGTTTTATTTGATTAACCATCAGACGCCGACAGAAACATGTTTGCAGTCTGGATAGTTCTGAGCTTGAAGCTGCACTCCTTTCCATCTTGCAGAACTCTGCCCCGATTCCTGGTCCAGAGTGGATGAGGAGTGCCTTGTTTCTTGTGCTCCTTCTTGCACATCACTTCCTCACGCTCTCCTCTTCCAGGGGTTATTGTGATAAGTTTCCTTGTCAGAAGGATCCTTGCATTGGGTGTGTGTACCTGTGGATGTGTGGGTGATAACTTCTGGTGGTTAGTGTATAATTGCTGATTCTTATGGAAGGAAGTCATCACAAAATTGGATGAAACAATGAAATGTGGTGGTACATACCTGCGTGCCACTCCTCAGGAGGATGCTGTAGGAGGATTGAAAGTGCAGAACCAGCCTGAGTTACACTGTCTCAAACCAAAACACACATCAGCACTATTGACATTAAGTAAGTGTGTTGGGAGAAGGAGGGCAGTCACATTTGAGAAAGTCCAAGATTCACGAAAATACTGCAAATTGAAACTAAAATGTATTACATACATCAGTTGGGAATTAATTGGCTAGTCCTGTTGACTTGAGTCATTATAGCTAACTCCTTCCCAAAGAGTACAAATACCCAATGTGCATAGTCTTCCTGAGGAGTGCAAATGTCCAGTGTACACAGTCTACCCAAGCAGTGCAAATGTCCATTGGACACAATCTTCCAGAGGAGTGCAAATGCCCGATGGACATAGTCTTCTTGCTGATCTGTGCCCTGCTAAGATGACATGGCTCCTGAAGGCCTATTTGTTGTAAATGGGACAAGTAATACCCTAATGTGACACTGGGTGTGGAGTTATGGGAGACAAATACAACTAACCATATGGGTGCTTTGCAAATAAAGAGGATCTTTTAGAGGCTGTCTCTAAACTCTTCTAGGAGAATCACAATGTACATAAATTACCACAATTAGGACAGGCTCCATGTCCCTGCAGTCTTCCTTCCTGCCAGGCAGAAAACAATTCTGTATCTCATGTCTCTAAAGAAGACTACACATTTGTCTCTCCCCTCTAAGGAGAAAAGTCAGGTTGAAGGAGACTGCAAGAGGCTATCAGGTTCTGAGATGCCCTTTCCCCTTCACTCAGAGTCATTTCCTTTTTCTACCACTGAGAACTTGTTGTCAGCTGATATTCTAGATGCCATGGAACAATTTATCTCATGACCCCTGCACTGCTCACATAAGCTAGCATATCCTTTAAGGATGTGGGGCAGTGATGCACTCAATGTTTAGGTATTGCTTCCTCCTTTGAAGAAAATTACTGCCACTGTCCACACTTACAGAAACTTGTACTATATCACTTTTATTATCTGTTTCTGTCAAGGGTCTATAGTGAGAGGAACCACCAGGATAGTCAGGAAATGCATATCAGACACAAAGGCATTTGCAGATACAAATCAGGGCCATTTTCAAAGGAGCTCTTCTCTCCTGTCTTCACTGTTCTCTGAGTGGTGCAACCAAAAGACTATCCAAGCTGCACAGAGATAAAGTTGGAATGGGCTAGACTGTGTAGTGAACACTGGTCAGCACCACAGGGCCTGACTTTCTATGGCACAAAATTTGTATCAGGCAACTATAGCCCCTGGAAACTCATTCAAAGCAAATGTCTTCCTAGTTTTCTGATTACCTTTAGCACATCCAAACAAGTGCTATGTAGCTATGTAGCCAAACAAACAATGTAGCCTGAATCACAAAGGCATAAGTATAAAGCAATGTGACTTTAGCAATTTCCAGTCTTAAGGAGAAAGGGGGGATGCTGTAACTATCTAGATTGCTTCATAGGTCAGCAGGGTTTATAATTAAAATATCAAAATATCAGTAGTGAGTGCACATCAGGCTTGCCATTAATGTTTTTTAATGGGTACCTACTGATGTACATGATTGCCAGTTAATCTGTGTGTTCTTTAACCCACTATATTGGAACATATTTAAGGATCTGTTTGCTGTCAAACTGACCATAATATATATTCTTGAGATAGTAGGGAGAGGCAAGCACATTATTTAAAGATTAAAGTCTGCATTTCTCCAATGATGTGATAACCCCTAGTGTTGGAAAACATTTTGCTTTAATGATGTGTGAATATTGAAGTACCATGCTCATTGTAAATCACACTCAGTACTGAGCAAGCTCCTATAAAAGCAAAAGGCAGATTGATTAGTTCCATGCTGCTGTCATGATATCTACATGTGGGTAAAGTCAAATTCAGTAAAGTTATGTAAATTTAAATTTTGGTTCGGCTAGACTAGGCACATGTGATGAGTGCCTACCAAAATAAGCAACAGAAATGAAGTGTTTCTGTTATCAAAAACAGGGCTGGGGAGGAATGCTGCTCTAAATGCTCACAAATGTTTGTACATCATGACTCTCTGGCCTCTTTAATTTTATCACTAACTATATGGACTTTTGATGGGTGATGTTATTCTGTAAATATGTTTCTCATACTGGTTAATTAATAAAGCCTGTGGCCAATAGAAAAGGAAGATAGGAGGGTCTAAGAAACTAGGAGGAAGGAGGAAGTAGGAGGGAGGAATCAAGATGTAGACCAGGGAGGAAGGAAGACGCCAGTCGCGGCTCCCTGATAAGATGAGCTACGTGGAAATACTGAGATAAGTAGAAATGGGTTAATAATTAAGACAGAGCTAGCCCATAAACAATAATGGTAACTGGCCAACAGGATTGTACCATATACAGAGTCTCTGAGTGTTATTTGGGGCTCACGTGGTGGCGGGACCATGGCTGCAGGACCTGGAGGCCGGCGGGTAGGAAAAACCTGCCCTAACAGACTTTTACTTACAGTGTTTTTGTTTGTTTGTTTGTTTGTTTGCTTGCTTGCTTTTAGACATTGCCCTGGGACTTATGGACGGTAAGGCACCTAAAAACTAATTTCACATATTTTGATTTATGAAAATTTGGAAACCTCAATATAATTTTTCCCTTGTGAGAAAAAGAAAACTCAAACACTTAATGATAATGTATTTCCCAAGAAAAATACTTGAAAGTTGTGAGCATCCCCCAAAGCTGGAAAACCTACTACAGAAACTTGTGTCAGTGGTCCACATTGTTAAATTTGTGGTATTCAAGGCAATAGCATTATATTCTTTATGTCTTCCTGTGGAATGATTAGCAAAAGAGCTGTCGTAGTGGAAGACATACACACAGGTGGATCAAAACACACAGTGTGGGTGAGAAAATGGGAGGTTATGGGAAATATTTGTCATCATTATATTTAATTAAGTTTGGTTGAAACATTTGAAAAATTTGACCTAGACAGTGTGGATTTGAGTTCAGGCCCTAATATTTACAATCTTGTAAATTTAATCAATTTCTAAAATTCTCTAAGCCTCAGCTTTTCTCATCTATAAAATAAAGGTAATGATACCTACTTCAAAGTGTTGTGAGAGGATTTAGTAAGATATGTGTATGGTATTTATCCCAGTATGTGATAGCTATCAAGAAAAGGTAGCTACAATTATCATGTTATTTTATAAAGCTAATCTGATGTGCAAGATTGAGTATTTTCAGAATTTAGACTTGGTTGGGAGAGATGACCAGAGCTTGTGGTGTTCATTATCATTGCAAAATTGGGAGACTGGTGACACCCATACAAAGCCTGACAGTTCCTTAGGGCGGGGTCTTCATCTTTAAAACTCTGGTTGTGAATTCTACTTGAGTTTAGTAAATTGCAACAGACACAGTTAATAGATTTAGCTGTTGTTTGTGGACACACTCTTTAGAAGTGATATTTCTACTTGTTTCCTAAAAGTAAAAGAATGTTCACCGTCTTCCCAGAGTTTATGTTCCACTTTTTAGGATCCTTGAAAGAGATAAAGATCACATATAATAGTGTTGGTTGAAGCCACACATGACTTAAGTCATTTACACAGAATTAGTTTTACTCGTATACTTACAAATGGGGGAGGTGGGTTGATAGGCAGAGCACAAGAATTATAACTTAAACTTTGTGTTACTTTTATTGTTGACTATGAGAATAATAGTAATCTTGGTTATCCCAAAATTCATAACATGAATTAGGACTGTAACACATTTTCTTCCCTCTCTAAAACAGAGTGTGGTGAGGGCAAATGTACCTTCTAGAAGAATCTTTCCACTGCTTCAGATGACAGATTTACTAGGAATAGTAGTCATAATAAAAATATATGAGATAGTGGCTTTCTGAGCATACCGCCCATAATTCTTAGTCCTATCTATTCTACAGGGTATTTTTCTTGTGAGAAGAAAATGGTTTCTAGATTGAGGGAAGACTTAAGAGAATTCTCAAGTTAATATAAATTCACTTTCCACCCAGGACATTACTCAAAGATAGACCCTAGTAAAAAAAAAAAAAAAAAAATGAGTTTGCCATTTTGTCCCAGTGTTCTTACAGAACATGTGATATGGAGTAATTTCTTGACCTCTACTCTTGAGAGCATTTGGTGTTCTGAGACTTGCATATTCATTTGGATTTTCATTTCATGGTTTTCTAAGGTGGAAATTGTGAACTAGCCACAAACATCCTCACTGATACTAGAAAATGGCATGGGCTCTTTTTGTTTCATTTAAGCCTCTTCCACAATTGTCTTGAAAAAAAATTCAGAACAAAATCATTCCTTTAACAAAAAAGTGCTAAATTTTAATTCCTGGACAATAAAATACTACAGCATTCATAACAGTGTTTTCCCTGAACAGTACGAGACTTCAGCCACTAAAATGTTTCTCATTCTTTACTTTTTTTCTCCCCCCTTTCCCCTTACAGACAAATACTGATTTGGTACAACCGGTAGGTTGATTTTTATAAGATTCTGGATTTAAAAAATACCTAATATCATTATACATATGGCATTTGTTTTTGGTAGAATTACTTTTCTCCATGGCATTGCCAGTCCTAGACTTGACTTGAAGCCAATTAACTCAAGTACTTTCTGTTTTGCTTTACTGGTACTACACTACTGAAGAGCTGTATGTTTTTCATCAAATATCTCATGGTCTGTTTCATCTTTTTTTCCCCTTTTCTTTTCTACATACTTTAAAGACTGACTCTTCAAAAAGTCTTTCTATGTGTAACCTCATCATAGAGGAAACTCACGACAATAGGTTGGCTGAAGAGCTTCAAAGATCTGAAAATTTAGGTGCATTTACTTGGGGCCCTCATGCTAGTGTCAGCCAGGAGATGACCCCAAGTGGGTCTCCAGAAGACATTGTCTTTCTCTCTGAAGCAGAGCAAGACATGAGATTATCTACTGGAATGCTTTCTTCTTTTGACTATTCTACTATAGCTGAACAGGGTGAGGATACCCTGGGGCCAGCCCCTCCAGCTAGCAATGAGCAGCTGTTCTCAGAGCATGTGCCTGGGGCTGGAGTTGCTATTACTTCATGCGTGGAGATGGACCAGCCATATGCAGTACTTGACTCAGAGAAGCCAGCCATGGGAAATGTTGACCTGCTCAAAAAAGGTCATGAAGAAGCTAAAATAGCAGATGAAGAAATAAAACAGAAACAGAAGTTAGAAGATCCTATGTGGGAATGTGGGAACACAAATCAAAAGGTAGACACTGGAGTTGTTGATATCAAGGCAATAGAAGATACTGGGGTATTTGAGGAGAAAGTGTGTGACAATCTAGGAAACAGAACACTACATCATCTCAAAAACCCAGCAGAACAAGGCCAGGAGACCTTCAAAAAGAGTGAAGTGGGGAGTAGAAAAGATCTAAGGGTGAGATGTGAACAAAGACTAAAAACCTATAAAAATTATTTTGAGGAAGCTGATCTATTAGAAAAAGGCATGGAAAGGATATATGTGACAGATAAATCTGGTGACAGAATTCAATGGTTCTCTGAAGAGATTCAAGGTATAATCAATCATCATAGAAATGTAGACGACTCTGAAGCTACATCTGTCAGTCACACAGGGATGTGTAATCTGCCTCTCCAGATGGACCCTGTGTCCATTATTAAAGATTTGAGCATTGAGGAATGGGATTCAACTAGAATAGAGACAGGGAAACATTCAATAGGCTCTCACAATCATTCTATAAAGCTGCATCCAGCACAAGGAGGTGCAGGTGTAGAAATTCAGTGTGGCATTGCAATCAGTGATCAAGAGGTCGGAGGATTTAAGAGTCAGGCTATTGTTTTGTCAATTGATTATGATGTGACAGGTGAGTCTAACACTGACCCTAACTGTTCTCTGGGATTTCTTGCAAGCAGAAAAGGGCAGTGTTCATATAAAGGAAAAGATTCATCAGTAAAGGGCTCTGCAAGTATAGTGCCTGCAAACTGTAGTCATGCCATTAAATTGCCAAGAACTACAAAGACAGATTCTTGGGGAACAGATCCAGGTCATATCTGGCAGCCACACTTGAATTCAGGAGTAAGCAATGTGGATAGAGTGGGAGTCTCTGGTACTCCAGATGGCCAAGCAAGTAGACTTTCCAGTTGGCAGGAATCTAATATCCACTGGTCTATCAGAGATATAGAGGGTTTATATAAATGCTGGGGACATTTAGTAGAAAGCAAGAAGGGACTGGAGGTGGACATACTAACAGATGTATGTGAGAAACATACCAGAGCTAGTAGCTTGCATCAACGCCAGGAGGCCACTGGGCCATTGGTTCAGGGAACCTCCTGGAACACTACCATGGAGAGTCATGATAGTCCCCAAGACAATGACATCAACAACTCAGATTTATCTGAAGATGAAATTGCTAACCAGAGATATGGATTGTTGTACCAAGAAATAGAGGCTGATAAAGATGAGGTACTTGCCCTAGAATGTAGCATAGACTAGATGGACTTCCTTAGGTTCTGTTTTTTCCTTATGTCTGTCACCAACTTCATTCTCCATCACTGACCTCCTTGACAGATGTACCTCTTGAAACCTATGTAAACCAAACACAAACAGGTTGACAAAAAAAAACAAAAACAAAAACAAAACAAAACAAAACAAAACATAAAACCCCAGCAATACCAAAAAGCTACATAATGATTATGCTGGGAAGTAATGGAGTCATTCTTATTATTCCTCATTTTTACTGTCTCCCCCCACCCCCGTGCCCCAATTTGGACACTAGAATGTGCTAAAGCATGAGCAACAGAGACTTACTGTTGCTAATGTGACTCCACTCTGATAAAAACACATGAAATGTTTCTACCTAGGTTCATTAAAACTATAGTGTCTTAGTTGCTGTTCTTTAAAGTCATGCATATGAATGACCTAAAAGAGCCATTAACTTCCATGGTTCTTGGCTAGAATCATTTTCTCATTATTGAGAAAGTCAATGTTGGTGAACACTGAACCGTGTACCAGCGACAATTGTAAAGCTATCTTTCATTTTTTTGTCAGCCTATTTATAATAATACAGCATAGCTTTTTGTAGTTCCTAAGCACTTTCAAGCAAAGTTAAGCTGTTGTATTATTTTTGAATTTGTGTGTAGTAGTTACTCTCCAGCTTGTCTAATGGATAGTCACTCATTTTATGAAAGTTTTGGGAAAAATCACACCTGTTTTCCATTTCTTTTAGGCTTCTGGAGGTTCATTTAATGGCTTCACCCAGGTAAGGAGAATGTTTCCTTTACAAGAGCCAACTGCTGAGACTGTTTGATTCTTTTCTGTATGAGTTTTGTGTCACCAGTCTAGTAAAATTATGAAGAGCATCAGTACTAAATTTGATCTCACTACTTACAACTTGAGTAATGGAGACAGCATTGTGGCATTCATTGTTGTGATTAAATGAGCTGTGCCTGCAGTGCCATTAACCCAGTGACCCAATTTGTGCTAAGTGCTCCATAATGCTTTACCAATATTTCTACTAGTCCTTAGAAGTAATTCCAATTGGAAAGTTCCTCTAGACTTGGCTACTAGAAAATAGCAGATTTGATTATTTTTACTAAGATGATGGATATTAGAGATGATGATTTTTAAGAGCTCTGTCTAAAATGTCATAGTGAGCCACACCATGTATCTTTAGTGAATCTCCAGATAAGAGACATCTGAAAATCGAGAACCACACTCCAGCTGTGGCCAAGAAAGCAGTGATTCCTGGATGTTCTGCCAGCCCAGATTTATGTTTAGAATAACTCATGTTATTACTTGGTATTTCTTAAATGATTTGAACAGAGGACTTTCATAAACATTAAAATATCTTTATTGATTCAACAGACAATTACTAGTTTAGGTAGCTGTTTACAATTTTCTCCCTCTTTTCTGCCCCAGGACACTTCATTATTCACCATGCAGGCAGATCAGAATATGGTAGGTGGCTTGGTAAGTTGATGTGATTGGATTTGGGGATGGTTGATAGTTATCATGGGATATTTGGAAAGTTAGTTGGTCACACTAACTTCTCTGGACTTTTAACATATAGAATATTATTTGTATAGCTCCCTATTTTCAGAAAAACAGAAAGAAAACCATCTGTAAAACCCAACTTTGAACTTGTTTCCTGCTGGCACAATGACACAAGCAAAATCCAGGTTCTTGTGATACTTACTTATGGAATACAGTGAATCCACCAAAGTCTCTATGTGACTATAACTTAAGCTATGGGATTGAAAATGAGTTTGTCTCAAGAATTTGTGCTTCAACTTATAGATCATTGCCTTTCACTTGAATTTAGAGCTACTGATTTCTCATCTCATCTCTTCAGTTTTTTATTTTTTAAGTTCTAGAGAGAAGCATTTGTACAGGCCAGCTGCTGCTGCTGCTGCTGATATCTGAGGGGAATGATTAGGAAGGAGAAAGAGGTCCCCAGGGGAATCAAGGTTTTTAGAAGGTGGAAGTTGCAGTTATCATAGGAAGCCTTTTGACAGCTTCCCAATCGAACTGATTGATGAGACCTTTAAAGATGTCATTGTGTATTTACCCTGCAGTATGGAGAGTATGTGCATGCTGAGGACTGAAGGGGCTATCAGCGTTGCTATGGTTTTTCTATAGGAATACTATTGCAATTATCTTAGCTACCATATTTCACAACAGAAGTTTGGAATGGAATTCATATACACATAAATAAATTCAATTTTGAGAAAGTTGTCTAAAAGTTAATTTTGGTAATATTCTGCTATCTTATCAATGGACTATCATACTTTCTGCTTTTTGCCCAAACAAGTGGAAGACAGAGTCTAGATTTTTTTTCTTCAAGTATATGATAATGAAACCAGATAAACTCAGTCTGTATGCTCATTGATCATTCTTAGCCTTGATGATAGAACTTGGATAGTGAACAGTTAGGGAAAACTCAAAAAT
Organism: Cricetiscus sungorus; assembly: GCA_030556225.1. Classification (NCBI taxonomy): domain Eukaryota; kingdom Metazoa; phylum Chordata; class Mammalia; order Rodentia; family Cricetidae; genus Cricetiscus; species Cricetiscus sungorus. The sequence goes on along the minus strand of JANBXA010000729.1, from coordinate 2,349,665 downwards.
CCATAAATAAAATAGAGACTTATTGGTCATGATTAAATTTATAGCCATTACATCAATACACAAAGTTCAAGCTCAGAATTTTGACCTTTCAGTACCCTGAGTACCTTCATACTGCACATTAGTTGTGTTAAGACTTCTAGGCTTTCCCTACAGTCCTCTCCACATATATTTTCCTGAGCAGGCATCACACTTCCTCTCTCCTGAGGAACACAGATTGTCATACCCAGAATTTCAAATGCTACTAAAATTCTTGCTACGAGGCAGTAGGTAATCGCCATGCATGGTAATGGTAATTTATAACTATCACTAAATTTTCACTATGCAGCATCTCAGGAGCATCAGAAGGCCCAACACTGGATTCCTTGACTGTGCTGAGCAAAGGGGTCTGAAGTTAGTATTCAGCTGTCCATCTCCTGGTTCATATCTCGTGGACCACAGAACATCAATATGGAGCAGTTGAAAAACATTTTAAGTCTTTACACCTTGTCCGTAGTTTCCCCTAAGTCCTTTTCAGTCTGTCATAAATAGCTCTTCTAAACCTAAAAATAAAAAACAACAACAAAAAAACCCCAAAAAACAAACAGTACTAGAAGGCAAATATCATATTGGCTTATGAATAGAATCTTGACTCTTCAACCCCATCTCAACCTCTATATTGACTGGCTTAATCTCATCAGAAAGGGGTCTCAGAATATGTGTTCTGAGACTACACAGCCAGCTTCATTCTGAAGAATTTTAATTCTGAAGAATCATTTCTAATGCTCAAAAAATAGGTATAGCGTGTTCCCAGTCCATTAACATCTGTCAAGGTAGATTCCTTGTAGGAACAACAACAAAAACAGTTGAAGTGGAGCCCAATTCTCATAAGGCTTCAGAGTTTCCCATAAGATTTTTTTCCACAAATGAACTTCTTTGGTATATTATTAGAAAATATTTATAATTTCATATTTCAGAGGGATACAAGAGTGACCTACCTGTAAGTCTAATTTGAATGCTGGAGTTTATGCAGAATGTGTTTCATATTTGCTCATTAATAGTAAACTACAATTGACCCCTAGAACTTATGTCATAACCACAGTAGTTGAACTCAGTGAACATGTGTAGCTTGTGAGAAAATGGTAATCCAATATCTTTCATTCTATACAGTACCACTTATTAATTTTAATATGGAGACACTGTTAGACTCATGCATAAAATGACCCTCATCATTTTTTGTTAAATAAAGTTTCAGAATTTCCCCCAGACAGCTAGAAATCCAAGCCAATGATACAAACATTGTTCTATGTTTTCAGTTATCTTTGCATCTTTAAAGTGCACAATATCTTTGTTATTTTTATGTGAGTTGTATATCAAACCTTCTCTTGGCTCCTCTTTGGCTTCAGACTTCCTCCAGAGCAGACTCAGCTGGCCAGGAAAGAACATCATAAATATTGTAAAACCCAGTAAAAATGTTTAAATCTTTGCACACTTGTCTACAAAAGTATCTTTTTATTTTCTTATGCCTTTTGAAAATACCAGGTATGTGGTCACAGAGAGTGACTTGGTGAAGGCCATAAGAGAATCAGTTTTTCTGTTTCTTCAGCACCAAGTGAGTCATTATTTTGGAAGAGTTACTCCAATACTTTTCCATGAAATTCATTGTGTCTGATGAGTTAATTATATATACAAGAAAAAGAAAAGGTTTTGAGTTAAGAAATGCCAGATACCTGATTAGGCATGTAACAGGTATTGGGGGCTGATTATATATAGTAGTCTCATGCTGACAACAGCATCTCATCTTGCCCTAGCAACTTAAAATTTCTCAACCTGTGGATCATGACCCCTTTGGGTGTCACATATTAGATATCCTACATATCAGATATGATTTATAACAGTAGCAAAATTCCAGTTATAAAGTAGAAGCAATATGGTTGGAGGTTACCACAACATGAGCAACTATATTATAAGGTTGCGAACTACTAGTTTAAAGGGTCTACTTGAGACCATGGGGAAGATGTCCTATTATTCATTAAGGAATTACTTTGATACATTAAATAAATTGATTGCTATAGATTTTTTTAAATGCAGGGAATAAATGACTGAATCAGAATCTCAAACAAGACAACAAAGATTCTGGAATTAATGGAGCAGCCAGGTGGCGGAGCCTGCTCTCCCAGCTTTGGGAATGATCCACTCTGCTAAATAAATACCTTTTAAAGTGCATACTAGAATGATCCCTCCATTTTTAGTGTAATATATGCTTTACACAGAAAGATCACAGAACTATGTGTTCTGTAGGTTCTTCTTCCTTTCACTCCTTCTACCTAGCAAATGGTGGACCTTCTGGAGACTTAATCTCTCTCTCTCTCTCTCTCTCTCTCCCTCTCTCTCTCTCTCTCTCTCTCTCTCTCTCTCTCTCTCTCTCTCTCTCTCTCTTCTCTCTCTTCTCTCTCCACTCCCCTTCTCCACACAGAAGAATTATTTCAGGTTCTATACAGGCTGTAGATATGTAGATAAACTGTTACAGGTGAATACAGTGGTAGGTCTTTGCCCGCCTTAAGGAAATAGTTGTGGAGCCTGTTCAAAAGTAGCTCCTCACGATCTCACTCCTCACTGCCCAACTCCTTATGATCCAACTCCTCCCGATCCCACTCCTCACGATTCCACTCCTTGACTATTCAGTTCTGCAAGGTCCCCTGATATCAGATGAGAAAATTTATTTTTCTATGATGGCTTTAACAACATTGCTGCCTGCTCTGAATGATGATGAAATTCGGGATTCTCCAGCATTCTTCAGTTTCGCCTGTCATGTGTTGAATCTTCTTGTTTCCTTCTTACCCACAACTTAAGGCGGAAGCTGAGCAACCTGTATCCATGGAGCCCCAAGGGGAGGAGCCTCCTGCCACCACTGCTGTACCTGCTGCCGGACTGGACCTTGGACTGGAGATGGAGGAACCAAAGGAAGATGCAGTGGTGAGCTGACTCCCTGCCCCCTCCATCCACTCTGTTGCTTCCATCCAGCTTCTCCCATGATCCTTTGTACCAATTCCAGTCCAAGCTTCAGCTGGGCTAAGGAATCTTCTTATTTGTCATGGTTCCCAAGACCAAAGAGCCTTCTCCAGTTTCACAGTAAAATCCCATTTCCCTGATGATATTATTATTATTATTATTATTATTATTATTATTATTATTATTTCAGATTAAACCTAAGAACAGAATTTATGGATTAGGGAAACTGTCGTGTAGTCATAGGTGTGGCTCTGCGAAAACTGTGCCTCGATTCTTTCTGATGCACTCCTTTTGTCAGTTGAGAAGCTGCAAGATGTGGAGAGAATCAAACCTATTTCTATGTACTACCTGAGACAGCTGGAAATGTATTGTAATTGGGGATCAAATTGCCCAAGTGAAATAAAAAGATAACTTGGTTGGTCATGTCTGGGTGTTACTGGCAGTTGGGTATGGACAGTGTCTCCAGGTTCTTGGCCTCTTATCCAAAACAATAAAAAATGTCTCATGCAGACATGCAAAAGAAACAAGATAAAATTATTGGGAGCAAAATGATAGTTCAGATTAAGGAGAGATGAACTGACAGTGTTGACAGTGGGACACATGAAGGAATATACTCAAGGGTCCTGATTATGCTTTCTCTATAGAATTCAATAGAAGGATGGTCTGGCTACTGTAGCTTGAGTGCTTCTCATTCTGATTGATAAATTAGGTTATGTCATCAATTCTCTGCTATGAATGTCCTTTCCCACAGTACATCTGATTTAATCATATACATGGCTAATTATGCATAGGCATAAAATGGTCCCTAAAGGAGAATATAGTTCTGCCTTACTACTTAGGCAGTAAAACTAGTTCCAGCTGGATTGGCCCTTCTAATCTTAATACCCACACATGTTTGAATTCACTTGAATAGTAACTGTATTATGTGATTGTTACACACACATATTAAGGGGTAAGGAAACTTACATCTTTATTCAGAAATGGGAACATGTGTTGCCTGGTGCAAATGAGAGGTTACGGGTTTTAGATGCATTGTTTGGAGAAGAGTGATTATATACACACTATGTGCAGGTGAGGAATGTGCATCTGCATTATTGCAGATGGGGAGGAAGGGGTTTCATAACTCAAGACCAAATGGATGCCCGTGGTCACTAACCTATCTCCTATCCTTGCTTGCCATATATGTATTGATTATTTGTGGTTTTGGTTTCATACATTGTTGAACCTAGGGTGTATATTTTAGACTTGTGAATATATAAAGATTTCTTCTTTACAAATTTTTTCTTCAAAATCCAGTCTGTGCAGATCTTGAATCTACAGGGGATCTTAAGAATACATTTTGTGCTGGGTTGGAGATCCACCTGACTTCTTAGATACTTGTTCTTACCCTGATGCACACAGCTGTGAGGAAGACTCACACTGCAAACAGGAATAAATGCCAACATTCAGGGACCTCATAGACAGCAAAATGCCCATGAATGTATAGAAAGTTGAAAAAAATTCTCTCAAAAATTTTACTGTTTACTATAACCTTCACAGAACAGACACGGATGAAAAACCAATTTCCTCCTTGATAAAATGCTATTTTCTGGACTGCATACTACATAAATGAAGGTTATAGTAAATGTTTTTTATTCCTATGGTTACTTTACTAAGAAAAATATAGGTTATCTGTCAACTCAACAATTTACTAATAAAAAGAAAAACCAAATGTAGGGTATGATAGTAATAGAGAATACCAATTAAGTCTAATTTAAGAAAATTGGGGCTAAGGAGGCTCAGAGGTCAACAGCATTTGGTATTCTTGCAGAGGACCTGGGTTCAGTTCTTAGTGGCTTACAACCTTCTTTAAATTCTAGTTCCAGGGACTTTATCACCATCCTGTGGCTTCTGTAGACACCAGGCACACTGGTAGTGTCCATACATGCGTACATGCAAAATACTCATACACATAAATTAAGACTAAATAAATATTTAAATAAAATTTAAAATCAATTAAAGAAAACTTTAATATTGTCCATTTGAAAATTCAGAGTGGGACTATGTCTTGCAGAAAAATAAGAAGTGTGGTTAGCTAGCTGAACCCCCTTCTAGAAGTTTCTGTTGCTTCTGTGAACTTCTAGTCACCCCCAAATTTTCTGGTGGGCATATGGTTTTCTTATGACATTAAGTTTTGACCGTTTACTCACCTTAGCTGTGTGGTTATTTAAAATGGAGAGGAGCTGAGGAGGTGGCTCACTGGGTGGGGCATGCTTGCTGCACAGGCCAGTGGGCCTGAGTTCAGATCCCAATGACCCCCACCAAAAGTCAAGCATGTTGGCACATACTTACAGTCACAGCACTGGGAGACAGGGTATAGGCAGGTTCCAGAGATGGAAGGATGGAGAGTCTAGCCAATCAGTGAGCCCCAGGGTCATAAACCAAAGTGGAGAGCTATAGAAGAAGTTATTTGATATCTCAATTCTGGCCTCTACACATATCCATGGACACACATATCCACACACACACATAAACATAGAACAAGGAAAAATACAATTGAATACTTGGCCATTGCATACATCCACACATACATTTATACACATCAACATAGGAAAAGGAAAAATATAACTGAATTCTTGTAGCACAAATCATAAAGACCCAGCGGCAGATATTGAGATTAAATCTGAAGATCAGAGAAGCAAAGCAGCCAAGCCACTTGAGAGTTCTCACCTCTGCCAATGCTCAGACAGAAGGGGCGAGCCACCAAACCGCAGACTGCATCTCCAGACTGTACTGCTCCTCACCAAATCTCAGACTGCTGCTTGAGAATGCACTGAGCTCATTATATTCTCTCTACTGCTGGGATTAAAGGCATGAGCTCTGTGTCTCCTTTAGACTGATTCACTCTCATATAGCCCTGGGTGGCCTTTAACTTACAGAGATCCATCTGCCTCTGTCTTCTGAGTCCTGGAATTAAAGGTGCTCCACCACCTCCTGGCTTCTATGACTGACTAGTGTGGCTGCCTTTGCATTGTGATTTTCAGTGGTTTTATTAGATCATAATCAATATGTCACCACAAATTCTTGACCAATATGAGTGTGGCCAATACCCGGGAGGTAGGGAGGTGATGATATAGAGTTTGAAGAAATGATTTGATTTTGGAAAGCTCTCCTCAAATTCCAATTTTGAATGTCAGATGGTTTCTTCTCCACGTGTGCTTGTGTACTATATTGATCCCAGGTTTCAGAGCAAAGCCTAATTCTACAAAGCTCATAATATTGAACAGCAGGGCAGAGACATGAAGGAGAAAAGCCAATACTCTAAGCTCAGGCACCAAAACTGGTTCTCTGTTATCCCCTCTCAGGTTATTGAGACCACACACCTTTTCACTCATACAAATGTTATGCTTCTGCAAGTAGGTTTTTAATACATTTCAATTAAAATATAATTGCATCAGTTAGCCCTTTTCTTCCTTCAGGCCCTCCCATATTTCCTTCCTCCAACCTTTCCCTTCTAGCTCCTCAAATGAATAACCCCTTTTTATTATTTCTTATATATACATACACACAAATACATAAATACAACCTGCTGGGTCCATTTTTGTTTGTATGGTTTCAAGGCTGAATACTCTATATCAGGTAACCAAAGGGAGAGGCTATTTCTCCCTCTCTCTGCTATTACTGATTAACTGTAGTTCTTTGTCTGTGAATGAGACTCTGAAGGACATTAGTACCTCAAATAGGCTGAAAACTCTGCAAATCTCAGGACTTTCTACAATCAGTTCTTAGAATTGAGAGATGTTCCTGAAGTGTAGCTGAAAAAAAATCAAAATGAAACAGCTCTTGTTCAGCTTCAGTCTTGAGCTTCCCACAGGCAATGTGTGCCCTCATCCCCTGCTTTGGCTGTGAAGCAGTTGTCAAAGAGGATGTAGCAGCAATATCCCAAAATGGGAATGCACAGAATGAGTTTATTAACTGTAGGAAGCTGATGTTGGGAAAATCATTTTACCCTCTGTGCCTGTTTCTCATCTCTCCTTCAAAGGAGTTGTCTAGATAAACTTAAAGTTCTTCTGCTCTTAAAACTCTACAACAGAATGCTTTAAAATATAAGGGGTTTCAGATCCCTGCAGTGTGGTGAAGCAGTCTTGTTTATGGCAGCCTGTGTTTACTAGGCAATTGAGGTGACAGATTCACATGGAGTAGTTCAGCCAGTAATGTCACCACTGTTCCAAAGCCACGATGGTAGAGAGCTGCCAGAGGGCCTTCCCAGTGTGATTCTCAGCTGCGTTCTTCTCCAATTTCAGGCCACACATTGCCATCTGTCAAGGCTCAGACTGCTCTGGGACATGCACATGGTCAGGGCTGGGATATCTGCCTGTAGAATATGAGAATATTCAAGTAATTTTCAGCCCAGTCTTCATCTGGTCTCAGGCTGGGCCTGGAACCATTTCTTCAGTTCCATAATCCTGATCCAACACCTGCACAGGAGGAATTCTGCTCCTCTTGTTTTGTTGTCATTTATTTAGAGTCAAAGTCTCAGTGTGTAGGTTGGCTTGTCACTTATGTAGCCCAAGCTATCCTCCTGCCTCAGCTCTCTGAATATTGGGATTGCAGGTGCATGCCACAATGCCTGACTTGCAAAGATGTCTTTTTAAAACAGTTTCAGGGCTGGCGTTATTACTCAGTATTATGGTGCTTTTTTCTTTTTCCTGAGTGAAGCTCAGAGTTCAACACCAAACACAGTTAAATGAAACTAAGTAAAGTTGGAAAGCTCCATTGAAGGTACCTGTTATTATTGCTTTCCATCCACTGTTTACTCATGTCTGCATTTCTGAGCATGCACAGTACACAATATTTACTTTGGCTTCAAAACCTACACCTTTTACTAGTGATTCTGCAAATAAATCACTAATTGAAACTTTTAATGCTAAAGTGTATCATTACCAGATACCGTGTGTGCCCTGTGCTTAAAGCCAAATTAACAGCAACAAAAATTCATTAACTTTGGCATCTCTGCAGATGATTTTCAAGAAGTTGTGGAGCTAATTTTAACAGCTGTTTGCCATGGCAACAGTGCTGTCACTGGTTGAGCTGGACTAGAAGTGAGCTTCTTAGAGCTTCTGATGGGATTGCAGTAAAGACTAGAGTAGCAGCCTGAAAGTAGAGTGAGATGAAGATGGAGGTGCGGGGGACTCTGCTGGCCTGCTGGTTCAACCTTATGCTTAGCTACCTTTGTTTTACAGTCTAGGAATACCTGTTTAGGAAATGGTGCTGCCTACAGAAGACTCATTGCTCCTACAATCAAGACAGTGTCTCCGTAGACATGTCAACATGCCAATCTGATCTTCCATTATGGTTTTCATCTAAATTGTGTCCAGTTGACAAATTAAAACTAACTAGGACATTAACTAAAGTCTTCTTGATTTCTGTTTGTTGCAAATTTGCTATTCATTAGGAGACACTTTGTGCCATGTCTTAGCCTGTTCCCAAGTAACACAGGAAGCAGGAAAACGTTATTTAAAGAGTGGCATTCCAAGAGCATAGGATACATATTGGCTGCTTAAAAAGCATATTTAGAATCCTCTTCAAACATGGTTGGTTTGGAAGCTAACACCACATTGTCTGTAGTTGGTGTTCAGATTCTCAGTATTGCTACCAAATTTCCTAATTTAGATGTTTATCTTCTAGAATACAGATTTGGTATGATATGAACACAAATTTTGACAGACCATTACAAACCTTGTTCACTGGTTCATTTTTTTATATCTTAGTTAACTTCCATGAAATGGGAATAACCTATAAGACAAATATTAAGAGAATAATATGCAGTAAACATAAAACTTCTGTGATGGCACCTGGATTCACAGTAAATGCAAGTTTCTTGCTCAGGATGTATATATAAAAATATTGACAGGAGCAGCCCATCTGTGCATTAGAATTATTATTATTTAGGATTGGAAAATCTAGAATTCAGTGATCTTTCAATCTATTGTCTTTATAAAGCAAACTTCAGGAATATTACCATATTCTGACCATAATGCAGGCTGTCCTGAAATTATCAAAATGTGTCCTTTATCTAAAATCTGTAATATATACTTCTTATAGTCTTCACTTATCATTTATGCCAGAAAATAACATAAATAAAATAAATCCATAAGTGAAGATGGATTGAGAAAACTGAAGACACTACAAAGTTAAAAAAATAAAATTAGCTTTTTATCAGTTCTTCTATTATAATCCTTCACACCGAAGATAAAAGGGACTTTTGACAAAAAAGTATCAAAGTTTCTATAGTGCAAGAAATCTCAGCTATGACTAGGGGCTTGTTCTGTAAGAGAAAGCATAGAGGTAAAAGAAGTCATAGCCAAGCCTATAAGACAATTGATGATTGAGTATGGCGGTGGGTGCTTTTCTACAGTACTCACACCTTAGCAGGGTGCTGTTGGGATCATGCTTGCATACCTTTGACACATTTGGGAGATTCAAAGTACATGGTGATCGTATATAACAGCTTGATAGGTCACTACTGCTGTGACAAATACCATGACAAAAAGCAACCTGGGGAAGAAAGGGTTTATTTGGCTTATACATCCCAATCACAGTCCATTGTTAAGAGAAGCCAAGGCAGGAACTCAATCAGGACAGGAACCTGGATGAAGTAACTAAGGTAAAGGCCACTGAGCAATGCTGCTTACTGGATTGTTTCCCATGATTTACTCAGCCTGATTTCTTATATAGCCTACAACCACCAAATAGAATGTACTGGGCATGCTTACATCTGTCATTAATCAAGAAAATGCCTCACAGGTTTGCCTATGGACCAACCTGATGGAGACATTTTCTCAACTGAGTTTCTTCTTTCCAGATAAGCCTGGATTATGTCAAGTTGACCAAACAAAGATCTAACAGAGACTATTTCTCCCAGCTGTTGACCTGAAGGGGAAATCTGAATGTCCCTAGATGGGATGCAAAATGGAACAAAGAAAATGTTTCTAACATACAGGAACTCCCGGGATATCACCAAATTTGAAGTAACTAAACAAAAACAGTTTGAAAGCAGCATACGGCACATAAAACAATGCAAAGGAAGAAAAGGATTGCTTACTAAGTAAAAGTTTCATTTTAGAGAACAAACTTGAAAATTTTTCAAATTTGTGGGGAAAATAACTTAAACTGTCTTCTCACAGTGAAATTCAAGATGACATTGATGAGAGGAAAAGAGTCAATGTAAGTCTGATGTAAAGAGAGTAAGAAAAGAAAATGCCATATTAGAATTAAGATTTGAGTTCCAAGTGGAAAGACCAGGGACTACTGTGTAAAGAAATGGTAGTGATAGGTGCAGGCACCAGGGATCTGCAAGTACAGAGGAAAAGCATAGCAAAGGTAACAGATTGGAAGGCTAAAAGGAAAAATCCAAGTCCGGACCATTGCTGACTCTCAAGATGGGACTGAACAGAGCTTGATAGATTCAGGGGAGGCATGTCATGTTAAATTGAAGTTTTCTGATTGAATGACTCCCTAGGGATAGATCACAAGAAATCACAATTAGGACGAAAGACTACATTCTCTCTCTCTCTCTCTCTCTCTCTCTCTCTCTCTCTCTCTCTCTCTTCTCTCTCTCTCTCTCTCTCTCTCATGTGTATGTGTGAGTGTGCTCATTTGTGTAATACATATAGTCATTTATATATATATGTATATATGTATATATATATATATATATATATATATATATATATAATAAAGAAGTGAGACTATCTGGCAAAAGAAAGGAGAAAAAATGGAGATGGGGGAGACTAGGAAGGCAAATATGGTCCAAATAAAGATATACCTGAATGGAAACATTCTATGAAACCCATTACTGTGCATTTAACTAATAAAACATCACACAATGGCAAAACTATTGACAAGAACATCTAAATATATTGTTATTTTTTTAATTCAAAGTGTAAAAAGTTATGTAAGCAAATACCAGTAAGTCCTGCTTTAGAATTACCCTTCTCAAAACAAGGTCAGAAGTTACTACAACAGTGCAGAGCTTTCACACACATTGTAGCATCTACTCCAAGCCAGTAACTGACCATTATGAAAAGAGCAAAAGACATTATCAAAAACATAACAATATGAAATCTCCACAGAAACCCTGAAAAAATTTTTATCAAAATATGTTGCACCCATATTCTCATATGGATCATATACACATGAATAAGTGGGTCATTCTGAATATCTTTATCCTTAGGAGTAAAAGTTTCCTTAGCATCCATCCTCATTCCAGTGTTTGAGTGATGTTTACTTGCCACCATTCTTATCAGCCCTGTCCTACATGTTAGGTTCCTTTCATGTGGCAGAGGCCCTGATGCTGAGGTGCTTGCCTCTGAGGATCAGTCAGGCAATACAGAACAGTTAAATCAAGTCCCTGGTCTCCACCTGCTGGTGGCTGTTGTCACAGCAGTGTTAGCTGCCAGAACAACAGATTCCGTCAGCAATGCCTGTTCTAAATGACTTAGCCAAAGAAAAGCTATGACATGTCCATCTTGTGATAGTAAAATATGATAGAGACCACAGGCAGACAAACAGAAAACAATCGTTTATAAGCTCATGATTCAATTTCCATAAAATGAGTGTTAAAATTACCTTTGGTGTTCCTGGAGAGATGGCTAAGTGGTTAAGAGTTCTTACTATTTTCCCAGAAGATCCAGTTCAGTTTCCAGCACCCACTTGGGTACCTCATATCCACCCGTAATTCCAGTTCCAGAAGACCTGATGCCCTTTTCTGACATACCAGTGTATGTGCACATAAGGACACAATCACACGTACACATAAGTAAAATAAATAAATCTTACAAATAACAACACAAATTTACCCTTGGTAATACCATCATTATGCCATAGAAGATTAATATATTTTCTTCTAAGGAAGTAACATTAATTCACTTAAGACAGGACACCAATACTAATGACACAGGCTGCTCAAAACATATATTCATGGAAGAATTTATGTAAGAGGAGGTACATATTATGAAATAGCAAGCTATGCTTTTTCATCTATGGTGTGCGTGCATGCACAGTTTGCCATTCTGCCTGCATGTATATAAGTTCAGTCTTCTTCAAAGCTATTAAAATCATGTATAGTTCATAGGTGAGACTTCTGCCCAGATATATGGAAAGTAAAAATAATGGAATTATGACTAAACAGTTTGCCTTCCCCATTTAAGCCTTTGAGTCACTGTATTCATATTGTTTTTTTATTACTAGTTCCCACTATGGAAGAAAACTTGTTAGGTCTTCAGTATCCCAGTGAAATCCCATTCTCTCCTCCCTCCCTCCTTCTCTTTGTCCCTCCCTCCCTTCCTTCTTTTTCTTTTCTTTTTATCACAATACCTGGTGTTGAAACTAGAGTCTCAGCTGGAAGAAATATACCACTGAGCTCCATCCCAGCCTAAAATTGTTGATTTCACCAACAATAAATCAATGAGCAAGTGTTCATTATTCTTCTTGTGATTAAGATGCCTTCCTGTTATTGCTAATTATACTTCTTTTGACAATAACATTTATGGAGGATCATTGTTTACTTTTATTTTTGTTGGAATTTTCAGTCATTCACCAAAACACAGATTTTCATAAAATTTTTAACATGTTTTGGTATTTACCAACACTTAAAATTCATTTTAATTAAGTATCAACTGCAATTCGCACACGAGGATCACTTTTCTGAATCCGCATTTTAATGGCAGAGTAAAATAAAAGAAATAAAGACAAGTGGCTGCTTTTGCGCCATTGTTCACTTTCTGTGAACAACCAAATTCTTATAATAGGAAATTCTCCTATAAGACATAGAAATTTCTATGAATATGAATAATATTTGATCATGTATCAAAAGATACAGCTGTCTTTTATCCCCAAACTAAAATTATAACATTTAGAAAAAGTCCTTCATAGAGATTATTTTAAGTAATATAGTAGGTGTGACTTTGAGGCAAAGGAGAGTTCTTGGAGAATGTCATGTGATGCCCACTGAGAGCTGCCCTCCATCGCTCACTTCAGAAGTTGGGCTTGGAGAGCTAATGCTTTCATGAGTATGGCTTTCCTAACAACACAGAGAACAGGGTAGAACTAATCCAGTAAGAGAGAGCACCTGCTGATGCTAACCCATCAGAAAGCAGCATCAATGTCTGGGTTGTGTCCTGGGTGTACTATATAGCATCACCCAGGATGTTCTTTCTCAATAGTCCTTTTTATTCTACTTTGTCAAATCAGGTCTGCCATGCTAATGAATAGAATCCTATTAAAAAGGTAGACTCTAACCTAGTTTGTTCAAATTAAAAACCTGTGATGGTACTTCTTCTATTTCATCATCTCATCTTTTAAACACTGCTGAAAACTTTTTGGGATTTTGCTGCTAACCTTAGTAAAGACTCCAAGCATGATTGTGGCATTTTTCTAGCCAGCTGGTGGCTCCATGGATATGTGTATATTGCTGATGCATGTTGAATTTAAAAGCTATTCCCCTTCATCCTTTTAATCTTCTTTCAGAAGAAACCTTTTTCCTGAATGTGATTCAACCATTCTGATTCTGACTGTGGCCCTCCTCTGTGAGTCAGATCTCACAGGAACCCAGGTCCCTTCAGTGTTATAACTTAGGTGTTTCCAAAAGCTTAACCCACTGTTGTCTGCTTTCATCAAAAAAGAGAAGAGCCCATGGAGAAAGGTCCACTGTTTATATTAATAGCCTCTAAAAAATGGTGTATGTGACCTGTTGCAATGCCATCCACCATACTTGACTAAAGGAAAAGCCAAGGGATGCAGAATCCCAACACTGGATGCCCTGGGAAGAGTGAGCTGTGACCACAGAACAAGCTTCTCTTGCCCCTGACTACTGGGATTCCATCCATGGCAAAGCAGCTCAGTGCTGATGGACTTAGCAGTTGGGCAGTTGGGGAAGAATGATGAGTGGTGCTGATGCCTTGAGGAGGCTCTGGAGACCCAGGCATAGTGACTGCTCTCTCTACCTTGTAGATCCCTCCTGGAACCGATGCTGAAGAGACTGAGGGAACTACAGTGCCAACTGATGGGGTTCCAGCGGAAGAAGCAGGGGCAGAGAAGGCAGCCCTCCCTGCTGCAGAAGGAGAAAGCACGGAAGGAGCCAAAATCGATGCTGAAAGCACTGAGGTTGCAAGCAGTGAGAGTCCTCCACCAGCAGAGACTGAAGCGGCTGCCACTCAGGTAAGGATTTCCTGAGGGCTTGTGAGGAGAGGGCAGTTTAGTGGGCTCCAGTCTGCTGGCCTGGGTGGTAACTGTCTGTGGAATAGCTATGCCTGATGGCTAAAGCACAGAAAAGGGGAAAGAAACTGCAGTCGTGAGAGAGGGAAGAATGAAGTGCTGATGATGAGAAAACTCAGTGGAGAGAGGAAGGAAGAGGGTGATGGAAATGACAAAGCTGTTAGAGTGAGAAATGCCCCCAGAGGCTTAGCTCAGCGCCAGCCCTTGGTAGGAACCCAGAGTGAGTAGGGAGGTTGAGTTATAATTGCCAGAGTTTCATGGTTACTATTATCCAAGTATCTCAGATTCTCCACTTTTTAAGGAAATCATCGGATGAGCACACACATAAAGCTAGAGTTGGCCCTAGCTCTTCCTGTCTCCCTGCAGTGAGGAAAGACAATGTACTCCAAGCCCCATGACTTGGGCAATGATGGACAGCCATTGCAAAGTGTGAGAGTAGCCTGGAGTCCTCCCCACTAAAGCTTTAGTACTCAGGGGAAACAGTGAGAAAGTTGGGACAAATGTAAGGCATAGGCCCAAAATATAGCCCGTGAGCAAACACACCTGTTCTTTCCCAGGCTGTGACAATATCCACTTCTCTATTCACCAGGAGAAGGTTATCCCTTCTGTTGTCATCGAGCCAGCCTCCAACCACGAAGGGGAAGAACACCATGAAACCACTGTGGGTGCCGAAATGAGAGAGGCCACTGAAGATGTGGCTCCCCGGGGCCAGTCTGGTGAGACACCGGAACTGGCTTCAGAGGCCACGCCTCTGGACTCTCAGGCAGCTACCCCTGCAGCAGCAGGTGCTGTGGATCCCTCCTTGTCTGCAGAGGATGCCACTCAGGAAGTGCCTCCTGGCTTTCTCTACAAGGTGTTTATATTGTCACTTCAGGGTCATTGGCCTTTCATTGAGTTTCCTTTGCACTACTTTCTGGTTTTCCGTGTGCTATTTGCATTGTGTATTCTTTCTCCAATCTGCTTCCCTTTCACCCTGACCTCCCCCGGAAAAATGGCAACATATCCATACAGTAATACTCTTTGTGTTTCAAAATAGAATAGTTAAAATGGGCATGTCCTGCCCGTGATAGTTAAAATGGGCATGTCCTGCCCGTGGGTAGTGAGTGGGCTATTGCATTTCAGGCCTCCTTCAGAGCTAAGTCTGTCCAGCCTGGCTCAAACCAGGCATCTGAAGTCAGCTGTGCTCCAGTATGTTTCCTAAGGAGTAGCCAAATAGGCAGGAAGCAGAGCCATCCATTCTAAGTGTAGTTCAACCAGTAGTTGTAGCCAACCAGTAGTTTAAAAACAAGTACCTAAAGGCACTAAGGGCCTTCTGTGAAAAGAATGAAACAAATAAGCCTCCATTCCTGGGAAGGAAGTTTTCCAGCCAGGTATAAAGCAACACAACATTATTGCCTAAAGACCATACTTACAGCCCAGTGTTGTCAGTGGATAATGACCCCAGAAAAATCTGATTAGAAATTGTAAGCATTGTATAATTTGATACTGTATTTCAAAATGCAGCCCTTCTTTTCATTTGGTTCCTTGTTTTTCAGTACTGAGAGCAAACTCAGCTCTGTGCATGCTAAGCAAGCCACTTGGTACATATTTTGTACGTTTTTCATTTGGATACAAGGTCTTGCTAAGTTGCAAAGGCAGACCTTCACATTGTGATTGTCTGTTTTAGCCTCCCAGACAGCTGGGTGACAGGCACAGACCACCATGCCTAGATATCCATTTGTCTTTTAAAATATATATATAATCTGTTTGTGTTCATAAGCATGAGATTGAATATCTATCTCTCTGTCCCTCCTTTGGAAGGAAACTTCCACCTTGCCACTGGAAATGGGTTTAGGTATAATAGGTATAATAATAGAATTATGAATGGACTAATTGGAACAAAACAATTGAACATATGGATTAAAGTTGGGACTAGACACCTAGTTATTTGCTTAAGCAGTACAAGTAAAGTCCAGGAAATTTGTGGGGCACGAGGGACCAGTCTTCAGCTTGGCCAGTCACTACCATGTGACCCACAATGCACATCCCAGTCCCTCTCTGCAGATATTAATTTTTGTATAGCAGTTCTCACTCAATACTTTTTATTCTACACATGAAATGCATATTTTAAAGTCAGTCTGTTTCATCTTGAGTGTCAAGATGTTTGCAAGGAACCTACATGGAAGAAATAAAACAGGCCAGGACTATATAGTTCTTCAAGTTGAGAAATGGACATTCAATGTGTTAATCTTTTAAAATATAAATTTAAAAAATGTTTTTAAAAGTGCAAAGGAAAAACAGGCTGCTGTGGCATAAGGTGGTAGGATAGAAAAGAGTGAAATTTTATTTTTAAAAATCCACTTGTTGCTAAGCAGTGTTGGCACACTCCTGTAATCCCAGCACTTGGGATGCAGAGGCAGGTGGATCTCTGTGTTTGGGGCCAACCCTGGTCTACAGAGTGAGTTTCAGGACAAGCAAGGCTGTATGGAGAAACCCTGTCTTGGAAAGACTGAAAAAAAAAAGCCATTTGTTTAATTAAAGAATAATTCTTGCATAACACTTAACTGGCAGTTTGTCAGGCTTTTCATTATTTTATAAGAAAAGTCTTTGGCTTGGCAATGTTTAGCTCAACTTAAACCATCATCAGTGACAATATCTAACTGATGATTAATTTTCTAACAAAATACAACAAATCTAACAAAATTAAATATCTAAAATGTCTAACAAAAATTAACAAGTTGAAATTTAGCATAGTACTTTTAGCTATTGTATAGTACACTGAATTAATAGAGATAGACATGAATGGACTCCTAAAAGTTATTAAGAAGCAAAGGTATTAAGTAAATAGAAAGTAGTGTACCCAAAAGTGTTTTGGAACTTTTTTCCCCTTGGGGTTTGTGTTAGCCTATTTTATGCTACGATAGTAAAATGCTGGATTCTAGGTCTTTAGAAAGAAAAATAATTTATTTAGCTCACAATGGAACGTTCAGAGAACAACACTGGCAGTGCTGTGCTCTGGCTCCATGACAGATGCTTCGTGTGAGACAAAAGGACACATGATGACACAGAAGCTGAAGCATGGAAAAGCTCACTGTTTCATAATCTTGGGGAATAACCAGGGTTCTATGAGAAACCCACTAATTCCTTTGAGAGCATCACCTATTGGCCTCCTGCTTCACTCCTTATCTTATTGTTTCCCATGCCTCTCACCAACCCTTTGGGAACCAAGCCTCCTACACACATAAATCCATAGCAGGATTGCAATGTGTATCTTTGTCCTTTATGTGCTTGTAATCTTATTAGCAAATATGATGTTACCATTTCCTTCCTTCTTTCAATTTTATTCATTCTCTTTATTTTGAAGTGTGGTCTTGCTGTGTAGCCCATGTTCTTGCTGGTCTAGAGCTCACTAGGTAGTGCAAGCTGGCTTTGAAGCCATGTCTATCTATAGTCCTGACTCAGACGTGCTGGGGTTACAGTTAGAGCCACCACACTCAGCTTCTTTCTCAAATTAACCCATTGTTCAAATGTTTTCCAGGTGGAAACCCTGCATGATTTTGAAGCAGCAAATTCTGATGAACTTAATCTGCAAAGGGGTGATGTGGTGCTTGTGGTCCCCTCAGACTCAGAAGCTGACCAGGTAATGTATAAGACCGGAAGTTGCATCAGACCACATTGGTCTTTTGAGGGCAAGTTGGACAAGTGACTTCCTGCAGCATCTCTGTTGTCTAAGATGCTTCAGAACAACTTTGAAAAAGCCATAAGGACTTGAATGCTCAGCACTCCTTCAAATGTTTTGTCAGCATAACCATTTATGATACCATTGGTTGTTCCTTTATGCACAATTTTATGAGATGGCCTTTTCTTGTCTCCAGATTTCTTGCTAGGGATGCTGTTCTTGTGACATTGGGCTTTGGGAAAGGCTGATACTGTGCATGAACTGTACATACCTTCAGAAGTAATTGCCTCATATGGTGTGGTAACCCGTGGAAAGAACCTGGGAAAACATTATAGGGAAAGTGAAATGTTTCAGATCATGGTGAGGTTCACCTATATAGCCTTTGTTATACCTTATTGGACTTCACAACAAACAACACTGCCACTATACAGCACAGCATTTAAATTATACCTCATTTGGGGAAAGTATCTCTTACCAGAATGATTGATTGTAAAATACAGGAACTCCAAGGTGTTCCTATTCACAATTTGGGGATTTCTGAATTGCTAGGCAAAGCATGTGTAAATGAGCGTATGAACATGTATTTTTACAGAGAAGAGCTATGACTCCCATACTAATTATAAAGAAATGCATTTATGAGTCTTCTCCCTAAAATACATTTTAAGATTAATGCTTTTTAAGTTAACATTTATATGCCAACATTTTGTTATTTCTTTTGGTAATAGATTTAGCTGATGGCTAAACACCCAGATTCTCTGCCTCCGTAAGAGTTAGAAATTAATAAAAAAAATACATTTTAAAACTCCAAATATTAAAAATAAAAACTGATTTCCAAATAATAAATTTATCAAATAAATAATATTATAAGTGAAGAATATTTCATACTGGGACTGGAGAGATGGCTGAACAGTTAAGAACACTGGTTGCTCTTCCAGAGAACTCAGACTAGAACACATGGTGACTGACAACTATATGTATCTCCAGTCTCACAGAATCTAACACCCTCTTCTGACCTCTGCAGGCATGTACACATATGATGCATAGGCATGCAAAACACACATAAACATAACAACAATATATTATATATACATATATGATAAATACACATATATACTTAAGTATAAAGTAAAAAGGAGATGATAAAAATAAATTCACAAATGAATGCAACCAATAGCACTCAATATCCAGATGTGGTGGCCCATGTTGTATCTCAGCACTCAGGAGGCAAAGGTAGATAATGAGGTTCACCAGTTAAAGATTATTCTGAGCTTCATAGTAAATTCCATTCTCAACACACACACACACACACACACACACACACACACTCACTCAAAAACAATAATCCAGAAAACAGAAAAGTACAAAACAAAGAAAACCTTACAATTAACAATAGCTAGTAAGTACTAGATTAATCCCCTGAAAGGGTTAATGAAAGTATTATTTATTATTAGGTTATTCATGAGAAAAATTGATAAAGCAGACATTAGCAGTATAGGCAGAAACAAAAACATCTCAGTGCATTTTAAGGTATTAAAATCCCATTTAATTACTTGCTTTTCCCATTGCTGTGGTTGAATACTTGAGGAGAAGCAACTCCAGCAAGAGGCCTTATTCGGGCTCATAGCTTGAGGGAAGATAGTGCATCACTGGGAATTGCTGTTCATCATGGATGGCATGGGAAATCTGATAATAGCAGGTGACTCCATGGTACTAGCAATGTACATATGAGCCTCCTCCTCTTCAGCTCCTCACATCTTGGCAGTCTAGGGGCAGAGAAGGGGGCATGCCAGGACTTAGCTGGGTTTCTCAGTTTTCCTTTTTACTTAGTTTAAATCACAACACATGAGGCAGTGCTTTGTATATTTCAGACAGGTTTTCTCCCTTCAGTTATCCCTCACTGATAAAGCACTCATGGAAAAGTCCTGAGACATGTCTTTTGAAATGCTATAGGCATTTATTAATTTAATCAAGTTGACAATGGAAAGCAACCAAAGCAAGCATATCTGTTGTCAACTAGATAACCAAATACATTCTTGCAAAAAAATAGCATTTCACTCTTGACCCCTTTCCCTCACAATGCAAATGCATTTAGTCCATCTGCAATATTCCTAAAATCTCAATATTCTAACACTGCTCAAAAGTCTAAGTTTGGTGTCTCAATCGAGACCTGGACATTCTCTTACCTGTGAGGCCTGTAAGATCAAAACAAAGAAAAGGAAGGAAGAAATGAAGGAAAAAAGGGAGGAAGGGAAGGAAGGAAGACCACCCTATTGCAGTATATAATGGCACAATGTAAACATCCCCAGAAGGAAGGAATTGGAGAAGATCAAGGAAATACTGGACCAAAGCCAGGCAGAATCCTAGCAGATTCAACACCAAGTACTCATGTGTGGCATCTGGGCCTGTGGCATTGTCTTCTGTGCTACAGTAGACTTGGCCGTTCCCTGCTCCACTAGCACTGCTTTCTTCACCTGTGTTGTCTCTCTTGGCTACCCAAGGTTTCACTAAGCGAATGAAGTTTTTCTTGGCAGACAACCTTGGCTTTCCCAGTCTCTCACGGGGTATTGCAACTTAGTCTTCACCTTCACAGCTTTGCCCTCTTAGAGATCCATGCAGGAAATCTGACTCTGCTACACATTGTTAGACTCAACGGCTTCTTAGAACCTTGGCATAAACCTCCAGAGCCCTGCAACACTTGTATGTTTGAAAAAATGAATACCCTGTAGAAAAAGCAAAACTTGGCTGCCTGTTCAAGGTATAGCCTGACTTCCTTAGATCACAGTAGCTTTTTTGTCCCTTTAAGCATGAACTTGGGAAACCATTTCACTAAGTGGTCCTACCCAGTCAGGATGCCTTTAGAAGATGTCTTCATTCAATTATTCTATTTCAAATTTTAAAAATCCAAATAAGTTTGCGTTTTTACAAGCAGGAGTCCTTGGTGGCAGGAGCAGTGTGTCTTTCCTGCTTGTCCAGTACAAAGTTCTGGGCTTTACATTAGTTACTTTGCCCTTATCAGTTATGTTTACAGCCATAACTGGTTCAAGTCATTTGCCTGAAACTACACGTTTTCTACATCTTTTTGTTCTTTTACACTGTAAACCTAAGCCAATGCATTAACCGTGGGTTATGAACATACATACCCCAGTCTGGATATTATGCTATCTTGAAAATGTCCTCTGTCAAACAGCTTAATCCATTAATTTTTTTTTAACTTTTAGTTCAATATCACTTATACTTTCAGGACACAGCCTGCTCTTTGGTAGAATAAAACACCAGTAGCCTCTGGTAGAGTCCTCATTCCTCATTGCTGCCTCATGGACACAGTCATTCTTCACCTTCTGCGTTCTATCAGCACTCTGATTTCCCAAAGTCTCATCACAATAGCTCATTAGGCTGTGTGTACAGCATTCAAGGTCTTTTCTTGCCCAGGGATCCAAACTCTTCCATAGTTCTCCCACAAAACAGTTTCAAATGCCTAAAACCACATGACCAGATAGCCATAGCCACAAGCCCACCCCAGAGCACTAAGCTCCCATATTGGTGCCCTCATCTCTGTTACAGAGATCCACCTGCTTCTGCTTCTCTGAGAGCTAGAAATAAAGGTATGCACCACTACTGCCTCGTGTGTCTGGTAACATTTTTATTGACACTAGACACGGGAAATGTACAGTACATTGTAGAGAGCTGGATTCTGTTTTCTATATCTGAAGGCTACTTATTTTTTGTTCTGTAGGCACTTAAATTACTAACTTATTATCCTCAATTTTTTATTCATATTTTCTTAGGGTGTGTACCTATAGATCTTTTATAAATTTTTATTCATAGGAAAGTATTCCTACCTCTCAAACAAAAGGTCTTTTTAGGGTGGCTGTCTATAGAAAACCTGTAGTGTAGTAGTTTATCAATTCTCCTGACTTGGTAAGCATTATTTTCTAAGATTTGTTTTTATTTCAAACTTTATGTATGCACATGTCACTGTGTGGGGACATGTGCACAAGAAGCAGGTGCCTAGGGAGGCTGGATGTCAAATGTCTTAGACAGGAGTTACAGCTGTCAGATGTGGGTTCTAAGAACCAAACTCGGGTACTAGGAATTGAACCCTAGTGTTTGCAAGTGATTACACTCTGAACCACTGAGCCAACTCTCCAACTTCAAGAGTGCCAAAACGCTCCTTGCATTTCTCAACCATGTTGCTATTGTTCTCCCCTAGTTCTTGACATCTAGTGTGTAAATGCTGCCCAGGATTTAAGCAAAGTGTCTCTGAGCACTTGAGAACTTTACTTCCTCCAAGAGCTTCCTTGCCTATAAGTAGAAAGCTGCTCTTACGACCTCAAATTCTACAACCTTGCAGCATGCAGAATGAGGACAATACTTGGGGAAAAGCTGTGTTAACCTGTTCTCACATTCAAGGGTTAAATATTCTCCATTTTCTGCTTCTTTTTGTCACTCTTGTTGCCTTCAGCTAGCTCTGCACATGACTTACACCCACTTAACTATATATAGACTTCTATTTCATAGTCATATTTTACAACAAACAGTTGGCTATGTATAGATTCACATATGCACACACACTTGCATCATTTTCTGACTCCTTACTCAATGCTAAAGTATCTATTCAGTACAAGCTGTTCATCCATAACCAAACTGGAAATTCTTCTCTACCATATATTCTCAGCAATTAAAATTTTATTTTCCTCAGCTAAAGATTTATACTGCCTAATAGCCTTCATATTACAGTTAAAGTTGTATTTCAGAGTAATGTGTTAGAATATATCTTCATTATGGGTTTGTGGATGTCACTTATCTTTTTGTTCTCTATTGAAACAATTTAAAAATGTCTAGCTCTATTTGGCCTCATTAGGTTTTGACTCCCTGTAAATAAAATCCAGTATAGACATGTGGGAGGGGAACTGACCTGTCATATGCAAATTAGAGGCTTGGAAAATGTTTAGTTATCACCTCCTACTTTAGGTATAACTTTGTCCTTCACATATGTGACATCATAATTTCAAGGAGGGCACCTTTCCTCATCAACAAGACTATTATCAGTCAGTTTATTGGGGCATTTTTTTCCTCTGTTATGTTTGTGGGTTTTTTCTCTCTTCAAAAATTGGCCTGTCTAAGTGCTTATATTTCTTGTCTATACTGAAGCACCAATTTAAAGTCCCAGATGATATCAAAGGGATTATATCCAGCAGTTTATTTAATTTTTGAGACCTCTTTTTATCAGATGTTCTTGAGCTTCATGGAGGATTCATTCAGATTAAATCTTGCCATCCCTCATTGTAAGTGGGCTCTCTTTCCTGCCTTGGTTAGCATAATAAAGATAGTTGTTTCCCACTGCTGTCCATGTAGTATGTATCCTTACATTTGCTTTTTCTTTGGAGGCCAAGGGCAGGAAGCAGTTTGAAATTATCAGTTATAGCAATTGTCTCCCATTCTGGAGGTGGCCATTTATTTACTTTTTTTTTTTTCCGTTTTTCAAGATAGGGTTTCTCTGTATTGCTTTGGAGCCTGTACTGGAACTAACTCTGTAGACCAGGCTGGCCTTGAGCTCACAGAGATCCACCTGCCTTTGCCTCCCAAGTGCTGAGACTAATGGCCACCAGTGCCCAGCTTGGAGGTGGCCATCTACACATGAATTCTCTAACCTTTCTGTGACTAAATGCCTTTATTTGCATGATGGCACCGATAACAGAAACAAAGCTCATTTAGAAAGGACATGTATCTTAAACAAGAATACCACAACATCAAATTTCTCTGTAATCCATAGGAATGTTAAACATCAGGCCTTAACAACAGCAGCAACAGCAATTGTCCAGCATTTAGTTGTGATGAGCCCTGGATAGGGTGCTTTGTTTGGGGCTATGTGGGACAACTCTTTCCTATAAGAAAGTGGCTTAGGATGCAACATCAGACATGGTGGCTATGTCAGCATTATATTCTAACCTAACAACTATAAAATGTTTGACTCTAATTGGCACCAAAAATTGTTTCCTCAATCCTGAGTTCACCCAAGGTTGTTGCTCCTTGAATGCCATGTTTTCATGTGAAATTTCTTTTTCTTAACAGCTTAATAGCTTAATTAATGTTAACTAAATATACTTTATACAAAATTAGAATGTTAAAATTAACCTTAAGTTAACTATATACAATAATGCATAACTTAAATTATTCATTAGTTTTTCAACTTCTGAATTTAACAGTGTTTTATAGTAGCGTTTTGTCCTGAGGCTGCAATACTATATGAATGGATTATTATGAAAGTTCTTGGCACTATGGCTATGCCCAGGAGTTTTCTGTACTCTGAAACCCTGTTCTTGTCTTGCAGGATGCAGGCTGGTTGGTGGGGGTGAAGGAGTCAGACTGGCTTCAGTACAGAGACCTGGCCACCTATAAAGGCCTCTTTCCAGAGAACTTCACTCGGCGTCTGGAGTAGGGCTGCAGATGTTGCAAAATAGTCACATGACTATTTTCATGAAGGCTTTAAACCTTCATGAAATGCGGAGGAGTTTGCTCTTGCTACTACCCTCATAATGACTGACAGACTGGTGCCAGATGAGGCTTGGGAAGACAGATCAATAGAGCATGTATGCAAAAACTGTAAGAAGAGGGGAGAGTAGCAAATTAAGGAACAAGTCCTTACTTTGTTCCTTGTGTTCAGTAGAAGTCTGTGTGTGCTTCGTCTAACTGTGGACACTGGTACTTGATTCCCCTCCCCAAGTCTAAAGTAGCTTTCTCCAGACCAGACTCTGACTTCTTTGCATCAAGTGTGTGATGTCGAGTGGCTGCCCTGCAGATGTAATGAGTTATCCTATAGTGAGACACCATTTTCCTCCCTTGCCTAATGTGAGCACATATTCTCTTTCCCTGCAAGGTTACTGTGTTTAAAACTAAACAGCTGCAAACGTTCTTAACAGTCTTTTCCAATCACCTCTATACACATATGTATGGACTTACAGTCCCACAAGCTAATTCCCATGCCTGCTGAACCTATGTGTATGCAGATGGCTACATATGCATAGCTGATTCCTTCCCTTTCCACTGTAGCTCTTCCCCTCTAAGTGTCATTGATACACGCATTGCTCTTACTCCGTCTGGCATTACAGCTGCAGTTTTGCCTCAGGGCAAAACCACTCATCCCATTGCCAAAACAGTTGACAGTGTCTGTGTGTGTTGTGTGCCGTTTTCAGGATGATAGAACAGATAGCACGTCCACGCTGCTGCCCCATTAGAGAGCCTGGTTGTGTAGCTGCTCAGCTGCTGGGTCCAGATAAAAATTAGATCTGGATCAGTAACTATGCAGTCTTCACTTCTGCCTTTATGCAATTGGCTGGATGAGGGGGCAAAAGAACCTATTGACAAAAGCTCCTATATACATCCACGTTATATTTATGCAACTCATCTTCACAGACCATTCTAAGGTGAAAGAGGTGATGTATGCTGTATCACAAACCATCTGTAACAGTTATGTTCTCAGTGCTGTGTCATTCCAAATAAACCTTTGGTAATCTCCAAGTTATACTGATTCTTTTTCATGAGTGTTTTTTTTTTTTCCTTTTAAAATCTTGATCTGGTTGGTCATGCTACTTGAAACAGTTTGTATTGGAGTTGTTATTTGTGCAGACATGTGCTTGTCCCACCTCTCGGTTGTGCTCCATGGACCTGCCTTACTTCACCATCCCTCCATCCCAGTCATTGCTGGTCACTCAGTACTTCCTGGGAACCAGTAATTGCTAGAGCACAAATAACAGCTGTGGGGAGACCCCCTTCTATTGTTGGCTGTGGACACTCAGTCTGTGAATCACTGGCAACCGTATGACTCATAATCAGCTCACAACAGCTTCATCTTTGGTCACTTTTCTTTCTGGCATTTTTATGTTTGTAAGTACATTAAAAAAATAGATCAGATGGAATAGAAAAGACAGTTCATGGAGCCATTGTAGCTAGAAGAGAACTCTTCATACAAACATACTTCATTTTGAGAAATTTCTACTAATATAGGTCTGTATACAGTATATGCTGATTAAGAACATTCATGAATGTATTTCTTTTTATACATTCATGATAGATTACTAGGGTTTCTTTTTTTTTAAGTGTTAATAGGGACATTTTTATTCTTGATCCATTGTTTTCCCAAGAGGAAATTTACAGGGAGGCTTAGTCATTTTGAATGCTAGTCTAATACAAGAAATAAAATGTAACATGCCACTGTCCAGCAGCTTGCCAGGGAATTAAGCAAGTGAAGTGTATTAAGGCGAAATCATTCATGACATGCAAGCATATGGAGTGCTGAAATATGACTGAACAAACAGGGGATTGAATACTTTGCGTTGGTTTTGTTGTTGTGTGCTGTGTTTAGTATTAAACTCTTAACATTGCAAATGCTAGGCAATATGTCTGCATCCCCCATCATACAAATTATTTTAATAATAACATGTACCTAAACTAAGCAAAGCTAGTTGCTACATCCCTAGGAGAAGTTACTCTGAAATTCCACTGTGATCCTCCCTCAGAGACTGACATGGGACATAATGTATGGCTCAGATCAATTTTGCCCTGAATGAACCAACGTACTTTACTTGTTTAATCCTTATCTAAATTTCTTTTAAATTTTGTAATACCAAGTGTAACTAATCATGTTGTTTTGGGAACTGGCAAGATCCAAGAATTCCCAACATCCTGAGAAGGGATGAGTGGGAGACAGTGCACCTGTCCCATGCTACGGAAACTACTCTTTGTTTCTAGTGGGTTTTCTAGGGGGACGTAGTGGCTTCAGGTGCTTCCAAGGTAACCACTCTGGTGAACCCATTCTGTTGATCACTTGATTATGTATCAGTGAGTTTGTACCTATATTTTATTCCACATGGCCTGAATCCAGGAAGCTGTGTCTAAGCCACTTAATCTTTTACTTTCTCTTTCAAAACCAATAGCATGCAGGTTTTCACATTTTTAAGAATCAGATAGAAAAAGCCTGTGAGTATCCTGAAGTGGACACCAACCTGGTCCCATACTAGAACTTTACTCCATTAATATGGATAACTACAACATCCTTTGCTGTTTTAAACATTCAGTAGCATCTCAGGTTAAACTGTTCCTCTGGAAGAAAAAGTCTCTGCATTGTGCTGCCATGCAACCACCAACAAGATTCTTTATTCAAAGCTAGGGAAGCTTTTGAGTCAACAAGAAAACTGTGATGATGGCATCTGTTGAGTAGAATGTGAAGATTCATCGTTCTGAAAGTTCTTTAAAAAAATTTTAATCATGATTCCAAATGCCATTCAGATGGCCCATTGAAGAAGACACCGTGGTGAAACTCCAATCACATGAGAAATAAAGAAGTTGTTGATGACAAAGGCTCAGTCATTTTTCTCTCCCAGACTGCATGACTGAGCACCATGAAGCTTTATAGAGACACAGTCATCAGCGACCATCCTGGGACTCTACTAGTGTTTTCTGAGAAGCCCAACTAAAATCTGCCTTCTGATTTTTACTTAGAGCTGAGGGAAAATCCTCATAAACACTGGGTGTCAGACCTTGGTGGAGGACATATAAGGTTTTTCTCGTGTAGTAGTAGCTACTATCTTCCCAGAATGTTACCTCAAGTAAATAGACATTTTATAGCTTCTTGAAGAACACAATGACAGTCTCTTGGCAACCTTAGACAACTGAGAGCTATGTGGTTTTGTTCAGCCTACAATGCTCTTTTTCCTGACAACCTTGATTTGAGATTTTCTTAAACAACAAACATTAGACTGAATTCAATCTGCCTGAGACCAGCTCTCTGTATCCTATCACACAGCAAGGGGACGGTCAAGTTCAAAAGCATCAAACATTCAAATGCATGAAAAAAAAAAATGAATGATCTACCCAAATTTTTTGAGACATTGATTATACTTTCTCAAGATTGTTTAATGACTTTTATGGTTTAAAAGATAATTGACATAACTCAAATCTATGCAAACCGAGAGAAGACCCTAAAGCTTTTTGCAAAGGAAACTTAAAGTTTGTATTAGTTTCCTAAAATCAATAGCCCCTAGACGCTTACGATCTCAGGTCAAACACTCAGGTTGAAGGACAAGTGGAGTTGTAAGCTGATTTTTGCCTCCTTGCAGCACCTATAGATGTGTCTCTATTTATCTCTTGAGAAATCCATCCTTGTACATCATAAATTTATATAAGTTCAGTTGACTGTGGGAACACCTTGTTTGTAAGTACTTTGTCATAAGGATGATACTCGTGTACCCTCTCCCATCAATAAATATTATAGATCTATCATATTGCTGTATTTCCCCTGTTTCTGACAACCATTTGATTTCTGTGGCATTTCCATAGAAATCTTCCTCCATAAGATTCCAGGCTATAATTTCTACTTGTCCTATGCCTCTGGCTTCCCCCTTTCTGGATTTCTGTGCTTGTTTTCCTTCATTCTGAGAGGCCTAGGAGCGGTACCTTAATTGAGGAGATGGCAATACCCTTCAGTTTGTATCCCTGCTGTCTAAAGACTGACCCTCAAGAGGGCCCCTTGTTGCTTGTGACTCAACATATTTGCATGTTCATTAAACAGTTGTCAAGTTCCTTCTATAGCTTTTGTAGAGCTATTCTATGAGAGGTCCACCTTTTCTCAGCACATGGCTTAATCCTAGACCTTCTGAATTGGGTTTTCTTTTGTGCTTCAGTTTCTCAAGAACACATACACCCTGTTGTACCAAAATGTTGTGCCATCCTGTACTTTAGTTTTTATTACCTGAACCTGTAGCCAGAAGTGATTTTGCACCTCCTGCCTTCCCAGTTTGCCCCTCTCCTCAATTCATTTTTACATACACAACGCTAATGCCAGCATGCTAACACCCCCCTCCTCATCTTTGCTTCTCATATGCACATGACAGCTATGAGTTTCTTTTGGATACTGTGTGTCATTGGTATCCCAGAGACACTGCTTGGCCTTCAAACACTTCCTATCTTCACCAGTATTTCCCCTCTGCTTCCATTATATGAGTCTTCTCACTGCCCTACCCTGTACCCTCTAAAAAAACACATGCTATGCCTTTGCTCATCCTGATGCCATCTCTTCTGGAATGCCCCCTTTCTTACTTGCCTGAACTCTTCTCCCTGCCACTGGAGAACACAGCTTATGTCTCACTCTGAAATAAAGGGCTCTCCTTCTGTTGAATCCTGTGCTTTCACCCACTCAGACTTCTTACTGAGTGTAGAGTGTGCATGAGTGTGTGCATGAGTGTCTTCAACCTTTTGTTTCCCACACTAGCTGATACACAGTTTAGCCCAGCTTTATATTCTCCATCCACCCTGGTGTTCATAAGTAAGTGTGCTGAGTGAGTAAACAAGAGGCATAGCACCAATCAATTTGTTCAGAAAAGTACAGAATCATCCCAACAGCAGCATTCCAGAATATCTGAAAATAAATATAAAAGAAATATAGAGTAATTTTGTCACACTGGAGAGCAACATTAAATAAAGCTCCAAAGCCTGCCTCATGTATGGCTGGAAATAAAAAAAAAGATTTGACTAGGAAGCCTCCTTTAATGAAGTGATACAGACGGCAAGCAGCTTGATATACTTGTTACATGTGAGGCTCAGAAAGAATTGGCAGCACACAGGCTACTCATCCAAGAAGGAATTCCAAGAATTACCTTATAGTAATTTATATTGTATATTTGTTCATGTACACATTTTTGGTTAATTGACATGAGTAGTTAATAAAATGTGTGGTTTTGCCATGCTTTCTAAGCCTAAGATCACTTGATCTTCAAAAAGCTATGTTGTAATAACCAATGTCACTCATTACAAACAGGGAAATTTGAGCAAGGTCACATAATCAGTGAATACCAGTACCAGGATATGTGTAACCTCGGAGGACTGTCTCCTTCTCTAACACTTTAGCTGTACATAAAGGACATGGATAGTCAGGGTTTTGAAGAAGAATTGACAGTATTCTGGTATCCGAGGAGATCTTGCTTAGTACATACTGACATACTGACACAAATTAAAGATTTCTATCACCACCCACTGGCCATGCTTTGTGAAAGTGTGTGTGTGTGTGTGTGCACGTGCGTACACACGCATGTGTGCGTGCGTGTGCCTTGCAAGTATATGTGTGTATGTTCCCCTTGAGCGGCAACCCTAGGAACTGAGTTCCCTGAAAGGAGGCCCATGAATGTTACAGCACAACAGGGCACTGACAGCAAAGACCCTAACCCTGGGAAGTCTCCTGAATAGTACTCAGCAAAGCCAGCTGTGGCTGTGGATCAAGGAAAACATATCAGAGCAGCAAACCAGGAGTTTGAGCACCTCCTGACTCAGGAGAAGAGTGTGTGGCTTGAGCAGGTGAAATGTGTGATGCATAAAGCACTGGGCCATTTGCACAGACAACAGAGGCTCCAAGGATATGCATAAAATGTCTTTGATTGAGTGTACAGGAAGAGAGAGGAATGGAGAGAAAACAAGTACAATAGTTAACAGAAAGGTAAAATTATGCCCTGATACTGGCAAGGGTTAGTAATGACAGCATGCCACCATTCAGGAAAACAAACAAACAAACAAACAAACAAACAGGAGATCTAAGGTCTAAAACAGCACCAGCAACTCCATGAGATGTTTTACTGATTTCTGGGTAATCATCCAAAAACTTGTATTGAAACTATTTTCATTCTTTTTCAATAATGGGAACTGAACTCAGGAATGCTAGGCAAGTACTCTACCACTGGCATACATCCCAGCCACATTTTAAACTATTTCTAAAAATTTGAGGGTATGTTAAGTTGCCCCTGATGGACTTAAACTCAGAATAGAGGCCAGGCAGGCCTTGGACTTGACATCCAAATACCTCATCCCTCCAAGTAGCTGGGCCTGCAGGTGCTCCCCACCATGCCTAACCATCAGGTCTTGAGATTTAGACAACCCATAATCTTCAGTCACACAGAGAGGTTTCGGCTCATAAATTGAGACCAAGGTAAAGTGAATTGTTCTGTCTTTGGTGGTTGTAAAATATGTGACTATTTTTCTTTTTCTGGAAAAATCTGTATCCACAATTGCCAAAGGCCATTTAGGTGGCTCTGACCACTGGATACTCATCTTGGAAATTTGTCTTTTTATGAGATTATTGAAGCAACCTGGAATGAGAGCAATAAAGGACACTGGATTCCGGCACTGATTGGAGTTGCTCACCTTCCATAGCAACCAGGCTAGGTACTAAACCATCAGTTATTTTGATTCTATGTATCTTATGTAGTTTACTTCTTTTCTTCTAAAAAACTTTTATGATTACATGTATGTACAGAAAACTTAGTAGTGCACATTTAACTCAGTTTATTGTGGAGATCTTTGACTTTCCCCTTTTCTAGTATGGCACATACAAGCCACAGATTTCCAAGACATTGCCTCCCCAGTGGTAGTGGATCTCTCCTGTCTGTCATTGTAATTGATCCCAATACCTCAACCAGCTTACCCACAGCATCCTTGTCTTCCAAGTTAACCTGTGTGAAGGCAATAGTGGAGAATGTCTTCCTGTGGACCAGCCATCCCAGCATGGCCTTTCCCTTGATGATGCAGTAGGAGACTCCCATCTTTTGACAAAGAGCAAACAGGAAGCCCACTAGCTCAATTGGGTCTACATCATGGGCAATCACCACCAGCTGAGCCTTCTTGCTATTCCCCAAGGCGGTGCTGTATTGACCCTGATCAAAGAACAGATGGTCTCTGAGTTGGGATGTCCCCTTTGCCAGCAGTCTTCTTCTCAGCATAGGCCAGGAGCCTTTACTTCTGCTTTGTCTATGGCCTGTTCTTGTGGGCAAACTTAAGCAGCTGGGTAGCTGTTTGCCAGTCCAGGGCCTGGGGGAGCTGATTAATGGCAGGAGGTACTCTGAGCTGCTGTAGAGGATGGCCCTTTGCCACAGCAGCCTGAGATAGTGGGGCCGTTTGAGGAAGCCACTGAGACCTCTTTTGAGATGTATGTCCTGCCCAGTGCTAAAGTTCTTAGGCTTTTCTCAATAAAAGGATTCATCACCTTTTTGGCCTCCTGTTTCTTCTCAATGGTGGGAGCCAGAGCTATCTTCTTTGATGGAGGTTTTTCCCCCCTTTGGGAATCTTGCTCTGTGGAGGAGTGAGAAAGCCCACATGGTTTCCTTAAGAATCCCTCTCAGTTTCTAGTCAAGTGAATAAAAGCTATATACATTATTGTTGAATCAAAATTAAAATTATGAACTTCCCTTTTTCACCTTAACACATTTATTCAGTATATGGACCATCTATTCAAACCAGAGTCACAAAATATTAAGCTGGAAGAAACCCATCAGTCCCTTCTCTCACTTTTGAATTTTGGAAAGTAGAGACTGTGCAAAGGAGATTCTCTTAACTAAGCCCGTGGTATGCACCACAGGAGAGATTGGGACCTGTCTGCTGTTAGAACTTACCCTTTACTGGGGCCTCAATATAGAGACAGTGTGATGCTACACCTACTATGGCCAGAAGAGGGTCCCAGAAATTAGTGTAAATAAAACAATCAAAATACTGTATTTTTTAAAGCAGTAAGTACACATTTGAAAATATAAAGATAGTGCATCAATATCATGTTTTTAGCTTGAAATGTGGAAAATAAATGTAATTCTGAGTATAAAAAGCCAAGTAGTTTACTCAGGAAACAGGTGCAATAGTTGAGTGGACAACCTTAGGGTGTGGATCCTTCCACTTTGTTAGAAACAAAGTCCCTTTGTTGTTCCCCTTCACATATGCCAGGCTATTTCGCCCCTGAGCATTTTAAGAGTCTACCTCTGCCTCATCTTACTATTCTAGCACTGGAGTAACAGATAGAATATGTACCACATCTAGCTTCACTGGGGTGCTGGGATTCAAATTCTGGTTCTCACACATGTATGGCAAGTGCTTTACCACCGAGTTATCTCTCCAAAACCCCCCTTTCAAATTTTTAGTGAGTCCTTTGAGAGCTACATGAAATCAATGAGTTAGTTCTTAGATCCTCTAAGCCTGAACTTCATTAAAAAAATAAATTGGAACAGGTAATAACAACTTTACTCTTACTAGGAAAGGGCAGATAAGTCCTAAAGAGGGTTTGTTACTATTTAATGGATCAAGACTTAGTTCTTCATAAAGTGCCATTAGCTATTGAAATGTCGGGGGAAATGCTACTCCTTTTTTAAGTTCTCATAATTGACTAAATAATTTGAGAATCCCCCTCATTCTTTAGTGACACCTGAGTGCTATGATTTTAGTTTCTGAAAATATTTTCATGTCATTCACTTACACTGTCTAGCTTAGGGTAGAAGTTATATCTACACCGAATTCTTTATGTGATAAAAAGAGTGCTTTCTGCTTGGGAACTCGCTGGGCTTGTATTTAGTCCAAGCCTCCTTATGTCTTAAGTGACCTTGAGCAGGTAAAGCTTCTTAAATTCCAATTCTCTCACCTGTCAAATACAGTTTTTATCTCTCTTGAAAGATTATTATAAGGATTGAAAGGTTATAAAATTTTAAATTGTCCCTAAAACTAACTCATTTATTTAAACACCAATAAATTGATGCAGTCCCCAGGACATCATGTGCAGAGGGGAAGAGTTATTATTGCCCTCTATGGGGACTTTCCCAAGGACACACTCTTCTAAGTGGCCATGGACTTTACTGGTCATTCTGCCCTTTTCAAAGAAATTGTGTTCGAAGAATCTTAGATTTTCAGTCAAGCTCTCTATGGTGTCCTTCATAAAGTTCCATCTCCAGAGTCCCTGTCCCTATGCACTGTATGTTGATCACATTATTGGCTGTCCTTTCCCAGTGAGTCTCATGGCCTGACTGAGTAGTGTGACAGTCATGTAGCTTGAGGCAGTGTTTGATCAGAAATCGTGGCTTCCTGGCATTCTTTTGCACATATGGATACAGTGACCAGGAAGTAGAACTTTTTCTGAAGTTTCTAGGGCACAATAAACATTCCAGGAAATGGTGTCTGGTCCTGACTGCCCATACTCACAGGAGATGCTACTGTAGCCTGAGAATCAGCAGTCACTATGAGTTGTGTCCACTGTCAACTCCTGACTCAGTTTCCTATGTCAGTAATGGTTTGTTAGTCACTGTTTCTGCCCATGACCCAGTCTAGGCTGGCAATATGAAAGGTCTGTTAATGACAGTTCTTTTTAAACCTGCTATGGAGATAATTCACAATTTAGCTTCACTGATACAATTATGATAGTTTCTAAAATTGTATTATGACAACTTCCCCTTGAACACACATACTAAATGTCTGTGATGCTTCAGACTTTGTGATAAGTGCTCCTAATCCTGCTGTATGTGGACCCAGGAGCTAGCCACACACATTAATGATCCACCTCACTCTTCCTAAAACATAACACTGGGAGATCAGACACCTACTTACAGATCATGAAACTACCGAGAATGCAATAATTATAATAATTCATGGTAAATAGAGTAATTTCTATATCATTGCTAGGTAGCATCTCATAGAAACTGGAATAGAAATAGAAAATTAATGTGTTCACTATAACCTGCCCCTCAAGGCAATGCTCATTTTTAAAATTCTATCATGATAGTGGTTCAGCTCTGGTGAAATATAACCTGTCCAATTACCAGGAAAAGCAGAAATATATCTACTTAGCAAGTTTGGACCTATCAGAAGAAACTGGCCAGTTGAAGAAGCTTGACAAATAGGCATCTCATGAACTGACTGAAAGAAAAAGGAAAAGAAAAATTGTCATTTTCTTTATTATACATAACAACAAACCATTTCTTGATAGGATTGTGAAGTGAAATGAAAGTTCAGCTATCTGTGACAACAGATACATCAGTGGTTGGACAAGTGACTTGCTGAGCATGCTTTTTGTTTGTGATTATTTCACAGACATTCAAAAGGTGTCAGGCTCAAACCATCTGCACAGAAACAAACAGTAGCTGGACCCCTTTCTCAAGTATCCAGACAAAATTCTGCATTCCCCATGCTTTCATTATGCCACTATTCCTTCCGTCTGAGATGGAAATATATATTCGATGCCACTGTATGTTGGAAGTACACTGATTGTGGTTGTTGTTTTTAAAGGGGGTTATACTTAAGAGACTGCCTCCAGTCTCAGAGAAGACTTTGGACTTCAAACCTTTAAACAGTATTGAGACTATAAGGAAACATGGGAACTTTTCAATTTGCACTAAATGGAATTTTGCATTATGTATGGGCATGGGACTATGGGGGTCAGGGAGTGAAATGTAGTGGTTTGAATGAGATATTCTTCATAGTCCCAGGCATTTGAATATCTTGTCTCCAGTTGGTAGAATTGTTTGAGTGAGTTTAGAAGGTGTGGCTTTGCTAGAGGAAGTATGTCATGGTTGGCAGGCTTTTAGGTTCACAAGCTCCAATGCCATTCCGAGTCTCTCTGCTTACTTTTTGAGATTCAAAATGGAAGTTCTCATTTCAGGCTCCAGCTAACATGTCTCTGATCTGGCATCATTGACAGCCTGCTGGAACAGTAAGCCCAAATAAACTGTTTATTCTATTAACTGCCTTGGTCACACTGTATAAAACAGCAGTATAAAAGTAACAAACATAACTATTGACAATTCTTCCATAGAAATATTTGTGGCTCATTCAGACACTACTATATAAGAAACCTAACTGTAGCCCCAACATTTTTCATTACAGATTCTGCTTCTCCCTTTGTTTTAGATATCTGACCTTTATTTATTCATTTACTTAGTCTACAAATTCAGAGGAAGCATGCCTGATATTGCTTTTAATGTCAGCAATAGAAAAGGCCTTTTTTATAACGTCTGTAAAATTTGTCAATGCAAAATTCTAATGCTTTCTGCTTTCATCTTTATAACACTTAAATATTTTATATATATTAACATAACAATGTAACAATATAATTCCACAAAAGAACAATAAATGAATGATCAGTATTTCCTTGCTGAACTGAATGCCCCACCCTTACACATTTATCTGAGTTCCTTTGTGAATTTTCCATTGTGTTCCATGGATATTTCTAATAAAACACTTTGGTGTTGGCCTTCTTCATTGATAGTGTTTGTATGGTTCTGCTAGAATGAGTTTATTTTCTGACTTTTTAAAAAGAATATCCTTTTAACTCTGGTTTTAGCAATTTCCTCTTTCCTTAGTTTTAATTTTGAGCCTTCTATCCTAGCAAGGGCCTTCCAGCTTCCAAGACAGCAGAGCTTATGAGAACCTGCAATGTTTACCTATGTATGCACTCCCACCCCCGATCAATGCCTCTGATTTCAGAACTGCTCCTAGGGCAGTTTCACATTCTTACACTTTGAACCAGCAGGCCAGAGACAAAACAATTTGCCACAAGCTTTCTCATTGACTAGCTTTCATTGTACAGGAAAGTGAATTACCTATTTGAAACCAAAAGATGACTGGGATAGACATTATCCTACATTTAATCACAAGCCTTTAAGAATATTTATCACCAGTCTGCCCAGCGTCAAGCAGCCCAGGTGAGTGGATGCTACTTTGATGAACAAGTGTGTGGGTGGAAAAATTGGAGAGAGGAGAAATGAAGTGGTTTGTGCAAGGGAAGATGCTCTTGCAATAAGGAACAGGCTGATAGTAGTAGCCTACACTGCCACCTGGGGCATGTGATGTCCCGGCCTGCTACTGCAGAAGGCCATATCTGGATCCACCGCTTGGGGTCTGTGTAGATGTCAGTGGTTGGATACGACTGGGGGCCATATAGATGCCCATGATCTGGGCCTCCAGCAGAGGTCATGTTGATGTCCAGGGGTTATGCTGCAACTAGGGCCATACTAATCTGAGTGGCCTGTACTGTCATGGTGATATGTGAGCCTAAGTTGCAGCCAAGGGCCATGTCTGGGTCTATGGTGCTACCACAGGGTCTAGGATGATGTCTGTGGCCTATGTTATCACTGGGAACCCTTGAAGAGGGTGTCCTGAGCATTGGAAAGCTGTATTGTTGTTTAATAAGGATCAGGAAAAACAGATAGGCTGAATAGATGTTTATTCAGGGAGAAATAACTTACAACAGAGATAGATGAACACCAGCATGTTCCTGGACCCAAGGATGCCTCCAGATGCTCTCTGTACCCATCCTGCAAGCAAGAGAGCACTCTGGGGCCCCTTTCCCAGGCCTGATTCCCCTAGGTCACATTGGTCCCCACCCAATGGGCATGGTCAGTACCACAGGTGCAGACAACGTGAATATCTCACTACAATTCCTTTTAGTCTAAGACATGGCCCTTGGTTGCAACTTAGGCTCACATATCACCATGGCAGCACGGACCATATCTATGCTTGACACAAAACAGTGAATGACAAGTGTGCTCTAAGAAAAGGAAAATCGAGAACATACAAACTTAATACTAGTTCTAGGGTGAAGGCATAACGGAGTTTACAATAGAGTTGTTCTAAGCTGGAAAGCTTAAGTCTAGTTCCTAATATATCTAACTAGGAAGAGAGAATAAAATTGTGATAGTTTAATCTTCAACTTCATCAAAGACCTGAGAAGGAAGATAACAATGAGAGGGTAGGCAGTAAGTATGGATGGGCAACTTCCAAATGGTGCAGCCAGGACAGATATAGCAGGCTACCTGGACAGTCACCCAAAGTCTCACAGTAACATTGGTGCAACCAGTTTTGGCTAAGGCCTAGAGTGTCTGACAGACTACTACAGAAGCAGAGAAGTAGAAAGGCTGTCTTACCCTGACTTGGCAAGGTTCAGCAGTCTTCTATGTTTGTTTCCTGCAAGCACATAGGACCGCACGTCCAAATCAGTGGCCAAGGTGGGGACAGTTCTTTGCCCAATAGGCCGTTAACCAAAATGAGGATGGACTCCAGAAGGAGAGACAACAGTGCCCAACATATTTCTGGGAAAATTCATGGTGCTATCAGGAGCAATGTTGTCTCATGTCAAATGAGTACTAATATTAAAACATTTAAACACCATTTTCTGCAGATCTATAAAGTGTTTGAAAATTAACCATCTATGTCTGACTAATCTCATAAGATTAGTATAAGAAACATGGGTGAAGATAACCTGTAGTACCCAGGAACCTAGCTATGAAAGGGGTTGAAACTTCCCTGAGTAAAGCAGGGACAAA
The DNA here is from genome assembly GCA_030556225.1 of Cricetiscus sungorus. Taxonomy (NCBI): domain Eukaryota; kingdom Metazoa; phylum Chordata; class Mammalia; order Rodentia; family Cricetidae; genus Cricetiscus; species Cricetiscus sungorus. Next base: position 2,311,655 of record JANBXA010000729.1, on the reverse strand, counting down.
TACCTAAACAATATAACTACATATGTACATATACATGTAAATCTCTAAAACAGAGGTAGAGTAGAAATGTCTTGACCAGAGGTAGAACTATGTAGAGCAGTATGAAAAAAAAATCCTAAATTATATTGATATACAAAATCTCTTGAACATAAGTACAAGTATACATACATAGAATATAGTAAGGATATTCTGCATAAAACATCATAAAAGGAAAGATTTTATACAATATGACAAAGTATAATATACAATTCATCTGGGAAGAGAACATACACTTAATTTTACATATAAGAATCTATAACAATGTAAGCTGTATAATACTATCTCACTATTGCTAAAATAATTCACAAAAAGATAGGAAAATCTACCTATATCCCATCTAAACTATACCTTTACCAACCATACCCTATACCTGTCTAAAAGAGATACCTGAGTCTAAGTATTACCTTCCATACCCAACCCTAAGTAACTGAAACCAACCCTATGAAGATGAGTTTTATCCCTAAAAGCCAAGAGTAGGGAAAGGGGGTGTCGTTATCTTAAGATTACTTCCTGCTGAAATAGGATAATGATTGGTCCATGAAATCCTGTAGGAAGAAAATTTTAGCAACAAAATTTCTTGACAGGACTGGCTATGACATATGTAGCTAGTCTCTGTGTGGCAGGAAGTGCTTGACTGAGTTTTATGTGAAACTCTGTCCAGAGTGTAATAAGAAGGTGCACCATTTCAGCTAGCTAGTCACGAGTTGTCTCGAGCATAACAGTCCCAAAACAGTTTTAGGGTGATGTTTGTAATCCAGATGCATCAGATTGAGTTATGTGGAAATGACAAAGTGGGGTCCCATCTTATTTTATTTATTTATTTATTTATTTATTTTTTTGCAGTCATCAAAAAAATTTTACTGGGTAAAGTAGGCTTTGGGCCAAAAGCATGAAAATGAAACAAAGATAATAATTGTTATAGCTTGTTGTTCAACAACAAGCTATAACAATTAAAATGTATACATCCAATAGCAGATGACCTAGCTCACAGTGACATTACAAAATCTAATGCAGGCCCCAGATTTTTTTTCTTCTGCCTTACACTAATTGGCTTCTTGATATATGACAGAAACTGTGAATTTAATCTTAACAACTTTTAAAATTTAGAGAAGGAAAGTCAAATCCAAATCCAAAGCCAGCACTGGTTTACATGAACTGGGACTAGAGGAATACTGGATAGTAAAGAGAAATGGATTTCTGTATAGAAATAGTTCATTAGAATTAAATATTTTTATCATAAATCAGATTCCTCTTCATTAAATGGTTCTTTCTGGAGAGCTATCTTCTCTTCTGTAGGTACCTACATGTTCAGTGTCTTTTGGTTGTTTGAATATGGGTGTTTTCTGTTTTCTTATAAGGACAAGTATAGAACACTTCCTCTACCTTTGAGAGGCCTCTGCACAACTCATGGGAACTACTTTGTTGGATGACTTTTCATTTCTCTTCATTAAAATGTTCCTCTTATTCAACTTGGATCTTGATCAATTTAGATGGTATCCGCAGCTTTTCTTCTCCTATAGATACAAAGGCGAAACCCCTACCTCAATGTACCACATATCCTGGTTTCCATCCTGAAGTCAATACATCCTTGAAGTACACCAGCTGATTTAGTTCAGAATTTTTTCTATTGTTCAGTGTCTTTCTGCAGCTGTTTTTCCTTTTTTGTAAGTATTAAGAAAGTTTAGTGTTAATAAAGCATTATAAAATCTGAATTTGGGTGTATTGGTTCTCCCTGCCTGTTTATAGAGTATTTCTTTTAAAGTACAATTAGATCTCTCAACTAATGCTTGTCCTGTAGGATTGTGTGGTATACCGGTTATGTGCTTTATGTAATAATACTCAAAAAACTGTTTCAATTTGCTGGAGACATATGCCGGAGCATTGTCGGTTTTTATTTGTGCAGGTATGCCCATAATGGCCATTACCTCTAATAGGTACGTGATAACAGAATCAGCCTTTTCAGAGCTCAGAGCAGTGGCTCATTGAAACCCTGAAGATGTGTCTATAGTGTGGTGAGTATATTTTAATTTTCCAAATTCTGCAAAATGAAACACATTCATTTGCCATATTTTATTCCTATTTATACCTTTAGGGTTACTGCCTGGTGGTAAAGGAGTTTGGTTATAGAATGAGCAAGTAGGACATTTCCTTACTATTTCCTTAGCTTGTTGCCAAGTGATAGAAAAATCCCTTTTTTAAACTTTTCCTGTTCACGTGGCATTTCTTATGAAATTCTGAGGCTTCCAGCTCACTTCCTATTAATAACTGATCAATTTCATCATTACCTTGTGCTAGAGGACCTGGCAGACCCATATGGGATCTGATGTGATATATATATATATATATGTGTGTGTATATATAATGAATCCTATTTCTGATAATATCTTGTAACAGTATAAATAATGAAGTTAATTCTGTATCGCTGGGAATAATTCTACAGTCTCAATGTGTAAGACAACTTTCTCTGCATATTGAGAGTCAGTAACTATATTGAGGGGTTCTGTGAAATCCATACGTACCATGAGAATGGTGTACAGTTCTGTCTTTTGTACAGAATTGTAAGGGCTTTGAACTACTTTACTTATTTTTCCTAATTTATATCCTGCCTTACCTGATTTGTTTGCATCAGTGTAGAACATAGGAACTCTAGAGATAGGTGTTTTTCTTACAATGCGTGGAAGGATTCAAATAGTTTTCTTTATGAATTTGATTCTTTCAATTTTGGGATAATTGTTGATAATCATTCCCAAGAAATTACTGCATGCTCTTTGCCAATATTCATTATCTTTCCATAAGGAGGAAATTTCCTCATTAGTTAAAGGTACTATAATTTCAGCTGGGTCCCTTCCTGTCATTTGAAGTCTTGACTTACCTTTTATAATCAAATCAGAGATCTTTTCTATATATATGTTTAGTTTTTTATTCTGTTTATGTGGTAGAAGTATCCATTCTAATATATCTTCCCTCTGCATCAAAATCCCTAAAGGATATTCTCTAGTTCATAATATAACCTAAATGCCGTCTAGTTTGGGATCCACACGGTCCACATGTGCCTCTAGTATCCTCTTTTCTACCCATTCTAATTCCTTTTCAGCTTCAGCTGATAGTATTTGTGGACTACTCAAGTTCTTGTCCCCTTTTAGAGCCATTTTAAAGCTTTTCAAATCATGCCCTTCTACTCCAATAATGGTTTGTAGTTGAGAAATCTCTCCTAGTAGTTTTTGAAGATCATTAAGAGTCTGGTAACGAGCTCTCCTGATCTGTACTTTTTGTGGTCTAATTTCCTGTAGACCTCTTTTATATCCTAAGTAGTTGATTGAATCTCCTTTTTGAATTCTTTCAGGTGCAATTTATAATCCCCAGTGAGGTAAAACTTCTTAACTTTATCAAACATTTTTTCTAATATTTCTACTTTAGAATCAGATAACAATATATCATCCATGTAATGGTAAATTATGGATTGTGGAAACTGTTTACGAATTATGTCCAATGGTTTTTGCACAACATATTTGCAGAGGGTGTGGCTATTTAGCATTCCCTGTGGCAAAACCTTCCAATGATATCTCTTTACCGGTTGAGAATTATTGTAATTAGGTACCGTGAAGATTGCTTCAGTCCACTCACATGTGTTAACAAACATGACTTTTCTCAGGACAAGATCGCAGCAACATTCATATAGGGAATTTACATGCAGGGAATTCCTGTGTTACAGGAATTTTCCACAATGGGGCACGCAATTTCATCCAGAAATCTGTCTCCAAATGTGTCTGTACTGATGCCACTCCAGTTCTTCCCTCTGCTTTTACTTCTTTGAATAGTGCCTTCTCTCAGTGACCTCAAGAGGGTGCTGAATGAACACTCAGAAGCAGAGAGGCCTGGCTGCTCCCAGACACCCACCACTTCTCATTGGACAGCTGGCTGATTCTAAAAGAGCTCTTTAGCTTAAGTCTGTCTGTCTGTGACTCAGTCAGCAAAACCAGCTTTGAGTCTCAATTTTAGGGATTTGTCTAAGAGGGTTTTTTGCTGCACCTAGCCTTTTCTGTCCAGAAAGCAGCAGTCATGCTGGGTGCTCTGGCCCTACTTCTAGTTTTCTTGCCTGCTGGTAAGTATATGGCACAGATGCTCATGAGATTTCATTTTGTTTTTTAACTGGGAAGCCATGCAGATGAATTCCTATTCTACTGTTCTCACTCTGTTGCTGTTACGACTGTAGGCAGACAGACATCCCCTAACGTGGAAGAAAGAATAACGTCAATTACCAGGCCAATGGGATCCTCCATTATAATCACTTGTGATATCCACACAACAAGCAGTTATATCTACTGGTACCTATTCCAGAAGGGGAAGGCCCCACAACACCTTCTCTACTATAACCTCCTCAGTTCTACAATCGTGGTAGATTCTGGATTCAGTTCAGAGAAGTACTATGTTTATGAAGGCACAGACAAGACTTACAAATTTGTACTTCGGAGTGTGGAAGAATCCGATTCTGGTCTGTACTACTGTGCCAGCTGGGGTGGCACAATGATTCAGGCTTGCTCTTATCAGTACTGAAACATTAGCTTGCAGCTGTTTGCAGTGCACAAAATGAACCAGCTCCCCTCTCGCCTTTTACTTTTCACCTCTTCTACTCTGAAAAGGAAATTCTGGACACCTTGCCTTATTGTCAACTTGTATACATCCTGCTTCCCTCGGGCCAGCTCTATCCTGGTCTCTAGCAGTACCATTGGACATTTCTACAGACTAAACTATCATCTCTGATCCTTGACAAGAACACTTGACTGAAAATACAATGTTTTCAACTTACTTAGGGACTGTTAAAAGCCCATTCAGTTGACAGTCTAGGATGTAGAAATTTGCTTCTTTTTGTTGTTATTTGTCACAACATATTTACTTAGGGAAGGCTAGTTGATTCACATATGTGGTCATGATACAGAGAAAATGGCAAAATCAATAATTTGTCATTATCTAGATTGAGAGAAATGGTGGAATAAAAACTTTGGGCTTTCTGGAGACTTCATGCAAATGTACCCTCATTTCTTTTGAACAAACTAATTTTTCCAGCACCATAAAATCCATAATGTTTGTGGGAATGATACAAATTACATGCAAACATGTCAACTATTTTGTCTACTTAAAGAACCCAACTTCAACACACTGAATTTCAAAGACATTGTTGGATTCTTTTAGGGAACAAAGTTTTCTAATCTACAACACAAATGGGATCTCTGCTGGAGGTGACAGAGCTGTTGGCATTTGCATAGCAGCTTGAGTCAAACAGGAGATAGCATGGTTCACAGAGAAGATTGTCAACATCTGGCTACATTTGTTGCCTGGGTTAAAGTAGAGGATCTTGGTTATTGTGTCACCTCGAGTGGACTAGTTCTGTCATGGATTTCCTTGCTGTTATCTTCAGGGATTGTTGGAAAGCTGGCTTATTTCTTTGGCTATTAATTTTCTCCTCTGTTCCAGACAAGTACTTTACCACTGCATTATACCTCAATCCTTGATGTCCTTTAAAACAATAAGTGCATGTTAGAATGACACCCAATTCTTGACCATGAGAACAGGCCCTGCTATGTTCAGCCAATGTTGCCTGAGTTGATGTCTCTCCTGTAGATTTAATATTTCTTGTGGATATTTTTGACTCACTTTTTCACTGTGTCATTTGCATACTGGTCATTATTATTCCTCTCGAGTTTCATTGATTTCAGTTTTTAACAAACTTATAGAATTATATATTATAAATTTATATATTATAAATTGCAAATTTATATATTTGCAATTGGCAAAAGTCCATACCTACTCTCTCAAAAGAGATGTTTCAAAATTTGCACCCTGTAGGTTGACTTGATTCCTATTATTTATTTTACTTAACCAAAGACAAATTTGAAAAATAGGGAGATTTGTAAGGCAGCCCTGAAAATTAATTAATGTACACAAAATTGAAAGAATAGTGTTCTATTAAGAAAATCAGTTTTGTAGGGGAGGAAAAAATGCAACAAATCCTCACCCAAGAATGTAGTGATTGCAGCCACTGTCTTCTGATACTGAGTGGTAATCATGGCTGTAAGCACTCAATCATTTAAATCCTAATTAAAATCTTATCAAAAATAAAAGCAATTCATTATTGTTCTCGCTGTCCCATTTAAAGCTGTTTTAGGGTTAACAACTTGGGACTTTCATGCCACTTGGTAACTGACACTTGAGCCCAATTTAATTAAAAAGTTTATTGCTTTGATTACAGAGTGATGAACAAAATTGAATGAATAAACTAACCCCCAAATTCTTCTACTGAAAGCACTTTGGGGTGAGATAGAGTATTTTGATCTTTTACCCATCATATGTCTAGACTGTATTCTCATGAGTCACATGACACCATGCAAATAAACTTGAATTCAGTGCTTACTTAAAAACAATGCATAGAAAAAATTATTATGTATTCAGATTTCCTGAACTTTAGAATTTAAGGTCTTTCCCCAAGAAAGGAATGAAGGATACAACAAGGGCATTGTCTTTGACCAACAGAAAAACATTAAGGTGAACATTAAGAAATGGCCCTGAGCACCATTTTTGGTTCTGCTCTTTCTCTATCACTCTTCTGGGTAGACATAAGCACTGTTGAAAGCAGATATAAATCAGACTTAGAGTTTAACTAAACTACAGCCTTGCCTGCAGTGGCCACCTGGGCAAGCTTTGCACATGGCCATGCAAGGAGGTCCTGTCATATGCTAAGGCCAAGTAGGCATCAGACTTTTAAACTTATATGATTCATCTTACATATGTAATATCATATTCTTGTGTGTGTGTGTGTGTGTGTGTGTGTGTGCATTTGCATGTGTGTATTGTATAAGAGCATGCACACACACATATACACATGTGTACTCACTCATGTCATATAGCCCTGATGAAACTGCAAGGAAGATTAGTTAAGTAGATTTGCTTTCAAATTCTCAAATATGCAAATGAAATGCATTAGAAAATGATATTCTAAATTTTCTAATTCATTTGGCTTTTATTTTTAAATAGAATTTTCTGTTAATTTTTTTCCATCTCCTTGATTTGAAGACAAACAGCATATTGAAGCCTTTTCTCTCCTTACAGTCTTTACTGAGGTCCAGTGTGGAGGTGTCTCTTGAAGAAGATAGATTTGGACAACCTCAGAACCTTGACTATGAGATACAACCACACCAAGCATCTGCCAGGATTGAGGACTCCATGAGGTTCTCACTCAAGATGCTATCATTAACACTTGAGCCAAAAATTAAGGTCATACAAGAGCATACCCAAAATCTACCCCAGGCAATCCCACAAAGCTTTGATCTGCAGCTCTTCACGAGGAAGGAGGTGACTGATATGGAGACTATAGAATTCTCCTTCTGTAAACAGAGGTAGGGGTAGGAATTTTTATTTAGTTTTCATAGTTGACAATCAATCAGGACCTGAGAAGCAGGACACTGGTGCTTCATGTTCCCATCTCTACACCATGTGACTTGGTATTGGAGAAACAGGACTGAGTTTTAGCATCACCCTTTACTAGCTCATTTCCTCTGGGATTATCTTTCTGCTTGAAAGTATCATCACTCAGATGAAATATAAACCAATGTACAGAAAATGTTTGGGAAATTGTAAACAACCAAATAAGAAATTTTGGGTTTATTTTAACATTTTTATTCATTATTCTAATATGGTCCATAAAAAGAATCATCCATGATTCACAATAAACATGAAGAACTCAGTGGGCAGAAAAAATGAGTATTCTGCTTGATTTCACAGAGGACTTAAGCATCTCTAATATAGCCCAATACAGCAGAAAATAGAGTAAGGATGTGGAAATAATAGGGAACAGCTGGTCCACAAACATCAATGCTATATGCTAAGTGGTAGTATTATCGTGCAAGCTCCTCTAAAAGAAACAGGTAGTAGAAAGATTAAAGGATGCTGATGATGAGAGGAAAAAGTTTTCAAGCTGGTTTTTCATTGATGGTCTCATTTTGTCCCCATCTCAGCTAAGACTCCATGACAATTATGCTAGCAAGTACCTCTTCCTAAACTTGTGACTAAAACAGTGGTTCTCAGCTGAAGGCCGTCTCCTCTAGGAGACACTGGAAATGTTTATAAATATTTTAAGTTGTCACAACAACAGGGTGGAGTCATACTGTCCTCCACTGGGCAGAGGCTACAACTCAGCTGAACATTCTATAGTGTGTGGCACAGTTCTCTCCTTATACCTCAGGACAAATGGCCGCAACCAAAATAGTTACAGTACAAGGACAAGAAATTCTGGACTATACTAATGTCCCAAATGCTTGGTAATCATTGAAATCAATAAAAGGATAATGCTGATAAGATCCATCAAGGAAACACGTTTTGCAACATTTGTCTGAATAAATGGGATGATTATTTTGGTGACATACAGAACCGGGCAAAGCTGACCAGTTAGTGCTGTCAGGACTGGCTGATTTGGGTGTACCAATTTTCCACCTAAACACTATAAGATACTACTCCTGCTCCTTCATCCTGGCTTGACACCTTCTGCTCCAGGATTGTTGACTCCCCATGCTTCTCCTTAGGGAGTCTAAGTCTAAGGTGTAGACATAAAGAACCCAGAAAGGTGGGATGTCATAGCTACAAGTATTCATTTGCTTTTCAATCTTTGGGTTTGTTTCTTTATTCCTGAGATTGGTTGAGGAAGACTTCTAAGTGATGGTGGTTGCTTTGTGGTTTCTTATAATGCTATTATTTTGTTTGAAGTAGAAATTGAATATAAGTGAACCAAGAAAATGTATGCCACTGCAGAAAGGCATGCGTTTTCTCTGCAGTAATCCACATACAGCTTTTCGTATGTTCTCAGGAATGGAGCAACTCCAAGTGAAGTTTTTGAAGGGATCTGATATTTACTTCAGGTGGGAAAACATATGTCAAGTTCATTCAAAGGTAAAGTGCAACAAATGTGAAACATGTAAAACCCTCAGTTTCTTTTTTGGTCTTTCATATATGTTTCATGGAAAAACAAGACATGACAACATGCTGGCCCTGGGAACCTACCTTGATTAGTCATAGTAATGAACACATACACCCCCCCCAGCATGTCTGCAACCACTTCCTTCCTAACATACAGTAACCTAATCCAGCCCTGAGCCCTGCTCAGCCGCAGCCCCAACTGCAGAACTTCTATCAGGGGAAACCAGAAAAGGAATCTGATGGCTATCAGCTGTGTCCCACAGATGCCAGGAAATGTGGTCCCAACTTTCTGGGTCACCATTATTTCCTGTTGACTTGGTTTAGACATTAAGTCTATTAAAACTGTCTAACTATCTCAGTGAGAAAGGAAGGCCCAGTGTTTCAGTTGCCATAGACTTCCTATAATATTGGCTCCTAGTAGAGAGGTGTTGGGAAGGAACATAGGACAATGTATATGTTTTCAGCTCTCACATTATATAGTATGTATTTGAACTACTTAGAATCTAACTCAGATTATTAGTTGGGGTCATCCTTGTAGGTCTCTGAGAAACCAGCATTGGACCGACTCAGACCCCCTCTCATTTAGAAGGCCTGGGCAGTCTAAGGGACCTCTGACAGTGGAACCAGGATGTATCCCTGGTGCATGAAAGGACTTTGTGAGCATGTTCCCCATGGAGGGATACTCCCTTAACCTAGAGGCAGGATGGAGGACCTAATCCCTACTCCAAATGACTTCACAGATTTTGTTGACCCCTCCTGGAAGGCATCACCCTCCCTGTGGAGTGGGGGGAGGATGGGATGGAAGGGAGGTGGAGGAAACTGGGATCAATATATAAAATAAGAAAATAATAATAATTAAAAAGAATCTAACTCAATCAACAGATTACTATACTCAGACCAACTACAGAAGTATAACTACTTTTGATTTGTTGTACAACAGAAGAAATTAAAGCTTAGACAATGAAAGCCTAATGATAAGCAAAAATAAGAAGCCCTGTTTTCTGAACTAAACCATGAGACCACACCAAGTGTAAGGACTGCAATTCTGAAAGTGAGTGTTAGGGTATCTGCAATACATTAAGAGAGAGGAAGAATCCTTTACTGGGAGTTCAGGAAAGAAAAATTTTCAGAATGATGCCATCAAAAACAAAGTGGGGCCACTTTGGCCATTAGATGAACCTATAGCCTTGTATGCTTGTAAAGGACAAGAAAGAGCTGATGAGACAGTCATTAATACCATGTGTAAGTTCTCTGCTGGTGTTTTCAATCTTGCATATATTACTTCCTTTAAGCCACACCACCTAAAATAACTATTTCTCTTTTCTCACCAACCATATCAGATCAGAAAATAAGTGAAACACTAAGTGGTTCATTCATTTATCCAGACAAGGGTCCATGATAGATGAGGGTAAAGACTCAGCTAATTTGGCTCTTTTTTTTTTTGGCTGTTACTGAGATGTTTCATCTCAGATGGCATGAAAGAATTAATTCTTTCCATTCCATAGAGGAGACATACCATAATGGAACATTAATTGTGCAAAGTATTACTATATGTTGAATCAATGCTCAGGATTTGAGTAATTATGTGGTTCCATAGAATAAGTAATATAACAATAAATTCCCAGTTATTTTTTTCATATAAAACATTTCAGAATCTATGTCTTTTTTTAACAATAGCACTTGTTAGTCTTTTAAAAAAAGTCTTCTTACAAGAAAGCAGTATCTTCTTTTCAACCTAATTAATCTTCAAAATTACACCACCATGTTCATTCTTGATGTTCCTTGTGTTAAGGATCCATGGTCTGTTGGTTAATTTGAGGGAGTAGAGAGGAATTTGCAAGGTACACAAGCATAGGAGAAAGAATAGACATATGATCCATCCATTTATCTCCTATCTCTAGTTAGGATCATGTTTCTTTGATTCCCATCTAGAGTTACATGAAAGGAATATTACAGAGCCTTGTTCATCTATTAGTAAAATTTAAAAAAACAATGGAATATAATGAAATTTTCATACAATAATTAATAATCTTTGAATAATACAATTATTTGACATTTCATAAAAGGAGATATATTTTCACAATTTTTAAAGAGTAATTGTTTCCAAAGAAACATGTGTTTTAATTTCTTCTACATATATTTCTTAATTTTATTTTTTCTTAAATGAGATATGTGGTTTTATAAAAATGATTAATAATGTTATTTCCTGTTTTTTGATAGTAGTTAATGATATCAGTGAAGACTTATGATGTGTAGGACATCCATATCTGCGCATTTAATTCAGTGTCTTTGTATAGCACAACTTTACAAATTTCCCAACATTTCTAAAAACATATGTACAGGCAAGGCCTAGAAAGCTCAATTACCTCAGCTAGTTTTTTACGAGGTTGTGAACTATAGGAGGACATTTAATTGCCATTTGTTCTTAAAAAATTATGTTCACACACACACACACACACACACACACATATATATATATATATATACATATATATATATATATATATATATATATACTGAAACTATTACACACAATGGGAAAATCAGGAGGGAATTTTAAGTCAGTTATGCACATTCCACTTATAAATGTAAATGATACCCAGCAGCCTTATTTCTATGAACAAATACAAAATAAGTACAAAAAGTTCAAACTATTTGGATGATTTTCTTTGTCAAACAGACATGCTCATAATATCAAACTTGCAAAGCTATTGAAAAAGTTGAATTAAATAATATAAGAAAACAGGCTGATCAGAGTCTGGCAAGAACCAAGACTTCAGTGGCTATTAGATGCTAAATTAGTTTTAGAGTTCTCATTACATATAGAACTTAGACTGATTTAAAAATACTACTGCCCCTACATCTGCTCATGGAAAGTTCTATTACCCAGGGAGGACAAAGACTAATTTCCACAGCTTGTCTGTTTTATATCCCCCAGTAACTGTCATCTGATTAATTCTTAAAGGGACCAAGAGTATAAATGAAATGATTTCCCTGGCTTACAATTTGTTTAGTGAAATGCAATAGATTAAAAAGAACTTGTAAAGTATGCAGTGCTTATGCATTTGGCATGTTAAGTCAGCAAAACATTTCAAAGGCTAGTTTGTTGTATTTAGTCAATCAAGTTAGATTTTATTCCCTAGGCCAGAACATACAGCAAACTGCAGATAGGTAGACACGGAAAGAGAATATAGCAAATATGTCTTCATAGCTTCTAAGCAACATCTCTGCAGTAAGCAATGGAAGAGGGAACAGACAAGAAGGCTTCACCCACACTGCCCCACCCCTAGAAGAACAGCTACAACTTACGTGATCTTCTGACCAGCTAGTGTGGGCCAGGAAATCCAGAGCCATTCATAAGTACAGCAGACCATGAAGGGCTCTGGCTCACAAGTCCCCCTTCCCTGGGAAGCTGGCCTGGCAGATAGGAATCCACTCCTGAAAGTAGTTATTTCCTCATGCCTCTTGACTCGTAAGTCACCACTGTCCTTTCCCTGTGCAGCAGAAAATGAAGTCTTTCTGTGTTGGTGTTTCTTCACTTGCCAGGTGTTCATGGGGATTTTTCTCTTTTCCTTGCAGTTGGACTTGGGAACTTGGAGCAACCTGCAATATCGATTTCCAGAACAAAAGATGAGAGTGTCCAAATATCCTGTAAGGCTTCTATCAACAGCTTTAAAAGTGTAGCCATACACTGGTACAGACAGAAACCCAATCAAGGTTTAGAGTTTCTATTATATGTCATCGCAACTCCTACTCATATTCTCTTAGATGAGAAGTACAAAAAGATGGAGGCAAGTAAAAACTCTAGTGCTTCCACATCGACTTTGACAATATATTCTTTGGAGGAAGACGATGAAGCTATCTACTACTGTTCCTACGGCTAAAGCACAGCATTTGAGCTTCCAGAATAGCCTACACAAGAACTATCCTCCAGCATGTGCTACAACCCACATCCTTCTCAGCATGGGCAACCACCTGCTGTTCAGCAGTGAGGAGGGCACCACTCAGAACTTCACCTCCTCCCAACACTTCCCCAGCTTTCCACTCAACAATGTGGGTTCTCCTATCCAAGTGAATCTCCAAATGAGAACATTTGGGAACAATTCAATATGGGATGGCAGACTCACAGCATGATTTGGTTCTGTTTTTAACTGTGTGGAAGTTTCCTATAACTGAATTTATAAGGAAAACAAGACAGAGTTAGTGTCAAAAGAGGGGTACAACTATTTCAGAGATACTTCATGTTATGGCTATTTCCAAATTTTATTCATGTGCATCAGAGGCTTTCCGAGGTTGGAAAGTCCATCAAATGTAACAATTTGATGCCTGCTATCAGTATCCTAAGGTGTTCCTGAAAAATATTTAGTGACCACTATGGCTATAAGAGACAATCATCTCTATCTAGATATGTGCAATAGATTCAGTATGTTGAATGAGTACATGCATTTGATGATAAATTATTTATATAATATAATCATGTGCATGATATGCTTGGAACCTTTTTCTATTCATGTTTTCAAATGCATTCATATTTCTACTCTATAGTTCTAAGGACCACATGAAAACAGGATAAAATAATGTGAGCATTACAACGACGGCAGTCACTGAACTGTAGAAGAGACATAGACTATGTCTCTGCCTATAAAGGTTGATCGAGGTATAGCTTCCAATTACTGATACACTAAAGATGAAGTTGCTGTGAGCAGCCAAGGTGAGTAGTCATAATCGATGCTCATGCAGACTAAGGTAGTTACTACTTGGCTATTTAAAAATATATCTGTTACATATGAGTCTATAGCTCAATTGGTAGAGTAGTTGTCCAGTGCAAGACCCTGGATTCCTTCCCCAGCACTGTATAAACTAGGCATGATGGCTTCCATACCTATAATCTCAGCACCAGAATTGCATCAAGCCTGTTTAGAAATAAACAAATAAATACAATAGCTTTGTCCATATGAATGAAACGTACAATGGTTATTTTAATTTATGTTTCTCTGTCATCATTCCCTTAATGGCCCTTTGTTATACTTCCAACATTCCCATATTAGTTGCTCAACTTTGGTTAAATTGCTTCACCTATCTTTGACCCATCCTCTTAACTTCAAATGGATAACATCATTAAATTAACTTGAATGGACTGTTGCAAGGACCATCTCAAATGATACACAAAAGTTTTATAAGAACATAGGCCTTGAGTGTGCCTAATGTCCACTAACAGGAGCTGACCAAATTGGTGATACTGTTTACCAAAAATGTAATTGTGATTGTTTTGATTTATATCCTGAGTTGTTGGCATCAGCAGCATGTGATTCCAAGGACTAGGTTGGCCCTGAAAAAAAAAATCAAATGTCATTGTAGGGTTACTGAGTCTGAATCTTATTTCCCAAGAATTTGGCTCCCTTCTGAATTCTTATAATCTGAGCCATAGAGGTCCAGATGCTAGGCTGTTCAAGAGATGAAGCCACAGCCCGGGACAACTAGAATCTTACCCCATTTGCATCCAGAAGCTGGTCTGATGTCTTCTTTGATTCCTTGATATAAGTGGTGGGTTGCTACTTTGTTCCTTTGTAGCCAAATGCACAGCGACTTTCCTACCAATGCATGTACAACATAGTTTGATACCCACATACATGTATTCTTTATAAAAATTCATTAGAAAATAAGTGCAAATTTTCATAGCTACTTTATTTCTCAGAAATAAGTTTTCTTCACTAACGTTTTTGAGTTTCTTATTCACAGTGAAGCTACAAGATTAATTTCTGCTTTGAGCAAAAATGCTTGTTCCCTTATCATTAGCTTCATAGTGCTAATGAAAAACAGCAGGGACCTGGGAAATGGAGTAGAATAACATTTCCATTGTTATCACCTGCTTGCACCCCAAGTTTCAAAGGAGGAGGCTCTGGACCCACAACTACTCCCTGAAAAAGCAGATTCCAGAGAGAGACTGTGTTACAGCCAGCTCAGGTCCCTTGCTCAGCTTTCATATTTCCCCCCAAAAGTGTTGGGATTAGGTAATTTTCCCAGGAGGCCTCTGGGTTTTTGCATATGAACCTTACCATGTGACTATGCTGTCCAGCACCACTGCTCATGGTGCAAAGATGAATGCTTTATCTTCTCCTTTTGTGATTTTTAACAATCATTATCAAACATGCACTCATTTGTAATAAGAAATAATAGGCCTCCTTAAAGGTTATACTTAGTCCAGGGAGACAGCAGCTCTAACATGCCCTTTTAACCACCACATTCAAAAGTAGAAATAGAAAGGCATTTCCTTTGTCTATATTACCTAGGAGACCTGTACTCAAAACTGCCTAACACAGGATGATAATAAGCAATGAACAGCTCCTCATGATGTTCCCTCTCCTCCCCTCCCCCTCCCCTCCCCTCCCCTCCCTCCCCTCCCCTCCCCTTCCCTCCCCTCCTTTCTACGCCTCTTTTCTCTCCTCTCCTCTCTGCCTTCCCTTCCCCTCTTTTCTTCACCTCCTTCTGTTTTCCCTGTCTCTGCCTCTCTTTCCCCTTCCTTCCTTTTTTCCTCTCTCTACTTGGTCTCCCTCTTAGCCATCACTGTCTGTCTGAATTTTCGGAGTAAACTAATAAAGACAATCATTTCTGATCAGAAACCAACCAAAAGTCCTCTTATACATGCAATTTAAAAGTGTCAACCTGAAACTAAAATCATGATTCACAGGACTTGAGAAGGGTGGAGAGTAAACAATACACATGTGTAATATTTCCGCTTTCCGTTGATATTTACAATTGAGGCATGTTTCCAGGACAAGAAATTGTTTCTATAAATTGACAGTTTGATAAACATCTTTCATATGGACAATAGAGAACTCTGTTTACTAGTGGGTCACCAATTCCCACAGGAAATCTTGATGAAACACTAAGCCCCCCCTTTTCAGTCCCCAGAATGCCACTTCCTCTTCCTGCACTAGTCTCTTTTATTCTGACTCTGAGTAGCCTTAGTGTTTGGTGCCTACTCAGGACAAAGACTACAGAACGTGGCTCCTGCTGCAAATCTTCACACTGGCTTCCCTCATGACTTGTAAGTAAGATGTCCTTTGCTCTCAGGAATGGAGGATACAGAAAACAGGGTCAGTCAGATCACAGCATATTTACAAGGAGGACAATCACTCAGCCAGTCGTGTTGAGCTAACAAGTTTCACTACGATCGTGAATTCCTCAAGGCACATGTGTATGGGGGGATCCCACAAAGTTCAGACACTGTTTTGAATTGGGCTTGGACCCCAAGTGTGTATTAACTCAATAAAATTCAAAATCAGACTTTTGAAAATGTTTGAAAGTTTTAGCTTTTGTTATCATTCAGATACAGGCAGAAGCAGTTCCACTTAGCATCTGATGCCATGTATCACCAAGAAAAAGGGAAATACAGCATTTCTCGAATGCCAAATAAAAACAAGTGTTCTAAAGAACAATACATATATACACTGGTACTAACAGAAGCTAGGCCAGCCTCTAAAAAGAATGCTATATGTTGCTTCAAGAGAAAATACTGTCTATGAAGAAGGTTTTAGTGAGGAAAGACACAAGGCAAAGAAATGGCAAAGTGACTTGTCTTCAATTCTCAGAATACACCAAGTGACAGAAGAGGACACAGGAATATATTACTATGCATGTTGGGATATACTCTACGAAGATGTTGCACTCTTAACAAAAACCCTCCACAGGAGGTTTGCCTGCACAGTCCACATGTCTCCCCTTACATCTCCCACAGGATCTAGACCACTACCAATCAACAGATGCCATCCAGGATGATCCTACCTGTACACTTAATCTCCACCTTCTCACCACTCCCCAGAGACATATGACCAAGATTACCAAGCATTCTTATATTGTATTTGTGTCTTGAGTTTGATCTCATCAGAAGCCCAAGGGCCATGCAATGTCTGTTCACCAGGACCCGTAATCTCTTCTCATCCCATCCCTGGGCCCATACTGGTTTCCGCTTCCCTAACTATGGAAAGCTTCTTGGGAAGGAGGTCAAAGTACAGTACTCAAGAAAGCATGTAGACTTTGTGAATGAGAGAGTGAGTCCAAGGTCTTTTGAAAGAGATAGGTCTGGATTCCCTTTCCTTCTCAGTCACTCACTGAGGAGAGTAACCAGAGCTTCTCAGTTCAAAGCTACAGTACTAATAAGTACACAGGACACTGAGGACTTCCTGAAGTTTCATTTAAAATGTCCAGCATTGCGATCAGCCAATTTAAGTCTATTAATATTACAATATGGCCACTTCAATGAGCTATCTCAGCTCAAGTGAGAATGCTCCAACCTCAGCAAAGCATGTCATTCATGTTCTCCCAACAAAATTAAGGCACAGTTGTAATTCTGAAAGGTTAATGGTGAATGGATCAAAGAAATGATGTTTTTTTTTTTCTGAACAGGACTTCATTCACTATAGAAGATTATTGCTTGGTGTCTTTCATTACACTGTTTGTTAACATAAAGTTATTTGGTCAAAACAGACCACTAGTGCATTAATTGGGCACACACAAAAGACTGGCCCACAAGACCATTCACAGTTACCCACTGTATTTTCATAAAAGACCATTCACAGTTACCCACTCTATTTTCATAAAAGACCACTCACAGTTACCCACTGGACTTTCATAAAAGACCATTCACAGTTACCCACTGTATTTTCATAAAATGAAAATAGTTTAAAACCTAGGGAGTGAGAAAGATACCAAGGAGAGGTGTCATCGGAATAATACTTAATGGCAACAGGGTAGGGGTTTAGGGAAATAGCTCCCAATAAGAAAGATAATATTGCTATTGTAACAGGTGTTTTGATGACATCTTCTGGTACTTAATAAATCTTTTGCACCAGGAACATGATAAAATGACACGTCACTGGGCAGAACCTTCATTAGCTCAGAAACAAGTCTTGCCCCTCCTCCCCTGTCCCTCTCCCACAGAGTTATAGCTGTGTCTTACTCCACTGTAGCTCAGGTCCCACTCACTGTCTCTGGTGTCTACTCCAGCTGCCACTGGAAATGCCAATCCCCTGGATTTTCCTTCTGTCTTTGTCTTGGGTTTGTAAGTTGACTTCATTCCTTTCCCTCTTTCATTATTTTTGTGTACTGAGCAAATGGGTACTAACAATGATTTGGAAATCTCTGATTTCTCTCCCTGACTTTTCAGATGGAGACTCCTGGATATCTCAGGATCAGTTATCCCTTACCCGAAGACCAAACAAAACAGTGCACATAAGCTGCAAGCTCTCTGGGGTCCCCCTGCAGAACACCATTGTGCACTGGTACCAACTGAAAGAAGGGGAGCCCCTGAAACGAATCTTCTATGGCTCAGCCAAGACTTACAAGCAAGACAAGCCCTACTCCCGCTTGGAAACAGATGAGAAGAATGACGGTACCTTTTACCTGATAATCAACAATGTTATCACAGCAGATGAAGCCACATACTACTGTGCCTGCTGGGATCTCACAGTGACTCATTATCTGAGGAAACCTGTATGAAAACCTTCTTATCCCTGCTTCTCAGCTGCACTCACAGTCCTTCAACCACTGAGGACTCTCATTCATAGGTTCACAGGTATTGGGAGTGGGTGGATCCTTGGGACTCATTTTGTTCAGAGATTCACTGCAAATGAGGAAGCTACAGCTCAGGAAAAGCAAGTGGCATCCCAAGCCAGTGACCAAGAGAGGCAACTATAGATAGCCTTTTCCATCTCCATACAATCCCTTTTCCTGGCTCTCTTATAGGCACTACTAAGATAAACTTCTTTTTAGCAATGTTACATTTCATTCAAAGGGGCACGGTGACAGATATGCCTCACATCCCTATGTCATTAGGCCCCCAATCTTCTAGACTGGCTGATATAAGCCGAGTATGATATTACTGTACAACTGAAAGGAGGTTGATGGCAGCTATACTCCATACTACTCATGCCCATTCTATTCTCCTATGGTTACTTGTCCATCTTCATTTCTGCAGCTTTCTCTTGGTTCTGAAGTCTCAATGCCTGGAAGAGTTTCTGTGGCATAAATAGGGTACGAGGGGCAAAGGGAATAACTTCTTCATGCATTTATCTATAAAGTTTTTGTTAGCTCTAGAAGGAGTTGTCGGTACAAGGCCTATATTTCCTACTCTACAACATAAACCATGGATCTCTTGTAGCTGAGACCATGAGTTTGCCTCAGAGTTGGTGGCCCTGCCTTGACACCTGTCTTGTTACACAGATGCAGACTGTTTGTGTTTAACATCCTGTGATTCTTATCTAGATAATAAGAACAGCAGCATCAAAACATATACAATTGTGTTCTAGGCAAATGTTTCTCAGCAAATGTCGCAGGAGCAGCCAAATAAAGTGATTCCAATTCCAGTCTGACTCCAATGTCCAAAATACTGATTATTTCTTCTCAAACTTTTTTCTCATCTCTTCTAAGGTAAAGATGTGGATATGTTGTAAAGAAGACAAGGTTTTGATTTGAGGGTTGTTCCATTTTTTTTTATAGCTTATGCATGCTTTGCCTCATCTGGTGAAAGAAAAACAAACAAACCCAAGAAGATTCAATTTATATTTTTAATATTTATTTCATTTTTATGTATGCATGATTGTTTGTATGTGTGCGTTTGTCTCTCTGTGTGTGTTGTAGACTTGTATATGGATAAATATGCAGGCCTGAGGAGGCCAGAAAGATTGCCTAATTCCCTCGAGCTAGAGTTACATGCAGTTGTAAATAGCTGGACTGGGAACTAAACACAGATTCTTTGCAATGCCTTAAAGGCTCCTAACCACTGAGGCATCTCTTCAGCCCTGACCCTCCTCTGAACTTTCCTATAACGTGCTATTCAAAAGAGGACAGTACCTTGGGAACTATGGGTTTCATGTATTAGAAAGTCATGCACAGCTGGATGGAAGTCTGACACTATGGTTTTGGCACTCATGATAAAGACATGACCAAAATTGTGGGTCCAGTGAGACAAATGCAAGTCCTCTCTAACTCTGGCCTCTTTATGTCTACAGTGCCTGGTAACAGACAGCCATGACAGTGATAACTATGTAATCCTGATTCTAGTGGTAAAGACCAAATGTCTACATGGATGCTGCAGTCTCTTACACAAGTGAGAAGCAAAAGAAATCAAGTAACATGTTATTTGACATTCAAGTCTATCTAGATTCAGTTCTTGTGGTTTATATGAGCAACAGACCACGTAAATCATTGAGCAGTGAGAGTTCATATGGCATACTGCCCACCATCCTGTCTCAGCCACTACATAAAGTTCCTATTCTACAGACAGCTAGCAAAAGCATAACTACAAATTAAATTCTAGAATAAGTTTTAGAAGAAACATGTAGAATATCGCTCACATTAAGCACTGCTTTTCATAAATTTTAAAGAACTTAAAATTTTTCTCAACATTTTATTTAAATGCATTTTTTAAGATTTATTTTAATTAAATGTTGCAGCCTGATCAGTTTCCCCTCCTTCCCACCTCTCTTCCCTCACTCCAACCTCCCTTCTCCCCCCACCCCATCCACTCCTCCTCCTTTCTCTTCAGAAAAGGGCAGGCATCCCATGTGTATCAAATTGTAGTAAGACTAGTTACCCCTCTCATACCCAGGCTGGATGAGGCAACCCAGAAAGAGGAAAGAGAACCAAAAATTAACAAGAAACCAAGTCAGAGACAGGCCCTGCTCCCACTGTTAGGAGACCCACAAGACGACCAAGTTACACACTGTGACACATGTGCAGAGGGCCTAGGTCAGTCCTATGCAAAATCTCTGGTTGGCAGTTCAGTCTCTGTGAGTCCCTATGAGCCCAGGTTAATTGGTTAGTTGATTCTGTGGTTTTCTTGTGGTGACCTTGACCCTCTGGTTCTCCCAATCCTTCCTTCTCCTCTTCCACAGGATTCCCCCAAGGTCCACTTAAGGTTTGACCGTGGGTGTCTGCATCTGGTTCCATCTGTTGCTGGGTGAAGAGTCTCTAATGGCAATTGGCTAGGCAACAATCTATGAATATATCAGAATATCATTAGGAATCATTTCATTAACTATTTTTTTTCTTGCCAGTCATGTTTGCAAGTTTGGTTCTATCTTACGTCTCTTGTTAAATTTATTCTTTAACTGATATATGCATCCCAAATCTGTAAATATCTAGGTAGTAATGTGCAATTAAAAAATACATTCTTACAATATGCAACATTCAAATCAAGGCAAACCTATACATTTCTTCAACTCTTTATTTCTTCATGGTAAAATGCCCAAACCTCATCTCCTTAAAACAAAAATACAGTGTTCATTATCTATGACCAGCCTAATGTTTGATTGAGTCACACCAAAATCTACTGGTAGCAATGATTTTACAATTTGTGTATTAACCATTCTTCTATTTTTTATTTACTGTGGTAATCCATGTCATTCTCACAAGGCATTCCTCATTGCTGTAGGTGTTCATTTCAGATGTAGATACTGTGATGTGGACCAGAACAGACCCAGAGCTGGCCCTAGCTACACTGTCCTTCCCATTCCACCAGCGTGGTGCAAAGCAACTGAAAGAAAAAAAAAATGAAAAGTCTGGAGTCTTTAACCTTGAACTCAAATCCCAGCTCATTGTGAAACCTCCAATTCTCAGTGTCCCACCTGATATAACAATTTCTAGATGCAACTGAAAGAGGTAAATGTATGGATGATGGTTCATAGCAGATTCTCTATTTATGAATTCTCTTTCTGTTCACTACCAAAAGCCTAGAATCTGTACCCAGATTCTATACTTATCATCCTGGCACACAGAGAGAAAGAAAATTTTAGAGCCGAGCTGATTATAAATTTTCACAGAAACACCTGTCACAAATCCTTATTTGGTACAGAAAAATATTTTATACTTGCCAAAAAGAGTCATGGGCTACACCTGGCATATTTGCTTCTGAAAACTCTCTATATATAGACATTTCTATAACATAAGTAGGGGAATGTCATATGTTAGGTATGAACAAAGCCCCCACACACTAGATGATAACCAAATGCAGAAAAAAGACAGGTGGTAAAAATTACGAAGGAGGAGCACCTGTTGTGTGTGTCTATGGTCCGCCCTCTTCCAAACAGTGACCTTGGGTATGTACAAAGAGACAGGTTCAATGCTTTCTTATGACCTGCTCTTCTGCACAGGGACACATCTGCTGTTACATAGTGCCATAACATGTGGAGTTACAATGATACAGACTAAGAATGTGAATATTATATAAAAGTACTCATCTCTTGAACATGTCAGATAATGTGGTTATTTTTCTTAAGATGATGTTATACTCATCTGCTTTCTTATTGAAACACATAAAAATTGGAATTGCAAATTGCTCCAATACAAATTTTATTAAAACTGAGAATTTCTAGAAAATAACCCAATGCAAAAATAAATGTTACTATTGTACTTTAAGAAGGCAACCCAACTTGAAATGTGGTATTATTTAAATCACAAAGCAAAATAGTCTGAAATTTCTCAACTATGAAAATTGTCATTTTTAAACTTTAAAAAATGATATAAAACTTTGCATGACTACACTGAGTTTTATGATGCTTCATTTGCTCATCATTTACATATTTTATTCAATCCTTGCTTTGAATTAGGATTAAGTTGTCTTCAGAAGCTATCTTAAGACTTGGGTGGATGTTTGTGTGTGTGGTGTATGTCTCTGTGTGTGTTTGTGTGCCTCTCTCTCTCTCTCTCTCTCTCTCTCTCTCTGTCTGTCTGTCTGTCTGTCTCTCTCTCTCTCTCTCTCTCTGTGTGTGTGTGTGTGTGTGTGTGTGTGTGTGTGTGTGTTTAATAAAGCAGGGTAAGAAGGGAAATTATTGATGTTTATACCAAAACCTAAGATGTTTTTATATGTTATTAAAACATAAATCAGACTGGAAAGATGGCTCAGGAAATAAAGGAGCTTGCTGCTAAGCCTGGTGACCTTAGTTCAATACTTAGTTCCACATGATAAAAGGAAAGAATTGACTCCTAAGAGTTCTCTTCTGAGCTCTACATGAACACACACACAAACACACACACATACACACACACACACACTCACACACTCACACTCACTCTCACACACACACTCACACACACACACTCACACACTCACACTCACTCTCACACACACACTCACACACACACACACACACACACACACACACACACACACATTAAATTATCTGTGCCTGAAGTTTCACATTATTGTAAAGAGAAACAAACCATTTTTGAGCATCTACAACTTTGGAGTGTTGATTCTAGAAACATCATTTCATTTAAACCTTGTGGAGTCCTGAAATATGGATCTCATCATATCAGTTGAGGACACCTGAGCCATGAGAATTGAATTTGTTCACGGTCCTATCACCAAGAGTAGAAGCAGTGCATCTGTTGCTCATCTTTATGTCTAACTGATTTGCCCATCAATTTCAATGTTCTGAGGCATCTCACTTCTTAAATGAGGACCTTCTTCAAACTATGTTAAATCTCTTGGCATTGATCACACCAGCCACTTGCTAATCCGCACTGCCAGCAGTGATGGCTTCTGTTGACTTGTTTCTGTCATCTTCCAGGTGTAACCTCTCTATTCATGCAGTTATACTCTGGGCTAGCCATGCTACTCTTCTCCACAGAGCCTTCAGTAAGTCCTGCTTAACTTTTTCCCTAGAAATATTCATTTGGAAATACTGTAAAATTACAATTTCCCACACCATATTTCTTAAATAACACATTACATGATTGCTCTATTTTGCCTTGTGAGATGGAATATGCTTCACTACATTTGTAGTAATATACTCAAAGCATTGTAAATTTCAATTTAATTTTGAGTATACCTTATGTGAAAGTTAGATTTTTTAATGTTGCTGATGGGTAGTCAATGACTGATGGTAGACACAGTTTTTTGCAATGTTAGATTATGCTTCATTCTATGTTAATTTTACAAAGAGATTTCATTATGACACTTCTGTACATATATGTGTAATGTACTTTGATTACCTCTAGCTACCTCTTTGCTGAGATAGAATCTTCTGTAGCCCACGCTGTCTTTGAATTCACTATGTAACTGAGGATGACTTTGAACTACTCCCTGAGTGAAAGGATTATAAACTTGAGCCCTTTTCCACGACTTCTGATGTTCTTTCTTAACCCTTCCTTAACCTCAATTTGTCATCCTTTTTCCATTTTCACTTTTTGTTTCAGTCCATTTTCCCCTTTCATTTCTACCAATGAAAGAAAACATGCTATATTTGTCTTTACAAAATTGATTTATTTTACATAAAATGATTATCTCCAATTCCATAGTTTTCCTACAAATCATAAAACTTATGAAATTTTTATGATTGATGCAAATAAACACCAGATTTTTCCTTAACTATTCATCTATGGGTGGGCACCCAGGCTGATCCCATAAATTGACTATTGTTACTAGTCATGCAATGAACACAAATGTACACATATTCCTATAGTAAGCTGATTTTGATTCTATGGTGGTACTTATATAGAAGTGGAATAGCTGGGTGATATTAAAGTTCTATTTATTTTTTAGTGGAGAGGGTATTTTAATTGTCATCATAGAGCCTTCACCCAGTAATGGATGGAAGCAGATGCAGAGATGCACAGTTAAGCAGTAGGCTGAACTCCCTGAATCCAGTTGTAGATAGGAGGAGTGATAATATGAGCAAAAGGGCCAAGACCATGTTGGGGAAATCCACAGGAACAGTTGATCTGAACAAGTGGGAGCTCAGTGATTCCAGACTGACAGCTGAGGAACCTGCATAAGAGTGACCTGGGCCCCCTGAATGTGGCTGACAGTTGGGGGACTTGGGCAGTTTCTGGAGCCTGGCAATGAAACTGGTAATTATCCCTAGTGTATAACTTGGGTCTTTGGAGCCCATTTCCTATGCAGAGATGCCTTACTAAGCCTAAATATATGGGGGAGGGGGCTTGATCCTGCCCCAAATGATATGACAGACTTTGATGATTCCCCAGGGGAGGCCTCACCCTCTTTGAGGAGAAGATGGGGGTGATGTGGGGAGATAGTGCGGGGTTGGGAAGAAGGGAGGGAGAAGGAACTGGAATTGGTATGTAAAATAAGATTATTAAAAAAAAGATATGTCTGTATTTCATTGACTATTGTTGATTGGACTGGAGAGTGTGTGTTTCTTTTCAACTTTTTTTAATTCTTTATGTATTCTAGATACTAATAATTTGTCATATGAAAATTTGGCAGAGACTTTCACCCATTTGGTAGGCTGTCACTTCACTCTGTTTGTTGTTGTTTCTCTAATTAAGTCTTTTAATTTGATCCAATCCCATTAATCAAAGCTAGATTTTGTACCCTGAGCTATCTAGAGTCCTCTAGAGGAAGTTATTTTCTATGTCCAGAGTTGAAGTGTTTGTGTATTGCAGTTTAATAAGGATCAGGATAAACAATTAGGCCGAATAGATGTTTATTCAGGGAGCAATAACTCACAACATAGGCAGATGAACGACAGGATCCTAAGCCTTCCAGTGTCCACCAGCAAGAGAGTGGCTCTGACCCTTCCTCAGCCTTTCCCCCAGGTCACATCTGGCCCTGTCTCCACCCCCAATGGGCGTGGTCTAAGCCACAGGTGCTGACAAGGTGAATATCTCACTACAATTCCCCTTTTAGTCTAAAGAAAAGATTTGGCCTTGATACAAAACTATATACAAAACAGTGAATAACAAGTGTGCTCTAAGAAAAGGAAAATCGAGAACAAAACGACCTACATATCTAGTCCTAGGGTGAAGGCATAACGAAGTTTACAATAGAGTTATCCTAAGCTGGAAAGCTTAAGTCTAGTATCTAATATATCTAACTAGGAAGAGAGAATAATAGTTGTGATAGTTTAGTCTACAACCTCATCAAGACCTGAGAAGGAAAATAATGATACTAGGGTAGACAGGAAGTGCGGATGGGCAACTTCCAAAAGGTGCAATGAGGACAGAAACAGCAAGCTACCTGGACAGTCACCCAAGGTCTCACAGCAACATTGGTACAGCCAGGTTTGGCTAAAGCCAAGAGTACTTGACAGACCACAACAAAAGCAGGGAGGTAGAAAGGCTGTCTTACCCTGACTTGGCAAGGTTCAGTAGTCTTTTATGTTTGTCTCCTGCAAGCACATAGGACTGCATGTCCAAATCAAGTGGTCAAGGTGGGGGCATAAGGCCTCTTGCCCAAGAGGCCATAGCTGAAGCGAGGATGAACTCCAGAAGGAGCAACAACAGTGTCCAACATACTTTCGGGAAAGTGCTGTCAGGAGCAACAATGTCTCATGTCAACGGAGTACTAATATTAAAACATTTAAATGCCATGTTCTGCAGGTCTATGAAGTGATTGGAGATTAAGCATCTATGTCTGATGAATTTCATAGGTAAAGGAAACACGGGTGAGGATAATCTGTAATACTCAGGAACTTAGCTAAAAAACCTGATTAAAACTCCCTTGAGTAAAGCAAGGATACATACCTAAACACTATAACCATGCACATGTAAATTCCTAAAGTAGAGGTAGAGTAGAAATGTCTAGACAAGAGGTAGAGCTCTAAAGGGCAGCAAGATGAATATCCCAAATTGTATCAATATACAAAATGTCTTGAACACAAGCAAAAGTATACATACATAGAATATGGCAAGAATAATGTGCATAAAACATCATAAATGGGAAGATTTCACACTATATGACAAAATATAATATACAATTCTTCCAGTACATAGGTTACCACAGATAAGAATATATAACAATGTAAGCTGTAATACTAGTATCTCACTCTTGCTAAATAATTTACAAGAAGATAGGCTAATCTACCTATATCCATTTTGAACCATACCTTCCCCAAACATACCCTATTCCTGTCTAAAAGAGATAACCGAGTCTAAATATCACATTCCATACCAAACCCCAAGTAACTAAAACCAACCCTAAGAAGATGAATATTATCCCTAAATTCCAAGAGTGGGGAAAGGGGGTGTCATTATCTTAAGATTACTTCCTGTTGAAATGGGACGATGATTGCTCCATGGGATCCTGTAGGAAGAAAATTTTGAGCAACCTAATTTTTCAACAGAACTGGCTGTGACATATGTAGGTAGTCATAGTGTGGCAGAAAATGCTTGACTGGAGTTTTATTTGAAACTCTGGCCAGGTTGTAATAAGAAGGTGCACCATTACAGCTAGCTAGTCATGAGTCATCTTGAGCAAAGCTGTCTCAAACCGGTTTTAGGGTGAAGTTTGTAGTCCAGCTGTATCAGGTTGAGTCAAGTGGAAATGTCCAATTGGGACCCCATCTTCTTTTCAGAGTGTTCAAAGATTGTTGTTAGGAACTGTTATTAATTTTTGTGGAAAACTTAAATATCAATATCAAAGTAAAATTTTTAAGTTTTACGGTATGCATTAGGGGAAAGGCAACAATAAGAGAGAAAATTGTGTATAAGTGAATGAGTCCCTAGAATTTGTTTTATTCTGCCTTATACCAATTGGCTTCTTGATATAAGGCAGAAACTGTGAATTTAATCTTAACAACATGTTTGAATTTAGAGAAGGAAAGCCAAAACCAACTCCAAAGCCAGCATTGGATTACATGAATCTGGACTACAGGAATACTAGATAGTAAAGAGAAATAGATTTTAGTATAGAAAAAGTTTACTAGACTTAAATATTTTTACCACAAATCAGATGGTGCTGACAAGGTAAATATCTCACTACATTTGTGAGAAACCATGGTCCTCACTTTCAGTAAGAATTCTGGAGACTGAGAGAAGTGAGAATGAAGCAATTTATTTACAACAATACAAAGCCAGATATCAGCCTAGAATGGCAGGCCTTTCATTGAGTGCAGAGAAGAATATATACAAACTAGACACATGACTCTTCCTCTCCTTTTTGATAAGCAGGAATATATACTCTTGATTTTAAGTTTTCTCAATAGAAATCATATGTGGGCTCATCTCTACATTTTGCATAGTTTATCATGAACATGATCTCACACCAATACTTTTCTACTATAACTCTGATCTTCTACGTTGGGTGTGGGAAAGAAATAGCTCCATTAGTAGATGGTAACAAGAGTCTAGTGTGCTGTCTTCATTTGTAGCTGGCCTAAAGATGTCTTGGGTACTTTGAAAATGAACCATCAGGTGTTATTTCTAACAGCGTTTCCCTTATTTCCTCTGTTTTCTTCTGTTGATTTCAAGTGTCAGCACCTTCCATTAAGGCCCACTTCAACACATTTTAGATTGATGTTTTTTTGTAGAGGGTGAGAAGTAAGGATCTTTCTCAGGCTTCTACATGGAGTAACCACTGTTATCACTACTTAATAAGGAGATTGGCTACTAAGCTCCTTTGAGAATGATAAACGGGTTCAATGAGTTTATTTCTGGATCCTCTATTCTATTGCATTGCTCCACACAACTAATCTGTGTGCTGGTACCACATCAGTCTGTTTTTTCCTCTATTGGTCTGGAGTCTGGTTTAAAATGAAGTATTATGATGCTTTCAACATTAATCTTCTTGCTTAGGCTTACTTTGGCATTCAAAGTCTTTTGTGTTTCCATTCAATTTAATGATTATCTTCTCTATCTCTATGAAGAATATCACTGGAATTTTGATGGCTATTTAACTAAATTCATGCACCCCCCCCTTGACACTGCATGTCTGTTTTGGCTGTAGCGGAAGTCACTATATAGACCTGACTGGCCTCGAACTCACTGAGATCCTCTCGCTCTGCCTCCCAAGTTCTGGGATTAAATGCAAGTGCCACTGCTGCCCCGCTCAAATTTATGTATTTTTTTTAAAAAAATTATTTTTACAATTTATATGAATAGATGTTTTGCCTGAACATATGTATGTATGTACACCATGTACATAGCTGGTTCCCATAAAGCCAGAAGATGTGCTGGATCCCCTGGAACTAGAGTCGTGAATGATCATGTCATGTGGATGCTAGAAATTTTACCCGGGTCCTCTGAAAGAGCAGTCAGTGATTTTTAACCACAGAGCCATTTCTCCAGCTCCTGTATATTACTTTTAACAATGTAACCATTTAAACAAGACTAATTCTGGTTATCTATGAACATAGAAAGTCTTTTCATCTTCAACAGTTTCCTATAATTTCTTTCTTGACTATTTTATAGTTTTCACCATAGTTGTATTTTGTACATTGACCATTTCTGTGAAATTTTTTGAGTTTCACTATTTCATGTTTCTTATATCAATATTATATTATTCCATTAGTCAAATGTCTTTTAAAAGTACTCTTGGCCTTAGCCAAAACTGGCTGTATCAACGTTGCTGTGAGACCTTGGGTGACTGTCCAGGTAGCTTGCTGTTTCTGTCCTGGCAGCATCTTATGGAAGTTGCCCATCTGCACTTCCTGTCTACCCTAGTATCAATACTTTTAAAACTATTTTTAATTAATTAATTAGTTTTCACAGGACTTGGAATGAACCTAGAGTTATATGTGAGTGCTGTACAATGAAGCCATATCCATAACCATCTCTTTATTTCTTATTTTTGAGGCAGAGTCTCATTACATTGTCCAAACTCTGAACCCACTGGGAAGCCTAGGCTGATTTTAAACTTGTGATCCTACAGACTTAACCTCCTAATTAGCTAGGATTACAGCCGCCAGTCATAGACGAGAATTATTTTTTGTTATTTAATGTTCATGAATTTTCACAGAATCTATAATATACTTATTTATCCAATTCTAATACTCTCATTTAAGAAAAAAAAAAGCAAACTACTATAGCAGTAAAGATTGGAATTGCAGCTAGTTTAAATATTAATTTAGAAGGTACTTGCTTCCTGATAAGTGTAGGTTCCTTCTCTATAATTATGTTTCTTCATGTATTCAGATTTTAGTGGACAATTATTAGAACTGATACTGATTTATTCATATAGTCCTCATATTTTTGTTTTCTGTTTTCTTTGCTTTGAGATTATAATTTAATTACATTTCTCCTCTCACCTTCCTCCCACCAAACCCTTTCACAGAAAATGCACTGATCCTCTGGCTCCTACAATATTTCTTCTCCCTCTTCCGTAATGTACCTTATCTTTGTAGATGTGTCCGTTGGGATTATTTACTGGTTATGATTTTCTCCATCTGCTCTAAAGGGAAATTTCCTTGATGAGGGGTGAAGACTACACCTACCTGTGACTATAAAGAAAAAATGTTTATAGATTGTTGTTAGTGATTATGCTGATTTAGTAAATTAGTAGTTGAAGATTCTCTCCCAATAACCATGAGTTTACTAGCATCAAACAGCTAGATTTCCAGTACCAGGCATTGTATACCACTTGTTGAAAGGCCTTAAGTCCAATTAAAGATGTGTGTGTCAGTATTCTTTTTACAAATGCAATGACATATTTTATTTCATTAGTTTTTACAATTGTTTTTGTGTGTGGATATGCACATGCCAAGGCAAGCATGCAGAGATTGGAAGACAACTGAAGAGAGTTGATTTTCTCCTTCTACCATGGGAGTTGCAGTACTCAAACTTGAGTTATTGGGTCAGGAAATAAGTGCTTTTACATACTGAGATATTTTGTCATCCTTTGTTAATTACTCCTTTGTGTTTTAAATTAGTTTATGTCTCTCTAAATATAGACAAATCTCAAGACTTCTGATAATTCTTTTCCTGGTCTTGGAACAAAAACTAACAGCAGAAAACAGGGACTCAGAGTGCACCATGCTATGTGAAGTCCAAAGGATAAGCAACTTATCTGAGTAATAGAAAACTGGAATTGTCAATTAAAATACTATTTATAATCAATCACTCACTCAAATTTTATAGTACTTTACAGATGAAATTTTTATCTAGCCTTCTTTATTTTAGTAAGGCATGACAGATTGCATTTTTCATTGACATGGCAACAATGACAGATTTTTGAACATAAAGAATTTGGCTCACATTTTTAAAATAAGTTGGTCCATTTTTATTATTAAATTTATTAAATTATTAAAGAGCTTCCCCTTTTCAGAAATATTCCCCCCTATTCTAAGGAAAATCATTGCTGCTTGTGAGAACAGAAAACGCATTCCTTTGATGCAAACAGTGAGAAGTTTCAACACAACTGAACTCCTGGAAATTGAAAACAAAACAATTCTTAGAATATTTTTCCTGGTTACTTAAAAAAAGCACTTGGTGGACCAGTTAGCCCAACTCTCTTGTTCTCCAATTGCACCCCTTCTACTTTGTATTACCACTGTCTCCAGGGAATATAATGTGTGAAGTTAGTTTATGAAGAAACAAGTTACCAGATATCACACAATTTATATTCAGTGGATTTCTAAGGAACCAGATAAGTTTATTATGACAAGTTGTAGCCTGCATATCATGTCATGAAATTTTGAAGAGGGTTCAGATTTTTGTAGAAGCTGAGAGCACTGTGATAGCTCAGGCTGGAGCAAGGTATTTGCAGAAGGAACGAAGCTCATAGTAATCCCTTCTGGTAAGTAACTTTTTCCTGCTTTTCTGCAGTGATGAAAATACATATACATATACGTGTGTGTGTGTGTGTGTGTGTGTGTGTGTGTTTTGTAGAAAAAGACCAAAAATGACTATGAGCTACTGTCTCTTACTACAAGGTTCTTAGCCTGAATCATTTTTCAGAATAGATTGTTGGATATGACAGCAAAAACTTTCTTCTTTCTATACAGAAAACACTGAAACTGTATTTAGAATAGTCGCATATACAAAGTGTAAGTGGGAGTCATTCTTAGGATCATGTGCATAAACTATTGGTGTAAATTATTGCTTCAGGATACTGTTGCAAAAGGTTTTTTAACTGAGTCCTTAAAATGGAGTTTTGCTGGTGGTTTTTCTCTGTATTTTGAAACAAAACTAGTGCTATATTCTCCAGACAAACTGGGAAATCATTATAGTTGGTTTTGGTCATAGTTCACAGTAAATTACTGTAGAACATGAATAAATCCCCTTCTTATTTATCTGACTCCTTGGAGGGTAGGTTGTGACCAGTCACAGATTATGTCACTCTGATTATTGAAATATTACCTGGAGATTTCTGTTAGAATTTGTAGTTTACACGAACCACTTCTGTCCAGTGTCCATGTAAAAGGCTCTTCATAGTTTTTCATCTTTATTTGATCATCACTTCCCTCAAGGAAGCTTAGGGTGATTTTATAGCACAAAATTTTTGTTTTCCACATCTTGTTTTTTTCTAAGAACATATTTGTTGTTGAATTATTAGTAGTTATGCCCAAATACTACTGCTTTTATTTCTCTCTTAAAATTACCCTCTGAAAAAGACATCCCAATTAACTTTAAATTGCATCCTAGAATAAGAATTGATTAATAAATGGCAACCCTTTAAGGGAGGAAATGCAGAAACATCTGGAAAATCTTGAAAAAAATAAAACTTTTCCACCTATGTGAACATGACACAAACTACAAAGCAGAGCATACTCAGACCTTAGAATCCTGGTTACCCTTAGTGCTTATGTGACTTTGGTTGAGTTTTGCCTCCATTTAATATCAACAGAGCCTATTTTATATATTCATATAAACAGTAATAAAATATTATCAGCAATGTTACATGTTCATAAGCTAAATTTCAGATGTTGGGTATTAGATGCAAACCCATTCAAGTGTTTCACCCTCCCACAAAGCACATGCCTACAAGAACATTTTCTTTACATTTTGCAGAGTAGAGAAGGAAAAGAGGCAGGGGTGCAAATGCTGTAAAATCCAGCCTCAGAATCCTTAGAATGGTTCCTGCTTTGACCAAAATGATGTTGAGAGTTGTTGAAATACTCCTAAAAAAAGCTGTGTTCTTCCTATTCTGGCATGGGAGACATGAGCAAAGTATTTAGAGTAATTTTAGGAATGCCACTTTATGTTTAGAGGATAGTACAACACCTATTTTATTGACTGATAGAGGACCACATCACTTTTCAAATGTGATACATTTCCACTGTAAAATTAGAGAAGTAGTTGAGGAGGTGAGTTGGTGGGTACAGTGCTTATGGCATGAATGTAAGGACCCACATGAGCTCCTAAAGTAAGGCAGGATACTGAGGCATGGATAGCTCCAGCATGCTACACTGGAATCTGGAATGGTAACTAGAAGATCTTGTCTGAAACAAAATGGAAGGTAGTGACTGAAGCAAAGCTATCCTCTTTGACATATGGCAAGTGTGTGCTGAAGTCACACACGGGGACTTGCAGGTTTCAGATACATACAGAAAGAAAGAAAATAGAAAACTGGAAAAATATTTCAAAGCATATATCCTTCAGAAGAAAAATGGATATTTTCTCCACCATTCATTTTGAGAAATGGCCATTAAACAAACCCACTGATACTGAAACTAAATCATTACATTTGATGTCACACACACACCAGACTTTTATTTAGCCTATGAGGTCAGGTACATGACAGTGTCCTTACATGGCTTTGAGGACCAGGTCACCTGATATTTCTTCACTCAATTTTCAAGAAAGAGCCAAGCCAGCAGCTGCAAAATGGAGTTTGGCATAAGCTGAACTTGTACCAGTATCAGTAAAAGATCTAATCCCCATGTGTTGTGCTGCTCACTGGGAGCACAGGCACTGTTTTGGACAGCAGAAACAAAGTGTTCCATGCATTGGCATGCACTCTAGGCTTAATCACATCTCCCTTCACTATCCTAGAGCATCAGGTTTCTTGTGATGGTGGATTTGGGAACTAAGGTAGACTATAGCAAAGTAGACTGTAGATGGGACTCTCCTCATTTGACCTACATTTAATTTCAAACCAAAACCTCCATTTCTATGATTAATAACAAAGCTTTTTCCCATGGAAAGACAATATTTTGTTCAAGCAAAAGTCATAGCGCTAGTTCTTGTTGCTAGCAGCCATTTTGATGACAGTAATAACCTCTGCATTTTTAGACTTTTAAATCAGTTTTCTCATCTTGTTTCATTTTGTTTTCATTGATGTAGTAAGGCTGAATTGTGTTTATGTAGTAATTATTTTGAGTGAGTAGATTTAGTGGCGAATGCCTGTAATGCTAGCACTTGGGAGACAGAGGCCAAGGGACCAGTATCAGGCAGACCCAGAGGAGGCCATCCACGGGTACATAGAAAATCAGATACTATATGAGGCTCTGTCGAAATAACAATAACTACTATCCTCACTATTATTATCTTTATTAATTTTCCATTTTATCTTACAGACAAAAGATTTAAAGCAGACATTGCTCCCAAGCCCACCATTTTTCTTCCTTCTGTTGCTGAAACGAATCTTTATAATGCTGGGACATATCTTTGTCTCCTTGAAAAATTCTTTCCAGACATTATAAGGGTATACTGGAAAGAAAAGGATGGCGATAAAATCCTGGAATCCCAGGAAGGGAATACACTGAAGACTAATGACACATACATGACATTTAGTTGGCTCACCGTCACTCAAAAATCAATGCACAAAGAGCACAGATGCATTGTCAAACATGAAAACAACAAAAATGGAGTTGACCAAGAGATTTACTTTCCTCCAATAAAGAAAGGTATGTGCACATATCCTTTGAAATATAGCTTTCTAGAAAATATGTTTGAAAATACCCAGTTTTCTATGATGTACTAATAAAAGCTAGCATAAGACCTTCAACAGAACCATTGCATTTATTTTACCTTGTACTTTACCAAAGTGCTAATATGGAAGAGGTTTTGGGAGAAAAGGTGAAAATTTTTCTTAAGCTTTCTAGGTCCATCGTCTATCATCATTACCCTTTTTTTTTTCTCTCTTCTCTCTTCTCTCTTTCCTTTTGATAATTGTTAATTGAATTAACTGAAATGACACAAGCTGCTAAGTACATGATAAATGCTAAAATGGAGATTCCACTTTTGATGACTTAATTAGGAATGTTCTGCCAAACAAGCAAAGTCATTTACTTTAATCTTATTGTGTACAAAGTTCAACTCCCAAACACTGATGCCTTAGTTAACAAAATATTCAAACAAAAGAGTCAAAGCCTGTTACAAAAAAGGAGTAAACTTAGCAGCCTTGAAATTTTCAGATTTTTGTTGTTGTTGTATGTATCACTATCACAGTTAAAAATTGAATGAGGATACTGGTTGCAAGCATGCTTCATAGTTAATGCATTTCTTGACAATGCAATGCATTGTAGAAAGCCCATATAGGCCTGGATAGTGATGTAGGTGGATAGACCAGGATTAGTCAGTGTTCCAACATGGAGAGGGCTATACAGTGAAGAATGCATACTCTTTCCGACTTACTCAGAATAATTCAGATGCAAGATCTCAAAGGATCCCCTTAATTCAGTGAGGTGCATAGCTGCATGGTACGTAGTTGAATGTGCAGAGGGCCTACTGGTAGTTTCGCAATTCATTGTATTACAACTTCTGGCATTGGACAATTGTCCCAAGGTCCATGGTCCATTTTGAACCTGTGAGGAATTAGTATATATAAAACCTGTGAGCCTCTTGCTGGTCACTGTCTGGGTTTCCCCTCTGGAATCCCCACTCACTGCAAAGATCAATGAACTCTGAGCAGTTGCTTTGGGACGGTACATGTTTTGGAAAGATATGGCTGTTTTTCTTTGAAAATTAAAATCTTTTAGACAGTTTACTATTTTTAGGACAAAAAAAGAAAAAGCATTGTTTTGAATTTCTGCTTCTCTGTAATAGTAACTCATATGAGACTCATTTCTACGATAATATTTATATATAATTGTGGGGCTCATATTTTAATGCACTCTGTCTATGTGAGGATATCTATGTATTCATTTACATGTAGATATATGCATATTCACAAACACAAAAAGAACTGTGAATAATGTTCATAGAAATTAACAAATTCTTGTTGTCATTTCTTGTAGTTGCCATGAGTACTGGACTTACAGCTTGCTGGCATGAAAATGGTAGGTTTTGCCTTTGTGTCACATTAGAGCACTTTTCTTTTTGAACATAACAATGTTTGAACTGCCTCAAGTTAATTTAGAAATATCTAAATATCTGGATATTACTTAATCAACTGTGACACATCAAAGAAACATAGTCAAATACCAATTCAATTACAAGTGTACTTTAATGAGGGGCACAGTGATGTACCTATTATAACCTATTTTAACAAAGGAATTTATTTACTCACATATCTAACAACCAAAGTTAAGTCTAGGTCTGTAAAGCCATCCAGTCACTTGCCAGTTGCTGGCATTGATAGATTTAGAGAAACTGACTTCCAAGTTCAACCTCCCTCTTAGTGGAGGATGAGCACAAATGGTGAGTTTCAGGCTTGGATGAAGAGAACTGTTACTCAATGTAATTCCTCAGAAATCAATACCTGCTACTCCCTCCTCTGTGAGATGTGCTATGATGTTAAAAAAGCAGATGAAACTAATTAAAGAATTTGTTTAGATGTGCAGCAACTTCAGTTCACGAGCACCTCAGCCTACTACACCTACCTTCTCTTACTCCTCAAGAGTGTGACCCACTTGGCCATGGTCAGCTTCTTTCTGTTTAGAAGAACAGCTATCTGTGGCAATAAGAAGAAGTCCTAAGGAAGTGAATGGTGGTACAAGTCAGTGACTTTTCTTCCTTGACTGTCAAAAGATATCTTATTGGGGTCCAGCTGGATTTTCTTGCTAACTTTGACCGCTGTAAAGTCCAATGTATATCATTCTGCCACTGCATAAAATTTTCAAACTCTTATAAGCAGTTTGAGAAACTTCTCTATAATCAGGAATCTTTCCTGATTCCATCCTTTACAATAGTCTACTCTCCCCAGAGCCTGAAGCATCACAGCTCTAGTATGTATAGCTTGCAGCTTCTGCCCATAGTCCTTGTTGCCCTTGAACCAGATAACTCTCTGAAAATCTCCACTCTAGATGATCTGAAGAGCCTTCTTTGCTGCTTGAATTCTTGTCTTGTATTTAACATTAGAGACAATAAATTTTCTAAAAAATCAGAAGTCTGCTTTTGTCAATCTTTACTGCCATTTACTAACTCTGAAAGGCACAATATGACAACTGAGCCATGGCATTCATCAATGGTTGACAACAAGAGTCCAAAATCACATTCCTAATCTTGGTCTAGAGTCTGTGGTTGTGACATTTCTGACAACAGTGGCTGTAGGAGGAACCACAGGCAACTGAAGAAGCCATGTTACTGCTCTTAAAGGTCATCACATTTTTGGTCTTTTGGTTTTGGGCTTTCTTATGGCAATGAGCAAATATCTAACATGACTCCAACTGTGTGTGCTCAGCTCTGTGCCCATGTTTCACAGCAGTATGTTTTCTGATCCTCAGACTGCTCCCTGAAACCTACCAGAACTTCAGTAAGGAAAAGCTGTGAAGGAGAGTGACCTCAGATATTCAACTCCCAGTATCACAGAATAGTCTATTCCATAGATAGTAACAGCAAATATAAGCAAGTCCTTGAGAACCCTGATTTAGGCCCCTGACCCTATCTTAGAGTGAGTGAATACTGTACTCTTACAAAAAGACACCAATAGTGGCTTCTATCAGCATCCCTGATCATCTAATAGCCCTTTGAAATAGATACAATTTGGGGCCACAGTTTACAGAGAGATAATCTCACTACTAAAGGTCACTGTTTTGAAGCAGTACTTGTAATTTAAAGACCAATTTTTCTGATCTCGTGTGTGTGTGTATGTGTCTGTGTGTGTGTGTGTGTGTGTGTGTGTGTGTGTGTGTGTGTGCATGCGTGTGTGTGTTGGGGGTAGAGAGAAAACATCAAAGTGCTACATATTCTATATCTTTCAGTAATATTAAATCAAACAAATCAACAACCCACAAATTATAAAACCACCCACTGCTTCCTTAATAAAGTTAGTGATAATTTCCTTAAGGACTTGTGAGTTCCTCTCTTTATAACTCATGATTGCTCCAGGCCACTAGTTTCTCACTCATCCTTCCTCTAGATAGAAGTGCAATCTGCTTTAGAATAGTCATAGCTGTGTCACTTCTGTAAGTTAGAACAGCTGTTCTGTTTTCCATTGAGCATTTGTCTGGCTTGAAACTGCTCTTATAAGGAGAGCACTAATACAGTGGCTGTGAGTCTCAGGCATGGTAGATCCCTTAATGGTGTTTTGTGGATGTGAGTAGCATCCTGATGCTCAGGTTCATTCATAGACTTGATCACTTGTAGAAGATTCTGGGGATCTAGGTAATTTCTGATGCAGGTTTTGGGTTTTGTAACTTCCTTGGTCCGTGACTTTTTATCACAACACCACAGCCTCAAGTAGGTAAGTACATGATGCTGTGGGAGAATCCTGAATCAGGAACTACATTTCACAGAAAGAATACTGGCTACTTTGTCTGACTTTTCTTAGCTATACCAGATTCTCTTTTGAATGACAAAATTTGCTCATATTTATGGAATCCTATGAATTGTTCGAGTTCATATACACACTGAGCATTCTTTAAATCAGGGTAACCATGGCTTTTTCCTAAAATACTTACTTATTATTTCTATGCCAAAAGAATATTCAAAAAATTTCTTGCTTTTTTAAGATACAGAGCATATTATTTTCTAGTGTTTTGTACTCACACTACAATTTATAATAATACATAAAATAATTTCAGTTTTGCATGTAAAGTGAAAAATCAAGAGGTTGACATCTGAATGAAGTAATAGTGGAAATCACAGATGCAGTGATATTTTCCAGCCAGTGGATTAAGTATGTGTCACTTCAAGTAAACATCACAAATACACAGTAAGATGGACAGAGTGTCTCTGTTCTGTACAGGGGGAAGCTGTGGCAGGGAGAACTGTGAGGTCTCCTAAAGCTCCACAGAGAATGGCAGAGCTTGGACTTCATCCGGTTAGTGTGAGCAGTTCCGCTCTTACCTAGGACAACATTTATTTGTAGGATGGAAACAGGCTATTCTTCAAGAAAACCTTCTTTCAGTATTAGGCTCAGAGTGGGTGAAGGGAATAACCTCAACCTATCCACATCTCCTCATGTTAGAGCTCATATTTTTAACTTAAAAGGACAAGGTTTCAGATTTTAAAAATCAACTTCAGTTTCTGTGAACCAAGCAGAGGTTTTCATGGGGGAAAACAAAACAAAACAAACAAAGAAACAATAGCCAGGCTTATTAAGATGAAATTTAATTTAGGTGCTTCTGAACTGACAAGATGTCTTCAGCCCCAGTCCTGGCCTCTAAACAGAGACCTGGCTATGTCTGCACAAGGGAACAGATGCCGTGACTGGAAACTGATAATCAGCAAGGCTTGTGGGGTTGCTGTCACTGTCTGGTAGCACCAAGCTGTGTCTCATGTGATAATCAAACCTCTTAGCACCTTCCTGCTGGAGTCCACCTGGGCATCCTGGAGTCTTGGGTGTGCAGAGAGTGCTTGAGGCAGGGAAACGAAGAGAGAGTATCCTGTGGCTAATAGCAATTTTACTTTCTCAAGCTTCTTCTGTTTACCTGCTCTATCATGTGCTTGCTTCCTGGAAAATGGTTAAACTCAAACCACCACTGTTTGGGGCAGCACAAGATGTGGCTAAGGTGTTAGACAACAAAA
Organism: Cricetiscus sungorus; assembly: GCA_030556225.1. Classification (NCBI taxonomy): domain Eukaryota; kingdom Metazoa; phylum Chordata; class Mammalia; order Rodentia; family Cricetidae; genus Cricetiscus; species Cricetiscus sungorus. Next base: position 2,272,121 of record JANBXA010000729.1, on the reverse strand, counting down.
TAGGAGCAGTTAAACCACAGTCTGTTCCGCTTGCTTCCAAAAGACCATAGCTACAGGAGAGAAAACCTCCAAGTCTGCATAGTGGAAGTGTGGCCTCAAACTCAGTCTCTGTGCTGATGGAGGCTGGGCTTTTGTGACTGGTGTTCACACAGCTCAGCTGCTGTGGGGACTGGAATCTGGTTCCCTGAACTGTGTAGACACTGCACCAAGGAAGAAACAGAGAAGGAAAGATGTAGCCCCAAGATAGTTTTAGCATTCCGTCAAGGGTCTGTTCTTTTCTCCAGAGCTTGAAGTTTCATTTTCTTAGTGGAAAAAGGAATAAGGCCAAGCATCATAGGAAGATGAAGACATGGACAAGAATAATGCACTACAGGAAGTCATGGAATGCCCTGGGTTCAGTTGTGTTAAAGCCATCCACTGAATACTAGTTCTACCTCAGAGTCACCTGAGAAAGGCATAGTTGAATGATTAACTTAACTATCATGTAAATGAGGGTGTAGACTCAGAAAAAAAATGCTCAGAAATATGAACACAGAAAGAAACTATCTCCAACCCTGTTACAGAGACTGGGGACAGAGTGGTCAGTGGGTAGTTGGCCTCACTTGTCCAGCCCCAGGGAAAGTGTAAATACAGATGGAACATTTGAGTCTAGTTTTCACAGTCTGATGACAAAGAACAATAGAATCAGATACTGTGATAACTTTGTGTATAATCAGAGCCAACTTCTGTAACAGGCTGGCTGCCTCCTAAGAGGATTGGCTTCATCTATTGGCTCTGCCCAGCAGTCTAGGGGGCAAGCACTTATCTCAGTAGAAATTGATAAGGTGATGTTTTGCTTACCCATAGCTGTGGGCTTGAAGTATATGCAGCTCTGTTACTGAGACAGGAAATTGTCACAGAATTAGGCCCACCTAGTTCCTAAGGTCCTGTCCCAAGAAAAACACTTGTGAGTTCCCGCTACTCTGATGGGGAATGTTGCTCTCTATATATGTTTGTCTTACTGGTTGATTAATAAAACACTGCTTGGCCAGGCAGAAAGTGACTTAGCATGGCAGATTCTGTCACTGGCTAATCATAGTGGTCTGCAGGTCTGTACAGACAGGCAGGAAGTGATGTAGCTGGGCAGAATCAGAATATAAGCAGGGACAAACAGGAAATCTCTCTTCTCTGCAGAGATTAAGCAGGCAAAGGAGATTCCTGGTAAGCCAAGGCCATAAGGAAATATTTAGATTGACAGGTATGGTTTAATATTTACGACAGAGCTATCCAATAAGAAATGCTAGTATCTGGCCAACAGTTTTATAATTAATACAGCATCTCTGTTTTGGGGGGCTGATGTGGCTCTGGAACCAGGCTGGCAGGGAAGAAGTGTACATAACACTATTCTTTTTACCATGAGTAGCCCTTGGCTGCACCCCAGCCTCACTCTAGCACTGCTGATGTGGGCATACAATCACAGAAGCACAGATGCAGGATTGGATCTGCATAGAAACTGTTTCCACCCAAACCTGCAGCATCACTGCTGCATAGTCAGACTTCCTAGAAAGACACAAAGGGTGATTATTCACTTACATTTAGAAACTATTGAAATGTTCAGGAAACTGATGACAGTGCTTTCCTGGAACTCTTGTTTTCCAAATAACAGGACTCAGAAAACTGCAGGACACATCACAGAAATACATGGTTTTACATTAAAAACAATATAAAATAGCAACATTTTACATTATTCTCAATCTCTCCTCGTCCCATTTCATATTTCTAATACTTTGTGCCAAGTAAATTGTACAAAGAGAAATACAGCTAATCATTTGATTTGTTGAATTTATTACATTATAAAATTATACAAAATGAGCTGGGTGGTGGTGGTACCCACATTCAATCCCAGCATTTTGGAGGCAGAGGCAGGCAGATCTCTGTAACACCAGCCTGGTTTACAAAGCTACACAGAAAAACTGCATCTCAAAAAAACCAAATATATATATATATATATATATATATATATATATGCATATATATATATAGTTATAAAGTAGTTTTTTATTTCAAAATAGAATTTTTTTTATTTTACATGTCATTCCCAGTTCCCTCTTCCTCTCACCTTCCAATGTTCTTCCCCCACCCCATCCCACTCAGGGCTACCTGTAGTAGGGTTACAGGTTCTGGTGGTGCCATATTGTCTTGCCCATTAATGATTTTAGCTTTGTGCTGGTGTCTTGGCATCTGTGTTGAGATGATTGAGGTGAGCCTACATGTGGATATCTGGTCTTGTCTTTGTTGGTCTTTGTTCTGTTTTTTTTTTATTTTTATTTTAATTTTTATTTCTATTCTCCTCTCTAGATCTTAGGAAAGTATTGTGGCTATGGATTACCTAGTAGGGTGCGCATGTGCTTCTGCAAGTCAGAGAGTGGCAGAGAGGAATGGAGATGGAGGAGGAGAACAGAGTAGGAGAAACGTCTAGAAAGAGATACGGGAATCCTGTTCACACCAAGGGAATTAGTAGTTCAGTGGAAAGAGGGAATTCTATAATTAGGTTGCAGTCAGACAAAGAATATTTCTGGAGAGACAGGGATGATAGAGATAGAGGTACCCTGGAACTGTACCGTGAGTTGGAGCAATAGAGTTGAGGTGAAAGGAGAAGCTGCATGCAGTTTGTTATAAGATTGGGGTGACAATGGAGACCATAATGAAGGAGAGAAAGGATAGTATGATTTTCCTACTTGAGTCTCGGTCCAGTGTAGCTACTAAGGGTCCCAGGTAGAGAAAGAGGCTTAAAAGTAGAGCAGTGCTTAATAGCTCTGAATCTGATTCTGCATGTCTGCAATGCCTGTGTCCTTTGAACACTTCCTGGCTTCTGTTTCTTTGTCCATCTGATGATACCAAAATGAAGAACACCCTGTCCACCAACACACACACACACACACACACACACACACACACACACACACACACACACACACACAGGACACTCACTGCCTCTAGAAACCTATGGGAATTTCTGATGAATTGTGTCATATTGCCTCCGGTGAACTGTGCAGGTCAGCTCCCACAGCCGCCAGCCAAGCTTGTCATAGGACATCCCTCAGATAGAAATAGGCAACAGGAGGCTCCAAGTAAGTGGCAAAGAGAGTAAAATGATGTGGGACTGTCCTTATGTGCAGATATTTTTTAAGTTGAGAAATGTTATCATGAAAGAGAGACACATGAAAACACAGTCTGGAACATGTCTTCTGTATAAATTTCAAGTACAGAAAGAGAGAGGGAAAAAGTAAGACAGGGAAGGAGGGAGAGAGGAAACATGAGGGATTGGTTTCCTTTGGAGTCATTGACACTTTCCATGGGTTAATTTTTTTCTTTAATTGGCTTTGTAATGAGGTCATAGATGAATGTTGACCCCACAATTGAAAAGGCGTTGACATACAGCTTCACTATTAAGAAGTTAGTAATTATATGCTCTGTGAATTGTCTGCTGCTCTAAATGTATTGTGTTTATGTAGAGCACCAGAGGGCTTTGCTATGTGGTGCAGGAAGGTGGGGAAGGCACACAACTTTTCTTTTCTTTTTGTTTATTTGGTTATTTATTTTATGTGCATGTTTGTAGCATGAACAATATAAACCCAGAGACAGATACTAAGGTTCAAGCTGAAGATTAGAAAAGTAAAGCAACAAAGCCACCAAAGGGTTCTTACCTCTACCGAGGCTGGAGTGATCCTGTCCAACGTGCCTGGAGATGGATTGCCTGCACTGAGACCCTTCTCCTGTCATATATGCTTCTCTACTGCTGGGGTTAAAGGTGTGATCTCTGTTACTCTTTTATACTGATTTACTCTCATGTAGCCCTGGGTGAACTTGAACTCACAGACATCCATCTGCCTCTGTCTCCTGAGTCCTGGGATTAAAGGTGTGAACCACCACTACCTGGCCTCTATGACCATGGCTAGCTTTGCACTCTGATCTCCAGGCAAGCTTTATTAGATCATAAACAATCTATCACCGTAGATGTTCATGCATGTATATGTGTGTGCATGTTCCACTGGAGGTCAAAGGACAGTCTTAACCACTAGCCTCTAGGCATTGTCCATCTGAGTTTTTGAGACCAGTCCTCTCACTAGCCTGGAACTTTCTCATGTATTCAGGCTAGACAGCTAGGGAGCTCCAGGGATTCATCTAACTCCATTTCAACACTAACATTATGAGGAATCTAATGTGTGGAGCATGAAGAGTCCACGTTTATGCTCTGTTTGCTGAGAATCCTAGCTGTGCTGCAGACATACTATTCCTAATGACTGGAGGAACTGATGAGCTATTAGAAATCAATGTGTGCTGTAAGAGGAGAGTCATTTTTCTACTAGGGTGTGTTTCTGGTGTGTGTGTGGGGAGTGTGGGTTTGTTCATTCAAATACAGAATTATGAGATTTTTCACATCATCTCTGATGGGATAAATTCTCAGTGAACATGGGAGTGTAGATATCTTTTTGCAAAAACAAGTGATTAAATTTTCTTTGGTTTTCTACCTGGGAATTCATCAACCATGTCTCTTGGCATTTCTATTCTTGTATGAGAACTTTCTATCATGGTTTCTATATTGACTACACCAGTTTATATTCCCACCTATGCTGTAGAAAGTTTCTTTTCTTCTAATATTCATGAGCATTTGTTATCCTTTGACTCCTGCTGCTTACCTGGCAGGTGTAATGTGCATCATTTTTCTTAGGTAGCACGTTCCACATTGCACCTTGCTACGAAATCACAGAACTAAGATGCTGAAGATGTAGGTATCCTGTTCCAGAAGCCTCACTTACTCTTTAGTTTTCATTTCTTCTTTTTAAAAGATGTATTTTACTTTCAGTTGTGTGCCCATTTGTGTATTACTGTGTGGGTACATGCACTTGTAACTGCAGGTCCCTGCAGAAGCCAGAGAGGGTCAGGCTCCCCTGGACCAGTTCCAGGCACTTGTAAGCTTCCAATGGTGGAGATAGCGGCCCAATTCCAGTCTTCTGCAAGAACAACACAAAAGCTCTTAACCATCTCCATGTCACCCACTTTAAAGGAGAGGAAGCTACTTCTTGTGCAGTGGTCCTTCACAAAAGCAGGAGAAGAAGGAAGCATGATCAGAATAGCCATTCACACAGGCACTTGTGTAACCTCCATGTAAGGGAACTGTCATCTCCAAATCAACTGGCATCTCTAGAGTACCTGCACCTGTCAACCACCAGGCCAGGCCTGCAATGCTGTCTCAGTTCATCTAACCCTTGGGAACGATGTAACTCGGCGGCACAGCTAGAATTTTCATTCAACAGGCCATAAATGTGGGCTCTTTCTGCCCCACACATTAGATTTCTTAAGCAAACAACTCAGCTGATGAGCATGGTTGCAGAAACCTATAGCCTGTACTTCTTAGAGAACTGAAGGGGAAGGATATCTTCAGCACAGAATACAAGGCCAGCCCAGGCATTGGAGTGAGACTCTGTCTCAAATGAAATAAATTAAAGTATGGGAAAAGTGAAACAGGACCATGACTGGGGCAGAGTCCTCTTAATGAATATGCAAAGCTTTAATCAGGGTCTGTCCATGACACAGTAATAAGTAATTGTGGGAATGAAACACAATACAGTGGAAAAACACTTTGAGAACTTATTTTGAGGAACAGCAGAAGATATTGGAAGTGATTTGTCCTAGGGATTTGGGGTTAGAAAAGGAGTGTGAAGAATTCAATCAATATCAAGTGTAAGCCTGGCATTAAGATTGCTGTCTGTATTAGTCCATGGTTTATAGAAGGCAGTCCTCCAGAGAAAAAGAAAGTGATACATTAATCTGCATTTTAAACATATATTTTAAGTGCTTCATTTTCTCTTATTGATGATAAATACTATTATGTGGCAATTTTATCTCATATTCTGGTGTCATTTTCTTTTTGTTGTTGCTTGTTTTGTTTTGTTTTTGAGACAGGCTTTGTCTGTGTAGCTTTAGAACCTATCCTAGCACGAGTTCTGTAGACCAGGCTGGCCTCAAACTCACAGAGATGGTATTTATCACAGTTAATCAGCGGAGGAGACTAAAAAGCTACACAATACATACACGTACAAATACCAATAACACAAACACTGTGTGCTTGTGTATGTGTGCACAACAAAGGATATTTTATCACCCCAATTTTCACTAAGTAAGCAACTGAGGTTGGTATGTAAAATTAAAATTTTTTTAAATAAAATGTACAAAAGAAATGAAATGTAATTGGCCAAGTCACAATCTACTGTGTGACTTTGGAGTTCATAGAAAAAAAAAAAACACAAAATATGTGTTTGTACTTGAGTGCCTGCCAAGTATAACATCTGAGGTGTTTTGTTTTGTTTTCTCCCTGTGCAGAACATCATGGTCAGCCTTTGTATCTGTGTCTTTAATCCATAGCAAATCACATAGACAGAATGTAGCAAATGTCTCTTTCTGGTCTCCAGACAATGTAACTACAGTAGAGTAGTCACCAGGACTGACTGGTGACTCTCCCTACACTGTAACAGACAAAGGATGTTTCTCAGACCTTTAACCCACAGATACATCTGACTTGCTGCTGTGGGGCAGAAAACCCCATAACTTCTCTGAATTGGAGCAGATCATGACTCACCCCAAGGGATCCACTGGCCCTGTAGATCTCTGAGAAAACTCAGATATTCCCACCATCCTGCTTGTGACCTAGACTCCAGCTACTTCCTTTCTCCTTGTGAAGCAGCCTGACAGTTGGGATGCTGCTTCTGAGTGGATTCATCATCTCCTGCCTCTGGGTTTGTAAGTAGACATTTCCATGTGCAAGAAGCAATGAAGTCATCCTCATTTCCATTTCTTCAAGTGCTGCTTTGTTTGTTCATGAGATTTTTCTCTTTGTTTGCTGCTGTATTTGGGCTGGTGGAGCAAACTGAAATATCAGTCACCAGAGCAATAGATGAAAGTGCCTAAATATCCTATAAAGTTTCTTTCAAGACTTTGGCAAAGTATGTATTTATTGGTGCCAGCAGAAAACAAACAGTTTGGGCATCTCATAAATGTCAAAGAGAACTATAATCAATGCCACTTAGAAGGGATAAACAAGAAAATTGAAGCAAGCAAAGATTTTCAAACTTCTACTTCAACTTTGAAAGTAAAATTTCTTAAAGAAAGAAGATGAAGCTGTGGTGTCTGGATTTAGCACAACAGTGGAGCTTCTAGAAGAGCCTGCATATGAACAATCTCCCATCTGTGCCAACCCACATCCTTCTCAGCAAGCACAGTCACTTGTTGCTTGGCTGAAGGGCCACCAGAACTTTTCCCCACAGTGCTTTGGAGCTTTTAGGCAACATCATGGGTTCTATTTCGCTACTGAGGTCCTATGAACTATAGTCTGAAGGCAGAATGGCCCCACACTATTTCCTACTCAGGGTATGTGAGAGTTATTTAAATACAGGATGGAGAGCTTACAGCATGATCTGGTCTTTTGATAATTCATTGCACAAAGGTTTGCAGGAAATGAACAGCTTAGAATTAAGTCAGGAGAGCACTACATGTGAGCAGAGACATTCATTCCCACAGGGATAGTTCCTGCTATAGATTTCTAGTTCCTTCACAAGCACTAAAGATTTTCAGAGATGGGGAGATCTGTGTTTAGTTTATAGTAAAAAAAAAATCCTAGCGACTACTACACCTGTACACCTGTAAGTACATAATCAACTCACTGAGAGATAATAGAGACCAAAGTACAATTCTTGGGGGTGACACAATGTGACAAAACTTGGTCTACACCCTTGAACTCATGGCTGGGTAAAAGCAAGCTCTGAGCCTTTACTTCGGGGACTATCATCTACCATTTACCTATATGTATCAATTACTTAACATATATTTCAGTGTTATCTCAATCGCCTCCAATATCTCTCTTCTACCTCTCTTTCTCTCCATCCCTACCTCTCTTCTATCTTCACTCTTTTCTTTCTTCTCGTTAGCTCCATCACCTCCTTAAATTTAATCACAAAGTAACTTTACAAATGAGAGAAATTGGTTTTTAAACTGAGTAACAATTCTGTAGCACACCTTGATGAATACAAAATTTCCATTTTGCTACTCTGTATGTTTTAGCTGAAAAATAAAATGAATAACTATAAACAGGATAAAAACAGAAAGTGTGTGTAGTCTATAGCAATATGATTACTAGAATAACTGGCACCTAGCTTAGGACTCTGGGGAAATGTTGGCTCTATGAAGGGTATGAAGGGTGTTTACTATTCACAAGGCTCTAAAATTCCTTTTTTTTTTTTGGCTGTGGAATTCTCATCTCATTCTGTACTATGTATAATAAGGCAAATCTTCCTATATGATTATTATAATCATAGACTTTTACAAACCTCTTAAAGTAATATGGAAAAATACAATCATCAGTTTCTTAAAATGATGTTTACAAGAGTTGTCTTTGAAACATCTAATGGACAAGAGGTGGGGGACAGTTGCCACTACCAAGGGGAAAGTGACTCTGTTATTGGAACATAGGAATAACAATGAGGTCTTCTCGTATCTAATAGTTCCCTTGCAATAGGAATATGATAAAATGATCCTGATCATTCTCCTAAGGCTTCACCTTAATCTACTGTCCTAGTCACTGTATCTTGTGTCCATTTCAACTATCATTGTAAATGCCAACCCCTTGAGTTTTTCCTTCTATCTTTGGCTTGGGTTTGTAAATTGATTTTTCTCCCTTCTTCCCTTTCATTATTTTTGTATTTGGAGTATTTCCAGTATTCAACTGGGAATAAAAATTACTTAAACATCTCTAATTTCCCCTTCTCATTTTTTCAGTTAGAGATTCCAAACTGAGAATATCTGAGGATCAGCTGTCCTTTGCCTAAAGAATAAACAAGATGGTGCACGTAAGTTATAAGCTATCTGAATCCTCCATTCAGAACAGCATTGTCCACTGGTACCAACTGGAAGAAGGGGAGACCCTGAAATGAGTCTTCTATGGCTCAGCCAGGAACTTATAAGCCAAACAAACCTAACTTCCCCTTGGAAACACATGAGAGGAATGACAGTACCTTGTACCTGATTATCAACAACGTTATCACAGCAGATGAAGCCACATACTGCAGTGCCTACTCATAGTCTCATTATCTGAAGGAACCTGTAAGAAAACCTTCCTATACCTGCTCCTCAGCTGTACTCACAGTCCCTGAACCACCAAGGGCCCTCAGCACTCTCTTTCATAGGGAGTGGGTAGGTCCTTGAGATTCATTTAGCTCAAATCTGTCACTGAAAATGGGGAAGCTGGAGATAGTGACCTATAAAGGTGTCTTCACTTGTATTTCATTCTCTGTGCTTCTTCCTACATCTCTTAATCAGTGCTGAGCCAAGTTTTGTTTAGCAAGTATTTTGATTTGCTTTAATTCTCAACTTGGCATGTCAAAATCCCATGGAGAGTCTGAATGAAGAATTGTTATTGGGTTGGGAGGGCACATATGAAATCTAAATGATGCCAGTCTGTGAAAGTGTATGAGTTTTCTCTGTCTTACACACACACACACACACACACACACACACACACACACACACACACACACACACATTTGTTTTTTTTATAGAAGTTTCCAATTAGTTAGGGACTAGAAGTAATTAAAAGATGGATTGATGTGAACTCAATGCACAAACTATTATTTGTCTCAAAATGCATTTGGGGGCTGGACAAGTGACTTAGCATCAAGAGTGCTTTCTGTTCTAGCATAGGTCTCGGTGTGGCTCCCAGCACCCACACAAAGGCTCACAACTGCCAGTAACTCCAGGTCCAGGGGATCCATGCACTCTTCTGACTTCTGCTAGCACTGAGCACACACATGACATACAACATATATATATATATATATATATATATATATATATATATATATATGCAAAATACATATGTAAAGCTAAAGTTTTAAATATTTACATTTAAAATGATATTCAGGACATAATTTTCTTCTATACTCTGGTCCTTTCATCTGGGTTGGTGGCTTTGAGAGAGCTGTCGATGGACAGTTGTTCTGATCACCAATGGTCCTCCATATTCAGGGACAGATGTGACTCATGTAACTTAGGCCTGGACTGTTGGGTCTGGGGAGTCATTGTCCAGCCAGGCCTGGCTTTACCTGTGTTCCATTCCTCTCTCCCTGGGGTGAGTGTTGAGAGATCACAGAAATGCCTTCAATTATTTTTCTTTCACAATTTCAAAGCACTGGAGTTTAGTTTCTACTTTCTAGTATAAATAAGGGATTTATAATTCCATGAGAGATAGAATTGTGTAATTTTATTTTCTTCTATGAGGGAGAAGAGGAAGTCATCAAAAAGCCATTTCCTATTTGCCACCACCCTGATAAGAAATCATGTTGGCAAGAGGCCATGCCGCTTCCTAGAACATGGAAGGCTTGGCTCAACATCCTTAAACTTTACTTGGTTGCTACATTTCCATTGCCATTGCTAGAGAGCTTTCTCCCTCAAGAAACTCCCAAATTACTGAAGGAGTGGCATTGGTATTTCTGAGAATAGAGATATATTTGATAAATTATCTTAGCATTTTCACCAAAACTTAACATCTGGGAATTACAAAAAGAGACTTAATTCTCAGAATATGTTTCCTGGTAACTTAGGAAAGCTGTTGGTTTGTGACATGTCCCAGCCCTCTTTCTGCTTTTATTCTTCCCATTGTCTGTTGATACTTTCCAGTAACTTCTACCTCAGACAAGAGAACAGCTTCTGAAGTCAGTTTACAAGGAAACTCACAAACTATTGGATGACACAAAACTTTCCAAAGGAATCCAGGTCAACTTTCTAAGAGTTCCTAAATGGCTCATCAAGAGAGGGTTCATGTTTTTGTAGAAGGTCTGAGCAGTGTGACAGCCTCATGGATCAAGGCATTTTCAAAAGGGACAAAGCTCATAGTAATTCCCTCAGGTAAGGAAGCTGTTGTATTATTTTTTTAGTAGTGAATAACCAGTGAGATTTTTTTCTTATCTTATTTTTAGAAAAAAATAAATGTTATCAACTGTATCTGACCACAACTTTATTTATGAGTTACTGGACATAGAAATAAAGCTACTTTGTAAGCAATTGTTTTCTTTCTTGTCAGTCAGCAAACTGAAATTCTGCATTTAAAATGAATGCACAAAGCTAGAAGTTAGAATTCTGTGAAGATTGTGTTTATGCTATTCACCAATATTACTAATATCACCAATACTACATAAAGTTACTTTTCCGTAAAAGGTCTTTTAAGGTAGACTCTTCAAAGTGCTATTTTGTTAATTTCTCCTATATATTTTTGGGGAATTGCAATATGTTCTTTTCTTCAAAAAACTGAAATATCTCTATTCCTGTTTATGCTCATATACCTAAATACCCTGAAAGCATTAATTCTCAATGCATCCCCCTCATTTGACTGAAACCTTAGGGTAATGTGAGACCAGACAGAATCTATGGCACCAAGACACTTGATGCTGCCTAAAGAAGGCCCAATTTGATGGAATGTGTATGTTCCACAGGGCATGTGAGTCTGGGATCCATTCAAGGACTCCCCATGGCTCTGTATCTGCATTGGGTTGTCTATTTTCTCAGCTGCTAAACAGGTTTTGCTCAGAATGTTAGAGATAAAAAAGGTAGCCTTGACATAAGCTCTGCAATAAAGAGCTTCTGTCCTGAGGGTTAGATATAGTGATTAGGCCTCACAAGACCTTGGACCATGGCTTCCAGAAAGTCAGAAGTCCTGGGTTCCTGGAATCCTTTCAACCCTTAATTTGTGTAATAGTTAATATTTTTAAAATCCAAATTTGTGATGAGCCTTTGAAATCCAAAACCATGTAAGATCTGAAACACTTGTTGGTCTAAGCATTTTGGATGAATGATACTTGAAATTTGGACCAAGAAAAATTAGAGGAATGTGGCTATAAATCATTGTATTAAAGAGAAAAATAACATTAGAAAAATTTTGAAAGATACACATTATGTTAAGGAGTGTGTGTGCCTTCAGTCGGTATTCTACATCATTACACAGACGTTTATCTCCTTTCACAGAGGAAACACAGGCTGAGGTGCTTGATTTCTCCCATTACAGAACACACAATGGTGGCAAACATTGTGAATTCCAACATCACAAGATTTGTCATATTTTAAGTTCGGAATATTTCCTGCTCTGTAAAAGGCTTGACCTTTTACACAGACACTTTCATTGCCACTTGATTACAAACATTCACAATGTCTGTGATCACATGAAGCATTACATGAATGAAACACTTCTGTTGTGGAACCAAACTTTCTTCTTCTTACAAAAAAAGATGATGAAGATCATTCTGAATACGTGTTTACTAAATGATTATGGCGTGGTTCTTGTGTTGTTTTTATAATGTGACCAGACAGTTTGGCATACCTCACTTTCTTCTGTATTGGCATCAAATTTTCTGGAAACATTGAAAATGTTGAAAAAGTTAAGCTGTATTAAATGTACTCCTCAGTTGTGTAACTCATAGTTTCCTGGACTCTCATGATGAGACAACTATAGAAATAAGCATGGATTAGCATGTTCTAATGTACAGTGAAGAATTAAAATTCAGTGCTCTGGAAACTGCCAAGGAATTTTTTGTTGTTGTTTCATGAGCTCTGTATTTACATCATTTCCACTTGTTCCTTTCTTCCCACTAACACCACTGTCTCCTCACTAATCTTTCAAGTTTATGGCCTCCAATTCTTTAATTAGTATTCTTAAACACACACACACACACACACACACACACACACACACACACCAATAATGAATTTGTAACTGCAATATGCTGAGTCCCTTTGCTGTTTCTGGGATTGCATAACCTATCAGAGACCTTGATTCTCCTTCTCAGCAGTCATTAATTGCCTATAGTTATTCATCTAGAAAGAGCAACATTGTAAGATTTCTTTCCTTCAAATCAACATGTCAGTTGATGTGGTTTTTTCAGTTTTTGTTCAGGTAACCATATTCTTGAGACTTCTTGGATACAGCTTCCATTTCAATAAGAAAGACACTCCCAGCAGATATCCTAGTCCTCTGGCTTTTACAATCTTCCACTCATTCTTCTGTGAGTCTTAGGTATAGGGGTTGTATATGAATTGCAGCTATGTGCCAGCTAGCCAATTGTTCTCTGTATTTTGATCATTGTGGTTTTCTGTGATGGTTTCTGTGATGGTTTCCGCAAGGGAAAATTTCTTTACCACACCAAGCTGTGTGCGTAAGGATAGGCATTTGGAATACAGTTAGAAATTATACTGGTTTGGGGAGTGGCAGTAGTAGCCACTCCTAGGGACAACAACTGCACCAGCCAAGAGTAGTGGGCTAGGTTTACAGTATTAGGCACAAATTCTCTCCATTTGAGAAAGCTTTAAATCCAATTAGATGTTGTTGGTTACCACTAATATATACTTGCCACTACTGCACCTTTAAGGATATCTTGCCATCTGTTCATTATGGTTCATACGTCATTGATTGCTTTTTTTTGCCTTGGCAGCTTACATACCTCTCTCTGGTACTATGAGAGATAATCCTAGGGAAGAAGGCTTCCAGGTCAACTGAATTTCAGTTCCTTCAAGTACTAAATCTAAAGTGTGGTCTATTCAGCAACAGGGTCTTATTTGCAAATCCTTAGAAGCAACCAAGGGCAATGTCAATAACTTATATTGTTTAGAGAGTCTCTTGGACTATGATCAAAAAACCAAAATGAATTTTCCCATGGTTGGCTTGTGGGTTTTGTGAAATAGTCTATTGATGAGAAGTTCTGACATCCTAAATTAGTCTCTCTCTCTCTCTCTCTCTCTCTCTCTCTCTCTCTCTCTCTCTCCCCTCTCTCTGTGTGTGTGTCTGTCTGTCTGTCTGTCTCTCTCTCTATCTCATGTGTGTATGTGATCTTAAGTAAATATGATTCACTATGAATTTTCACACCTCTTTAGTGTTATGTATCCTCCCCTCCCCACATGGTTTGTTCTCCCTTCTCCTTCCCCACTTAAAGTGCTCCGTCCAACATCAAGTGCTCTTGGTTGCTGAGTGATGGCTGCAGCCCCTGACTGTTTTGGGGGTTTGGGGGTTCTTTATATATTTTGCATATTATCCTCTGTCAAATGTATAGCTGGCAAAGATTCTCTCCCACTCTGTGGGTTTTTTCATCTCTTAATTGATCATTTCCTCTTCTGTACAGAAGTGTTCTATTTCACAGTTCCTTTTATGAATTTCCACTCCAAGGTTAGAATTAACTGAGTCCATATAAATCTTATATATTTCCTAAATTGTGCTTTGGTTCTGAAAGACAGGAGAGCATCTTTTCACATGAAGGCTGCACAAAGCCTACATGCACAGTTACCCCTGTATCATACGTGACAATTTGGTAAAGAAAGCCTCACTCTGTGCTCTCTCATTTTTAGATCTGCTTAAATGCAGCCAGTGGCAGCCTAGTTATAAAATCAGGACTGTGAAACACATCTCCCATCCTCCTCACACGATCACTCTATGAGGTAGAAAGAGACACAGCTATACAACAGGAACTGTGGATTTATTGTCAATGACTGCTTCCAAAATCCATTTAAGAAGAGCTGAAATAATATTCATAAGGAGTCACCCTAAGGAAAAACAGAAGAACAAAAAGAAGTGGCTGTGGCTACCTAGCAAGGGACATTAAAGTTTTATTCTCAAAGATAACAGACAATATAGTGAAACACATTCCCTAAAGCAACTAAAATTATCTAACACAGAAACTGTCAGGTCAACTCAGGGCCTACATACCAGCTCTAAGAGGACAAGCACTAGGTACAATTTTATGAATTGATTATTTCTTGACCCTCCACTCCTTACATAGGGTTCCTGATTTACATGACTCTAACCGTCAAAGGTTCATAGCACTGACACTGTGGCAGTGCCATGGGCTCATTTAAAAAGTCTCTCATTGGATGTGGGACAGTGCCTGCTCTTCTTTGCTTTACTTCTGAAGGTCCCATGCACTGAAATCCTTTTGTAAATTTATTATGGATTTCAAAATATGATTTGCTTCTTTTTATCAAATAATGATGATGAATATTATGGGTCAACTATGCTAGGTAGCCACAGCCACTTCTTTTTGTTCACCTCTGAATACTTAACCTGCTCTTTCTGAACAAGCACTAATGAAGTTGCCTGCAGGTACTATAGGGCCTTTACCAATGCTCTTGGGTGTGAACAGCATTCTGACACTTAGCTCTTGCACACTCGGGGCTCTAAGGTCCTTAGACTCACTATGTGGAAGACTGATGAAGCCAGGTACATTCCTGGGAAGGAGACAGTTATTCATCCTTTTCATCCAAGACTTGTTTACCAAAACTGCTACACATAGGGAAGCTGGGTGGCTTGGTGGAAGGACCATGGACCAGGAATCATACTTCAAAGTCATTTATGAGTCTGAGATAGTTGATCTGTCTCTAATAAGATTAGTCTTTCCCCGCCCACAGTGATACATAAAATGTATATGTAAATACAGAGTCCCATGTGATGGCTTGATAAATGTATATAATGTACCATTTTCAAATCATTGTAAATGTACCTTTCCCTCAAATATTCTTCAGTCTTTGAGAACATTCAATATTTTTTATGTGAAACACATATTACATGTATGGTTTAGTCTTGTGCTGAAATGTAACTATCTTTTGGAGAAGTCACTCAAATTAATTTCAGGTTTCTATGCAGTTGCAAAGCCAATTGCAGAAACTTAATGGAGAACCCTGATTGCAGTATTCTGTGTGCA
Source organism: Cricetiscus sungorus (assembly GCA_030556225.1). NCBI lineage: Eukaryota > Metazoa > Chordata > Mammalia > Rodentia > Cricetidae > Cricetiscus > Cricetiscus sungorus. The sequence goes on along the minus strand of JANBXA010000729.1, from coordinate 2,256,357 downwards.
CCAGGTATGTGTTGCCTTATTTTCTGTCCCATTTGTATCTAATGAGACAAACACAAGTGACATTCTATAGATTGGGGATGTGAGGCAGAGATGTGTAAGGGACTTTCCTATAGGTATACAACTAATAAAAACTACAGCTATGATTTGAGTCCAGGCTATCTGGCTTCAGGAACCCAACTATTTCTTTCTAAAGCATTTGGGTATGGAGCAGAAACAAGGTATTCCTCAGGAAAATGTTCCTCACCAGGTTAGGAATGGCTCAAGAGAATGGCCTGTCTACCTCTGCTCCTGGATTTATGGTGTTCCTAAAATTACAGAGCTAAAGGCTAACCAGTAACCAGGTTGTCCAAACAAAGCCAACTCCCATTCAGACTTCCTGTCCACTAATCAGGCTGCTGTACTGAATAGCTCATGTTAGCATGAAATAAATTCAGAAATGGAAGACTGCACCCATGGTGGCTCAGTAGAAAATAAAGATTTGTATAGTTCCCCACACAGAAAGTCCTGTGCAACAGTAGCCTTTCTTGCAAAACTTCAAAAGATCTTGCACAATTACCCAGTGTCTTACCCAATGGCATACCTTTAAGAAACAGCTGAGTGTGCTGCAACCGCCTCATAGCTGGGAAAATCCCGATGACAAATTTCTTTAGGCTTTTCTATATACCCTACTATGCAAAGGAAAATAGTACTTCAAATGCTTCTCAAATATAAATACAATTAATTTTAAAAACTCCACATCTCAATTACAAATCAAAGTGAAAACTTCTAGGCAACATGCCTCAGAACTTTCTCCAGTACTAATGGTCACCTCTTTGAATTTCTTTTTCTCACAAATAAAATTTACAATGAGGAAGGGTTCAGTTAAATTCCTAGAGCCCTAGAGCCCTCATAAGAATCCAGGAATGGTGATGTATGCTTGTAATTTCAGGAGGAGGCTGGGACACGCATATTCCTGGTGCTTACTGGCTAGTCAGCCTAGCCTACTTGGGGAGCTACAGGCCACTGAGAGTCCTAGTCGTAATAAAAAAAGATGCACAATACTTGGGGGTGTTGCCCTGAAAGTCAAGACTTGGGGTTGTCTCTACACGGACATGCACACACCTGCACGCATGTTTATCCATGTTCTCTAGTGATACTGAAAAGATATGCCCAGTCACCCTTCACACAGAGCCCACTTAACTCTGCAACCCAAGTGTATGTGAACCCCACAAGAGGCCTGTCAGACGTCAGAGCTATGCTAATCTTCCAAGTATAAAACAACATCTCACTGTGGCAACAATTCATTTTTTTCTGAAAACAAGCATGTGGTCTGATTGAGGTCTTTTGTATGCCCTGCTTATAGATCTGTTTACATGTGTCTATTCCTATCTTTCTCCCATTTTATTCCGTGCAATAATACCAGCAAGCACGGCAGCTGTTAGCCATGCCTGCATTTCTGTAAGCAGAGATATTAAACAAAATGATTTACATGTGGTATCTGGGTGAAGGTTCAGTGTGTGTTCCACACATTTTCTAACGGGCACATACAAGGTTAGAATGTCTACATTTGAGCGAAAATGATACCTAATGTCAATATTGGAAAGGTTGTTTATAATCAGCCCGAGGTTACAGAGCTGGTTCTGCTGGAAAGCAAAGAGCTGCATATTTGGAACACTACATGAGATTCAGAGATTGGACTTGAGTAAACTCCTTGATGGTCCTGAGTTGATTAGACCTTTTCAGGCCAAACTCCTGGCCCTGCTTTACAGACATAGAACTATTTCTACAGTAAGAGGAGCAGATGCAGAGGCCGGAAACTGACAATAGGTATACAACTAATAAAAACTACAGCTATGATTTGAGTCCAGGCTATCTGGCTTCAGGAACCCAACTATTTCTTTCTAAAGCATTTGGGTATGGAGCAGAAACAAGGTATTCCTCAGGAAAATGTTCCTCACCAGGCTAGGAATGGCTCAAGAGAATGGCCTGTCTACCTTTGCTCCTGGATTTATGGTGTTCCTAAAATTACAGAGCTAAAGGCTAACCAGTAACCAGGTTGTCCAAATAAAGCCAACTCCCATTCAGACTTCCTGTCCACTAATCAGGCTGCTGTACTGAATGGCTCATGTTAGCATGAAATAAATTCAGAAATGGAAGACTGCACCCATGGTGGCACAAAACAGCAAAACAGCAACTTTGTGATGCTGTGTCTAGCCAGGACACAGGCAGTGTCTCTATTGTCTCAAATCTCTCAGCACCCTTCTTCCGGAGTCTCGGCAGTGCAGAGAAAGTGCCAGTTGCAGGGGAGGAGGAGACACTGAAGGCTGATGGTGTGCAGGCTGGTGCTGCTGTGGCTGATGGTTTCATTTTCTCAGGCATCTTCGTTTACCTGCTTGGTCAATGTGGTTGCTTCCTGGAAAATGCTCAGTCAAACCCACCTTTACTGATTGTGGCAACACAAAGGGTAGCTAGGGTGTTAGAAAGGAAAATAAGGGCAGTTAAACCACAGCGAGCTCTGCTCAGTTTCAGAAGGCCATGGCTAGTGGGGGGAAAAATAGCTTCATTGCGTGCGAGGTAGCTGTCAAACTGAAGAGCTACACTAAGGGCAGCAGGACTTCTGGGTGCACACTCAGGGTTCAGCTGCCTCAGTTGGAATCTGATGGCCAGGACATACAATAGGTCTCTGATCATCCCCATGAATTCTTGATGATCATAGAAGATTCTTTGTAGTTCCAACATCAGCTTAGCACCTTGCTGGGGGCTCTGAGGCACTTTGTCTACAGATGCTTAGTCCCTTTTAATCAGAATGCAGAGGGTGAAAGATGTGTATTTTGTGGGACACAGCAATGTGCTTTATGAGCAAAGAAATGGAAGTCAACTCAATGCTCCTTAAACAGTCATCTTTCCCAGGTGTGTCTGTATGTGTGCATAAGTGCGTACATGAGTGTGTGAGTGTGATATCAGAGGCATCACAGCAAGACTAACTATAGGATATCAGCATGCAGTAATGAGAGGTCAGAGAACAGGCTGAATGCAGAGTCGACAGCCAAGCCCCCTTGGGCTTATTTGCCTGTTCCTGGGGAACCATGACTACAGCTGAGATACCCTCTCCAGGGTTTCAGTGTTTGATCCCTCACACACACATACTGTCCACCAGTGCCCTTGATGAGTCAACTTCTTCACATGGCTGCCCTGTTCCCAAGAGAGGACTGGCCACATCTACTGGCTCAGGCCAGCACTCTAGCAGTGTTCTCAGAACTATGACATGGCTAGAAGTATGTACTACTCCACTCCTGACACAAGAAGTTATCACCGAGTTTGTTCCATCCAGTTCCTGAGGTTCTGTTCTTAGGACAGAACCAGAGTGACCCCTCTACTCTCCCTAACCCTGAGTAGCCCTTCTTGGTTGCATCCCAGCCTTCCTGCCAGACTCTTTGTAGCACTGCTGAGTGAGCATACTCTCAGAACAGTGTATCTCAGTCCTGGTTCTGCACTGAATCTGTTTCTACCCAAGCTTGCAACATCACCAGGGCCTGTGGTTAACTTTCCCAGAGTGACCCAGGCAATGGTGGAGACTCTGCCCTCTGGGAAGCCGGAAGTAAATATGGAGAAACAGTTGATGAGGTAAATTAATTCATTTTAAATCAAGCTAAGTAAACAGCCAGGAAAAGTAGCAGAAAAGGCATCCATGCCCTGTGCAGGTAGCCTTGTATGTGGAATATCAGACCCCTATCTTAGAACAAGATATTCCAGGAGAACCATACAAAACATTGGACAATGTTTTCTATGCCCCCATGTCCCACCCTCTTCCTTTTGTAGCCCTACCACTCCTGGCCAAATATATAATGCAGACAAAAAAAAAAAGAACAGTCAATTTGATATGTTGGATTTATTATTTTAAAGTTGTATAAAGAGCACATGTGCATGAGTTTAAAAACACAAGTGAAATGTAAGGAGTTAAAAAAGAAATACAAAAGAAATATGAGACATGAAACAAAAAAATACATTCTGTGAATTGAAATAAAAAGGTACCCCACTTACTACAAAATTGTTATGTCCATATATTAAGCAGTCTTTTGATTCAGATGCAGCACAAAACTGAGTTATTCATTACCAGGTCAGACTGAGACTCACAGAATAAAGGAAGAGCACAGCATGACCCAATGGCCATCGGCAGGGAAGATGTGAGTGAGGGGGAAACGATGTCCATGAGGTATCTCCATAAACAAACCCATCAGCTCATCACCAACCGGCCACGGCAAGTCCACCACTTAGTGTCAAGGAAACCGCATCTCTACCAGTTTTCCTTGGATTACTTGCAGGGAGGGTTCTTCACACTTGGAGAAAAAGAGGAGACAGATACTGAGTCTGATTCGTGTTTGGACCCAGTGCTATGCAGCCTACAGTTTCCTAAGTCAGTACTGAAGGTGACAGAGATACAGAAAAGACAACATGACAGCCGAGGGTTTAAAGGGTTTCATGAAATGACTATTTCATGTTGCCTCTTGTGTGTTCAGCTGTTGTGGTGGCATGGACAGGAGCACTATGCTCATCTGCTGGTGTATGGCCTGAGCCAGCAACCTATTTCCCTGCCCTTGATTCAAGAGCCACCGTCTGACTGCTTATTCCCTGGTGGCCATGTCCAGAAGTGCTACTACCCTCCCCTTGCTGCCTACTGTCCTTGCTCATAGAATTTTAAAATGACTTCCATGTCATTGGAAGATACCAATGTCATGCCGGACTCACAGCTTTCCTATCAGAGGCACAAAGACCCCGAGATGCACCCCTGTAGGGAACTGCAGAAGTTTCAGGGGTACAGCTAGGTGGACCTGAGCTCAGGTCCCTACTTCATGCTGTGCCTCCTCACCCACCCTCTCCATCCAAAAGTGTGACATGGAGCTAACAGTAATCCCATGCCTCACAGGGTCACAGACCTCAAAACAAGATTAGGTGGTTGCTCAAATAAAGCCAGCACCTATCACTGAGATTCTGGCTAAGTTAATGCTCATTTTCTTAGAAACATGGTTCTCTCGCCATCTTTCAAACTATGAAAGGGTTTCACTGGAGTAAAGTGTGTGTGTGTGTGTGTGTGTGTGTGTGTGTGTGTGTGTGTGTGTGTGTGCAGAACAAGCCTGGCCTTGCATAGCTCCACACTCAGAGACACTTCCTTAAAATCCACCCAAAGAAAATGCTTACACTTAAACACTTTGCTGATACAATTTTACTTACAAACACTTACTTCATAGAGCAGAATTCATAGTTCTAAAAGTGGTTTTTCACTGTCCTGTTTTTCCTCAGCTTCTTCTTCAGATCCTACGAGGTAGGAAAGAAAAGGAAACACAGGGTCTCATTGCGTTAATGTTACAAATTTCTTCACTGTAATGGATGAAAAGGATACATGTTAAATCTACAAGAGACTGAGATTAATAAGCTGCTATTTTTAAAAGCCCAATCTTAGGTTCGGTAGGGGGAAACTTCAAGTACCACCTATCCTAGAGCTTAGTGAAATGGATTCACTTATGTACTCTTCAGAGGAATTCACATATCAAGAATTATTGGCTGCTAATCTTCATCTCCCTCCTTGTTAAGACTTGTGTGTTTTAACTTATTTTATATGTACAGGTGTTCTGTTGGCATACATCTGTGCAGCGCATGCATGCCTGACCAGGGTTTTGGATCTTCTAGAACTGGAGTTGCAGACAGCTGTGAGCAGCTCTATGAGTGCTGTGAATAGAATCCAGGCACTCTGGAATGGCAGCTCATGAGGCATCTCTCCAGCCACACTGTATATGCATTCTTAAGTGTAAATAATATTTAATCTAGGTGTTCTTAAAAACCACTGCACAGGTTGAACTGGGTACACTGATGGTTCCTAATGATGAAGGAAGGGGCTACCAGGTGACCATCTGCCCAGGGACCAGCTGGCCACTGACAGTGGTTTTCAAACAATGGAGCAGGCCATCTAGTTCTGAAAGTTCCTTCCTCTGGATTGACACTAAACAAAAGTCATCAAGACTTTGTCTCCAAAGGTCAGAAATCAGAGCTACCTGTCTGAGTTTTATTTTCTGAGTTACATTTCTGTAAAATAACTTGCACATACTTAAAACTCATTTATATGTAATTTATAGCACATAGGAATTATTGCAAAACCAAATTCATAACAGTTAAATAACGTTTGCATACTCTAAGCTTGAATATGACAAAAATTAAAAAATGAAATAATAGAAAATAACTATGTAACATTTACACATTTTTTTAATATTTCAAGATGTCCACAGTAAAATGATAGTAACTAGCTTTTAACTCATAACTGCACAGAGTCTTGCTTTTACTGTAGGAAAGACAGACACTGTGGTATGAAATTACACACACACAGTTAAAAGAAAGTACCATGAGCTGGGAATGCTGACATTGCTCTGTTGTTAGAGGGGCAAGTCAGCTTTGGATTTTTATGGAAGTATGCAGTGTTCTCATAACCAGGGCAGGATGTTAAGAAGGAGAGTGAAAAGAGTAAGGCATAGGTTAAGAGGTGGCAGCCTTTTGGGCTGCGGTAACTGTGAAATGATGTTCTTTCAAGGGTATGATGTCTTTAGAGACTTCTACTCGATAGATCAGAGAACACGGTACAGGGGAAGGCATGGTAGAAAATCTTAAGATTGTACCCCACGTTTTAACCTCACAAATGTTAACCACTTCTGGTAAATTTGGAGAGGTAAAGGTAAAGTGGTGAGATGTCACCTCCAGCCTACCAACTGCTTGCTGTATTAGACTCTTTAGTGTATGTGGGTGGGGGAGGGGGCTCAGAAGGATATCCAGCTTGCACATACCTGCTCTCAGGCTCAACTGACAGCAGCATGGACAATGGCATGAATGAGTGCTTATATCTTAGGGCTTCTACACACTGCTCCATTCTGCCATTTGGCAGAGGAGAGAGGTCTAGTCCAGGAGCTTGAGCCTGCTTTCTGTCAAGTCACTGCATACCACTGAGCATGGCAGGGTCCAGAGACCAGGGAAGTGAGGCTTCAAAAGCAAAGCAAGACCCCATCAAATACAGCAAGCAGTTGGTGGGCTGAAGGTGAAGCCTCACCACTTTACCTTTACCTAGTCAGTCCAGATTCACTGGAAACGATTTACAATTGTGAGGTAAAAATGTGGGCACAACCTTAAGACCAGAGGATGGGGAGGAGCACTGCGAAATCCTGTCCACCAGGGATGACATTTCACACACACGAACTCACTGCAGCTGTTGTGACCTGCACAAGATCATGCAAGTTAAAAATGCTAGCAAGGAAGGAGAAGGGACACCTTGGGGCCCATCCCAGCGGAGGAGAGTCTGGCAGTTGGTGGCTGCTGAGGCAGTGGCAGTCTCTTTCTTAGGGGCTTCTCCACTGGTAGGCGGTCTGTGCCCCAGTGGATTACCCCACGCCCTAACACCCTGCACATACAGGCAGCATTAACTGGACTCCATGGATCAGTTAAAGATAAAAGGGAGCATCAAGCTCAAAGCCCATGTGCTGCAGGTGCTCGCAGGGACACAGAGGGAGGGAGTGCACATCTCTTACACACATACAAAGTCTTCAAAGGATAAATACATTTTTTCTTAAAATTTAGTAAGTGTCAAAACCCAAGTTTTTCAAAAAAGGAAAACAAAACACAAAAGAGAAGTAACATAAGTTCAAACAAAGTATAATTTCATGGTCAATTTATTGAAGGAACAATGATGTCCTTTTGAGAGAGGAAAAAAAATCCAAATTCAGAACTGCTCCACAAAATGCAATGGAAATTTCATTTAAAAAACACAACAGGCTAATGCTATCCTTCTGAAAGCAGACACACAAAAGTCAAAACAAGATACAGTGTCTCCGAATACTGTATCTAACCAGGAAAACATCAAAACAGTAGTAACAAATGCATTCAAAGGACACATAGACTCAACACAAGAAAGAAAAACACAGGAGAAAAACAGTCAGAGATTGTCAAGAAGGGTAAATATTAATGAACAGAAATTGAATAAACAAGTCAGTCCTGGAATGGGAAAGCTGCAGCCAGCAGCATCTGTGAGAAGGAATTCGGGAGAACAAATGCAAAAAGCCGGGGTGTTTGGTCTCACTGGGGAGTGACAGGCAGGTTCTGGTCTGCACAGCAGATAAAGACCACAGGACGCTGTGCAGAGACAGACACTGGCCAGATAACACTAAAATGTGCCCTGGGGACAGTGGGGACCAGGAAGATACTGGCCAGATTTTCCTGGGTTTGTTGAGAGCCATCAACCCATACATCTCATAGGCTGAAGGCGTGTGACTAAGGATCTACAGAGGACCGCATCACCATCACCAGCCTGTTGGTAAACAGGGAACACAGGAAATACAGCAGGTCAGAAAGTATGGGACACCAGTAAGGCAAGACCTAGAAGAAACTATACCTTTAAATGTCTGTATCAGGCCTGTATCAGACTGTAAGAAAGGTCAAGTCAACCAAGCAAAAAAAGGGACTCTTTAAACAGCAGAGACAGAATGTTCTAAACCCAATCCAAAAGGAGTGGAAGAAACAGCTGACTTGGCGCACTCCCAGCGAATGACTTTTAACAAAAGTCAAGCGGGTTCAGTGGGGAGTCACTGTTTGGTTAGCTGTTTCAAAGACAATGGATGCACAGCCAACATCAAGAGGGCATGCATGTAGTCCTTCATTTCTTCCATATATGAAAAGTAACATAAGTAGGCTATTAAGTAATATAGTAAAATTAATATAGCATATTAAAATACTCTATAATCCTAAGAAAATACAAAACCAACCAAACAAAAATACACCCCAAATTTTAATTGAAATGTCTACATAGAAACCACAGGAAAACTCCTTTATGACCTTGAGTGAAGGTAATGAGATATTTGATGCCTACAAATACACAATTCTCAAAAGAGCAAACCTGTGAACATAATACTCTAGAAGAGCCCAGGACAAAAGCCTCAGCCTTTATCAGAGAAGCTTTCTTCTGCCACCACCAGAGGAAAACAGAGAGTGTCACAGCCACTCAATGTGCTAAGAGTGAGTGTGTACTGCTTAGGCCTTCCAAGGACATCCACATCACCTCCAAGGCTCAGAGAACATCACCGGAAAAGAACAGAATGATTGTGAAACCGATGACAGGGGAGGGGGTGTGAATCGCTACCTGATGGATATGATGCGGATACTGCAATAACGAACTCACAATGGCTGTAGTTGTGTGCACACAACTGTGAAGATGGACAGTCAGTCATGAACGGGAAGGGCTCAAGGGGCCCTGCTCCTCCCTAGGGAGCTACTGAATGCTGGTGGCCACTGTGCTCACAGGGACACTGGGTAAAACCAGGAGGTCACAAAACCAAGCAAAAGACATAAGACAGGGGTGGGGGTGGGCTGTTAGTGTGATCAGATTATGTTATATAAATGTATGGGATTATCAAAGAATCTGGCTGAAAATATGAAAAAAAAAAAACATAGAAAGGAAAGGACATAAACAACGCGGAACAGGAATGTGGAAGACTGTCAGGGTCATCAGGGACATGTAAACGGGAGTACAATGGGCACCTCTCTAGCTTCGTTAGATAACCAAAAACAAAAGTGTGCAGACAGCATCAAGTGTTGGCAAGGATTCAGACAGAATTAAGACAATATCCACAACTTGAAGGACACAAGAAACAAAGAACTTCAAAGAGCAGCATATGAAAAGTTCTAGAGACATTTACTATACTGTTCAATAAATCTTTTGAAAATCCATCCAAGAAAGATAATAAATTTCCAAATACGTACGTGGCTGCTCATAGCTCAATTACTTACACTAGCTCAAACTGCAAAATGTGAATTGCCACTGATTGATAAATGGTGCTGTGTCACACTGTCAAAGGAACAAAGATTATGCTTGCTGGAGTGCTGCCATTTCCTAAAAATCTACAGTGAAAAAGCAGCTAAATGCAGAAACCACACTGCATGACCACTGCTAGAAAATGTCCAGGAGACATATGTCAAGACAGGAGGCAGAACAACAGTCATCTTAGGATAAGATGTACAAGCATGGGAAGTGTGTGTGTGTGTGTGTGGGGGGGGCAGGGAGTTAAGGGCAGCCAGGCACGGACAGTTTATTGGTTTAAGAAAATGGCCTACAATTAGCACCATCCATAACCCATAACCCTACAGTAATCCCTCAAATGACCTCTAGGTGGGAGTAGACACCACAGACAAAAGTCCCTGTGTCCATTCTTGAAAGCTAGATGGGGAAGAATTCACAAAATATAAATTTATTTATAGTATGGAAAGTTACCTATACCTCCATGGAGCTTAAAACACCTATGAATTAATAACCCTGGGAATGAGTTTTAAACGCATTAAATATATTTCCTAATTGAGAGCCCTTCTGAGGGATAAAGAATTCTAATAGTCACATCTGGGTGATAAGAATGAGGCAAGGCTCACTTCAAGCAGGTTCATGAGTACTCTTGAACTTTCAGTGCCTTTATCTTGACTTGCACAGAATAATTTTACACAGTTTGAAGTATCCATCCATCCACCCATCCATGCATCCATCCATCCATGCATCCATCCTTCCGTCTTCACATGTACTACAGACAAGCTACACCTCTGAACTGCACGCCTTCAGTCCCAAGCCAGTATGCACTTCACACCAGACTTCCCTGACCTAAGCACTCCACTTTGTTCACGCTGCTCTCTGGCCACATTCAGCACCTTCGCCATCATCTGAAGAAAGCTGTGCCTTCAAGCATGAAACATACAAGCAAACAGGCTGTTGCTAGACCAAAATGTTAGCTTTGTAAATACACCACGAAGATAGTTAAGCAACACATCTTCTAAGACATGCTGAGTTCTTAGATTCCTTAATGTCCACTCTAAATTTCAAGTTTCTTTCATAAGAAAGAATACATTTTTATTACACTCCCTTCAATGTCCTCCACTACTTTAATCCAATCCTCCACCATAAAGAAATCTATCATGTGTCCAGTAGTAGTTTGGGTGCTTGGGAACAAGGCAAACAAGATGGCCCAGTCTCCTGCACAATGATCTCTGTGGGTAAGCGGTGCTGCTCACTCTGGGCACTGCAAGAGCCTGAGCTAAAAAACAGTTACGGCACATTACCTTCTGCAGTGATTTTACTTTTTCCCAAATTAAACACTCAGATAATATAAGTGTAACATAGGAAAGCAAACCCTTTGTACATCCACCACCCTTTACCACTAATGTGCAACTTGTGTAAAGGAACACAATAGAATTGGTTGGGCATCATAACCCAGTGGTAATTCCCCAAAGGACCACTAGGTGGTGGCAGACATCACAGATAAAGGCCCTGCACTAGTCCGGGACTGCTTGATAGGGAAGAACCTCTTCATAGTGTTATTGGCAGTTCTGAGCTCCTTGATGAGAAAACAAATTGATGCTGAGAAATTGCAATAGCCTGGGTAAACTAAGCTAAAGTATTTATAAATGAATTATATTATAAATTTCGTTTGTCAAACAAGTCTGATGACATCAAATATCTGAATCAAATTACTCATTATTAAGTAGTAAAAACGTTTCACTTTTAATTCTATTTTCTACAGTGTCGGACTGATACTAACATACACCTGCTCTTCATGGGACCTATGTACCTCTTCAGATCCCACATCAATAACACACAATGCAAGTATCTGCAACTGCAGCAACACTGTATAGGGCTGCACCTGCCATTGTTTTCATAGCACTTTTTGCCTGTTAATAGAGTTTAAAATATCCCTCCATCTAATGTTGGAACTACAATAATGCAAGTCCCATCATAGGGGCAGAGACAGACAGACTGACTGCTAGAGATGGTACAGATGGCATAGGGTAGAGGGGCTAGAGGATCCCGGGTCCCCTAACCAAGAGAGCAGAAGGGTAGGCAGGTGGGGAAGGCTCAGTGGAGGTTTTCAGGGCTTTAGCTAGAGCAAGAATGTTCAAAACAGAAGCAGTGAAATGTATGGCAGCCTGCGGGCCTTGGAGCTCAGCTTCTCTGGAACGTTAAGAGGAGAAAGAAGGCCGGTGAGAGGTGGACAGGGAGTGAGAGGGGCAACAGAGGTGATTTTGTCCAGGTCATTGTGCAGGGGGCTGACCCAGCCATCCTGGTACTTGCACAGACATGTAAAGCTGTTACAAAGCAGGCATGAGCATGGACTCTCACAATGCTGAACAATGGTGTGTCTCACACCACCATTCCCTGACACTGCCACACATCTGTTCCATGCCTAACTGCTCTTCTCTCCACTGGTACAATAAGCTCATCTCCCAGAGAGGTTATAAGATGTGACTGAGTGAACACCAGTCACCCTGGTACCAGGTACTTACCTATAAAATCCCAGCAACTTAAAACATTTTTTTTATGTTGTATAAACATAGAGATTTTTCGCCTCCCCCACCACAGCATTTGAACCATTCTGAAGTGTTCCACACAGTGGCATTCTGTTCACATCAATAGCAACCATCAGCACAACCCATCAGCACAACTTCCTCCATCCTGGGCAGCCATTATTTCCCAGACTCTTGAGATCTGACCTCACTGATAACCTCAACAACCAGAGTCATGCACATGGTAGCTTTTGCATCTGGCTTATTTTATTTCACATATTCTGCTCAAGGTTCATAGATACTGTGGCATGGGTCAGAATTTAATTCCTTTTTAAGGCTATAGTATGTCACACTTTGTGTGTTGACTAATTGATAGCTACTGTACACAATGATGCTATGATTATAGGGGCTCACGGTGTCTCTTGAATTTGTTTTCCTCCTTCTTGAACAGATAGCCAGAGAAGCAACTGTTGAGCGATATCATAATTAATTCTATGTTGCATTTTGTTGGAAACACCATGCCATTTTCTAGAGGAGCTGGGCCATTTTGTCCTTAGTTGTTGTGCATACACATTTGACCCATTTAATGTCCTCAACAAAGTAGGGGACTTTAAAAATACTTATATTAACAGGGGACAGTGGTACCTTTGCATGGCTTTTGTTTGTATTTTTCCAAAGATTACTGGAGTTGGCATGCTTCCACACAGAACTGGCTTTGTGTAACTTCTTTGGAAAATGTTTATTCTAGACCTTTGGGCATTTGTGCTCAGGGCCTGTTGCTGCTGCTATAGGAAAATGTGCTCTGGCAGCTGGTTACAGAGGAGCAAACCCAGTAGCTGTGCAAGAGAGGAAGTGGCGGATAGTAAACCAAGAAATGACCTATCTTTGGAAATGGTGTGACTTGAAGCAGATGACACAGGCAGAGAACACTGGCTAATCAAAGGCTTATGAATGATGAGGCATCAGCTGTGAGGGAGGGAGCAATCTTGAGACACTTCCTGATGGGAGTACTTAGACTGAGCTGCCTCTCCCAGCCATGAGCAATCCTAGAGGAAGGTGGGTAGGGATGGAGAACTGAGGACAGACCAAGTCGGCTTCCTTCTTCCCTTTTCCTGGGATCTACAACACAAGTTCCAGTGTCTATGCCATTCCAGGTCTCTGTCTTTAGATGGGTCTCACCAATGCTCCCCTGGGAGACTTTGCCTCTAAGATTTATATCATGGCATGCTCAGTATCTGCTTAACAGACTGGGGAATAGACAGGGCAGGGGAGGGAAAAGTGAAGGGCTTCAAAAGAGACCAACACAAACAGTGAGTGACTGCTTTACCTGCTTCAGACTCAGGAGGGGAGTAAAACTGACCATCGGAAAGTCCTGCAGGGATGAGAACCGCCCTCTCTGATGCATCCTGAACTAGCAGGAGTCCTGGGAGAGAAGAAATGCGCATGCTAAGAGCCATGTCAACTTGCAGGTATCTTCCTGGCAAGACGAACTGTTATAATTATGGTATTTCAATATATCAAATAAACTATTATCAAAACAGGGTACTTTCAAAATCTTTCAACCATTAATTAAAAATTTCATTAGTCAACCACACATCAACCCCGTGGAGATTAAAGAAAATCAGAAAACAAATAGTTTTAATAATCTTTGCCAATTACTCAGTGTCTCAGTATTCAGACTTTCACTCCCTTGAGTATTCTCATTTCTCTACAAGCATTAACACCAACTTCAAAAGCAAACACAAAGTGAAATGGAAACTGAATCAGCTTGGGCAAATGGTCTACTCTCTAGACTTGGTTAGAGAAATGGAAGATGTCAAATATAATTTACCTACATGTGGAGAGTGCTGCAGAGAATAAATTGCTATTTGTTTATTTTACTTTTTAAATATTTTTTAATTATGTGTATGTGTGTGCATGCACGCACTCAGGATGCATGTGTATCTGTGTCTGTGTGGAAGTATGTTGTTGTAGGTGCAGGTATTCATAGACCAGAAGAGATCATCTTCTCTAGGAGCAGGAGTTACAGTCACTTGTGAGCCACCCTACTTGGGTGTTGGGAACCAAACTGAGATCCTCTGTGAGGGCAGGACATGCTTATAACAGTGAAGCTATCTCTCTGGCCCTGGAGTCTATTTTATTGATTTTTTTTTCTCAAAGAAAAACATAGTATTAAAAAGCAAAAAGAGGAGTGACAGAACCTCATACGAGGAGGAAGACCATCCATTCTTGAAGCTTTTTTGCTTAAATCAGTGTCAGTGTTAGGAACTGTGGTAGAATGTACCTGGTAACACAGCAGACACCAAGTGTGGGCCCTGTGTGCCACTACAGTGATAATGAATGCTGCTTTAAATTTCATGAAAAATGTGTTTTCTGATTTTACCATAAAAATCACTTTTACTGTAAGGAACTCACAAATAAACATATCATGCAGCTGGGTGAATGTAGCTACTCAATAAACATTTGCCCAGCTCTAAACTCTATCCCTCTATGAACTTCTATACAGCCACTTTCAGTATCAGCTACATTTTTAATGCATTTACCCATCACCAGAAAGAAAAATATAGTTAAAACTGGAGAAACAATTAGCATTATATCCTCTGCCATGAATCAGGTGTCCTTTACTTGCATTAACCTTTCTCAGCACCTAATATTACCTGACATTCTCATCTTTCTACATGGTATACTGTACTTATAGATGCATTTATATGTATAAATTAATATATGTAAAGAATATAATGCATACATTATAGGCTAGTATTTACATATGAAAGGGAGTATGTATTTTTTGATACTAAGTGACTTTGCTTATGTTCACCTCTTTTTAATTTTTTTTGTGTTTGTTCGTGTTTTTGTGCCTGTGTGGGGTTGACCATGTGCTACAGTGCACAATCAGAAGGCAATTTGTAAGTTGCTTCCCTCCTTCTACACTGTGGCTTCTGGGGACTGAGTTTAGGTCATCAGACATGGCATCAGATATCCTTACTCACTGAGCCATCTCTCCAGCCTTTGCATTCAGCTTTATTAGTAACAGAGAAATAGCTTTAATCACATAACCACTCAAACCTAAGTCATGTGAACATTTGGTATGTGTTCAACAATATTCAGTGGTCCAAGTGCCAGGCACTGAGATGCCTATTCTATCTGTTGCCCATCCTACGCCTGTGTATACACTGCAACAGAGCACTCTTCAGAGCCACTGGCTTCTTTTAAACTGCTTCTTCCACTCACTTAAAATTGGTTCACCATGCTCTGCCCCTGAAAGGCACAAATGCTCATGGACCTACGAGGACCATTACAGTGAGAAAAGATCAAGCCACCTGGGGAGAAGGAAGCAGTGGCTATTTTTGTTATTTTATGAATGTCTGTTCAACCAGTAACCATATCTTCTAAGAGAAGTCTGGTCCTGCAGCCACTTTGTCACTATGCACTCATCTATCCACCTACTTTTCCCCAATTCAGGCACAGCCACTGAGGTACATGAGCCTAACTGCCTCAGTTTGGTCCCCAAAGCTTCCCTCATAGTAAGAACCCACATCAGTTCCCTTCAGTGGGAGGCTGAAAGTGAAACACACACACACACACACACACACACACACACTCACACTCACACACAACTTACTGCTTTCTTCTTCTGCCTCTTGAGGCAACACTTTGAAATCCAGGAACCATGTCTCAATCCAGGCGAGGATGAAGGAAATGATGGGCAACACGTAGCCAAATGCCCCTTGAGAGAAAAGCTGGGGACAGGAGGTGTTGAGGGAAAGTAGTCACCATCAGCCACACAGGAAGGAGGGCTTCATCATGGGAGAGGGCAATGGTACAGGAAGGAGAGCCACACATACCTTTGAGAGGATCACTTTTGCTAATAAAAAGGCACTGGTCACTGCTGTTGTCAACTGTAAGACACATAGTATAACACCCCTTAAACAGGACATTTCACACCATGAACAAGAAAGATGAGCCAAGAGCAGATAGTACTTCAGCAAATATGTCCTCCAGCCTGGCTACCTCCCTCATCATTTGTGCTGTCCCTCCCACACATTCATTTTAGGAAAAATGGGTTTTCTGTGGCATACAATCTGGGTGGCTGTATACAACATTCCTTCTCTTGAACTGCACAATTTCCAAACTAAGGTGTTGGGAAAATCTGTCAGTACAAGGTACCACTATAATATACTAAGAAAGGATAGGTAACAGGCATAGATAGGGTTCTCCCTAGGGTGGTGAATCCCAGAGCAATCCAGCCCTGCTGAACACTATTGCTCCTTCTTCCAACTGAGACTTTAGCATGGTGAAGCCTAAGGAGAGTGAAAGGCAGAAATGACTAAAGTGATGGGCTGTTAAGAGTAGTTTACCCACCAGCCTGGTCCCAGGGCTGCACCAGCCCCAAATAACACACAGAAACACTGTATTAGATATAATGTTGTTGGCCTGTTACTACCATTTCTTATTGACTAGTTCTGTCTTAAATATTAACCCATTTCTATCAATCTAAGTACTTCCATGTGGTCTTATCTTACCGGAGAGAGGGTCTGGAGTTCTGCTCTCTTGGTCCTACAAGTTGACTCTCCTCCTACCTCTCTCCCTGAATCCTCCTGGTCTCCTAGTCCCGCCTATCTTGTTTTCCTATTTGCCAACAGTGCTTTATTCATTAACCAATAAGGGCAACATATTTACAGAATGACATCTCCCATCTTTGGGCAGAATGGAAAAAGGCCATGATGCACTGAGTTTTGTCTGTAAGTACTAAACAGGTAACACACAGCAAAGAAATTCACTAGGAGAAAACATTTCAGTATCAGACAAAATTTACTTTAAAGATGGATACCAATTGCTCTTGGGTGACTTAGCTGAGTTCCCCTTCCTGCAAATAAATTAAAATCCAAAACAAAAATAGGTTTTGACCATTCCTTATTTAGACTATCTGATATGTAACTCAGTACCATTTGAATCTAAGCTGAAATTGATTTGAAAACGAAAGCAGGGGCTTTATTGTGACTCTGGGCACATGTCTGGGCAAACCCCTTCCATAACAAAGGCTGAGATGGTCAGTCTGACAAACATGAGTCTAGTAGAGACTCTGGAACAGAATGTGCCAAATGCAGAATGTTATGAGAAATGAGAAACGTGTAATGGTCAAAACTCCCATGATGTCAGCAAAAGTGATGGTAACAGGCTTGCTAAAGGGATCAGTTACACCCTGGAAATGGGACTTTAAATGACAGCACATCTGAGCTGCACCTTGTGATGTAGAAGGCAGTACAGGCAGAGGCAGCCCTGGACAGCTATTTCCACCCCTGTTCGACTGTCTCCAGCCCTGGATGACTGTCTCCAGCCCCGGACAACTGTCTCCAGGCCAGTATTGCTCTTGTTCTCGACTGTTCAGTAGAGACTGCTATGGCTGGATTTCAACTTGTCCTGTGTAACTTGTTCTAGTACAACAAACTCAACACCTGCCCTCTATCTGCCTCACCAGGTTTGTGAGAAGGCAAGAACAGCATTCAGGACACCCATGGACATGGCAAAATGATGCAGGCAGTCAGGTGACTCTACATCCATTTCTTAATATTTACTTAAAATAAACAGAATGTGCCTGATGGGAGATGTTATTCTGTAAATATGTTTCTCATACTGGTTAATTAATAAAGCCCTCTTGGCCAATAGAAAACTAGATAGGCGGGGCTAGGAGACTAGGAGGAAAGAGGAAGTAGTTAGGAGTCAAGATGTAGAGCATGGAGGAAGGAAGACGCCAGCCGCAGCTCCCGGATAAGATGAGCCACGTGGAAATACTTAGATAAGTAGAAATGGGTTAATCATTAAGACAGAGCTAGCCCATAAACAATAATGGTAACTGGCCAACAGGATTGTATCAAATACAGAGTCTCTGAATGTTATTTGGGGCTCACGTGGCGGCGGGACCATGGCGGCAGGACCGGCTGCAGCCAGCGGGAAAAACCTGCTGTAACATGTGCCCAGCACATTCTGACAATGACAGCAGATGTTTCCCTCTTTGACATGTTGGGGATTACAATTACTCAGCAGATAAACCTCTGAGCATGCCTGTGAGGGCGATTTCAAAGAGCTATAATAGAAGGGGAAGACCCACCCCGAATGCTGCCAACAGCAGTCCATGTACTGGGGTCTAAGACTGAACACAAAGGAGAAAGTGAGCTAAGACCAGCATTCATTTCTCAGCTTTCTGACCATGAATGCCATGTGACCAGCTGTATCACAATCCATGTTTGCTTTCCAACCTCAAACTGTGAGCAAAGTGAACTCTTCCCTTCTCAAGTTGCTTATGTCCCTTCAATGATAAAAGTAATTAATACAGACTATCAGGCGGAGGTTGAGGGTGGGCATTTCCCTTGTATCTCAATTGGAGGCACTGCCTTCCATCTGAAAAGATGAGGAGGAGGAGATCCTGGGCCTCTAGGTTCCTCACTAAAGACCATGCCAGAACTGAACTAGCTATCTTCATTGCAACAAGACCCTGGTAAATTAAACTAACTAAAGTGAGGGGAGAAGGGGAGTTAGAAAAAACTGGTGAAATTAGAGCTCATTAAAATCCTGTCTCCTCTCAGTATAGCCTGCTGTGGTTACCCTGGCCACCAGCCCTGAAGATGACCCACAATGGCACATACTCACCGCTATTGCCCACCAATGGCGTAGTCTACATACAGCATATCCAAGTATCAGCACTTTAAATCGAAAAACTGCCAAAA
Source organism: Cricetiscus sungorus (assembly GCA_030556225.1). Taxonomy (NCBI): domain Eukaryota; kingdom Metazoa; phylum Chordata; class Mammalia; order Rodentia; family Cricetidae; genus Cricetiscus; species Cricetiscus sungorus. Next base: position 2,237,308 of record JANBXA010000729.1, on the reverse strand, counting down.
GCTGAGGGGAAATGGTAAGAAAAGTTACATATGTAAAAGTAAAGCAGCTTCAATTTACTATCATTTGTCTGACTCAGCTGTGGACAACCCAGAGAGGCTCGAATCCCACATGGAAGTGTGGGACTGCAGCCCTAGATCCTTCCAGCCAAGGTTTCAAATCAAGTCCCTATTATCAATATAAATAGGAATACAGAGAATCCAGAGAGAGGGGCTAGTTCTTCCTCCCAGAGCCCAGGGCCTGCCAGTGCACTCAATTTCATCAAGAGGGAAGATGGGCGTGGGGAGGGCTCCTCTGCTGGTCTTCCTTGTCTCTCATTGATCATTTCTTTTATTGCATCATCAACTTCTTAGTGAGACAGAGCACACTGAGTGAGCAGGCAATTCAGGGAAAAGAAGCATGGTCACTGCTCAGAGGAAGGAAAGGAACCCTGCATTTTCAGCCTACTTCAAGGGACCATGCTTCTTGGTGTCCATTTCATCACATCTGAAGGAGGACATAAAACACTCACAAATATATCAAAGTAAGAGGAGTAGTAGTCATAATGAATCACTTCCCTCTTCAGTGTGTTCTCGATGCCCCCATTCACCTAGGAGAAAAAGCAGCAAGATAAGGAGAGAAGCCACTGAGAATCAAACAATAAGGTTTCTACATGCTTGCCTATAAACCTCCCTGGAACTCAGAAATGTTCAAAGGCAGACTAAAAAGAAAAAAAAAATTCAGTTGGATTTGTCTTCACAGATTTTTTTGGAAGAGCCAGGGACCCTGACCCCATAGCAAGCATCCCCAAGGCCAGTTGCCGTGACTTGGAACATATGTGACACCATTTTCTGTGGCTAGTTTTGTTTTAATTTGCTCTTGACACTTAAAACTTTGACACATAGATTTTCTTGTATTAAAAGACAGGAACAGATTTGACCTACAAACATATAACACAGTTATAGCAAATGAGGACAATAAAATCCAATAGGACAACCTCTTTTTTGTTCATCACACAGCCAATGAATTTTAAATGATCAACTTCAGAATTCTAGAGATTAAACTGTGCAGAGTAATATTAAAAAAATCAAGTAGGAGCCATAGTCTAGGCAACTTATGCAGACCAAGCAGGCTCTCTATAGCTCTGAGGTGTGGCTCAGTCTTGTCAAGTCAAATTTCTGATTACAAATGCAATCGTAACAGATAGCCTGAAAAACATAACAGAACAATTAAACAGGCAACTGGGTAAGAGGGGAAATCAATGCAGAATCATTTCACAAGATTCCATAGCTGCTCAACTTGTCATAGAAATGGTCACATTGAAAGGGAGGACTTAGTTATCCCACTGATTTGCATTTGGTACAGGAATAGACGCAAAGCATGAACACTATTTTAAGCATTATAAGTCTTGAGGAGTTTAGGGTTCTGAGTGACAAGTATTGATCAATTCTTGTCATACACATAGCTATAGATCTACTTGGCTGTTGATCTGCACAAGTCAAGCGTAGAAGTCAGGTATAGACCTACTTAGCTATTGATCTACACAAGTGAAACAGAAAAGAGAAGTCACGCAAGCAGCCTCCTAACCTCAAGCTGTGTCTCTGCAAACTACAGAAGTTGCTGCCCAGGGTATTACTTCCAGTGGCCCACACGAAGAAGGTTCTCTAGTGCTAACAGCTCCTCCTGTGTGTTTCCTGGGTACACACTGGCCCGGAGGAAATGCTTTTTTCTTTTTTTTTTTTTTTCTATCTGAGTGCATTGTATCTCAACTCTCTGTTGCCTATTAGCAGAGTTCTTATAGTCTGTGTCTGCAACCCAAACTTAAATTTTAAATCCTTATGTCACAATCTTTCATTCAGGAGTTCTCGAGCAGACCACTGCAGTTCAAACCAAATCTCTTTCAATCATCTTTCTAGAATAAACCAGGCAACTCTTATCCACACATCTGAAATCTTAATTGCTTCAAAACCTGAGGCTTTCTAAGTATACACATTCTGCAAGGGGAACTTCTACAACTTGACCTCACAGGAAGAGTCTCAGTTCAACTTCAGACCCACTGAACAGTGTAACCTGGCCATTAGACTATGTGCATAAAGTATGAATAAGTGAATTTGTCATTATACTGGGTCTCATTACCAAGATATCTTGCTATGTGTATGTAAATATTCTAATACCCTCAAAATCTGGAGTCTGAAGCACTTCTGAGCCAAAGCAAAAGGACAGTGTCTCTATACTCTTCTGGGTTCTATGAACTGAGTGGTCTTAATCACTGGAGTTGATACAAATCGACTGTCAAGAGGTCTGCCACCATCTCCTGACATGTCTCTCAGATGAGTTCTTTCTTCCTAGCTAGGCACCTAGAGAGGCATTCCTTCACCAGCTTCTGACTGTGTTCTTGCTGCTAACAGGACATTGGCTTAATCCAGACGCTCACCAATGCTGGTGACCTTCACAATGATTTTCTCCCATTGACAAAGCATCTGCTGGGAACCTACTGAGTGCACAGTAGTGTTCCAATAAAGGAAATACTCCAGTAAGTAAGACAATGTCTGTCTTTAGGAGCTTGCCATTGTGTAAAAGACAACAAAGAATCATAGCACACAGATACAAGACAATGATAGAATAATAGTGACATTTACACTGATACCAACATGATAGGATCTCACAATCTTCCAGAGGTTACAGAAAACTAATAATCTTAAGATAGATAGGAGCCTGTTCCATTCCCAAAGGAGGAGGCCAGAATGGCTGAGGGATGGACGTAATGAACCACTGACAAATAAGGGAAACAGTGTTTGTACATAGGAATGTCTTCCAGAAGGGCTCAGATTAGGTGGTGGGGAATACATGCAACCAGACCCAAGGCTTTAAGAGTAACAGCATCTGGGTTAGGCAAATGTAGAATTATAATAACTTCCACCTGTCTATTTTAATTTTATTAATGTATAACTAGAGAATCTAAAATAAAATATGTGAAAGTTTGCATTATATTTCTATTTGGTTGTACTTACATAGATTATTATTGGGCAACATAACTGCATAGTTCTCCAAATTATTCTAGAACTTGTTCAATAAAATATGAGGAAATAATCTCTTTTGCAAGATCTTAAACAAGAGAATTAAAAAGCAGACACAATATAGAATGCATATTTCAGAAGCATTTTACACATAAATTTTAATATTAAAAATTATCTTATATACATGGGTGCTTTGTTACCTGCATATATGTTTATGTACCATGTGTGTACCTGGTATTCTCAGAGGCCAGAACAGGGCATCAGATCCCTTCGAACTGGTGTTAACAGATGTGTGTGCCATTATGTCGTTGCTTAGAATAGAACCTAGGCCTTCTGGAAGAACAGCCTGTACTTCTAACCACTGAGCCATCTCTCCACCCTCAACATGTTTTTGTTTTTAGCAGAAGATCTAGTATATTTTTATCTAAAAAGACGCAGGAAATAAGTCATTTTTGCCTTTGAAGTCAGGTTTTCCTCAGCTACTCATGACATGGATAAATAAGCCCGTGGACAATGAGCACTGCAGTCTCTCAGAGAGGTTTTGTAAAGCCAGACAGCTGAATTTGTCCTACAGGCAGTGTCGCTTTCAACTCTGTATTATTAAAGTAAGCACCAGGAACTCAAATTTTGTAATCACTGAGGAAGTGAATCTGAAGCTTACCAGGTGTGTTTCATATACTGACACTAAAAAGTAGGAAGAGCTTAAGTCAGCTGGAGATGGGTAACCAATGCATCATTTGAAAAAAGGATGGAATTCACTAAATAAGACAAAAATCACAACAACAACAAAATGTAAACGTCTGTACCTCTGGAAACAAGAAGTTATGAACAAAATCAACTTACATTTAACTCTATTATCCACAGTAATGTTACAAATAAGAGGTCAAAGGTGACAAACAAACAGAAAGTCCTCCTGACATCAGATATGCCTTTCTTTTCCCTTCCTTCATAGGACTCAATCCTGGCCATCAGCTGTGCAGGGTTGATGGGATGGATGTCACGCAGAGAAGCATGTGAGCTCTGGCTCCCAGTCAGAGTATTTTCCATGTCTTCTGGCAGGTGGTTCATCCTGGAGGAGGATTGAAGGAATCTCCATCCAACTCCACCATCCCTAGTGAGAAGCAACCTGCAGAGAACAAAAGAGAAAAACTATGTTAAACCCTTGTGGGTATCCACATGCACCCTCACCAGCGGGGGATTCAGTCTAGTTGAGCCACAGGGCTTTGTCATAAGACATTTATGTTTGAACAGAAAAAAAAAGAGGAAGTAAAATAAGAAGTAACACATGTACTCAATATTACTAAGTAGCTGCTTTAGAAAAGAAAGCCACTGAATAAGAAACCAAACTTACACTAGGAAATAGTGAAGACAGGGTATTAAACACAATGCCAAAGCATTCCCCAGAACCTGGAGCCAGCTCCCTTGCCACATCAGCAGGTAAATCCCCATGGTCTTGTTATTACCTGTGGGCTAGGAAGCCATACACCAAATATCTTCCCAGATGGTGGAAACAGAACACACGGACTCACTATAATATAGTTCCTAGTGAGGAACTGTTTTCTGCCAAAAATACATCATTAAGTTTAGCATTTCCCCGTCACCTCTTCATGAACAAGTATGTTTTCTAGGCATCTTCTTAGGAAGGTAGGGTTTATACCCTCAAAAGTCCAGTCCTATGCAAACACCAGATAACTACATACATTATGGTTCCATATTGAGGCTCCCCAAGACCTGGAGTGCTTCATTCTAGAATAAGTCTGAAGAGAAGTAATCCAAATGAGCAGATTCCTCAATGATGGAGTGAGGTCACTGAACAGAGACAGTGAGTGGCTGCTCTGCCCAGCATTGCAGCTTTCCACCCAGTAGTACCTCTCCCCATGAGAGGATTACATTTGTGTGTCTTGTTCCACGGATATTCATGCTTTGCTTTGGCCATGAATGTGGACAGAAAGTTGGGTGGTACTTGTGTTCAAATGCATATGCTCACCTTTCTAACTGTCACACACTGGCAGCATTCAGACCAAGATCATCTTTGGGATAAAATAGAATTTGAAAACAGATTGCTAAGATTTTCCCAAGATGGTCTCAATCAGTCTTACTTTCCAGCACTGTCTCTCCTTCCAATTGCAGACAGGCAGACAGAACACAACACCCTGCACAGTGCACATGTGAGTCTCTCATTCTCTCTTTTTAAAAATTCTATCATATATTATATCCTGACCACAGTTTTCCCTTTCTCACCTCCCCTCAGTCTCTTCCTCCCACCTCCCTTTTCCCCCAGATCCACCTACCCTCCCTCTCTCTCAGAAAAGGGCAGGCCTCCCAGGGACATCAACCAAACATGTCATAATATGCAACAAAAAGACTAGGTGCAAACTATCACATCAAGGATGGAGCAACCCAATAAGAGGAAAAGATCACATTAAGTAGGCAAAAGAGTCAGCAGACACCCCTCCTCCCACTGTCACAACCCCACAGGAACACCAAATTACTCAGCTATAACATATCTGGAGAGGACCTAGGTCAGACGCCTACAGGCTCTCTGATCACTGTGAGCCGCATGAGTCCTGGCCAATTGATTCTGTGGCCTTGTTCTCATGGTGTCCCTGACCTCTCTGGTTCCTCTAATACTTCCTCCCCCTCCTCCACAGGACTTCCCTGGGAGATCCTTCAATCCTCCTTTAATCCCCCCCTTGTTACTTAGCATCTCTGGGTCTGTGGACCACAGCATGATTATCTTTTACTTTACAGTTAATACCCAGTTACGAGCGAGTACATACCGTGCCTGTTTTTCTAAGAAAGTCAAAGACAAGTATGATAAAAATTTCAAGCCTTTAAGAAGGAAATTGAAAAAGATATCAGAAGATGGAATGATATCCCATGCTCATGGATTAGTATGATTAATACAGAAAAAATGATCACCCTACCAAAAGCAATATACAGATTCAATGCAGTCCCTATCAAAATTCCAACAAAATTATTTACAGACCTTGAAAAAACAATATACAACTTCATATGAAAAACAAACAAACAAAACCCAAGATAGCTAAAACAATCCTGTACAATAGAAGAACTTCTAGAGGTATCACCATCCCTGATTTCAAGCTGTATATTAGCTCAAGTAATAAAAACCACATAAATTGGCATAAAAACAGACACACTCACTGATCGAAGGAATCAAAATAAAGACCCAGACTTAAAACTACACACCTATGTGTAATGGACTGATGGGGGATGTCCTTCTGTCTGTTTCTCTTATTGGTTGATGATTGTCCAATAGCCAGGCAGAAAGCACAGGAAGGGCTACCAAATTTTGAGAAGGCTGGGGAGAGGAAGGCAGAAGGAAGCAATGAGAGACACCATGCTGCAGAATGAGTAACATGACAGATTACAGATAAGCCACAGTCTTGTGGTAATACATAGATTAATGGAAATGTGTTAATAATTTAGAGAAAGCTAGCCAACAAGAAGCCTAAGCCATTGGCCAACAGTTTAATGATTAGTATGTCTCCATGTGTTTATTGGGGCCCAAACGGCACTAGGTGTACTAGAGATTAGCAGAGGTTCTCGGCTCCTGTAAGGGAGGCATTAGAGTAAAAAAAAAAAAAAAAAAAAAAAAAAATGTAGGGCTCTTTCAAGAGGCTCTGATACCAAACAATTTAGGTGGTGTTTAGGACCAGTTGGCAGCGTGCTTCTTCATGGAAGCATGAACCTAGAAACTCCACTGAGTTGTGGCAATAAGCATGAAGCTAGAAATGAAGCTATACTCTCAAAAAGGGAAGGAACCGAATAGGGCCATCCACCGCTTTAATCTTAGCCATGCTATTTAGAAGATAAAAGACTGGTGGCCAGAAAAAGACAGAGATATACAGTAAAGACAGACTCAGGAAAAAAAGAAAACCTCTAAATGATTTACAGCATTTTTTTTTTTTTTTTTTTTTTTAAATGTAGGCTTGGGAGAGAAAGAAAAAGAATAGAGAAAGTCCTTAAAAAAAAAAAAAAAAAACCAAACCAAAAAACAAAAACAAGAAAGAAAGGAAGAAAGAAAGAATAGCTGGGTGTAGTGGCACACGCCTTTAATCCCAGCACCCAGAAGGCAGAGGTAAGCAGATCTCTGTGATTTCAAGGCCAGCCTGGTGTACAGAGTTAGTTCAAGGTCAGCCAAAGTTACACAGAGAAACTCTGTCTCAAAAAAAACAAACAAAAAATTAAAAGTAAAAGAAATAGAGTAATAAAGAAAATAAATAAAAAAGCACATAAAGATGTAAAATATACAGTCTAGATACTGTTATTGTGTAGTCTTTAAATTGTTTTATTATTGAGGGAACAACAGCTGCTAAAAGACATTTCATCATAAATTCTCCTAGATTAATCCAATTTATATATTTTAAAAATGCCTTGAGCTCAAATTTTATGTCTAAGGACATGCTACTTTGGAAAAGATGGTCTGCTTTTGTTTGAACAGAAGATGAAAAGCTGTGGATTCCTTCCAGACTAATATGGTTTGATCAAGCAAGACCTCCTGATGCAGTGGCCCAGGTGATCCAACATCCAAAACAGGTAATCCAATGCAGCCTCAGACTACTACAGACAGGATTTGGCCAGGTGTCTGGGTTTTCTCATGTTCCCCATGGTATTGACAGCACCTTCAAAGAACAGGAAGCAGGAGAGAATGATGCCCAAATTCCCAAATATTGTTTACAAATATTTTTTTTTCATTTAACTGGGGTTGGTTATCATGGTTAGTGATCACAGCCAGTCTCTTTCTAAAGGAAATTAGGTACTGTGATATAGAAATGAATATTTTGAATTGGTATAGGTTTTGGATTATTGATACAAATTTAAGATCAATTTTGGTATATGTATATTCCTCATCTTGTTTAGGTATTATGTTTACACAGCTCATTTAAAATTGTAATGTATAATTAAATACAGATTATAGATAATCATCTAAAACTTAGGTTTTACAGAGATAAAATTGAGGTGGGTAGATATTCTTAAAAACTTTCAAAGACCTTCAGACTATGATGTTTAAAACGGTTTATTAGGGTTTTTCATGACAAAGGGACACAATTGCTCCTGGCAACATCAACTACTTCAGAGAGAAAGATGGGCATCGAAGAAACTCATATGGAGTTTGACTTCAACATGGCAGGACTAGCCATTTGGGCAAGAAACTTCTCTTGCCTGGAAATCAGGTATTTATTGAGGAATCACTCACTAACAACAAAGCAAGGCAGAGAACCACCCAAGTCTTTTGCCTGTAGGCACTGGATGCTGAAATCTGTTGTGACCACCACCCAAGATAGAGAGCTTGCCTCCCAGTGTGTATGCAGCACCTGCGACTCCACCCGAAGACTATTGGCTGAATGAGGGCAACACCTATAAACACCTGTTTTTTCATAAAGAAGCCAGACATATACAATGGAAAAAAAAGAAAGTATTTCAACAAATGGTGCTGGTCTAACTGGATATCTGCATGTAGAAGAAAGAAAATAGATCCATAACTATCACTCTGCATAAAACTCAAGTCCAGGTGGATCAAAGACCTCAACATAAAACCAAATATACACTGAACCTTTGCTATGTGCAAAGTGGAGACGAACTTCAACCCCATCTGCTTCCACACAAAAGTGACAACACCCAGACAGCAAACAGTCACCACTACTGCAAATGGTAGAAGAGGATCAATAATATTTGGAGATGCAATAATAAAATCCATTATTTTGTATACTAGTTGAAAAATGAAAGTCTTCTACCTATGTATGTATTATTTTATGGAAAGCCACCAAATAGGAATAAGGAGTTTGCCCTGTTTAGTAGGAGCAGCCAGTTTACTAAACCATCATAATCCCTAACTACATTCTACACATTTGTCCCTTTACCCACAGATAAGTACAGTTCTCACACCTCACCAGAAAACACCTCTGCAACAGATGGGAGACCATTCCAGAAAACAACAACCAATTAAAATGTAGAGTTGTGGAGCCTGGTCCCAATGGATACAAAACTCTCTGGGATCAATGCTAAAAAGGGTGCAGAAATATTGTAGGAGCCAGAGGATTAGGGAATTGCTGTGAGCAGGTGTCTCCCATGAATGTCAGAAGCTACAGCCATGAAGTCTCCTGATTATGACTACCTTGAGGTGAACAAGAACAATGACAATGATGCTAACATTGGTAGCATGGATGGGGCAAGCCCATGAGGCCTCAACCCTACACAAAGAAACATAGGAAACTAAGGGATGCTGAGAGTAGAGACTAATCTTCCCCAGGGAATAGTACACCAATTGGTTACCCAATATAAAATGATCACCCCAGAAAACATACATACAAGTAACATTATACAAACTGATGAGCATGCAGTGTTTGTGTTCTTAGAAACACACACACACACACACACACACACACACACACACACACATGCTTATGTGTCTAGAAATATGTGTATTACATACATATGCAATAAAAATTAATGAAAAAAGGCCATAAATTTGAGAAAGAGCAAGAAGGGGTATACAGGAAGGTTTGCAGGGAGGAAAAGGAAGAGGCAAATTATGCAGTTATAATTTCCAAAAAGAAAAGAAAATTTTTAGTTTTTTTCTTTTTAAAGAAATGCAAAGATGAGAATGCCTAAAGCAATCTTGAAATAGAACCCAACTAGAAGGCTATGTATCTTAAAGGCTTTCCATAAAGCTTCATCAATCATAACAGTACGGCATTAGGTTAAGGATAAATGAATAGATCATGGGATATGGATTGGTCCCATATAGATCCACATGTACATGGGCATTTGACTTTTGGTGAAAATGCCAAAGCAATGGAGTAGAGAAATAAAGCTTGTTTTTAGAAAAGTATGCTAGGACAACCATATAAAAATTAAAAAATAATTTTCAGTCTCTAACTTATATCATGTAAAAGAAATAGTTGAAGACTGATTATTGGCTAAACATGAACATGAAAAATACAAACTATGAGTGAGGCATCATGAGCTGGAAGGAAATGGCAGAAGAGAATCAATAATGCATAGGGATGTAATAATAAAATCCAGTATTTCATATGCTAATAGAAATAATAAAGGATTTCTGTCTGTGTATCTATAAGACCCTATGGAGAACACTTTCATAGTCTCTTTTTTATAAATACAGATTTCTTAGAAAATACAAAAAACAAAATTACTATTTGTAAGATTTTTGTGCAGACTTTCTTGGAAAACCACCTACTGTCCAATTTCAGACAGTGTGGAAATTGATGTATGACTAATAATGGCATGGTTGGAATTCATGCTGGGGAAAAAAACTTAATCTTAATAGATTATGGCTATATTGTAAAAACAGATAAGAGTAGGCAGGAGGTCATATAAACATGTAGGAGGAAGAAAATTAGAAAAGCCAGTTCACAATTCTCAGTGCAGGGATTCTTTAGGGAAAAAAAAAATAGTAGATGTTAACAATTATTAAACTTGTGAGGAAGAGTTTCAAAGTATTACCTCTTGAATAAGTTCAGTTCTATTGGGGGACAATATACCTTTATAGGGAGGAGACTTGGCAGTCCGCACCTGAACTGATGCTGGAACAAGCCCGCATGATATCATTTACTGTGTTACAATAAACATGTAACAATTACAGCATACTCCTCACTATAAATGTTTAACCTGTGTGTAATTATAAGTAATCATTTATAAGGAAGTAATTGATCACATACAAACTAGTCAACAAACAGTAAGTGCCAACAGTGTAAATACTCTTCAAAATGAAAAGGACACAAAGAGCAAACATAAAAAGTGATGACAAGTCTGGCTTGAATAACGAATTTTAAAAGAACAAGGGTCTGTGAGATTTCTCAGTGGATAAAACCATATACAGCCCAAGCATGGCAGGCCACGCTCAGTCACTGGAGCCCACAGAGGTCTGAAAAGAAAACAGGCTCCACAAAGTTGTCATTTAGCTCCACATGTACACCACAGCTCAGTGAGCTTACACACACAGGCAATCCACACACAAGCATGCAGGGACGCGTGCGCACACATGCATGCACACACACACACACAATTTCTTTTTACCAGTTTCAAAGAATATTTTATCTTTCAAGAACAAAAAAGGGAAAGGCTACAAAAGACAACTGCAGAACTGATTAGCATTTTGAACTTGTTACATGGGATGCCCTCATTCTTAGAGGAGAGGCTAAGCATTAAGATATGTGCAAACTACTTCAGAGCAGTTTCACAACACACAGGCTGTGAGCACATTTGAGGATGGAGTTACTGTACCTACATCATTCTATAGACAGTACATATAAGCAAATATACGACAAATATAATTGAACATAAAATGTTGTTTTAGCAATATTAAAAATATTACTGAACTTTTCGTTGACAAATGTGACAAGAAATATTAAGATACAAAGACTGGATAAGAATGTGATGGTGTTCCCATAATTTATGAGATAGGATTAAACTATGTTCTGAGAGCCAAAATAAGAACCTATACTGTAAGATTTCAGAATAGATAATGACTGAAAACTCCAAAGGTTACCAAGGGCACACCACATCTATTTCATCCATTTCTCAACCATATCTGCATACCAGAACTTGAGCAGGCCATGTCTGCGCACCAGAATTCAGTATTAACAAACTGAGGCCATCTCCTCTGCTGGGTGAGCTTACCTTCTAGAGATCATAGATGTGAGGAAAAGACAAGAGTTTGGGAACACTGTGATTGACACTGTCCAGGATGATGTCACTGAGTGAGTTCATCTGAGCAATACTAACAGGAGTCAAGGGAGGAGTGCCAGGCAGATATCAGGATGAGTGGGTGCTGCAGACAGAGGAAAGGCCCTGAGTGTGGCTGGCCACCAACGAAGGAATGTGGCCAACAAGTCAGAGCAGCTGAAGTACAAGATGGCACAAGGAGATGAGAACTGGGAAGAGGAACAAGGCATGGGCATGGGGGACCACGGGTACCACTATGAAGATTTCAACTACAAATTAAATAGAATACTGTAGAAGGTGTTCACCAGAAGACAATTATGGCTAGTGTGTACAGTAAGTATGTATACTGTGAAGAGAAGCAGAATCCAAGGACACAATATGACAGTAACTCAGAAGTAAATATATGGAGTTGAGAGACTAGGTCATGGCAGTAGAGGGGATGAAAACAAAAAACTATCTGGTTTTCATACCAACCCCAGAGCATCTGGGGCATAAGGTATGGAATGAAATGAGAACCAGAAGAGAACATTAAGAAACAAACAAACAAAAACAAACAAACAAAAAAACCTGCTGTGTACAGAAATCGAGAAGACAGAGGGAGGACAACTGGAGACAGAAAGCCATTCTGCCTGGATGCATGAAGCAGAGGGTGTTACTCAGATCCAAATAAAATAGCCCTGAGTTGAACCAGAAGTTCAGGGGAGAGATGCTGGTTAGATACAGCTATTACTGGGTCAGCACAGGATAGACAGAACTGAAAGCCAAAACATTCCATAACATTCTCTCTTCAAACTATAAAGATGAGAAAGAAAGAAAGAAAGAAAGGAAGGAAGGAAGGAAGGAAGGAAGGAAGGAAGGAAGGAAGGAAGGAAGGAAGAAAGACCAATGAAGTAAATTTATTTTCAGAACAGAAAACAATTTTGGGATAGGTCCTATGTGAGTTTACTAAGAGTCCCCATGTTGATAAACAAGCCCTGGTCATCAAGAAAATGTTAACAACAGAGATATTTAAAAAGTTCAAAATGTTGAACCAAGGATCTCCACTGCCAGCAGGACCTACATCCTATCAAAAGAGAAAACAAAACAAGGGAGTGACTCAAGAAAGGGAAAATTCCCAATGCAAACTCAAGATAATAATGATGTCACTGGGGATGCTGCTTGGGCTATGGCTACAAGACATCAGCCTATATGCCTTTCTTCTTCCAACAGGATGAAGTAGCCAAGGTCCTGTTGCATAGGGTATAAGACTTGCCAGCTCACCTACCCTGAAGGGGGCAACAGTTGATAATCACTCTAGCACTGCTAAGTCATGTGGGTAAAATGGTACAGTCATACCTCATCACTGCTTTAATGAAAGCCTCTCCCAAGATGGGCCCTGTGTTCTTTGATTTCTTTCTCTTGTTCTTCAGAAGCTGCTACCCAGGATAACTGGAACAACAGGGTCTTCATAGTAACCATCCTCCATTTCTACTGTCTCTCCAATCCCAAGTATCCTGCTAGAAAGGCCTTTCTAGTACTCAAGTGGACTTGGCATCTTAGACTCTAATATTACACTCAAAATATTTCATCCCCACACAGCACCTAAAACTCTTTTCCCTCAGGCTCTCAGAGGAATGGGTTACATCATTTGGGGTTATTGGCCAGGAGTCTCATCGAATCCCAGACATTATAGGCCATTGCCAATGCAGTTTGTTCCTTTCCAGAATTTAGTCATAAGACTAAACTGTTGATCACACCAATATACTTTGTCACAGAACATGGAAAAAATTAGCTGTTACTCAACTAGAAGCTTCATCCCTACTGGCTAGCTTCATAATGCTTCATAATCATCAATCTCACCCAGCTGTGAATCCTGAAAGCTGAAACAGAGCCATACCTCTTAACATAAACTCACTGGTGCAATAGTGGCATGAATGCTATAGGAGTAACCAACCAATTTTTAAAATTAGGTATAACTTTCAACAAGGCCAAGAATCTATGACTAGACAGACACTGTCAACAAAGTCAAGAACCTGTGGCTAGATAGATCATGGGCCCTAGTGTAAATCATGCTATTATTCCACTAAAGAGAAATGGTGCTAAAATGCCCCCTGATGTCTCATTGCTATGCCCACAGAACAATACACTGTTCAACCTTCATGAGAAACTTCTTGCATCAAATGGCAATTAATGCAAAGAGACTCAGAATTTGTATGTGCAGAGAATAAAAGACTACTAAGTGTTCAGTCAAATCATAGCTTGTTCTTTTTAGATTTATCATTTTAAGCATGTGTATGGGTCTGTGTATGGGTATGTGCACATAAGTGCAGGTGCACAGTAACACCAGACACACCTGCTAGCACTGGAGTTACAGGTGGGGTTGTAGAATAACCATGAAACTATACTGGGAATTGAACTCAAGTCCTTTGGAAGAGCAGCATGAATTCTTAACCAGCGAGCCATTTCTCCAGCCCCTTAATTTACTTTCTACTGCTGTGTTAAACACCATGACCAATGACCAAAAGCAACTTGTGGAAGAAAGGGTTTATTTTATCTTACAATACCCAGGTCACAATCTATTACTGAGGAAGGGCAGGCAGGAGTTCAAGCAAGAGCCTCAAGATAGGATCTGAAGCAGAAGCCATGGAGCAATACTACTTACTACTGGCTTGTTCTCCAAATTCACACTCAGCTACTTTTCTTAGACCTCCCTAGACCACCTACCCAGGGTTGGCATCACCCACAGTGGACAAGACTTTCCCACATCAATTATCACCTAAGAAAATGTTCCACAGACCTGCCCACAAGGCAGTCTGATGGAGGCATTTTCTCAAATAAGATTCCCTCTTTCCAGATGACTCTGTCAAGTTACAGAAACTAACCAGCACTATCCCTAAATATGATCTTTATCTCATCCCTCCCCTCAAAGCTGGAAGATCATTATGAATGAAAAAGCAGAAAGACTTTAAGAGCAAAGGGTGGTTATTTCAAAGAAAAATGTTTCCAGACAAAAGGGAGGATGCAAATATAAACTAACAGTGATTGTAAAAGCATGCACAAATCCTACAGAAGCTTAATCCAGATAAAGTCACAGTTTACAGCAGGGAAGTGGGCATGAGGTCCCACCTTTATTCAATGATCTTTTGGCATCTGAATGCTTTCTAGAGAAAGAAAATACATTCTTTAATGGTGTGACATTTGATATATCAAGTACACTCCAGGGCAGGCTTCATACCCAGGAGTAGTTAGCTGGTCATCACGAATGGAATATGTCAAGGGGCAGGGGCAAGAAGTTGAGTACGGAAGTGGGAAGATCGAAAGAAAAGTTGGGGGGAGGGGATGAATATGATCAAAATACACTGTATGAAATTCTCAAGAAATTAATAAAAGCATTATTTTTAAAAATTGAACCTCTTATAGCAATTATCTTGCAGCCCAAAGACCAGAATTGGAACTGGTTTACTACATATTCATCATGCTTTCCAGACCTATTTTTTAAAATACAGATAGACAGCAGCTGAACTTAGCAGCTTAGTAAGTAGTTAGATCCTCTACAAGCCTCTTCGGAAACAGCTGAGTTCCTGTGCATTTAATATCACAGGATTCTTTCTGTAGAAAGTGGGGTAAGAACCCCTGAACATGTCACTCTAGCTAATGGAGAATCAACCCACTGCCTCTAACGTTAAGAAGGACTCAAGGAGAACATACCTGGAAATACACACACAACATCAAATTCTCCCGAGGTCACTTGAGACCACCCTTCCTCTTTCACAAACTAGTGCATTTCAATGAAAGGATGAGCCATCTTCGTGTATGACAGTATTTACAGGCAGAAGTTGCATGTATCTCTTCCTACAATGCAATAAGCACACACAATGGCCACAGCTTCAAAAATAATTTTCTAATCTCTACCACAGATAAATGTCTGTAGTTGAAAATGTAGTGAATATGAGCTGGAGATGTCATCTTAAAATACTGATACCTAGATTTTTTTAAAGGTATTTTTTCATTAGATATTTTTTTCCACACACGACACAAGAAATTAGGTCTTCAAATGACAAGAATCAGGTACAACTTCCAGAATGATAATTATAAAGCTAATTTGTGTTTCAGAAAACGGAATCACACAGAAGAACAAATACTAAGAGATGCAACGCAACCAGCAGCTGATATTCCAAGAAAACAGTGTGCTGTGTACCGAATAGTGGAAACGCCTCTGCTTCCCTCCCTCTTTTTTTCCTCCTTTTCCCCTCCATTCTGCCCTAGCTCTCATTTATTTGGAAACAGAATGAGCCTGCTATGTATCAGAGGATAATCTTGAACCTTCTACCCTCACTCCAAAAGTTCAAGTGTAGGAATGACAGGCATGTTCCACCATGTTGGGCTGTAGCAGGGACCTCTAAAACCTTATCAGGTGTTGGTAAAGACTTTAAAGTAACAACATTCTCAAAAAGCTTAATCTTGTAATTTTTATAAATAAGCAATTACAAAATCCAAATTATACTGACTAAACAAAGATACTGGCACATATACATTACCTATAAACACTTCCAAATATCTAAGAATAGTCACTAATCATCAGTAAGTTCTTATTTACAGCTCTAAGAGGAAAACATGTTAAGGCTGATTATGCTGCTGGCACCATCCTTACTGGTGAAAAACATGGTCCCTATCAGTCCTCAGCAGCCTCTTCTCAATCCAGCCTTTCCAATTCCCCAGCACCCATCCCTTCCCTCTGTTCAGAGACAAAGCTTTCCTTTCCTAATGCTCCAGCTGTGCTGATAACTCTGAGTTCCTTGTATAGGTTTTGGCATTTGCACCTTTGCCATACTTCAGCCCTTCCTAATAGGCCTGTTCTGCCAATCACCGAACTATCATCAGCTTATCCACTGCTCAAGGAAGCTCATGTGTCACCTGCTCAAAACACTCTCCTGATCCCCAAGGGCTCTGAGTGCTTCCCTCAAAGGCTCAGGTGCTAGCATCTTGGTTCTCAATGAGGAAGCCATGGAGAAAGCATTAAGAGACAGGGCCTGGTGGTGGTAACTGGCTCACTGGAGAAAAGCATTACTGTAGTTCCAGGGGAATGGCTGGGTCTGGGAAAGGTACAAGGTTGCGAAAGAGAAGTTGTGGGCCCCAAGTCTTCTGTTTTAGCATGTGATCTTTGCACAGAGCTTTTTCCTGTCCATTCCTCTGCAATGCTGAGACAGTCAGGGACCCTTGCCAGAGGCTGAGCTATCCTCCAAAACAATGAGCTAAACAGCCTCTCTTCTTTAACACCGAGGTGAACTTTACATAATATAAAGTTATAAAAATTGAGTGTACAATTCAGAGGAGTTGAACATATGCTCAATATTGTATAATGTTCACCTGTATATAGTTCCAAAATATTTTCAGCACTGCCAATAGAAATTTCATAGCAATTACACAGTAACTCCCTATTCTTCCCCTTTGTCCTGCCCTGACAAGCCTGATCTGTTTTGAATATTTCATATGAATACATGTGCTGTATTTAGTATGGAGCTTCTTTTACTTACTACAATGTATGTGTTCAAGATTCTATAGCATGTATTAGTAAAAAGGTGGCATGCTTTCTGTTATTGTCATAAACACAATTACCAAAAGCAACTTGGGGAGAAAAGGTTTATTGGGTTTATACTTCAGACCACAGTCCATCACTGAGGAAGTCAGAGCAGAAACTCAAACAATAGCAGCAGAAAGAACCATGGAAGAGTACTGCCCACTGGCTTACTCCCAGACTAGCATTCAGCTCCTTTCTTTAAAAGCCCAGGTTCACCTTCTAGGGATGGCTCTTCTCACAGTGGGCTGTGCCCTCTGACATCAATTATCAATCAAAACTGCCCTCAGAGACATGCCCATGGACCATTCTGATACAGGCAATCCATCAGTTGAACCTCCCTCAGATTAACTCCAGGCTGTATCAAGGAGAGAGCTGAAGCTAAGCAGGAGCTCTATTTACAAAATAAACTTATTTACCATAATCAGTTGTTTTGTTATAGTAACAGATTACTTTGTCTAGGTATAATATGTATAGGTACCATCAAGCTAACCTCTATTATACTAAATGGTCAACCCTGAAAACATTTACATACAAGTAACATTATACAAACTGAGCAGGCTGTACTTATGTATTTAGGAATACACAAACACATGTCTATAACAACAATGAAAACAGAGGCCTTGAATGTGGAAGAGTAAAGAGGGACATGTGTGAGGAATGGGAGGGAGAAAGGGGGGGGAATTATGTAATTATAAGCTCAAAAGGTAAAAAGGTACCATTTCCATTTAAAAAGGTTTCCATTTTAAAAATGGAAACTAAAATACAGATTTCCCCCATCTTATCATATGTATTTCACATATTATTCACAGGTCTTTTGTGAAGCACACTACCAAAAGTTCCTATAGAACAATGAAGTATCCTTAACAATTTTTCTTACACATTAAAAGCTCCTAGAAAGCCAGGCGTAGTGGCACCCACTGTAGAGACAGGATCAGGAGGGGCACAGGTTGAAGGTTGTCCTCAGCTACAGAGGGACCTCAAGGACAGCTTGGGATATATGAGACCACACCAAAAACAAAACAAAAAAGAAAAAAAAATAAGAAAACAAAAACACAAACAGAAAACCTCCTAGAGAACAATTCTGTATCCTAGAGAAATGGTGGACATGCAAGACATCTTATTTGCTTGTTAGACTTATAACTAAAATTACCAATGTATAAACATGTAGAGGGCCAGCAGTGGTGGCATATGCCTTTCTTCCCAGCACTCAGGAGGCTAGCTGCTGTGAGGTAAGGTAAGATGGAAAAGACTCTCTCTATCCTTATGTATGAATTATCCAAGTAGTTTGAAAACAAAGTATAAAACAGGTATAATACAAAGAAGGCCAAGTACCAGAAATGCCATCAAGAAAAGGCTAACCTTAGAAGATGACTTTGAATGACCTGAAAATCTGTTCAATGTATCAATGAAGAGGAAGACAAAGGCAACTTAAAATGGATGCCCACCAACAAATCATCTTCTCTGTCTGGAAAACCCTGGTGAGGGGACCAAAGGAAACAACTGGAAGGCTGGAACACAAGTGAGTGGACAAGTCAGAGAGAGTTGAGAAAAGACAGCATGGGAGTGCAAGCTCCTTTCCCACAGGCTGGACTGAGGAGAGCAGGATCAGAAGGACAGGGCAAACACCAAAGGCCAGCGACAGTTGAGTATTTTTAAACACTGGCAGAGAACTTCCTTGTTCAAAGAAAGGTAATCAAGAACTCCAGGGTAAGCGGCTCTCAACAATGTGAAGTATGGCTGTGGTTCATTTCTCCAGGATGGAAGCACTCAATTCCAGAGTCCACGTGTTCTCAATGTCTCACGAGATGTTTATTTGAACACTGGGGCAAGTCTAAGTCATGAAAGAGAAAGTTATGAACAACGCTTGTCACAGCTAAAAGTTGGCGGTTTAGTTTGTACCAGTAGCAGATAGGGGCAGAAAATGTTCGATAAGCAGCTTTAATTTCCACAAGACAATGCCTTACTTACCCATCCTCATTGCCACCTGCACCCTCCACTCGGCATGTAGTAGGCTTCCATCACTAAGTGGATGCACATCTCTGTATGTCAGCAGAGCACTATCATATACTTCCCCAAAGACCTCAAACCAACAGAAGGGACTGTGTTTACTTGCTGGCTTACGCACTTCTTTAACAGGGAATCAAGTGTCAAAATGCAGAGATGAGCATTGTCACTAATGAAATCCCCAGATTTCTATTTTGTCTTGAAAAATAGGCAACTGGAAACATTCTCCAAATCACCAGCTTGCCACCCACTCACTGTATCTTCCTCTGGCATCAGCTACCTCCTGCTGGCACTGAATTTTCCATCTCATTTATAGGATCTTTAGATTAATGACAGTGGTAAGATAGAGGGACTGTGTTGGATAAAAGTAGATTAAGAGCACTGCCTCATTTCACTTCCCAGTATTGCCACCTTGGCCAAGTTATTTACCCTTTTTATGCTTTTATATATGTTTTCCAAGATAGGGCCAATAATACTGCAACCTGACTGAAAGGGAGGTTTGGCGGGTAAATTAAAGACAACAGAGGTTCCCTATAGGATAGGGCATTTGGGAGTTCGGAGTAGAATGTGTCCTCAGCCCTGGGGCATCTGCCATGTGGTTATTCATCTATGGGTGGAGACCAGAGATGGTCTTGAAGGCCCTATAATGCAAAGGCTGGCCATAACAAAGGCTAGCAGCATAGCTCCATGACACAGCTCTTGACACAGAAAATCTTCTGTGCTAATTACCAGAAACAATGCCAATGCAAGTCCTGACTTGGTGCCTTCACCTATGCTGGGGAGACTTCTAACACCTCAAAAACTGCCGTTACCTTTGATGAATTTAGAACACAGGAACAGAAGGATTTCACTAAAAGATGAAGAATTGACTAAGTCCAGGTGAGTAGCCAAGAGCTCCTAGGCCAGCCCTTCTGGACCTCAGTTTTTCCATCTATATTGATAGTATTAATGATTGTAACTATTTTACTGTGACTTTTTCAGTATCAATATACTCTCAACATTTACATCAAAGATTTAAGTTCCTCAAAAGGGACTGGCTAGAAACTATAGAAGTCTGACCCAAGCTGCAACAAGAAGATAGTTCTGTGGAATCAAAGCCAAGAAACACTTGCCAGCACTTCTATCAAGACTGTACTGAAAGAGAAAATGAAGCTGGAAGGCCCTACACTACAAAAACAACTCCATGTATAGCACAGATGAAGTCTTTTAGACCTTAGCCAATGTAGAGTTGACAATGTATCTGTCTATGATAACCCATGACCAATGGTAGGAAGGTAAAGAGCAGAAAGCATCCCAGAAGTGCTATGAAAAGGGAAAGCTCACATCCTGGAGACAAAAGGAATGTTTTATTAAGAGAGTCCAACATTAGAGTGGACCGTGAAGCACAGACAGAGCTTTGGCCAGCTGTCAAGTGGAACACTGAGACCATCAGGGTCCCTGTTAGGGGTGTAGGACTCACCATAGTCTAGATGCCTACGATGCGGGGTCCAATCTTGACAGCCTAGATTTCTAAGAATATGGGTACAGGCTGCAGGAGCATCCATACAAACAGTGAGACTTGGTCTAAATATACAGTTTTGATACTTTGGGTTAAAGTGCAAAAAAGCTCTTTTGCATAAATGTAAAAAATCTTCTGACATTTAAGAAAGACGCCAGTTCTATTAATATTACTCTAATGCTATTAAACTCAGTTTCAATTATAACAAGTCAAAAGGACAGCCAGAAAGCAAATTAAACTACTGATTTTAATTTTTATAAATCTACTGTTATTAACTTCATGTAGTTCATCAAAAGAGAACCTTACAACTGATGGTTCTTTTTAATATGTAGGACCATGCTATACTATTTCTCAACCATGTAACAAACTGGTTTCTCAACCATATAAAGTTTATAAGCTGGTTTCTACTTTTTAAAAGTAGCATCAGAAAAATGACATCATTGAGCTGACCCAAGTACTTCCTCATTCATGGGAAGAACTCTACTTACTACCAGAAACAATGAACCAGCACACTGCATGCCACATGTCTAAAAATAAGATCAGGTTGGGAAAATATTATCAACCTATTTTAAATATCTTTCAAATATCTCTGAAATTAAAACTTGAATTAAAAAATTTTGATATACTGTGGGTTGAATCCAGCGCTGCTCAAGCGTTCTTTTCCTGAGCTACAATCCTGTCTTTTATTTTTATCAGGAGACAGGGTCTTGCTAAATTGCCCAGGCTGGACTACAACTTAGGATTTCACCCCCCAAAGCTTTGCATATAGTTGGTCTTACAATCATGTATCACTGAATTTGGAGTCATTTACAAGTCATATATAGCACTGTAAAGGGGGTCACTTAGAAGTGATAATGTTCTAACAAAAAGGAAGGGTGAATGTAAAGTGCTGACATATACTTCTTCAGAATAAGGGGAAAAAATTAAAAGAGAATTATTTTAGTTCAAGGGAAAGCACTGTCCCAACTTTTAAACTGCCTACTATGAGTTCAGAAACAATGCATTTTTTTTATTAAACTCTTTAATGTTTTTTTTCTTACTTTACATATCGTTCTCTCTCCTTCCCAACCTCTCATGCCCCTCTACCCTCCCTCCCAACCCATTCCCACCCACTCCACAGGGAGGATGAGGCCTTCCAGGAGGAACCATCAAAATCTGCCAAGTCATTTGGCATAGGGCCTAGGCCCTCCCTCCTGTCTCTAGGTTAAGGGAGCATCCCTCCATGGGGAATGTGCTCCCAAAGACCTTTCCTGACCCGGGACACATCCTTGTTCCCCTGTCTGAGGTCCTATAAACTGTCCAGGACCTCCAACTGAGACCCACTTTCAGGGGGTCTGGGTTGGTCCAATGCTGCTTTCCCAGCTATTAGTCTGAGGTCCATGAGGCCCCCTGCAGCCTGGTTTTGACCCCTTTGCTCATCATTCCTCCCTCTCTGCAACTGTACTCCAGGAGTTCGGCTCAAATGTTTAGCCATAGGTTTCTGCTTCTGTCTCCATCAACTACTAGATGAGGGCTCTAGGATGTCATATTAATTAGTTATGATTCTTAAAAATACAAATGCAGGATCTTTGTCTACAGTACATATGTTTTGACACAAATGTAGGAAACATGATGTTAAATGGGTTACAGAAAGTTAGGCAGCATCTACTCTTTATATACAAAGAAACATGTTTCAATTAATAAACTTCAATTAATCATCATGATGTTAAGTGGGTTACAAAGTTAAGCAGTATCAATTCATCAATGGAATATTCTTTCAAGCTATGTGTGACAGTGACTGTTTAACAATGATCTCTCTGTGAAAAGAACTATCAGGATTTATAACATTAGCTCATCTTCATACATCCTATGCTCCCAGCATGTCTCATTTCACATTAAATACAAAATACCAAACAGTTTGCAAATTTCCAGAAAATTTGGCAGCTGCTTTGTGAATGAATGAGGGCAAGCAGCAGGACCAGAATAGATGCCCATGTCAAAGGGAGCCTTGAGTGGTGTTGGAGAAGGCAAACTGGAGCAACAACTCTATCTAGGAACAATGCATTCTAATTATTGACATGCTGTACTTTAATATATACAGGCACTCTTTGCTTAAGGATTTTCAAGAAGGAAACAGAACAAAATAAAATACCAGCATGAAAATTTGGAGGTAAGCATTTGGCATGCTTGGCCATTTTACATGTTGAATTTGGGAAACTACTGAGCATCTACAATTCCAGAGCCCCTTCTCCAGTAAAAGGGTCCATTACATGAGCTCTAAAATGTCAGATCAGGAACCAAGTTTGAAACATCGTCAACCTGTAGATCCTATTACATGCTTGGTGGAGAAGGGATGGAGCATGGTAAAGCGAATAGGAGTAAAGCTAATGATCTCCATCTGTCTAGCTGCGGTGACTTAGTGAATGTTTTCTTCAATGATGAAAAGTTTAGTATTTGCTATATGTGTGGAGGAACAGATGCATGCAATGTACCCAGAAAACTGAAGAAACTAAATAAAACAGAATAATCCTTAGTCATTAATACAAGTTCTAATGAGAAAGGCTAATTTATTTGCTGTTGAACTTTCTTAGCACGTGTTTGGACAGAGTAGGATTTCCTGCCAAAGCAGGCAAAGACTGTACTGAAAATGATTGATGATGTGGAGTAAAGAGATAAAAGCTAGTGCTGAAGATAAGCAAGGGGTTTGAGTCTTGCACACAGCAGCAATGAAAAGAAAAAAATAACTGTGTGGGACACAATGCTAGGGAAAAGAGGGTCATTTTTCATTAAGAGGGCCCTCAAAGGGGAAAATATAAAATGAATTAACAATGATTTCATAATCAAAACAAACAGAAAATTGCTGAGAGCTTGAGCACCTCTAAAGTCTGCCCTTCCACACAGGCCTCAGACTCCTATTCTTTGTACAGCATCCTCTCCAATCAAGGTCCACTTGCCCACCCTTTCCTGTTAGAGCCAATCTGGACTCCCCTCCCACTAACTCTCCTCTTCCTTTCTGGACTTTGCCTTGATACTGGAAACTTCCTGATCTTTCCATGACTCACTCTAAACATTCAGGACTCATCCAGAACATCACCTCTGCAGGGACCTTTTCCTGGATCCCACATACCATGGTCACACCAGTGTGTCTTCCTGCTTATTTTCTAGCATTCATTCCCATCTAAAACCATGTTTTCATCAGCACATATATTTCATCTTCACTAGAATCTAAGGGGTTTAAGGGTGTTCAATACTCAGTTTCCAACATCTAAAACTGTATGTGGCATAGACAGGCATTCATCATATAAACTGTCTACTGATTAGATACAAATAATAGTAACTATCCTGAGAAGGTAAGTCCTCAGAGCAGTTTTAATTTCCCTTCTTTAATGCATCCGATGATGTAATCGTTAAAGGTCAGGAAAATGCATTCTTCCTAGCAATACAAAATAGTACACATGTATGGAATCATGTAGTGGATGTAGAGGGAGGCACATTATACATTATCCCTTCATGGGCAAGTTTGTCCAGCATTTTACTTATCCATGAATACAGCCATAATAATATAAAATTTTTCTTTTTTAATCAAATCCTGCTCTAGAAGAGGAAGGTGGACAGATGAAGTGAAAACGGGAATTCCCTTTAGTTCCCTTAAACAAAAACATAAGACAGGGCATGCTGGAGTAACTCTAGTGCACTTAGAAGTTAGACCTGTCATTTTGTTCACCTTTACTAACCTTCCCTAACTAGTACTGGGTAAAGGGATAGATTAGGTGATTCCATCTGTGAATGAAGACAAATGCCTTTGCAACTGCCATATTAAAAGAACACTATGAAAAGTTTCACAATGTCCACCCATGTTCCAACCAAAAGAAAAAGAACAAATTCTAGTGAGTTTTTGAAAAATAATAATAAAAGGCAGGATGAGTGGGCAAAGTGGAGAGCTAAATACCATTGCTAGAACATTCGAGACTCATGCTTTAGTTTTCGTTTTGTTTTCTTACATCTGGGCTTTCTTGATGCAGGTGCAAGGCTGGTAACTGACAGTAACCTGCCAGCCCACACCTGCATGTCATCTTGGTCTTAACAAGGGTGCTAGACAAGGGGCTGTCGCTGGACCACTGGCCTCCTGTGAGTGTGGGAGAGTGCCCGGGGCCCAGCATCCCTCCCGCACTCCGCCGCTTTAGCGCCCACAGGCCGCATGGCCCTGGCCAGATGTGGGGAGTCCGGCGAGCCCTGAACCTTTGCGACCTGTCCATCAGGGCTCGGGAAAACAGCCTACCTCCTCTGTGGCGCGAGCCGCCCGCTGGCCTGCAGACCCGGCTCCGTGGTCCAGGCCCGCCGGGCTGGGGCGGGGCTGCAGGGCGGGACCCGCGGGTGACGTCAACACGCTGATCACGCAAGACGCTGTCGCTCGCCGGAACAGAGAAGAGGTCCAGGAGACCGCAGATTGGTTTTTGAAATTGTCAGTCTCGCGACGACCAGTAAACGGCTCCGGAAGGAGCCAGTGGGCGGGTGTGTAACAAGGCCAGCCTCCAGAGCCCGTCAGCGTATCCAGACTACAACTGCAAGGTTGTATTTGTTTTCAGCTTCCTGTCGGATTTTAGTGGAAAGCTCACTTTAGTCTCTTTAAAGGGTAATATAGGCTGCAGCTAGTGAAAAGTAATTCTGACGGTGTATTTCAGGCTTTGCCACCTTGGTTTGAGCTGCCCACTAAGAACTTTCTTAGGACGACCATAAATCTCAACTCGCCCAGATGTACATAGGAAACCTTTTTATTTCTGCTCTGTCACTCCGTAATGTCTTTTCTTACCGATAGTTAAGGCTAATTGTATTTGCATAATTGTTTACGCGAAATTGAGCACTAAGTGATGTTTATGATTTTTCCAGTAGATGTTAGGATTGCATCCTTCAAAAAATGTAAATGCCATTATCAATTCGAAGATTCTCAGCCTGATGGAGGAAAATAGTATGGATAGTTAAATACTCTTATGAAGTAATTTTAAGTGTTTCTATGCTTAAATTAAAAAGTGAATTTATATTCGTGCAAAACTTGAACATTTCAAGTTGTGTAAAACCCGTGTTTATATGCCAATTAAAAGTTCAATCTTTATGTGATGTGTCCTAATTCCTGTACATTGACATGGGAAAATATTTGTAAACACTCAAATTGTGATCTTCATCCATCCTTAAATGTGCCTCGCGGTTTTTTAAATGCTGTACAGTAGTCCTTAGAACCAATATGCATAACCTCAGACATACAGTTTGTTTCTTTTATTGTTAATAGGAGAAGTGGAACCTTAAACGTTTTCCTAGTTCTGTCAAAATACCGGTTATGGTGGAAATAACCATCAAGAGAACACACTGATCTCAGGATGTATACATCTACAGTCCTGGCCGTAGATGCCTCTGATAAGATTCCTTTGTGCTGCTGCAGTGTTCATTTCCACTCAGAGCATTTAAATAATCATTTCTAGCATCCCTTTGAAGAGAAATTAGCATGCAAGTTTTATTTTTTTTTAATCTAAATTGATAGGAATGAAAAAAATGAAAGGCAAGGTGTGCACAAACTAAGTGCAGGGATTTTGTATGAAATTTATTTGGGTGACAAGGTGAAGCAACCAGTGTAACTGCTGAAACTTAGAAGCCGTCTTCTTAGTGATTAAAACAGTACACACTGTTCTGAGAGTACTGCCACTGCCGCTGTCATTTGTTTTCCGATTTCAGACTATCCAGACATAGGACATAATCTGAATGCCTCTTCTACCTCAATATCCATGATGATTTACATTGATTATCAACTTCATGGGATCTAGAATCACCCAGGAGACATACTTCTGGGCATGTCTGTGATAGTTTCCAGGTTGCATTAATTGAGGTGGGAAATCCACCCTGCATGTGGGGAGCAACATTCATGTTCTGGGGTCCCAGAACAAATAAAATGGGGAAATGAGCTGAGTGGTCACATTCATCTTGATGTGTTTCCAGACTGGATGACTCTGACCATAGGCCTCACACTCCTGCTATCATGCTGTCTTTGTCATGTTGGAATGTTCCCTAAATGAGAGCCAAAATAAACATTTCTGTCCTCAACTTGCTTTTGTTTTTTTGTCTTATATTTTATCTAAGCAATAAGGAAAATAAATAATATTTGTAATATTGTAACATCATATTTATAATATTGGTATATATTGAGTATATTGTATTTTAACATTATCGGTTTTGTTTATAGTTTTGTTTATTCTATTGCCCCTATGTATATTCTGTACCATGTCATTGGTGCTTATATCTACACATTTGATCTTGGTATATTATGAAGTGTCATATCACTGTACCACAGGATATACATATGTGTTTAGCAGTAATAGACAAATATCAGGAATTTGTTGGTTTCATCAATTCCCACATTCACAAACAAGGAAAGAAATCTGATTACTCAACATTTGCCAAACGTAATATTTTCAGTTGTGTTCTCTTGTACTTCTTTTCATTTTTTTACACATGTATATTTGTGGACATCACAATGTGGATTTAACTTGCATTTCCTAGATAAAAAAAATGAGTTTATATACTTAGAATATTTGGATATCTTCTTTTGTCAATGTCAGTTTTTTTTCTGCTTACTTGTTAATTATCCCATCTGCCTTTTTCTTAAGGATTCCTTATATTCTTGATGAGTTCTTCATCTCAATCATTGTGTTAGAATGCAGTCCATGAATTGTAAGGGCTAAAGTTATGTTTTAATTTTTAATTACTGTGCTTAAGAGATCTATAAAACAAATGCCTCTAACCTGTAAACTCCATTTACCCAAGGACAGATAACTTCTTGGAATGCTGGGGTCTATTGTTCATGTGAGATAAGTAATCATATAGGCCACGTTCCATAAACAAGGTTGATTGCCCCCAATACACAGAATGTGCTTGATCACATGTAGGCAGGAGGTACATAGGCAGGAAGTACATTAGGATGTATGCTTGTCACTGATTGGATGAAGGCATGAAGTGTGTAGCCTTATGGGTTTTGCCTTTATAAGCATCAGACTAATGTAATTCACTGCCATTCTCTAGGAATCCTGGGTATGGATTTAACCAGTGTCCATTGTCCTGACTGGTATTTAATAAACCTTGCTTCAAATTTTGCTCAAAAAATGTTGTGGTGATCTTACCTTTGCCCAGTGAGATTAACAAATTAAAGCTGTGTGAGAAGTCTTGTCAAATGGACAAAAGTCTTACAACCTTTGTTCTCTCATAACATGGATTTGTTCTTATAATGTGCTTTTGTGCCCCTCCCAGGTATAAATAGGGGTCAGCTTACTTTAGCTTACAGGTTATCTTAGCCATTATTGTTCAGGATGATGTTTCCAAGCACAGGTTGTCCTCCTGAATATATTCAACTTAAACTCATGCAGCCTTGCCCTTGTGACTGTATACAACTTGGATTCAAGTGAACTTTGCTTACATGGCCTTACTTAACCCTCACAGTACCCTCAGAATATAAATTATCTGATGCCCTGAATAAAGTGGCTACTGTACGAGACTTTAGTTCCTCTCTTTTTTAGGCTCCACTCTCCCAGGTTCATTCCTCCAACTACAGTGATGAAAATATTGTAAATACATTTTTTTCATCCTGTGGCTTACCTTTCCACTACAAAATTAATCTTTGACTTCTTAGAATCTCCTATAAACACTCTTCCTAGTTCTGGGAAAATGAAGCTTTCAAATATTTTAATTTCCTTAGGATTACGTAAGTGTGCTGTGCATTTAAATTTTTTTTTTTAAATCGAGCAGAGTGCAATTTTAATTTACATAAACAGTGTTTATATCTATCCATATGTTTATTATTATTTTACTTTTTGTTGCAGAATTCAACTCTGGGACGATATCAGCAATGCTTTCATTCTTGATTAAATTGATTAAATGATGCATGGAACCACATGGATTAGACTAATTCTGTGAAGGCTTGCAGTGGGTCATCTGATGAAAGAAGGAAGGAAGAAATATTTTGTGCTGACGTCTTCCTTGAGTTTCTTTTTCCATTAATTAGCAATTAAAATAGTTTTAGGCATTTGTCTAGAATAACAATTCTTTAATCATTTAGTAATAGACAAAGTACAAAGGTATATTACAACTTAGTTTCCAAAAACTGATGTTGCTATGTGAATAATGTCTAAACACCAGTTTCTGAAAGACAAAGACCATGAAAGGACATTGGGAGGTGTTGAATCCATAATATTCAGATGACTGATTCTAAATCAAATTGAGACATTTGGGTCTACTCTGGATGG
This sequence comes from Cricetiscus sungorus, assembly GCA_030556225.1. Lineage (NCBI taxonomy): Eukaryota > Metazoa > Chordata > Mammalia > Rodentia > Cricetidae > Cricetiscus > Cricetiscus sungorus. The sequence continues at coordinate 2,208,285 of JANBXA010000729.1, read as the reverse complement.
ACTTTAAATGCTAACTTATTCTTTATAGTGAATGGAATGAAAATTCCTATAGAGCTCATTGAAAAGTCTTACTCAGATGTAACAAATTATCTCTAAAGTTGTAAAGACAAAGAAAAAATATGATTTATGAGCCCATAGCTAATGTTAGAACTTGCTAGAACTTTGCCAACCCAAATAATCAGTGAATTTGGTCATTTCCATCCTGTTCTCTCCAAACATCAGGGATCCAGTTGCATTTTGGTGAAACTATTTAGCTCAATGTGGTCTCTCTTGTAACTCAGGACCACAACTCCAGAGAATTCTCTCCTGCTCCACTGAGTGAGTCAAAACGGCCAGGAAGAAGTCACCCTTCTGCCACTATGACTCACCATGCATGAGACTGAGCTGGAGACCAGGGTAGGGAGCCACTGCATCTCCCTTACATGTGGACCCACTGCTAGCCAAAGTTGGTTAGACCACCAATTCCACATGTCAAATTAGGCCTTTGCCTTGCAAAGTACCAAGGAGTCACACAGAGGTCACAAGTCTATTCTTCCCAGCTATACTTACAAAGTTTTCACACAATGTTTATACTGGCAAAAACAATCTCCTGAAAGTCCTGGAGCTAATATGTGAGGAAGGCCCAAAATAATGGCGGAGTATCCAGGAAAGCAATGCTTACCATTGTTATTAATTCTTTTCAAAGAAAGTTATCTTCATTGCATTTTTTTCTTATTGAGAAGTTGTAGTTTTACTTTAAGCATCTGTAGTCTGTTGTTCTTGCTGTGATAACACAATTTGAATAGATTGTTAGTAATTCATAGTTTTTTACAGCCCTATGGTGGTGCAAACTTTTCTCCATAAGTTATGTTCTTCATATTATTCCTTGGAAAACAGATAAATCATACATCAACATAGACAACAATAAACATCCAGCACTTGTTCTTGGCAAATCCGTTTTTCACAAAACAGGAGCTGACAGAGTTACTGGGGTGCTTTGTGGTGGTAGTGATTGTTGTTGTTGTTCTCCCTCCTCCTCCTCCTCCTCTTCCTCCTCCTCCTCCTTCTCCTGCTCCTCCTCCTCCTCTTCCTCCTTCTCTTCCTCCTCCTCCTCCTCTTCTTCCTTCTCTTCCTCCTCCTCCTCTTCCTCCTTCTCTTCCTCCTCCTCCTCCTCTTCTTCCTTCTCTTCCTCCTCCTCCTCTTCCTCCTCCTTCTCTTCCTCCTCCTCCTCTTCCTCCTCCTCCTCTTCTTTCCCTTCTTCTCTTTCTTCTGTTTGGGCTTTTGTTGTTATTGTTTGTAGATGGAAATTTCTGTTCTGTCTGGGCCTGCTGTCCTTTAGTACCAAATAAACACACAGAGGCTTATATTAATTATAATCCGTTTGGCTAATGGCTTAGGCTTCTTGTTAGATAACTCTCTCTTAATTATTAATCCATAACTATTAATCTATGTATTTCCACATGGCCTTTTCTTACTGGAGAATGCACAGGCATCCTGTAATGCTCTGGCATGTTACTCCTTTTGGCAGCTACATGGCATCTCCCCCTCCATTTTTCTCTTTCCATTTCTTAGTCTCGTAGTCCCACCTACACTTCCTGCCTGGCTACTGGCTTTGATCTTGGTCACTCATGGTAGCAGGGCCAGCAATGGACCTTTAAAAAGGCCAATTAACAAAAGAAAAAAGTTTAGAGGAAAGGAGGTTAGAGCTCTATTCCTAACCACCTCTCCAAAACACACACAAATCACATTTTGGAAAAAACTAATTTCTACTATATCTGGCTCACAACTATTGTCAATATTGGAATCAAATAATTCCAAAGCCTGTTTGACTTCAGGGAACTCATTAATAACTACTCACAGGTAGCAGGACAGTACTCAGATCCACTCCTTACCAATGTGAAATGAATAGGCATGATGCATTAATTTCAACTTTGAGCTTTAAAAATGTGTCATATAAATAATATGTGAATACACTATTTTTGTTATAAATCAATTAATAAAAATATTTCCAGTAAAGAGTAAAAGCTTTCAAATGCCACTACTCCACTTCCTAATCCTCCCCAGGTGATTACTGCTAACAGTTTAGTGTACAATCTTTTCAAGTTGTCTCTCTTGACAGTACAGCTATTTTTATGTCTAGCACACTGAACAAGCAAAATATATCTGAAGGCATCTCAGCTCTTGTTTTCCCTCTTCTCTGGATACACTGGGTAGGAAATTTCTTGCTTAGTCAGTGGATGAAAGTGGTTCTATCTGTGTCTTTTGCTGACTCCTAGTTAACTATTAGTTATAAGCCACAGCTCTGTGCTTGGAATTGGAATGAACAGGTTTGTATATCAATCAGCACCTTACCATCGTCTGGAAGGAAAGCATAGTTCAACACAAGTCAATAACATCTTATTAAGGAAAAGATATTCTTATATAACTAGTCCTCAACCCTACTTATTATATAAAATTCAACTAACATTTTTTGGTTCTAGGTGTATTGCTAACTGGCACTCTTTATGTTCAAATTAGCTTCTAGAACTTTCTCATCTTACGTATAGAAACCATATCTACTAAATAGTATTCATATCTCTTCTTCAAGCCCAGGACCTCTGTTTCTCTGACTTTTCCTTTTGGCTAACTCCTATCAGTGGGATTATGCAGCACTTCTCTGTTTGTGGTTGGTTCAGTGTACATAACACCGTGTTGTCAGTATCTACCCATGCTGAAAAACATCACAGGATTTGTTTTCTTAAATTTGAATTGCATTGCATTGCACTGTATACATATATTTGCTTTATTCTTTTGTGTTTTGAGGCCATTTGAGGTTCTACATCTTGGTTATGGTGCTACATGTGAACATGGGTGTGAGAATACTGCTTAAAGATGCTGTTTTCAAATCTTTAGTGAATTTACACAGAAATGGGGTTGTTGAACCCTGTGGTAGATATATCTGGATTTTTAAAACAGATGCATAGGTTTACATTTATATCAACAGAGCACAGAAGTTCCAGTTTTCTGCATCTCAACAATGAGGTTTTTGGGAGGGGGTAACATCTCATTATAGTTTTGATTTTAATTTCTGTAATGAGTAATTCTGCTGAGAATCTTTTGTATACTGTGATATGTGTTATCAACCTGACAGAATTTAGAGTAACCTTGCAGACAAGAGATGGGTATGCCTGTGGGTGATTATCTTGATTATATTAATTAAGGTAGAAATTCCTTCCCACTGTGAGTGGCACCATTCCCTAGCTGGAATCCTAGGCCATATAAGCTGAGAAAGGGAGCCAGGCACCAGCATGCAGTAACTGCTATCTGCTTCCTAATTGCAAATGCCATGTGCCCAGCTGCTTCAAGCTCTAGCCACATTTACTTTCCTCCCCTGATGAACGATACACTCTTGACCTGTGAGCCAAAATAAACCCTTTCTCCCTTAATCTGTCTTTTCAGCATATTTTATCATAGCAACAGAAAAAACCCAAACAAACCATAAGCTCTTAATCATTTGTGTGGCTTCTTGATAGAGCAATCCTTGCAAATCCTTTGCTATATGAACCACATGGAGTTGCTTTTGCTCATTGATGAATAGTAGGAGTTCTTTGTGCATTTTGGCACTAGATCCTAGAAAGGTATGTGATTTGCAAATATTTTCTCCTTTGCTAGATGTTTATTTACCCTGTTTATATTTTTTGGTGAATAATTTTAAGTAGTCTATTTTTCCCCTACAGTTTTGGTTTAGAATAAAAAATAAAGTTACAAAATCTAGTAACAATAAATCTGTACCTATGCCAGTTTGAGCTCTAATATTTCCACTCTTAATCTGTTGTTTGTTTTAATACACATTGTAAACATGGACATCTATTGTTTTGTATGCTGGTATCTGATTTTCTCACTACACCTTAATTACTGTAACCTTTTCTTAGTGTAGTTTGTTGCTTTTGTCCATGATTTTGAAATACAAATCTAATAGATTTTTTTCAGATCTTTCCTCTTCTGTTGGTCTAAATGCCTCTCTTTCTGCAGTATTGGTTTTAATTACTTTAGCTTAGTAATGTTTCAGTTAGGAAAAACAAGGTCTTTAATTCAGTGGTATTTGTTTGTTTGAGTATAGTGTTAGTTATTTATGGTTTCCTGATACTCCATGTGAACTTTAGGATTCCTTTAGCCAGCTTCCAAAAAAAAGTGTCATTAGCATTGTATAAAGAATATACTGAATGTGAAAATTCCATCCAGTAGTGTAGCCCTGTGTTAACATTGTCCTTTAGTTCATGCTTCTGAGATGTTCCTCTGTTTAACCTTGTCTTTGAAACTTTTAGCAGCATAATTGTAGCTTAAGGCTTACAAGTCTTTCTTTTCTTCCGTTAACTTTATTCTTGATTACTTAATTTTTATTAAACTTACTTATTTTGTGTGTGTTCCCACGTGCACATGAGTGTAGAGGTCAGGGGGTGACTTATGGGAGTTGATTTTCTCATCCCACCATATGGATCTCAGGAGCTAAACTCAAGTTATAAACTGTAGAAACCAGGGTTTTACTTACCCCCTTGAGCCTCTATTCATTTTATATTTTTGTGATGCTGGGAATAGAACCCATGGTTTTACACATGCTAGGCAAGCACTCTACCATGGGGCTATTATTCCCAACCCTATTTTATTATTTTTGATGTAGTATGTGGTGATTATTTTAATGCTTTTTTTAAAATCTCTTGTGATTATGTAGAAATGTGAATAATTTTTTTGTGCTGACTTAATATTTAGCTTCAGTATTGATGTAATTTTCTGTCTCCTGGGCTGGCTTTGGAAATGTTCCCTTTCTGTCTCCTTCAGCATGTATGTTGGAAGTCTTTAGTAGCATTAATGTCAATTCTTTTTTAAAAGTGCGGTAAGAGTCTATGGGAAATCCATCTGTTCTTAAAGTATCTTAAAGAACCTTCATTTGTTCATGTTTTAGTTTTTGCAAGTTGTAAGATTTTAGAAATTTACCAAAATTTCAGATTATCATATTCTAATTCCAATAACAAATTCCAATTCATCAAATAACTATTTAGACTCAGATTATATTTTTTTTGTTTATTATGTATGGGGGTATTGCCTCCATATACGTTTGTACATCATGTGTGTTCAGTGCCTGAGGAAAGAGGCCAGAAGAGCTCATGGGATCATCTAACTAGAGTTACAGTTGGTTGTAAACCACCATGTGGCTGCTGGGAACAGAACCTGGATCCTCTGCAAGAGCCAAAAACAAAAACAAAAATAAAACAAAACAAAACAAAAAACCACTCTTAAATGCTGAGCCATCTACCTAGACCCTAATTCCTTAATCTTTAAAAATCTCAATTGACTTCTATATGGTTTTCTATTACAATATTTAATTTATTTATTCTCTAATGTTTATTACTTTCTTCCTCTGTAAATTTTGGCTAGGTTATTCTCTTTTTCTAGTTTTCTGAGGTTTAAAGTAAAATTGTTGGCTTGAGGTGTGCTTTTTTAATGACAGCATTCATGCCTGTAGTTTTCCCTTAGTACTTCTTGGGTATGTCTAGGTCCAATTGATATGTAAGTGTTAAAGTTGTTCAGTTCTTATTGGCTCCAAGTGAACTATTCATTACTAGTTGCAGATTATTGAAATCTCCTACTGTAAACTGTGCTGTCATTTAATTACTTGTGAGAAAAAAAATACTTTTATGGTTGCACAAAAAAAAAACATTTGAACAAAATAAAAGTAATGAGAAAAGAAAATTCTTTTTTAAAAACTATGCTCCATGACACAAACTGGGCTGGTAAGCAGCACCGTGGACCAAAGTGCCTCTCTGTCTTTTACTACTAATTCAAGGGAGGATCTTGGCAGTTCCTCGTCAGATGAGGCTCAGTAATACAGTCTACTGCTGATTGGAAAATTTGGAAAGTGGTGCAAAGGAAATGAAGGAAAGTGGGAGGGATCAGCCACTGGGATCATCAAGTGCCAGAAATTGACCAGGTTCTTTGAGTAAAAAGGGTTTTACTAGGTAAGAGAGATAAAGGATTTGCATAAAAGTTTTACCAATTAGAGGAGATTTATGGAAGACTGGCCCTCTGCAGGGTAGTTGCTCAGTTAAAAAGAAAAAAGAAAAAAAGAAAAAGCCAAAAGAATGTTTGTTGTTTCTTTATGGCTCTGGTTTCTTCCTCGTACACTGACTATTGTGGCTTCATCCTTTTCTGGCACCTGCCATATTCTCTTTGGTGTTCTTCCATCCTCGGGTACTCTTTCATTGCATTTGAATATATTAATTATTCATGCCTGGGGGAAATTCCTCAGTACTATTTTCATTTTGTTAACTTACTGTTCTCATTATATTCATTGACATTACTTTGCATTTATGAAATTTTTAGGTCCATTTTAAAAATCACATTTTCCAGTTTCACAGTATTCATGTTTTATGACTTCTGCTTGTTTCTATAGATGCTACTAAGTTTTCTATGTTCTTTTTAAAACTAGCAATTCAAGAATTCATGTCGAAAGTTTTTGATTATTCATTTTGTTAACTGCTGTTAGTTACTCATGTGTTAGAACTTTATTTTCCCAAAGCTCTCTGTCTGTCTGTCTCTCTCTCTCTGTCTATCTGCCTGACTGCCTATCTATAAGATGCTCATTCTCTCATCTCCCAGTCTCAGATTTCAGCTTGCCTCCATGGGACCTCATGGCATTTCAATGCACACTAGATTTGCATAATACCCAGCACTGATATGGCCAGCAGCTGCTTTCCATTTCTCCTTATGGGGCTGTTTCTACAGGACCCCATTTCCTTCTGCCCATAGCTTCCTCAAAGCTCTAGTTACTTGCTGCTTTGGTCAGTCATAGTTTGTTGGGCATTCCCCTCCACACCACCCACACACACACACACTTGGGAAGCTCTTCATGGCCAACACAACTTCTTAGAATGAAGTTATGAGTCTGAGTGTGTGATACCTTGTGTTCTCTGCTCTCTTGATCTTACCTGAACCTGGCTTCCATTCCAGAGTTCAGCAGGTCTGTGTGCTTAGGCCTGTGAATCTCTTTGCATTTTCTTCTAATTTCTACATCAGAAAGTGTTTGTCTTGTTTCCAAGATACATCATATCGTCTCCTTCATGAGACTGCTAAAATTTCTATAGTTTTCTTCCTGTACCAATTTCAAATCTATAGATTTTCTTTCTATGGTTTTAGTTGCTGTCTCTAATCTTTAAATGTGGAGGAATATGGCATATTTACAGTGGAAGTTATGAGAACATATTCTGTTTGCTTAAAGTACAATTATAAGGTGTCCACAATCATACCAAGGCAGACCAAGGACAACAGTGTGTATGCCTGAATCCATTGCCAGCTCCCTCCCTTCTTTTGTTCCCTTTCCATCCCCTGTGAAGTCAATCACTTAAACCTCACTCTTTCTTTCTCTACTGTTTTATTTTTACTTTCATTGGTATCCATTAACAAAATTTCAATGTTATATGATTTTGAATGTAGTATAACATAAATTGCTGCTCTCCCCCTGATTTGTTTCTTTTACTCAACATAGTGTTTAAAATTCATTTTTTTACAGATGAAAAAGCCTTAGTTTAGTTTCGCCTTTTATGATTGCTTCCCAGCTTTACTCTTTAAGTGACACAGGATTTATTGTAGGTGAGTTTTTCTTCTTCAGGACCACTGATTGTCTCTGTCTAGCTAGCAGCTCCCGAATGACCAGAGAGACTTATTATTGATTATGATTCCTTTGCCAATAACTTATGTTTGTTATTAATTAGCCCTTTTAATTTGAATTAACCCATTTCTATTTATTCATTTGCTGCCACATGGATGATGGCTTGTTACCTTATTTTGTACATGTCCTGTTTCCTCTGCATCTAGTTGGTGATTCCTCAGACTGTCCTTCTTCTTCCCAGCATTTTCTCTGCCCCCAAATGCCTATCTAGTTATTGGCCACTTAGCTTTTCTATTAAACCAATCACAGTGACATATTTTCACACAGTGTAAAGGAATAGTCCACAATTATTATAAGATTTGCTGCTAGAGAGACTGAAGAATGTGTCTTTTATATACTTATGCATGATGCAAACATGCAGAAGTTTCTGAAAAATGTAATGATAGATCAAAGGATTCTATATAGGCAAATGTATTTTCCCTAGTAATTACTTGTAATATGTGCCAATGTATTTGTAAGACCTGTTTTGTGGACAAGGACTCTGTTTTCCTCACATTCTGTCAGAGTTCTACAGTGTTTGCCTTTCCATGGATAAAAGCAGTTTCTTTTTGAATGTTTGTGTGGTGTATGTCTGAGTGTTTGCATGTGGATGTGAGCAGCCAGGAAGGTCGAAGAGGACATCAGATTCCCCTGTAGCAGCTGTAGTGTAGTTGAACTTACAGGCGGTTGTGAGAGTGCTTGGAACTCAGGTTCTCTAGAAGAACAGTAACAACTATTAACTTCAGAGCCATGCCTCCAGTCCTAACAGCAGTTTCTTATTTTTAAAATTGCATTTCACTCTTAGCTAGTGAGCACCTGTTTTCAGCCTCTTTTATGAAATTTGTATTCATATTTGCTGACCACTTTTTCTCCTGAACAGAGTTTTCTGCACCATACTTATCCTTGTTCATTTGTGGTTGATATACTTTTGGAAAAACTTCTATGGTTTCATAATTTATAACTTTCTAAAACTTTATTGGTCATACTTATTTGTCTTATTACTGTCATTTTCATGTATTAGTTCTTTCTTTTATGTCTATGCTTTTGTTGTTGTTGAATAAAGTTCTTTATTCCTGTTTATCAAAAAATCCTTTTATTTCTGTTTCTAAGGTTTCATAGCTATATCTTCTACATTTGTTTTGGTTTAAATCAGACTTGGATAAACTTGGAAGTAAAGCATAAGACAGAAACCTACCAGCTTCATCTAGATGATAGCATAGACTTAGTAGATTTCCTATGGGAGGCCTTACCCTTTCCTTGGAGCTGGTGAGAGGAGGAGAGAAGTGAAGGAAAATGGGAGGAAGAAGGGAGGGGAAACTGGGATTGTAAGGTAAAAAAGAAAGAAAGAAAGGAAGGAAGGAAGGAAGGAAGGAAGGAAGGAAGGAAGGAAGAAGAAAGGAAGAAAGAAAGGAAGAAAGGAAGAAAGAGAGAGAGAATAAAAGGACAGGACAGAAACTTATTTCCCTGTAGATAGTCAGCCAGAACAATGGCATCTTTGCCATTCATGGAGTATCCTCATATATGTGTGCCTTTTTAGACTTTCTACTCATTCCTATTGGTCTTTTCCAAAGTTTATTGCTTTGAAATGAGAACTATTCTAACTGTAAAGACAGAAGGATTCTTGGCTTCCTTCCTTCATGAGCAATTTGTTTGCTGTCCATCTGCATTTTCATAATAGCCTCATTCAGCTCACCAAACTACATTATAAGACAAGTCCTTTGTATCTTGTACAGAATTACAGTGGCCTTGTAAGTCATTTTGGCAGAGTGGTCATAGTTATGACATTAAGCTGCTCACTCCACATTAGGAAGCATGTTCTCACTATTGAGTTACAAATATATAACAGAAATTCCTGGCTAAGTTCCAGCTTTGAAAACAATCTTTTCTAGGATTTCAATTTTGTTTTTTTAATGACTGACTTTTGAAGAACCAGTACTTTGATTATGGCCATTTCATCTTTTATTGGTATTTTATTTTGTACATATCATCAACTTCTCTGTTACTGTTTGTAGATTTTGTATTGCTATTCAGGAAATCTTTGCCTAACCCTTAGGTCATAAAGATTTACTCTTATTTTCCCAAGAGACTTTATAGATTGAGACATTTTTACTTATATACAGAAATTTAAATATCCATAATTTTTTATTTGAAAAGCTTTTTCCAATGTTAAACTGTGCAGCTATCTTCATTTGAAATCAATTGGCTGTTTCTCTGTGTAGATCTAGTTTGGGAATGCTTCCTCTACTTCTTTGATCATTGTGTCTCTTTAATATATAAATAACTGTGTTTCAGTGTTTGTGGCTCTACAACATAACTTTGAAATCAGAAATTACAGTTGGAATAGCATATTTTAAATATCTTCCTTTGTTAACATTAATTTTTTCTGTTCCTTTGGCATTCCTTATTTCCACACAAATGCATAATCAGTTTTTCAATTGGAAATCCCACCCAGATCTATAGAATTGTACTTGAATATACAGATTAATTTTGGAGGACAATTGTCAAAGCATTGATTTTCCTCTTCTGAGGATTCATCCAAGTTTCTGCACATGACAACAGCTTGTTCCTGCACACTATCAGTTTTCCATTATATGAATGTCCTCTGATTTATTTGACCACTTAACCATAGATGAACATCTGATTTGGTTCCAAGTGCTGTTATGAACAAAACTACTCTATAAAGAATGATATAAAGACTTTGTTATTTGTCTTTATTGACTTTTTAAAATTTAAATTAGAAACAAGCATTTTTTACATGTCAATCCAAGTTCCCTCTCCCTTCTCTTCTCCCCTGCCCCCCCCACTAACCCCATATCCCATTCTTTTTCTGCTCCCCAAGAAAGGTGAGGTCTTCCATTGGGAATCTTCAAAGTCTTCCATATCATTTGGAGCAGAGCCTAGGCCCTCTCCCATGTGGAATGGACTCCCCAAGTCTATTCCTACACTAGGGATGAATACTGATCCACTACCAGAGGTCCCATAGACTGCCCAGTCCTCCTAACTAACACTCACGTTTAGGGGGTTTGAGTTGGTCCTATGCTGGTTTCCCAGTCTGGGGTCCATTAGCTCTCCTTTCTTCAGGTCAGCTGGCTCTGTGGGTTTCTCCAGCTTAGTCTTGACCTCTTTGCTCATTTCTCCTCCCTCTCTGCAACTGGATTCTAGCAGTTTGGCTTCGTGTTTAGCTGTAGATGTCTGTTTCTGCCTCCATTAGCTACTGGATGAAGGCTTAAGAATGGAATGCTCCCATAAACCTTTATTTCTTTGAGTTTGAATGCTCTGGAATTAAGTTGCTTGGTTTAAGAGTAGTGACATGGAGAATTTTAAAAACAAATTATAAAACTACTGTCTGGACTAGCTATGCATTTCCATTCTTACCAACAGAGTATAAACAATTTATCTTTCCACATCTTCACCAGCATCTGAGTGACTCGGGCTCCTTGTGCATTTGATTTCATTATTTTCATTTTATACATTCTAATGAATATACAGTGATACCTTGCTCTGGCTTCCATTTCTAGTCCCAGTGGCTAATGGCATAAATAGGTTTTATTTTTCATAAAGTTACTTGCTATTTACATATCCTTTTCTACAAAATGTCATCTTCCTGTTTTGTGATTGAATTGTTTTATTCTATTGAAGGAATTTTGTTTTGTTCTTAATACAAGTCATTTGTAATATCAGTAATGTAAAAATTGTCTTCTGGTTTGTAGCTGTGGTTTTACCTTCTCAACATGACAATAAAGTCCAGTTTAATGCTGTTTCCTGTCCTAGTTTGGTTTTCCTGACAAACATCATAACCAAGAGCAACTTGGAGATGAAAAGTTCCTTTCAGCTTAAAGGTTACAGTCTACCATCCAGGGTAGTCAAGGTAGGTAAGGCAGATTGCCAACCAGGGACATGAAGTCAAAGTAAAGCAGAAGCCATGCTGGAATACTACTTATTGACTTGCTCCTCTGCCAAGTCATACATACAACATACATATATACATCTAGATAGATAGGCAGTCTTGCTATGTAACCCTGGCTGACTAGAACTTGCTGTGTATACCATGCTGGCTTCCAACTCACATAGATTCACCTGCCTGTGCTTCTCAAGCTCTGGGATAAGAGACTAGGGCCACCATATCCAGCTTCATCTCCCCTTCTTATATAGCTCATACCTATGTGACTTTGGATGGTACTACACACAGTGGACTGGATGATCCTATATCTACCAGCAATCAAGAAAATGCCCACAGGGGCTGGAGAAATGGTTCATTGGGTAAGAGCACTTTCTGCTCTTTCAGAGAAATTGGGTTTGGTTCTAGTTGCTTACATGGTAGCTCCTAGTCATATGTAACCTCAATTTCAAGATATGCTGCACCTTCATCTGACCTCTGGGGTACCAGGCATACAAATGGAAACATTCATACATACAAAATAGAGGAAATCTTTAAAGGGGGTTTTAAAAATGCCTGTGAACCTTTATCATGGTGGCAATTCCTCTTCTTGGGTGTGACAAATTGACAACAGAGAATAGCGATTATATTTCCTCTAATGAAAATGTGGTTTGAACAGATGTCTTTTTTTGCATGGATGTTTGGGTATATGCCTAAGAGCAGAATTGGCCAGGTTCTGTGGTAGACTGATTCCCATTTTCCTGAGGAACCGCCATACTGATCTTCAAAATGGCTGTACAAATTTGCACTCCCACCATCAGTGGAGGAGTGTTCCCCTTTGCAACAAGGACATCTGTTCAACTATGTTCATAGCAGCATTATTTGTAATAGCAAGAACCTGGAAGCAACCTAGATGCACCTTAACTGAAGAATGAATAAAGAAGATGTGGCACATTTACACAATGGCATACTACTCAGTGGAAAAAACAATGGAATCTTGAAATTTGAAGGCAAATGGATGAAGCTTGAAGAAACCATCCTAAGTGAGGTAACCCAGGAACATGGTATGTGCTCACTCATATATGGATTTTAGACATAGAGCAAAGGATCACCAGCCAATGACACACACCACCAGAGAAACTAAAATACAAGGAAGAACATAAGGGATTCATACAAGATCCTTCACAGAAGGGGAAAGGACCAAGATCTCCTGAGCATATTGGGAGTGGGGGGGTCAGTGAGTAGAGAGGGAGTTAGGAGAAGGGGAGGAGAGGAGAGCATTGGGACTAGACCGAGTAGGGGGTGGGGGTAGATGAGAGCAAAAACAAAAGAGAGTGAGAGACAGAGAGGGGGGAAGATATCATAATAGAGGGAGCCATTATAGGTTTGAAGAGAAAACTGACTCTAGAGAAATGTCCAGAGGCCTACAAGGATGACCCCAACTAACAATTTAAGCAACAGTGGAAAGGCTTCCTTAAATGCCCTTCCCTGATAAGGAAGTTGATGACTATCTCCCATCATAGAGCCCTCATCTAGTAGCTGATGGAAACAGAAGCAGACATCTACAGCTAAACACTGAGCTGGAATCCAGTTGCAAATAGGGAGGTGTGATAAGGAAATAGGGGCAAGACCAGTCTACAGAAACTCACAGAGACAGCTGACCTGAACAAGGGGGAGGTAATGAACCCCCAGAGTGATAGCTGGGAAACCAGCATTGGATCAACTCAGATCCCCTGAACATGGGTCTCAGTTAGAAAGCCTGGGTAGTTTAAGGGAGCTCTGACTATGGAACCAGGATGTATCCCTGGTGCAGGAAAGGACTATGGGAGCATATTCCCCATGGAGGGATACTCTCCTAGTCTAGAGGCAGAAGGGAGGGCCTAGACCCTACTCAAAATGACTTGACAGATTTTGATGATCCCTCCTGGAAGGCATCGCCCTCCCTGTGGAGTGGGGGAGGGTGAGAAGGGAGTAGGGGGAGCATAGATGGGAAGGAGGGAGGGAAGGAGGGAAGGAGGGAGGGAGGGAGGGAGGGAGGGAGAGAGGGAGAGAGAGAGGGAACTAGGATCGATATGTAAAATAAGAAAAAAAGAAAGGAAGGAAGGAAGGAAGGAAGGAAGGAAGGAAGGAAGGAAGGAAGGAAGGAAAAAAACGTGTTTTGGCCAAATCCAAGAGCATCCTGAAAACATTCTCCTATGACTCTTTTCCCCTAAAAGTACTACAGTTTTCTATCCTGTAATGCATTTGAAATTACTTTTGAACAAGGTATGCAAGGAGGTAAGTGGCTTGTTGTTTGGTTGTTGGGGGGGTTGTTGTTTTTGTCTGTGGTTATACCAGCATGATTTATGCTAATATAGCAATAGGTTACATAAATGTTCTAGAACACACACACACACACTCAAAGTGAGCTGGTCTAGCTATCACAATAACAAAACTGAAACCAATGCCAAGAATTATTTATTGCCGATAGAGCAATAAGATACTTGCGTAGAGCAATAAGAAACTGCTACAGAAGGGTGGATTTCTCCAGCTGCCTTACTAGCATGGAATGGAGAAAGAAAACTGCAGCAACAGGGGTCTAGGTAAACACAGCCAGTCAAGACATCATGACTTCACAGTTAGTGGGGAGGAGGGGGCTGACTTTTTGTAGCTCTTTCAAGTCTGCACAAATATGGAACCATTTTGTTGTCCAGATCACTGCTGAGCAGCTGCAATATCCATCAGTATTGTCTAGTATTTTGACAGGACAATATGACATTTATGCACATATGTAACTGACACAGGGAAATGGGACAAAATTATTGCATAGAACATGTCACTGGAAGAGAGAGGTAATTTGATTTTGACAGAAGAATATGAGAATCTTCACAAGATTCCTTCCTGTGGCTGTGAAGAAAGGATTGCTGTCAGGGAAGCTGCCTATTGTTTTCAAATTAAAATCTAACCTAATTATCTTACAAAAATGCCTAGTTCTAGGATCTTAGTCCAGAATTGACAAGGCTCTGTCTATGTCACAGTGATTTCTATATTAAAAGAGAGAAACTCTTTAAAACATACACTTGTCACCATGAGTTCATTATACTTTCCTTGCTTGAGGTCACTTTAAAAGATACTATATGAGGTGCATTACTACTCAGAAGGGCACACACACACACACTAGGAAAAGAGGGGTACTGTCTCAGTCACTGGTTGGTTAGTAACCTATATTTTGCAGCTTCAAGCTTAAACTTGTAAAAGTACTTCTTTCCAGAGAACATTGTTTCTTGGAGTTGTTCAGCACCTCTGGCTTGTAGTCTTTCCACCTCATCATTTTCTTCATAGCTCCCTGAGCCCTGAGGGGAGGAGTGTGATATCAACATCCCGCTTAGAGCTGAGTTCTCCATGTCTCTCACTCTCTGCATATTGTCCCATTGTAGGTCTCTGTTAATTACTATTTACTTCAAAAAGAAGTCTCTCTTTTGAAAGTACAGCAATGGTGTTAGGAATTGGTTTTTGCCTTATTCATCTAGACACAATATGGCTGATGCATGTATGAACTATGCCAGCATACATTAGACCTCTACAAGTTTAAACCAGACAAAAATCACAGGATGAAGAAGAGGAACTAGGCACAACTTTTCTTCTTTTCTCATTATAAGACAAGCTGATCCTTTGCCAAAAGCTCTTTTGGTCTTGCTCTCTGCTTAAGTACTCTGGGATTGAGAGGAGTGAATTAGAAAATGAAGGAAATCTTGAGGTACCAATGAGAAATAGTGAGGGGAGGAATTTCTACATAGATTAACCAAGAAATACAACCCTGCCACAGAGGACTGTGTGGCCAAATGACCTTCATTGTAATTAACTTTTCAGCCCTGCAGGCTTCAGCCCATTGCTAACTCTGAGAAAACAGTGATTGAATTTGGTCATATTATGACTTAGAAAAAATGTAATTTTTGTGGTTAGTTTGCCTATACACACTTTCCCCAAGTCAGCAAGTCAGACAGCTCATGTGATGCCCTCTTTCCTATACTTTCCTGGTCATAAGAACCACCAGAGGCAACAGATGAAGCACAGACTCCTGCCCTGGTCCCCATGCATCTATCTCTGCACAGCAGGGTTTCTGAATGCCTACCAACTTCTAAAAAAATCCTCAAAGGAGCTTCACAATCAAGGGAGTTTGTAAACACTGGGGTAATTCAGCTTATAAACACTGTAACATGCATTTTCAACCCCTCCCTAGAATAAACACGTTGGTATGGATGATGCTCATAGGATATTCTCCTGAGCTTTTTATTTAAAATTCTGAGTTTCCCCCTAGCCCTATCTTCTGTGATATACACTAACCCACTGAATCAGTGTCTTGAATTAAATTAGAATGGCTGTTGTTTATATGTCACTGTGCATTCCTACAAGAAAAGAATATGTGGTGTCTATAAAGGAGAAAGCTGTGTCTTACATAAAAGGAGGAAATGCTCATTTTTGAGGTGTAGTTATGAATCCTATGCAAGTACACCATGTAACTGTTGCAGAGCAGAGCAGGAGAACCCATTTTACAGATGTGGGTACACTTTGGGAAAGGTAAACAATTTTCACCATATACACTTTTATATATTTTTCCAGGATCCAAATCTAGGTAATTTCTTAGGACAGCAAATTCATAAAGCATGTGGGAATGAAAATGCTGCAAATTTGTCTTGCATATTAAAACCAAAAACCCAAGAAAAAACAATCTTAGAAGTGCTAATTTTGATATCTTGAAAATTAGCCCAGAAGACATTAGATTGAGATTCCACATAGAGAAAGTGGAATGTAATGTCCTCTCTATTGAAAGCAATAAGTAAAATTGAGTAGTGGTGCCTGTCTTTAATTCTAACCCTTGTGAAGCTAAAACAGAAGACAAACAAGCTTCAGTTGGACCCAAGCTGCATAGGGAGATCCTGTTTTAACAAACAACATAAAGAACATACAAAATCATACCTAATACTGCAACAGGATCTCTTGAAATGAAACAGTGCCATCCTTCTATGAAAACAACGTGTATAGGAAGATGAGGGAAGTTACATATCTGTATACCAAAATCCTGAGAACAGTACAGAAATTCCATCATCACTTCCAACAATCAACTCAGCTCATGGCCAATTTTTCCTTTAATTTATCTGCTTAACTGTTTCTTCTTTCCACATACATCGTTTCAAGTAATTCCCACATGCCACTAAATGATGAACTTGATCCTATGAAATGAGAAGTTTCAACAATATACAAACCTGCTTTTTGGGGATATTAATCTTATATAAATGATTTAAAAAGAAAAATCATACCATAATTCCCATACTGCCGATTTTAATTTTCTAAAAGAAAAGGTATATTGGAAAGGTGACTCAGTGCTTGCAGGTATATATGATCTTTCCAGGGGTCCAGTTCTGATTTCCCAGCACCTACTTGAGGTGTCTTGCAGTTGCTTATATCTTCAGTTCCAGGCATCTGGTACTCTCCTCTGGCCTCTGTAGGTACTGAATGTGTGTATTTATATCTTCACAGACACACACATATACACATAACTTAAAAATAATCTTTTACAAATAGAGCTTTTTTTGTAAAAAAAAAAAAAAAAAAAAAGAAAGAAAGAAAGAAAAAAGGCTAGTGAGGGTGTGGTGTTATAGGTCTTTACTCTCAGCACTTGAGAGTCAGAAGCAGGTGGATCTCTGTGAGTCTGAGGTCATCCTACTCAATAATGCTAGTACTCAGGCCAGCCAGGGGCACATGGTAAGATCTGAATCAAATAAAATAAAACATTTTAAAATTTAAAATGAATAAATAAATGTGATTAGAGACATAGCTCAGTTGTATATTTGCCTAACAAGTGCTTGAAACCCTTAGTTCAAATCTAAGTACAAAAACAAAACTGAACAAACTAAAAAGAGTCAATAAAATAACAACAACAAATATTCAGGAAGAAGAGCAAACACTGATACTTTTAAAGAAAAGCTGAAACAATGCTATGAAATTTTCTCAAATGAAGATATAATAAAAAGTGCTGAAAGGCTTTAGTATTTCTCTAACAGTGCTGGGAGTCAAACCTTGAACATGCCTTGAACATGCTTGACAAGTTTTATATTAAGCTTTTTAGGGGCACATATAGTTTGTGATTTGTTTTATTTTATTTAAAACGAAATAAGCAAAGCTGTAGCTTCAGGTCTGTAGGGAAAACAGTGCAAGATATATTTAGGCTATGGGTTTTATTTTGATGAATTTGCAAGAGATTATTTTTTCTTGTCGTTGTTGATGTTGAGGAGCAAAGATGCCACAATCTTCAATTTGTATATACACATATCAGTCCGAGAGAGCTGTTTTTCACTAATTCTTCCTAGGAAGACATGAACAAATGGCTATTTCCCTTAGATAGAGAGCCAATGGCAACCCAGAGAAACAGTGCCACCCATGTCTTCCTTGCTGATCCAGTCAGTTTAATTGTGGTTACTCAAAGGAGCGTGGACAACTTCTGCACTGTCAAAGCAGGGTGCCTCCATCCTATAAACTGCTACCCTTAGGAGCAGGGCCTGTGAGACACCTTGTGAGGCACTGGTGCTGCCTCATGAACACTCCCTCCCTTCTTCAAGAGAATGTTGATGGGCCCACATTTGTGATAATCTGCAGATAATCACAGCTGCTCAGTCATGTCACTCACAGGTGACAGTTTCAGAATACACAGACACCAGTTGACTCTACCCATTCCTGAAGATGAAGGTAGGCAGTCTAAGGTTCACAGCTACATAAAGAAAGAGGCTTTGATTATAGAAATTAGAACAGAGATAAGAGTGTGTCTTGGTAAATGAAAGAAAAAAAATAGGATGAATAATAATATTATATAGAGAAAGCCAGGGAGATGGAAAATAAAAATGATTGTTAAAATCAGGGGAAATGTCCAGCAGAGCAATTTTGATGGCAAACTTGACCTTCAGAAGTAAAAATGCCACTCCAGTTGGTCTGTCCCCTTGTACTTTCTCCTTCACTAATCTGAATTTCAGGGATTTAAAGATAACTCTCAGAAAATGCATTTCAAGTGTAGGTTTCTAATCTTACTCTCCTTAAGAAGGAATGCAAGGATAATGAACAGATGTGGGAAAGTTGGGTGTGTGAGAGATGGTCCATAGCTGGAAAGATGGCAGATAATTTCTACATTTAGTTAAGAAGAAAGTTGAGCATGCATTTGTGGGAACTTTTTGGATGGTGTAAAGTTCTGAATGGAAAATGTATCCCACAACAAACTACTAAATGCCTTAAACATAATCCAAGCAGAAAGTGAGATTGACAAGCTGTGTGAGAATGTCAATGGCACAGAATGGGTTTGGGCTATGAACCAAGGAAATGAAGAGTTCACTTGTAGAAAGTCCTATTGCTCACACATAAAAGTGGCAGTCTTCGAAAAGCAGATACTCCAAGATATGGCTTCATTTTGTGTCCGCTGACAGGGCTCTGTCTCTGAGGTAGAGGACAAACGTGTATCAATTCTATGCAAAGATCTGGCAGCATCCAGAACAAGTGTGGTAGGAGGGTGGACAGAAGCAAACAGAGGCTATGGGGGGGGGGGGGAGGAAATAGAGCAGTTCTGGAGATTGGAGTGGATAAAGAAGCCTCTGCAGAGAAGGCACAGTCACAAGTTCTGAGGGGGCAATCAAGGATGTCTCTGCGATAAAAGCAGGGCCAGAGGGAAGATGATCCTCTGAGAACTGGAAGGCTAGGAGGTCATGGTGAGAGTGTCAGGCTTTGCAATCTGTGATTTTAGAACCTACACACATTCTTGAGGTCTAAGTTCAACCAGACTGGTCTTTCAACTTGATGAGGGAGGGCAAGGGCTCCAAGAATGGTTTCCATGGCACCCAACTGTGTCTTCACCAAAGTCCTAGATCAATACCGGGCTCCTGACTCAACAATTTCTCTAATTCCCATCTCACTTTCCTTAACATTTAAGAAGAATCTGGCTAAAAGTAACTATTAATTAGATTCTGGAAAGTGCTGACTATCAGGAAGGATGGGAAAAGCCAGCGTGTAGGCTTCCCTTAAATATCATCCAAGCAGGTTGGGATTGTGAGATACCACTAGCAGGGCTCTTTTCAAGGTGCCATAGGAAGTTTCGATTGCATATTTATTTCACTACTTTTTAATAAAAGACTATGTGATGGATAATCTGATATGAGGTGTAATGTTTGAAGATGCGTCAATGAGAGGATGACTTGGCCTGGAGGTTTTGAAACACTATGGAAAAATGGAACTCTTGGACTGTTCTCATTAACGATTGTGGATAACCACGGCTTTGCCCAATCTGCAAAGTATGCAAATGGAAGAGTCACAGACATGGTTTCTGGAAAATGGAAAAAGTAGATTTATGATTTTTTTTTTCTTTCAGCACAGTTTATTAGCATTTAATTTGGTTTTCCTCTGTACCCTTAAGTAATATCACCCACAATTCACACAGGAACTAGAGAACACTGTAGGCTTATTGCTTTGTAGTTGAATATCTGTTATCTTTGAAGACTTTCTTAAGTTCTTACACACACACACACACACACACACACACACACACACACACACACACACACGGCTTCAGTTCTGCCAGAATGGAAGCTGCCTCTACATACTGTGCCTCTGAGTGCTTCACAACATCCCTAGAGTTTTTGTAATTCTTTCTAGGTGACCAATGCCCTGACCTTAGGGAGGAGAATGGCAGGCCTGAAAAAAGACCCAGGGCCAACCTTAGGCCTAAGCTGGTGAAACCCAAAAAAACCCACCATGAACTCATCATGTCCTTCACCTTACTGGTTTAGAATGCTTTTGGATTCCAACAATAATGTTTTTAAAAGTCTGCCCTGGTTCTTAATTGTTCTAGTCCCCCAGCAAAGATTCACTAAGTTGAGCCTTCTGATGGAGTGGAGTATTCTTCAAATTACTGTTTCTAAATATTGGTGCTTAATCAAAGGTGAAGACACTTAGGAAAAGATGCTTTTTGACTGGTCAAATGTAAATATTTAATGGTTTAGAAAAGAGAACAGCTTGCTTTGGTTTATCACACAACCTTCTAGCTACCCGACCGCATCAAGCAATGGAAGAAGAGGAGTTCTAGCCAACTGAAGATTTTAAGTAAAGGAAAAGAATAAAAAAGGCCAAATCATTTGTTCTTATTCTGTACCTTAAATTACGTCAAAATATAGGATAGAAGTACAAAATTGGCTTAGATGAATCCAAATCAATAAAGGGGCCAGTGACAGAATTCTACCAAGAAGCTGGTAACATAATTTTCAAATCATTATCTAAAATACATTAGTTAGACACATACTGACTTCTTTCAGCCCTTTTTAAACTCCAAATATGTAGCCTTGCTCAGGTATTTTAACCTGTGGTCCTAAAGCATTATTGCTTATATCCCCCTCTCTGCACCTCAGACTCACTGGGATATTCCATTCCAAAAGGACCCCAAGCAATTGTCTGCAGAACATGAATTCATCTGGTTCTTATCCCAGTCAGATAGTTTTGTAGATCCCATGGGAAGTTCACTCTGTGAGAGAGAGCTAATGGGTACAATAAGCACTAAAACAGGCTCCCTTCCACAAAGGAAAATGGTCTCCTCAAACTAATTAAAAAAAATGCAGGAGGCTTCATGTTTGCTTGTGGTTCTGTTCTGCTTTGCTGCATTTTGTAATAAACACTCTGGTTGAAAGGCTGAATTCTGATGAAGTGACATGATGCTGCATGTCACTCCATAGCCACAGAAGGAGGCCTCTGTTTTCATTTGAAGCACCCTGGAGCATGGAATCCCATCATATTCTGTGAGAATTGAAATATAACAGCAATTCTGACACACGGACTGCCTATAAACCACAAAGAACAGCCACAATGTCAACAACCTTCCATACCTCTGACCAAACATCCTGAAGCTATATCCTGGAACTGAAATGTAGATATCCTGGTTTTGGGGGTGGGTAACTTGGAAAGATGATGTCTGTTTAGCACTAATACAGCATGGGAAAACAGGGGGTGCTGAAATTCTAGCTCCCTTCATTTCCCTCAACAGAGGAGAAGACTAATGTGCAAGGCTTTGCCTAAACACTAAAAGGATGAAAACTTGAATTAGTAGATCTTGAAGACTTGTCTAAAATTATAATCTTTGCTATTTTGTTTGAGAATGTGTTCTACCACTGTTACAAAAGTTAACAACATTCATTTTAGTGCTAAGTAGACCTCACAATGCAGTGCTTTTAATTTATAGAAAAATTAATAATATAGTGACAAAAAATCTTTCTGAAGAATTGTTAGATCTAAAATGGATTGGCAGAATGTGTATGAAATTCCATTTCTGGAAGTTGCTTGATATAGGCACATCTTAATGCCCAGGAGAGAATGGAAGTATTTCTAGTTAGTGATACCCATGTTTTGTTGGTATTCAGAAGTTATATGGTGGTGATTTATAATTGGATAACACTGATGTTGACAGATCTGGTGCTCCAGCTCCAACAAAGGACCTAGGTAGTTTTGGGATTTTAGGAAAATAATAAATAAGATTTGGAGATGGGTGGTAGAGATTGAGTTGGTACACATGATTCATTTCAACTACTACTTTGTGTTTTGTTGAGAATTTCTCTCTGACTGGTTGGTCAGTATTTATATCGCTCTGTTACTGTACATCTAGAGTAAATTGGCCAAGGTCATTTCAATTCTGTTCATTTCATGATAATCAGTTGTATGCTGAGCATTTCTTATATATATATATATATATATGTATATATATATATATGCATCATTCAGATCTCTGCTTAAGGCTACAGAATATATTTAAGTGAGAATAAACTTTAAAGAGGATTTATTTATTTATTTTTCTGAGTTGGAAGTTTCCTTTAGCTGTCATTGCCTACTAGGTTGTATGGATCTCTAGCTCTTATATGGTAAGGAATAATAATTTCTCTTTTCTTTAGATAGGTTTATAGATCAGCTTTTTGGTATTGAAATGATGATGGTGTTTCACTGAGTCTAAATGCAATACTGTAAAGCTAGGTGCTTTTTCTTTACAAAAAAAACTTAATTCATAAACAAATTCTCTAGGTAGAGGAAGTCATTAAGAGTCATTAAGATTGTAGGCTGTTTTTGCAACAATGTCTGTGTTGGCATGAGAGAATGTTATCTGGTCTTGGATAAAAATGGGTCATGATATTAATTTTACTAAAAGCATGATAAAATAATGAAAGAGGGTGGGATAGAGGAGATGCAATATAGAGAAACTGAACATCTAATCTTTGCAACTCTGGAGATCATATGCAAATCATATTACAACAGATTTTTGGGATATTCAGTATCTTAATTATAAAACTAAATTGATAGAAGGGACCAAGTCTGTATGTAGTGACAACATGTCATTGCAGAAAATGGCACAAGGAACAAGTTTCTTGTCCCTATAGTGTTTTGAGTCAGTGGCAAAAGCAGTCCCCTGCAATGACCACACTGAAGAAAGGCTGTGAACTGGAAAGTGGTGGTGTTCCTGGAAAACTCAATAGTGACATTCCAGGACAAAAATTGTAAAAAGAAGAGCTTCTGCCAGAGTCAGGAGGGTTTCCAGATCTTTCTTTTGGGGAGTGGGGGATTTTAGAGTTCTCACAGGTGTCCAAATAAAAATGAAAAAGATGTATGTAATCCAAACTGACCTTTTCAGACTCTGGAAGGAACTTCAGAATAGAGACAATAAATGAATATGTATCTTACCTTCTTCTTCAGCAATCATCCACTACTCAACAGGGAAACCAAGATCAATCCGTTTGAGAGCTCGCAAAGGGTCAGTACTAGTGACAAGCTACAACCCAACTTGCCATTCAATAACCTATTGGAAGGAAGGCCTGAAAGTACAAGCTAAAAGAGATTTTTCTCAGATCCACATGGGTTTATACACATATTTGTGCTCACTTTATACACATTACTCAATTCTAGATCTTGCTTTCTTAACCACAGAATGTATACAAAACAACACAAGCCAAGGAGCAATTTTGAAAACCCAGTGTGCTAACCTATACATTGTCACCCACTGTGCTTTACACAGTAAAGTGAAATTTGCTGAATGCTGTAGTTTTACCTAAAAGGATAAAAACATATTGTTTGATATCTTGCTCTTGAACCCTCTAGTATCTGACCTTAATTCAAGATTCATTCATATGTTGATAGATCATAACTCCCATATTATTTTGTTTTATTATTATAGTATGCATTTCTGAAAAGCATTTAAATACTAATATATTTCCTGTTGTGTAATAAACAGACATAGCTAAGAAAAAAGTTCAAAAAATAAAATTTGAGCAGATCCATAGTATAAAGATTATAAAGAAAACAATGTCCATATACCAGACTAGAACATGTGTGAAAGGAGATGAAAATATGCAGTAGGTGGCATGGAACACGCATGCACTCCCCACAGAAGTGCCCGAGAGTCTCAGTTGTTTTGGTTCCTGATAGGAGAAGCTATGTCATAAGGTCTTTAGTTGTGCACCCACTGATGAGCCCACCAGGCTCCAACAGATAGCTCCATCACTGTGGTCTCAGAGCCCTGAATTATCTCAGTGGGTCACAAAGCAAACCAATAGTCATGAATATGAGAGAGTGATTTGTGGAGTGAGGTGGGTATGAATTGTGCATATCTGTGAAAACAGATTTAGCTAATAGCATCACCCTACCTGTGGAGTGGGGGTGGGGAATGGGATAGGAGGGTGGTCAGGGGATATGGGAGGGTGGGAGGGACAGAGAGGGAACTGGGATTGATATGTAAAATAAGAAAAATAAATAAAGAAATAATATATAAAAAAAAACATCATCCTGAAAGAAAAAACTAATAGAATAAAAACTTTAGTAAGTGCCACCTAGTGGTGAAAATATAATTAAAAGACAAAATTCTGTTCTCTAATGAAATGCTGACTATTAGACAGGGTTAGATATATTCTGACTGATTTAAAGCTATTAATCACAAATGGAATCTGGTAGCTTTGGAAGCCTCTTTAATCACATGTAGTGGTACCGAGCTTGTCCTGGTTAGTTTCCTTGTCACTTTGTCACACCTGGGAAGAGGAAAACTCAATTCCCTCGAGCTGATTGGCCTGCATGCATGTCTATGGAGCATATTCTCAACTGCTATTGATATAGGAGTTCTGAGCTATCTGTGAGCAGTACCATCTCCAGGCCAGTAGCCCCAGGCTATGTAAGAAATCTGAGCGAGCCCAGTATGCAATCCTGTAAGCAGTTTGCCTCCATGTTACTTGTTTTAGTTCCTGCTATGGCTTCCCAGAATGATGAACTATAACTTGTAAGCCAAATGAACTCTTTCTTCCCTAAGTTGCTCAGTGTTTTATTACTGCAACAGAGAAGCAAACTAGGGAAATACTTTATTTTAGCATCGTGATAAAAATGGCTATAAAGGATCTAACTAACAGTTTTATGTTCTATCTTACAATTTCTAGGGATAGTGTTTCAAACTATTTGAACTTGTTATTTGGCACAGTCTGAATTTTATCACATGTTGTAATAGTGTACTATGAGATGATGGAGAAGGAATAGAATGATGATGCTGATGATGATCAAGAGTGTGAGAATTCAACACTATGTTTTCAATCAGCTTTCAGAGGACAGAGATGCTCATTTCCTCTCAGCCTCCCTGTGGTTATTTCTTACTATGAGAGCAGAGTTGTAACATGAGATGCTCTGGTGTTCAAAATAATCACTATCTTCTTAAAGAAAGTATACATCCTGCAATTGAATTTCTTCACTGTATGTATACTTTTCATATCCTTTGTTTATAATCTTGTGGATATCCATGTGTGTCTCCTCTAAACAACATTTCTCAGTTTTCTTTTACTGAATCTTTAGTTGTGGTCTTAATTTTTGTTTTATTTTTGAGACAGGATCTCCCTGTATAACCCTGATGTCCTGGAACTTTCCTTGTAAACCAGGTCTGTCTTGAACTCAGGGATCCACCTACTTCTGCCCCCTGACTACTGGGATTAAAGCCCTGTGCTACCACACCCAGTCAAAGCTTTACTTTTTAATTTAACTGTTAAATGTAGTTGTATAGCTGTGCTCATATGTAAAATAAGTTAATTAATTAAAATGACAAAAGACAGAAGCCATGTTGGTAAACACTTTTGGTAGAAGAGGCAGGTGAATGGGGGAGGCTATCAGAAGAATAAACCAATTTGAAAGTGTGTCTTAGAGTTTCTGTTGCTGTGGTAAAATATGATGACCAAAAGCAATTTGGGAAGAAAAGGATTTATTGGTCTTACACTTCCACATTACAGTTCATCATCAAAAGAAGTCATGGCATGAACTCAAGGCAGGAGCTTCCTGGAGGCAAAAACTAAAGCATAAGCCATGGGAGATCATTGCTTACTGGCTTGTTCCTCCTAGCTTTCCCATTCTGCTTTCCTTTATCATCCAGGACCACAATCCCAGAGTGGCACTTTCCCCCAGTGGCCTGGACACTCCCACACCAATCATTAATCAAGAATATGTTCTACAGACAGGAGGGAGGGCCTATGCCCTACCTGAAATGATTTGACTGATTTTGATGATACCTCCTGGAAGGCCTCACTCTCCCTGGGGAGTGGTTGGGGAATAGGATGGGAGGGGTTTGGGGGGGTCTTGGGAAAATAAGAGGGAGAAGGAACTGGGATTGATATGTAAAATAAGAATAAACAATAATAAATAATAAAATAATTAAAAAGAAAGATTCCACAAATAAATGCATGGATGGATGATTAGGAAAAAAAATGCTCTACAGACTTGCCTACAGGCAATCTGATGGCAGCATTTTCTTATCTGAGGTTCTTCTTCCAATATAACTTTAGGATTGTATACAATTGGCAAAAACAACCAGCACATTATGACATTGTGGCACAATGATAATGTATGAGCTCATGAAATAGGACATAGAATTCAGAAGTAAACCTGTATGTCTGTGGCAAGCTGATTTTCAACAAAATTGTGTCAATCATTCTAGGAACAAAAGGTATTATTTTAACAAGTCAAGCTGGGGCAACTAAATGTTAAAAAAAATATAAGAAGGAGATTGGATCCTTTCCTCATACAAATGGAATTTTTAACTCAAAATTGACCAAGAGTGTCAGAGTTAATGTTGAATAACTTTTAAAATTCAAGAATACATCTTCTTAATCTTAGAATTGGCAATATATGCTTCTGAAAAATGAAGGAAAATTTATTTATTTATTGTATGCATGTCTGACTCTATGTATGTGTACTATGTGTGTGCAGATGCCCAAGAAGGCCAGAAGAGGTTGTTTTATCTCCTGGAACTAACTGTGGGTGCTTTAATTTTTATAAATGGCACAAAAAAGTAATAAAGAAAAAGTAGATTAATTGAAATTTAAAAATTTTTAAAGATTTTCTTTTTTTAAAAAGAAACTCAGCATCAAAGTTAAAAGAATGGAAGAAAATATTTACAATCCTTCTGCCTGGCACTATCTAGTGTTCAAAATAGCCATACAGAACTCCTTACCTTAAAACGTACAGGCAATGTCTCAGCATGTTCGAGTGACTTAGGCAACAATTTTAATATTTTTGATGTATGTGCCTATATTATGGGAGTATGTAAAGTGCGTTGATAAGTATGGGTGCACATATGTGTGGCTGAATGTGCATGTGGAGGCCCACAGTTGACATTATGTGTCTTTCCTGATCATTCTTCACTTTACTTATTGAGGCAGAGTCTCTCAATTAAACCCAGAACTCAGTAATTGACTAGTCTATCTAGCCAACATGCTCCAGGTACTGTGACTACTGGCAGCGGCCACAACAGCCTGGCTCCTCATGTGGATTCTAATCCTTATGCTTGTGTGACAAGTGCTTTACCCACAATCATCTTCCCATTCTAATTTCAGGGAATTTACAAGAGGCAAGAACTTACTACTCCTAGTTCTGGCAGTTGCTCAGTCCACAATCACCAGACCAGCAAATCCTGTGTCTGGTTAAAGTCTGTTTCTCATTGATGGTGCCTTCCATGTATCCTCACCATGGTTCTAGTTCATTTACCTCAGAATCTTATGCAAAGAATTGAATCAATTTATGTGGGTGGAGCTTCTATGACTCAATAACTTTCCCGAATACTCCTACACTCCTTTTTTTTTCTCTTGTTTTTATTTATTCGTTGAGAATTTCATGTAGTCTATTTTGGTTGTATTTCTCCCTTCCTCCATTCCTCACAGATACATTTCCTTCTTCCCTACCCACCCAATTTTATTTCCTTTATTTTTCCTTAAACCCATTAAGTACTATTTTTACTGGCCTTCACTGAGGCATGGATAACCTGGGACTTTAAGAGAAATTGACTCTCCCTTTATCATACTATCTCAGTTGTCGCAAATGCATGTGAGCACTTACCTTGCTATGTCCAGAAAATAGTTCATGTGTGGGAGACTATCTACTGCCTCTGGATCTTTCCTTTTTTCTGGTTCCTGAGCCTTGGGAAGAGAGGCATTGTGATATACATGGTTATAGAGATATCCTGTCTAGGGATGAACATTCTTTAGTTTCTTTTTCTTTGCTGTTGTAAGACTTCAATATTTAATTCTACTTAATACACACCTTGTGTGCATCACGTTCCAAAAACAATCTTCATACCATAGCACAACCAAAATAAAGAAATACATAAAGTACTTGAGTGGATACTTCTCTAAAGAAGATGTGCACTTTACAAAGTAAATGGCAAGGTGTTTAACATTATCAATTAATAAAGAAATGCAAATCAAAATGCCATGAAATAGCACTTCACGTTCCACTAAGATGACTACAAATCATGGAGAACAGAAAACCAAAAAATACTGATCAGGTTGTGGGGATGAAAAGCAGTATAATCCATTTGAGAGTCCAAGGAAGGCAAGTAAATTTGTGAGCTTCCCATCAGGAAATATGGTGAACTGTAGTGTGGATAGAGTGAAAAACTCTGTCTCTTATTATAGTCATGTGTATTACTAATACACATGGTTGTGCCCAACCAGAACTCTTATTGTACTTGAACAGTAATGTAATACTATTGAAGAATGGCAGATTTTTAAAAAGGAACTAATGTCTTCCGAATGACACTGGAAAAGGGAATTAATACTGATGAGTATATACTTTTTTCTTTTTATTTTACGTATCAATCCCATTTCCCTCTCTCCCTCCCTCTCTCCATCCTTCTTTTCTTCTCACCCATCCTCTCATGCTCCCTGACCACCCTTCCCTCCCATCTCCCCTACTCCACTTGTAGGGTGATGCCCTCCAGGAGGGGTCATCTAAATCTGTCAAGTAATTTGAAGTAGGGACTAGAGCTTCTTTCCTGTCTCTAGGTTAAGGGAGTATGCCTCCATGGGAGATGTGCTCACAAAGTCCTTTTGTATACCAAGGACACATCCTGGTTCCACTGTCCAAGGTCCTTTGTAATGTCCAGGGCTTCTAACTGAGACCCATGTTCATGGGGTTTGAGTCAGTCCCATGCTTGATTCCCTATTTTGTGCCATTACCATGCTGTTTTCAGGACTATAGCTCTGTAGTAGAGCCTAAAGTCAGAGACGGTGATGCCTCCTGAAGTTCTTTTATTGTACAGGGTTGTTTTGGCTCCCCTGAGACTTTTTTTCCATATAAAGTGTATTATTATCTTTTCAAGGTTAGTGAAGAATTGTTCTGGGATTTTCATGGGGATTGCATTGAATCTGTAGATTGCTTTTGGCAAGATTGCCATTTTTACTATGTTTATCCTACCTATCCAAGAGCTTGGGAGATCTTTCCATTTTCTAGTATCTTCTTTAATTTCTTTCTTTAAAGATACAAAGAAAAAACCTTCTCTCTGCTCCACATGGAACCTTCTCTAAAATCGACCACATACTAGGTGACATAACAAACCTCAACAGATACAAAAAAATTGGAATTGTCCTCTGTATTTTATCAGACCACCATGCTTTAAAATTGGAATGCAACAACACAAATCGCAGAAACCCTACAAACTCATGGAAACTGAAAAATGTGTAATTGTACCATACTTGGGTCAAAGAAGAAATAAAGAAGTTAAGGACTTCCTAAAATTCAATGAGAATGAGGACACAACATACCCAAACTTTTGGGACACCTTGAAAGTAGTGTTACGAGGGAAGTTCATTTCACTAAGTGCCCATATGAAGAAAACAAATGATGGTCACATTAGAGAATTAACAGTACAACTGAAAGCCTTACAACAAAAAGAAGCAAATTCACTGGGGAGCAGTAGATGCCAGGAAATAATCAATTTTAGGGATAAAATCAATAAAATAGAAACCAGGAAAACAATACAAAAAATCAATACAACAAAGAGTTGGTTTTTCGAGAAAATCAACAAGATAGACAAACCATTATCCAAACTAACGAAAAAGCAGAGAGAGAACATGCAAAATAACAAAATCAGAAACAAAAAGGGGGGCATAACAATGGACACAGAGGAAATCCACACAACTTTCAGGTCATACTTTGAAAATCTGTACTCCACAAAATCTGAAAATTCAAAGGAAATGAACACATTTCTGATGAGTATAGTTTTATGGAGTAAGTGTAGGGGAATCTTGCTTGTGAACCTGTAACAGTGGCCACACCCCTTTTAGATGTGGCTTCAGGTGTGGACAGAAGGGGAAAGAGGAAAGCATGAGGCATTGTCTCTTTCCTGTTCTCTCTCTCTTGGGTTGTGAAGGGCAGAGACAGGCTGCAGCGGTTCTTTATTGTTCTGTGTAAGTTGTGCCACAATAAAGTACCCATTTATCATGGTCTACTGAGATCATTACACCCACACCTTCAAGTAAGTCTCCCCCTTTCTGCACTCTTGCTCATGTGAGGCACTCTTTAGGCTCACCTTCCATCTTCCTTTCATGTATGGGGCAGCATGATGTCCTTATAGAGCAGATTGGATACTGACACCAAGCCCTTGATTTCTATATTTATTTTTTAAACTCATGCTCAAGCAAAGCACTTTTATTTATATAGAATATTTATCTATAAGTGTTTACTATAGCAAGAAAAGTGAACTAGTCAATATGCCAATAGGTACACTCAGAGTGTTACTCACAGGTACTAAGGAATGCGTTCACTGGACAGAGAGAAATTGAATGACTAGGAGAATCAAAAAGTATGGACTAATGCAATTTTCAAAATCCAGGTAAGAACCATAGACAATTGCTGTGAGGCTTTCTCCAACTCTCTTCATTAGCACAAGTTAACACCTCTGCTAATGTAAGAATATCTGATCCTATGCTTCTAATCCATACAAATTATCTTTTATAACTCAAAACACATCCCTCATGTTTATTTGCAATTTTACTATTTTAAGCTTATATATTACTCCCATTAAGCTCCTCGTTATAAATATATATTCATAATAGGAAGCATAACTGCCACCTGATTCAGTTTTAATCTGTATTTTTCCCCAGAGAAACACAAAGATCTTGATGCTTGAAGGAGAAGTGGTACTACAGCATAACAAGTGTAAGGTATACGTTGCACAGAAGGGGCATACACCCTAGCTTTTCATGTAAGAAGTGCATTAATGGCTTGTTTGTCCTGCTGTATCAATATCCACTATAGTCATGGGATTATGAAGAGCAAAGCCAAAGATGAGCAAAGGAGTTCAGAAGATGGAAAGTACCACAGGCAATAGGGTACATGGTGCTCTTAAAAATGACAGGGCACCATGGCCCTGTTCCAATGGCATCATGAGGTCTTTCTTAATTGATTCATTAGGAAAATCCACATGCATGTGTAAATATCTGACTGAAGGCTGGAACATCACACATTCACACACATGTGTAAATTCATTATTCAAAAATCTTTTAAATCCCCATTGGTGAAAGATAGAAGTTTCCAAAGAATTAAAGAACCTGTCCATGGGAGAAAGGGCAAAATAAACTAGCCATAATTTATAGTCCCACTCAAGTCTGTTGTGTCTATTGCTTCTTTTTAATGTAACAATAAAGGTGCATTCAACATGCTCATTTTCCCTCGAG
The DNA here is from genome assembly GCA_030556225.1 of Cricetiscus sungorus. Classification (NCBI taxonomy): domain Eukaryota; kingdom Metazoa; phylum Chordata; class Mammalia; order Rodentia; family Cricetidae; genus Cricetiscus; species Cricetiscus sungorus. The sequence continues at coordinate 2,176,736 of JANBXA010000729.1, read as the reverse complement.
ATGATGAGGATGGAGACACTGCCACCATCACAGCCTCCTAAACATAATGAAAGAGTACTGTTGAGAAAGGAATGATTTCTGAAATCATATAATGAGTGACATGTGATGATCCTTGTACCTAGGTTTAGTCTCTTTCTCTCAACTCTGTTATGCTGATGTACAGTATAACATAAGTTGGTGAATGAAAATTAGACCTACAGTGTGGTACAGGTCTCATACCTACTCCTCCTAATGAGTCTTGGCTACAAGAAAGGAGTATAATCTCACATTTTCTATCCTTTAGTCTAAAGTTTGATTCTGGTGACTGTTGGAGACTTTGTAACCAGAGATGATTCCTCTTACTAACAAAAACCTTAGAATTGATGAAAGGGAGTCTAAATAGCAACCACCTCACAAAAGCCACAAAGCCTAGTAATTGGAGGCCAAAAGGTTGTCTACTTCCTTTAAGGAAAATTTTGTACGAAGAGGCAACATTTTAAGCAGATCTCTGGAACTCCAAGTCAAGGGCATGTTCAGAGTGATCAAATTTAATATGGTTTGAGGTTTTGCAGTAAAATCCCATCTGATGCTAAGCAAAAATTGAAAGACCCTTTCCAGAGTCTTGGAAAGAATGTGAACTCACAATATTGAAAAATAGGTTAAACCAAACCAAAGGAAACAGGACACTAGAATGGAGTCTCTGCCAACACAGGATGGACTGGCATAGATAGTCACACACATTATCATTTTCCAAAACATCCTCTCTTCTGGAAGCCAGCATTACCACTTGGCCTGCCAAAACCATGTGATCAGCCATTAATAACAAACTCAGGTCAACCATGTCCTGTGAATGTCCTTTTAACCCTTTAATCAAAGAACAGTAGCCAGCATATTTATTTGTGGAAGTAATTTGAAGACTCAGGGTAACCCATAAGAAGTCTCAATGAGTGGTTTGCTCTCAGGCATCATAAAATGAGCTTATGGAAGGACCCTAAACCCTCATGGTTTATGTTCATCCATTCAGGGAGACAGTTAGCATTTAAATTTGTCTCTGGAAGCTCAAGTGTATTTCCATGCAAGGAAACGAGGCTGGCTATTAATATTCTCACAGTAAAAGATGACAGCTAAAAGCACATTCTCTGCAAACACATGATATAAGCTAACACACCCACCTCAGTTGCTGAAATGCTGTTTTCCTTTCTCCAGGCAAGTACTGCATATATCTCTGCCATAGCTCAAATTTGTAAATAGCCAACTTTGCAGAGCTTTGATACTTAAAGCAAAGTTACAGTGGCTAAGAACTATTTTGTTTAGTGAGGGGGCAATATGAGATTAAATGTCCATGTTATTCTTAGGGAGAATACAGCCAAACTTTACTTGGGAATTGATATACAAATCCCCTGAATGATTTTAATTTGGGGTAATGTACACATAAATTTTGCCATCTTAACCATTTCCAAGTGCATGGATGGATATTTAAACATATTCTTATTTTTAGGGAAAACAGTATCAGTATTCATCTCCCACACTATTTTCATCTTCCAAATTTGAGCTCTGTCTCCCATGAACAATCACTGTCCATTCTCACCCCTTCAGAAACCTCTATCGCCATTCTACTTTACATTAGCCGCTACATCCTTCACATAAGTAGCATCAGAAAGTATGTTCTTTTGGGACCATTTGATTCAGAAATGTGGATAAAATCCATAAAAACTTTAAAGAAGACAAAGTGAGAATAAGAATAGGCTCAGGGTGTGTGTGTGTGTGTGTGTGTGTGTGTGTGTGTGCACGCTTGAGTATGCACACACAAAGACACATGAAAGCAAAAGTGGAGAAGAGGGGGTGGAGAAATTAAAATAGAGAGAATGAGCTATGACACACTTTGTTTGAAAATGCTGTTAAAGATATTTAAATTTTTGCATACTAATTTAAAAAAATTATATTTAAAAATGTCTCCAAGGTTCGTGTATACTATAGCAAATATCAGAATGCCCTTAATATGAGTATATATATTCAATTATATATATATATATATACATATGTACATATGTATATATATCTAATTTTGCTAATCTACTGTTGATGGGTACTTAGGTTGTTCCCACATTTCAGCTATGGCTAATAATGCTGCTAACATCATAGGTGTACATATATATATATATATATATATATATATGTGTGTGTGTGTGTGTGTGTGTGTGTGTGTGTATCATAAAAACCATCTGTCCACTTGTTTTAGAATTGGCATGATGAAATCATGATGGAATCATTTTGATTTTAGACTTCTAAAGAATTATCATACTCTTCTCCTTAGCTGTATTGATTCTAACCAGGCTTGGGGCTTCCTTCTATGCATGCATTCTCTCCTGGGCAAAAGAATAAATTTCCATGTATGTTCTCCTTGTTCTCTTTCTTTTGGGAGCAATGCCTTTTGATGCAAAGAGATTTTCTTCTAAAGTAGAATGTGTATTTTCCTGTTATTATCAGTATATTTTGGTACCATATTCAGTAATTTCAATTTTGTAAATGTTTTACACTTTTATTTATGGATTTAAAAGTTGCACATTTCAAGTTTAGGCCCTTGATTTATTTTCAGTTCATTTTTTAAAATAAAATGTTAGAGGACATTCAGCTTGATTGTTTGTGTGTGGTGTCCGGTTTCCCAGCATCAGTTTTTTTAAAAGACTTCCCTTTGGCCACGGGATGATCTTGGATCCTTCATAACACCCCTGCCATGCACTGTGCACTGTATTTAGGAGTTTCCTTCATTGTCCTCTATGATATAACACTGGTTTATAGTCACAAACTACCTTTACTCCAGGAATATTTAGTTTGTTTGCTAAACATTAACTGTGCATGTCTCAGATTTTAATTTTCAAGATTGTTTTGTCTATTTGTGGTGTCTTAAGATTCCATCTGAATTTTTGAAGTAATTATTTATTTCTACAAAATGCCAATACTGAGACTTAGATATCAATTTTGTTGTTCTTTGTATGGAATTTAATAGCATTGACATCTTAGCACTAAGGCTTCTGATGAATGAACTCATATCATTCTTTTTCCTAAATTCTTTCAGTAATGTCTTCTCATTCTCAGTTTACTAAATTCAGTAATATTTTATGATGTTTTACATTGTTTTGGTTGAAATTGTTTTATTTACTTTTGATGAGATTGTTGTTTTTAGTGTATTGTTGTGGGCCAACTATGAAATACATCCCATAGGCTCATGTGTTTTCTTAGTCCCCAGATGGTGGTATATTTGAGAAGGTTGTAGAACCTATAGGAAGTGGACTTCTGCTGGAGGAAATGGGCCAATAGGGGCTGACCTTGAGACCTTATACCCTGGTCTTACTTCCTGAGTTCCTTACATTCTCTGCATTCTAAGTGGGGACACAAGGTCACCTGCCAGTTTCCTATTTTGCTAAATGCCTCCTGCTGAGATGAACTGTATTCCTGTGGAACTTTAAATCAAAGTAGCCAAGGCATTTATTTGTATTCTGTTTTCTTATTGTTTTATGTTTGTGACACATGTGTGTGGCAATTCATTCCATACACATACATATATAGACATCATAGAACAACCCAGAAAAATTGACTCTTCTCTCTACCATATATTCCCAGGTATTGAACTCAGATCATAAGGCTTAATGACAAGCATCTCTTCTGGTTGAGCCATCTCACCAGCCTATATGTGATTGCTTTCCAATTCCATACAGAATTTTTTGAAGGTATGTGAAAAAAATTTTCATTTTCTTTTTATTAGGTACAGTAGCTCATAAGTTCATGTATGTGTATTTGTATGTGTATGTACACACACACATGTGCAATTGATTTAGTTGGTTTATTATCCTTGTTTCCTTATATGTCTTCTGTCTGGGAAGTTTTATCCAATAGTGTGTATAGATTATTAACAGATCAATGATCATTTCACATCATATTGTAGAAATACCTGTTTTTCAAGTCTGTCAGTTTTTGTTTGACATATTGTTATAGATTGCTCATACATGCCTGTTTTGCTTTATTGAAACTTTTATTGCTATAGAATATTCTTTATCTCCTAGAAACCTTTTATTCAAACCCTATTTTGTCTCTAGTGTGTGCTGTTTGCATCTTTGTCAAATATGAAGTTGTTATAGTCACATGCACATATGTTTTAGTCTCCCACTTTCTTCCATTGATCTACCAGTTTATTTTTGTGCCAATAACATATTGTATTCAGTACTATGTTTCTGCACTCTACTTGAAATATGATATGGTATTCACTCCAGTATTGTTCCTTTTATTCAGCATTGCTTTGGATCTCTACAATTTGTTGTTGTTCCAAATGAACTTCAGGATTTTCCTTATTTTTATGAATACACCAAACCTGCAAACTTTTTGATGGGATGATCATTTTCACAATTGTAATTCTACCCATCTGGGATCATCTGAAATCTTTCCATTCTCAGCATATTCCTCCATCCTTTTCTTCAGAGATTTAAAGTTTTCATTGTAGAGGTCTTTTACCTCCTTGGTTGGGTTTATTTGTAGATTTTTTAAAAAAAGACATTTCTGAATAAGAGTCTTTCCATGATGTCCTTATCATCCCTTTGCTATTGCTATATAGAAAGTCTGTTGATCTTCTAAGCTGATGTTGTAGCCTGAGACTTTGATGAAAATGTCGATCATTTCTAGAAGTTTTCTAGTAGAATTTTTGGTATTGCTTTTGTATAATATCATGCCATCTGAAAATAAAGACAAATTGACTTCTTTCCCAATCATCAATCCTTTTAATGTTCTTCTGTTGTCCTTTTTCTCTAGCTAGTGCTTCAAGCTATATATTAAAAATGATTAAAAACTCAACTCTACTTTTTTTCTGATGTTAATGGGGTTACTTTGAGGTTTTTCTCCATTTTGTATAATGTTGGCTATGCATTTGTCATATATAGTCTTTATTATGTTGAGTATGATACTTAGAGTTCTACATTCGTTATGATTATCACATTTCTGAAATAAATTTGAGTAAATCAAATTTTGATATATATCTATTTTTGTTTGAAAATAAGTTATTGATTTTTACATCTGTGTTCATCAGGGATACCAGAGTATAGTTATTATTTGATTATTTTTTGTTGTTGTGTTTTTACCTAGTTTTTTGTATTAAAGTAATACTGGCTTTGTAGTGGCATTTGAAAGGGCTCCTCTGTTTCTGATATATCTATAACACAAATTCCTATGCCCAAGACTCAAGAAACATCAAGGAACAACATTGTAGCTGAGTGGTGGTGGTGCATGCCTTTAGTTCCAGTGAGTTTGAGGCCAGCCTGGGTAAGTGCCAATATAGGCTCCAAAACTACACAGAGAAACCCTGTCTCAACCCCCCCCACACACACACAAAGGGACAGCATTGTGAGTGGGGGACAATTTTAAGCGGTAGAGAATCAGGATGTCTATTATATGACAATGTCTTTTATATATGTCAGGGAATCTCAATAATGGTAACTCAAACAATGCCAGAACAATATCAACCCTAGTTGACATGACAGCAAGGATGTAGGAAACTTCAAAAGTCCCTACTCCTAGATGAATGAAGAGGTACAGGCAATTAATGACCATCAAGAGAGGAAGAATCAGTTTCACAGAAAAAAAGCCTCCTAAATGTCAGCCCTAGGAATGTATACATGCAAGCAGCATTAAATAGACTCAGCAAGTTATGTATTCATATGCATGCATTCTTGTAATAACAATAAATAAAACCAGAAAAAATAAAAACACACACATGCAAATAAAATCACCCAATCACATCTCCTAGAAAGCCATTTTGGGGGGTCATCTCTTTTTTATCCTCTTGTCAGATCTCAGTTTTGCTGTAGACATTACTGGTTAATTATCACCACTAGCACATGATAACTTTTCTACTTACTGTTGATACTTCATTGTAAGAGTTTCATCTTAGAAACTCAAATCTATTAGTCTTGGTGAAGAAGTTCTGCTTTAGATTATACACATGATCATTCAGACAATTTATAATTATCTTTGGTATCTTAGTACTTCTTGTTTGTGCCATATCTAAATGATTTCTTTAAATGGTTTGGTAATGAGGGCTAGTTTTGTTTTGTATTTGTTTTCACTCAGACTAGTTGTGACTGGCCATGAATATATTATTTTTCAAATTATAAATAATGAAATAGTTGGTATCTGTTTTAATTAATGTGTTTTACTAATAACAATAGCTGATTTTACTAAAGTCTCTTTTATATTTCCATTTTTCTTGCACTGAAAGTTTGCTCAGAGTCTCCACATTTAATATCTATTGGATCTTTATTACATTGCTCATAAGTTATTAGACTCAAATGAATTTTGTCAGGTTATATTGACCAACTATAACAATACATGAAATAATATTAAATTTTAATAAGGTAGAACTTATTTTGGTACTTCAATAGTAGTTTCTCACAAAATCATTTTTCTAGTATTCAACTTAGGCATATATGTTTGTTTATATTGAAAATTAAAATCAATTAAGATCATTTGTTTGTTTTATTCTTTTTTTGATACTGCTTTCATGTTTTAATTTCAAAATTGTTCTGGGTTTATAAAATTATTTGAAAAGCTTTTAAGTTCACATTAGCTTTGTATAGCATATTTAAAAAGAACATAACCAAGTAGGAAGAAGAAAAGGGAAATGTTTATGTATACGAACAAAACAAAAACACGAAGCTAAAGCAATGAGAAGGATTGCAAGCCAGAATATGCCAACATAAAAACAGAACATTAACTGCCTGTTGATGTTTAAGTAATAACTATGTGGGGATTAATGATAATGCACTAAGATAATCAAGAAATCACAGACAGAGTGAGGCAGGTGGGAGAGCAAAAAACATATTCTGAAGTAAATCAGAGAGGAAAATGAAGTTCCAAGAGTCAATAGTATTAACTTGTATAAAGAATAGAATGTGACCTAAGAGTAGATTAAACTCACCCATTTGGGAGTTGATGCCAGAGTAATGCTGAGAAATCGTTTGGCACTCCAGCCCATTTTCAGAAACTGTAAACCACATCTATCACTTTTCAGCAATAAATCTCCATGAAGAATAAATAAATATGTACCCATATTTTCTTTTTTTTTCTAAAATATCTTGGATTCAAGTCAACACCCAGGAGAGATGATTTTCAGTTTGAATCTCAGGCTCTTACATAACACAATGATGAAGTGTTACTTTGTTTAGACAGACATCAAAATACACAGCTACAAAGTTTGTCTGGAAAGTGCAGGGAAGGGCTATGTTCTGCTATTGGGAAAGAGAAATTGCCTTCTGGATTCATGAACTGGCCTGTATTCTTCTGTGGTTTTATCTATTGTTGAAGGAGCCTGAGAAATGGATAAAATGGGGACTGAAGTATCTACCACAAGGAATAAGATGAGAACAGTAGACAGGTGGGTATTTTGCTTGTGTGTTGCTCTTAGACACATTAAATTACAATCTAGATTTTCTAAATTCTTAACCATATAAATACTAATAGCCTAATTTGACATTTCTTGGGTTTTTGTGTAGCTTCCTATTAACACAAAAATAATATCCCTTATAACTTCTAAATGATGATATTTAAACTACAGTGATACAATAGCACGGGAAGCAAATGCTTCTTGAAATTTAGTATCTTACACATTCATGGATGTACATAGAAAAATCACACTACATTAGCTAGTTTTCTTCTCTTTTTTCTTGCAATCAGAGGATCTTCAGTGAAGGATAGATACCACCTAAAATAATAAAAATAAGCTACAAACATGACTTTGACATCTGAGGCAAGTAGTACTGGGGCTCAGGAGTAGGCATTAAAACTTGTCTTTCTTTTTCTTTGCAGATTTTTCTGGTTGTCTCTGAAGAGTGAAAGGAGACAGTCCAAAGATAAACTGTGGTTAGCAAAAATACAAGAGTGAAGCTCAGACTTTAAAACTACAACAAAAATAGATCATTCTCTTTAAGGAGACAACCCCCAAGTTGAAATTATTTGAAGGGTAATCTGAGCCACATCCTCTACTTCAGTGGATTCAACATCTACTATCACAGGTCTTACTTTGTGCACAGGTCAGGGGGTGGGTACAAATACATGGGCATACAGGTATATGTGCACGTGTGTGCACGTGTGTGTGTGTGTGTGTGTGTGTGTGTGTGTGTGTGTAATTAAAGGCTAGAGGACATCATAAAGTGTCATTCTTAAGCAATATCTACATTGCACATTTTTTTAAAAGTATATTTTGATTTGTATTTTCATTTGTTTCTTAGAATCACTAAGCCAGCAAATACTAGGGATCAACATTACCCAGCTCTGAAGTTACACCATACACTACTATGGCCTGTATTTTTTTTTTTTTTGGTTTGTTTGTTTTTGTTTTAGATCTGTACTGGGAGATTGAACTCAGATCTTTGTTCTTGCAAGACAATTACATTACCAACTGAGCTACCTCATCAATTTCACACATTTTTCAATTAATTATAGAAAAGATAAGGGCCTAAGCCTGGCAATGGTGGCACATGCCTTTGATCCCAGCACTCAAGAGGCAGAGACAGGAGGATCTCTTTGAGTTTGAGACCAGCCTGGTCTACAAGTGCTAGTTCCAGGACAGCCTCCAAAGTCACAGAGAATTCCTGCCTCAAACAAAACAAAACAAACAAACAAACAAACAAACAAAAAGGTAAGGGCCTAAACAGCACCAAAATATTTAATCATGATTACCATGTGTTTCAATCTGGAGCCATTGTTGATTCAGTCAGATATTGTATTATTTTCCTCATGGAAGTTTGAAATTTAAAAATTCCCAAGTTCATAGAAAAGTAGATTAAGTTTGTAGAGAACATTCTTATATAAATACAATTACATTCTGTAATTAATTTTCATTATAGTTGTCATAGCACATATTAATTGGTCTAGTTCTAATCAGTCCATTTTTTTTACTTAAAATTTTTTGTTCATTTTACATACCAACCACAGTTTGCCCTCCATTCTCTCCTTTTGCTCCCTGATCAGTCCATTTTTACTGTTTTTAAATATAAGAGATACATTAGTTCACTTCCCTCAAACACTTTCAGTACTTGTTGTTCTTTTGCACATAAAATTTACATGGATGAGATGCACAATTTGAAAAAAAAAACAAATTTTCATGTGTTTTTGTGTTGTGGGAGGGTGTGTGCACACATATGCAGGTGCCCAAGGAGACCAGAAGAAAGCATCCGTTTCTCTGGAGCTTTAGATACAGACAGTTGTGGGCCACACGTTGTAGATGTTTAGATTTGGTTCTCTACAATGCAGTAAATTCCCTTAAGCACTGAGCCATCTTCCCAGGCAAAAAATGCACAAATTTAAACAGAATACTTAGATGAGTATTGAAAAATCCTTACCAAGATACAAAATATCAAAGTCATCTAGAAAGTTTATGTTTTCTGACCTCTTACCCTGTTCCATCTGGCCACACAATCACTGTCCTGATCTTTTCCCCCCATAGCATATAAAAATATTGTCTATTCTATTACTGCATACAAATGGATCAATGTAATATGGCACTTTTCTGTGTAAATCTTTTTCTCTAAGAATTATTTTTTGATATATGTCTACATTGTTGTGTGTTTGCATGGCTCATTCATTTATTATTGCTGAGGACCAATCCATTGTAAAAGTGCACTGTGGTTTTCTGATGGACTGTTATAGACTCCCAGGTTGGAAAATGTTCAATATATAACAAGTAGTGTATCTGTAGGTGAGAAGAAAATGACCACAGTATAGGATAAATGGACACAGGTATGTTTTTCTTATTTATGAGGAGCAGACAAACTTTATTCTTCTGAGTGTTACCTACAAAAGGAGGGGACAGTCACCAATATCATAACAACTCTGATTGGTAGATGTTGATGATGATTTTTTTTGGTTTATGTGATTTCCAGCATTCTATAATTTATTTAAAATAAATATCAATTTATTCCTTTCAACTACTATATGCATATGATTGTGTAGAAAAGAGCTAAGATTGAAACAACAGAAACCAACTTAAGCTGTAATCTGACTTCCTTAAAATCAATAGGAAGAACAAAAATGTGAGTGCGTGGCTGGACAAACCACCATAGGCTTCTCCCCCACATCAGCCCATCAAGTCATAAAGTGCTGTCTGCGGAAAGACCTCTTGCAAGAACTCTTCTGCAAACCAAGATTCAGACTGGAGTCTTGTGTGCAGATTTAAAAAAAACTCATAAAACCTCCCACAGTTACTTTTTTTTTTCTTTTTTAAGCAAGATTGTTGGTCCCTGAGGAGAAGAGGGTAAAGAAAAACCAAAGCATTTTTACTGAAGCCAATTGTGAACATAGCTTTTGTGTAAAGGGATGTTTTTCAAAGGCCAACTGAATGTTTTGGCTCCTGTCATCACCAAAGCCACGTGAGGTTCACAGGATAGGTTCTAGTTTCACAACCAACATGGGAATGGTCAAGTAAAGTGACTGAACAAAAATCAGAGGACATGATAACTTACTATTCCAAAACTAAAACTCTTGTGCCTTTATTTGTAAATCAAACCCCTCTCCATGGTATTTGCTGAAGACCCCCAAATGTCTTTATGTTAAAGTGATTGATGACTTTTGTTAAAGGCTGGAGCAAAAGGAATTCGTCTGCAGTGGACAGCTATGTCAGTGAATTGGGAGGGTCCCACACAGCTGAAGTCTACTTGAAGAGCCCCGGAGCTATTTGTCTCCCTGGAAATTGATGGTAGAAGCTGAAGAACTGGCCCTGAGCTCCTCTCCTTTCATCATTTCCAACAGAAGAAAAGTGATTCCTGGTCGGGCAGGGATAGAACCGAGCCTTTTTCACTTTTTGTTTGGGTCAGCCTTTTGGGGAAGGCTTAGACAAGACCATAGGTGGGCTAGTGGACAGCATCATGGGCTCTATGGGAACTACAGGCCTCTGTCTCCATTAATGCTTTGTTAGGTGAGGTACACTGCAAGGAGGTCTTTGGCCAGTTAAGCTTTTGCCATGGGAAGAACAAGGGATGTGGAGGCCCCAGGTGGTCCTCCTCAAATAGGACTATATGAATGACAGCTGGCAGAATAGATAGAGTCCAGAGGTAGAGCGAACTCATGCTTCAGTTCTCTGCTTAAGGCCTCTTAACTAAACAACATCCTGTGTTCATTTCTGATAGCGGTGGAAAGCACACAACACAAAACCAGATTATGTTATAACATTTACTATAATTCTACTTTGAAGATTTCCCACTTACATCCAATGACTCAAGCTTTCATTATGTGCTAATTTGTTTTCCACTTTATGCTACACAGTGATGAGTATAGGAAGACAAAAGCATGGGCTCTAAAGCCCAACAATTTCAGTCAGAATCCCAGTTATACCACTATTTAGTGGTAAGACAGGGAAGCTGACTCTTTCTTGGCATGTTTTTCACCTTCCCAGTGAAGAGAAAAAAGCCTATTTCTTGAGTTTATTAGGAATTTAGCACATTGATCTTTATAAACACTTGGGACAGCTCCTGAATTGGAGTAAGTACTGGTGACTTTACAGTTGGTGCAATTGTACACGACACCTGCTTATAAGCAAGGAACAACATCACAAGATGATGTCATTCGGAAAGAGGTATTGGTCCAAAGGAAGCATTGGCATTTTTTTTTATCTGATCTGGAGTGTGTGTCCTGGCTCATTTGACATCAGAATTAGTGAATCAGTTAAGAAGACTAATGTATCACTCTTGTCTACTCAGACACACCATGAAACCAGCAGTCTTTCCAGGTAGTGTGGGTCTAGGTGGATCAGCTATCCTGTGAAGGAATATGATCAATCATGGTCCCAGACTTGTAAATGCATTGCTTCAACTTCATAAAACCACCAGAAGTGGTGTGGGTGTGGGTGGGCAGGGAATGAGGGGAGCTATAGGCAAGGAGCTGCCAGGAGGTCATGGGGATCTCCAGGGCAAGCTCCTCCTGCCCTGCACAGCTGTTGCTATAATCCTGTCTTCTCAGAAACAGCTTTCTCCCTGGCCTTTCCCATTGAACCTCCCTATTTCTTTTCCAGATTTATTTCTCTTAGGGGAGAGATTAAGAATAATATAAGAATTGCACAACTTTCCCCCCTTTCTGCTGTCACTAAAATTATATTGATTTACTGACCACAAAACACCAGCAACTCAAAAGGAAGAGTCTGCCAGAAGTCATCTCTGGGAGGGAGAATAAACAAGAAGACCAGTTCGAGAAAGCAAGCTGACATCTAAAAGACCAGTCTGAAAAAGTGGACTGAAATCAAGAAGGCAAGTGTAGTTGGACAAGTCACCAGTGCTGCCCATTTCTTAGTATTGGCCAAGGACCAACCCCCGAGAGCAAGGCCAAAGACAGAATAAGTAAAGTTAAAAAGTGGCAGCAGAAAATAATACCTCTAAGGTAAACTTTGAAAAAAAATTGTGCTTTCATGAGAGAGAGAGAGAGAGAGAGAGAGAGAGAGAGAGAGAGAGAGAGAGGTAGAGAAAGGGAAGAAAGAGAGAGAAGAGAGGGAAGAGAGAGAGGGAAGAGAGAGAGATAGAAAGAGAGAGAGAGAAAGAGAGAGAGAGAGAGATGGTGGAGGGAGAGAGGAGGTGGGGGAAAGAAAGGGCTGTATTCAGTCGTGCTGTGAGACTTCTTCAAGATACCAATCAGCTAGTTTTGACAGAAGTAAACACGCATAATATGCACATGCACACAATGCACACAAACAGCTTTTTGAAAACTGTCATAGAATTTTGAGAAAGTAATGAAAGCCCTCTTACTATTTCGGAATGGAAAAAAAAAATCTCTGCTGTGTTTATCTCCCCTAAATGCAGTTACTGATTGTGAACAGGACTAACAATCTATATAAAGAAGCCCAAGGAATTGGAGAACAGACTCCACATGGTTAACCTCAGCTTCTTGTCTCTGGTTGTTAATGCAGAGCTCATTCTGCACCTCCCATCTCCAACACACCACCTACCATTCTCCAACATAATACTCACCATTCTACAATATAGCACCTATCATCCTCTAACACAAAACCTACCATTCTCCAATACAGCATCCACCATACTCCAACATAATACCTACAATCCTTCAATACATCTACCATCTTCGAACACAATAGCTACCATCTTCCAACATAACCATTGAGGGGCAGAGGTGGCTCCTTTACAAACTGGTGCATTTCCCTTGTCAAAGTTCCAACCTCGAATGAGTGCTCAAATAACTTGAATTTAATTTTGGGAAAAAAATAACAAAATCTTTCTATTCTATATAAAAGCCTATTAACTGCAGAGTAGGCTCAGCACTTAAGAGCACTTTCTGCTTTTGCAGAGGATTGGGTTTGGTTGCCAGTACCCACTTGTGGCTCACAGCCACCTGTTACTCGAATTTCATGGGATCTGACCTTACTGACCTTTATGGGCACTAGGCAAGGATGTTGTGCACATACAGGCAAAACACTCATACACATAAAATAAATCTAAATAAGAATAGGAAGAGGAAGAAAAAGAGAAAGACAAAAAGAAGAAGCAGTTTAAAGCAGTTTTGAAAAGAAAGAAGTTCTAACAGGGAAAACTGGATAAAACTGAGATAGCCTTGGAGTATTCAGTCTACTCAGTGAAAAACAAGTGAGAGGTGAGATTCCTCCTGTACAATAGCCTGGAGATTATGAAGGTATCCTTCAAGACTTGGACTCACAGCTAATGAGTGGCTCACCTCAAGATGAATAATGACCACTCAAGTTCCCACACCTTAGCCTCTGAGGTTCCACTAACCTTAAAGTGGTGTTCCATACTCATTCTAGAACCAGCTTTGTTTCTGAGTAGACAGTAATCAGATTTATCATGGAATCCCCTCCTGGGTGATTAACCCAGTTCCATCCTGTTTCTTTGAGGGCCCAGCTCTTTTTATTCTTAAAGTCTGTACTGACAATGCTCTTTGAAAAGTTACTTGTTTTTCTGTCGTTTGCCAGGCCATCTACTTAGGCTAAATCTTCTTTGCTGTTTTCCAGCCTTCAAAGGCATCCCGGACACATCCGGTCATATGCCTTTGTTTATTTATTTATTTCTGCTTTGTTTTTGTTTTTGTTTTTTAAGCTATGTTTCTTGCATATTGAACTCAGGACAATCTACACCAGAGACCCAAAGACCCAAGAAAACTATCATAACATTATAAATTAAGCCATATCTTTCTAATAGACTGTTCCCAGGTATAGACAATCATACCTGGGAACCAAGTGCCATCTTCTTAAAATTCATATTCTATAGAATTGAAAGATGAGTTTTATAATAATATCTCCAAACATGTTGGCCTCTAACTCAGTGGTAAGAGCAGTGGTTCTCAGCCTTCCTAATGCTGTGACCCTTCAATATGATTCCTCATGTGGTAGTGACACTCTCCCGAGTGCTAGGATTAAAGGTATTCACCACTATCGCCAGGCTCTACTCCAGCTTTTAAACCATCAGTTCTTTTCCCATCTGTTGTGCTCTTGATCAGCCTGAGTGACCCCATAATTTCTTTCTCATGGGCAGTTAGTATCCTAGAATTCATTCTTCAAGTCTCCATGGAATACAGGCATTGTGAATGCAGTTAGGTGGCCCTGACAGGGCATATCTCTTTAGAGACAGACCAGTCAAAGTCTTTACCTCTTCAGACCTAGTCCTTTGAGATGACTTCAAGCTCTGTTTAATGATGGAATCCTTAACTTTAGGAGAATATGTGTAAATACTCAGTCTTTGTGGGTGATTCTGGTTTGGGTCAGTGTGTTAGAGTGAGTTTCTTTTCCAGATGTGGCTCTAACTATTATGAGTCTGGCTGGAGACCTGTCAGAAAGAGCTCTAAAGCCTGTATTTTCTTTTTTTGTTAATTCCAAGAGCCATTTAGATATGTAGTGGTAATGAATTGCTAAATCATTTTGGAAACATCTAGAAAGTTTTGGTTGGGATCAAATGCAAGGCTTATGGGAAGCTAGTCTCCCCTGGGAGTCAGTGAAAACATACTTTTCTAAGAGAAGTGGGATAATTCCTTAGCACACTCTCTGTTTTATTATTGATCAATCTAAGCAAGGGCAACCTCTAATTTGAATTAGATAATTTAAAACAATAACCAGGTATTCATTTACTCATTTAACAGAAGAAACCAAACTCAGGTGACAGCACCTGTTTCCATATAACAGTCATTTCTACCATAGTTTCTGCATATCCTGTTGTAAAATAATAATTTGATTCGATTATTTAAGTAGTTAACTGTGTAACAGGGAGCTTTGCTTTAGGAAGTACTACAGAAGCATTCAGAGTTCTCATGCAGGAAGGAATGACGGTAGTTGAGATTTTGTTTTTACTACAAAACAGTCAAGTATTCAATCATCTGCTCTACACACACACAAAAGCATACAATAAAATTTTGTCATTTAAAGAAACTTATGTGATATTTCAAGTTTTTCAAAACTTTATAATTCCCTCCATGAAAAAAATCTCTGTGATCTGCCTCAGAATTTATTTATATAAAAGTGTCACTTAACGAAAATGTTGTTCATCAAAACTAAGCCCTGTGCACTTTCTTGCCCCCTCTCTCCTGCTGCCTTCTCCAAAAGAAATGGAAAAGACTGGAATCAGAATTCCCTCATCAGCACTTCCCAGCTGTGTGACACTTGGCATGCCATTTAACCACTGTGAGATTTAGTTTTCTCCTTCTTCAGTGGAAATAACAGGGCTCTTTAGAGAATAAATCAGACAACACATGTAGCAAGTGTTTATCTACTCTCGTTGCTATCATAAAAATATTTTTAAATGTTTTCTTTTCTGTTTTTCCTTTCAATGTTTGCATCTACTTGCCCTGTTGAAAGTACTTTGTTACATGTGGCCCTATTTTAGGGTTTAAATTGCTTTGAAAAGACACCATGACCACAGCAATTTTTATAAGGGAAAACATTTAATTGAGGTTAACATAGTTTCAGAGGTTTAGCCCATTATTATCATATAGGGAAACACGGTGGCATGCAGGCAGGCATGGTGCTGGAGAATGTGCTTACATGTTCTACATGTTGATCCACAGGCAACAGGAAGTGAACTGTCTATCACACTGAGCATAGCTTGAACAAAGGAGACCTCAAAGTCCACCCCCACAGCAATACACTTCTTCCTAAAGGGCCACACCTATTCCAACAAAGCCACACTCCTAATAGCACCACTCCCTTTGGGGGGCATTTATTTTCAAACCACCACAGGCCATTGTTAAACATGTATATTTGTAATTTTTATTAGTATAATCAGTGTAGAGTTTCTTCAATAAAATTAGAACCACATTCTTCAGGAATTTTTTCATTTGTTATGTTTAACACCTGCATAGTCTAGATGCTATTCAAATGCTGAATAAATGTTTGAAGGCTCCTGGCCTCTTTAGCATTGGCCTGTAAGCCCATCTACCCATCTACTCTGGAGTCTGAGGCACAGTTAACCTAGAATATAGAACATATTCAAAGCCAGCCTGGACAACTTAGTAAAAACATGTCTTGGAATAAAAAGTAGATAGATAGATAGATAGATAGATAGATAGATAGATAGATAGATAGATAGAAGTCTTGTAAAGTAGCTATCTATCATGCATGACAATGGAGATTAAATCCTTTGTACTAAACACAAATAATCAGCAACAATGATCATAGAATCAGACTGATGGTAAAACAATGAAAACCTCACCAGATGTAGATACTGTATATTATTAAATTCTTCAGTAATGATTAAAACACAAATATCTATAATAAATCATGTCAGAATACAATTTTGATAACTTAAATAAAAATATCTATGTAGAAACCTAAAATATCTCACCAGATGCTACAAATACTTAGCAAAAATAGCATGCCCGTCAAACTGGAAATAAGAAGATTGCTATCTTTTCTAGATAGTATTCTGTCCAAGTTCATAGTGAAATAATCAATATTGTAAGGCCACCAAAAGAAGTATAAGGAATCAGACATATAAATGAGAAATGAAAGATAACTTCTAGTATCTTCTGTACATATGATTGATTTTATGTAGAAAATATTCACATGGAAAATCATGATAAATTAAAATAGCAGGTTTTAAATATTTTCCCTTCATTGAGAATAGGTTTATTTCTCATATAATATATCCTTACTACAGATTGTACTCCCTATATTCCTCCTAGTACCTTTCCACCTCCCCAACCCTCTGAATTCACCCATTAGAAAGCAGTCTTCTAACAGTTAATAATAAAACATGACAAAATAAAGAATAAGATAAAATAAAAACTATTACATTGAAATTGGACAAGACAAACCAATAGAAGAAAAAGAGTCCAAGATAAGGCACAAGAATCAGAGGCCCACTTGTTTTCACATTTAGGAACCCCATAAAAACCTAAACTAGATGCTATACTGTATACACAGAGGACTGGGTGCAGACACATGCAGGCCCTGTGTATCTAACTTCAGTCTGAGTTCATTTGAGTTTTGATCATGTTGATTTAGAGAACTTTTTTTTCTTGGTTTCCTCCATCCCCTCTGGCTCTTAAAGTAGGTCTCCTCTTCCTTGGTGGTCCCTGGGCTCTGAGGTGGAGGAATTTGATGGAGACATCCCATTTAAGGTTATATTCCATTCTCTGTGTAGTGTCTGGCTATGTGTGTCTATCTGTATTTGTTCTTATCTGCTGTAGGAGGAAGTTTCTCTGATGATTGTTGAGCAAGGCACTGGTCTGTGAGTATAGCAGAATACTATTCCGTGTATAAAATCAATACTCAACAGCTAGTATTTCAACTAGGCATAGTGGCACAAGTCTGCAATCCCAGGACCTGGAGATTGAGGAAAGAACATCTCCAGTTTACAGCAAGCTTAGGGTGTGACAAAAGGTCTTATGGGTAGTGTGCAATTCACTTTTATTTATTAAAAACTGTTAGAAATGGAATTTAACAACTGCTTTTATAATGTAAAACATTATAATGCCTTATAGTTGGTAACCCAGAACAAATCTTAATGCAATGGTTCTGGGATTTTATAGAAATTCCAAAAGCTTTAAAAGAAAACAAAACCAAGATAAGAAAGTTAATGTACCAGATACCAAAACCCATTATAATGCTACTGCAATGAGGGTAGTGAAGTCTTGGGACATCAATAGAGAAATAAGTGAATGTTTGTTGAAAGTATGTTGAAGAATCTAGGATTTACCCATTGTGTATAGAAATAGCTGAATTTTTCCAATAAAGCTTCTTTAATATAACCTTGTATAGCAGTTTACTAATTAGAGTTCAAAGATAAAGGTGAATCTCTGTAAAAGAAGCTACATATACTCTCCATGTGGATACCATTGCATTTTAGAGCCTGTGTCTAGAAACTCAAATACAATGAATGCATCTGAAGTTCATTTTATAAATGGTATTGATATAAAGAGCTTACTGATTTGCTTAGATTTAGAACCAAAAGCTAAGATTCTCAATGATAGAAGTGGGACTATAGTCGAGGAAGTTTTATCTTCTGTGTTACAGCTTTATTTCAGAATAACTTTGTTTTAAAACACAAATTAACCATTTATGCATAGTCAGTTCTACATTCTAAAATAAGATGGATTACACTCCTTTTTATACATATTTTTAAAAAACATTTTAAATTGTTTAATCCCAACACTCGGGAGGCAGAGCCAGGCAGATCTCTTGTGAGTTCAAGGTCAGCCTGGTCTACAGAGCAAGAGCCAGGATAGGCTCCAAAGCCACAGAGAAACCCTGTCTCTAAGAAACAAAGTCAAAAACAAACATAAAAACCTAAACAAACAAAAAGCATTTTGAGCTGTATAAAGGTTTTTGTTTTTAAATTTTGTTCACATCCTTCTCTATGGTCTAGCTGACTCTATCCTCATACTCCAGACTTGCAATATGATACACATCCTGCACACCAGCCCAATCCTCTATTTCTACATAATAAATTTCTGCTCTTTAGGTCCAATACTAGCTGCACATCTTATCTTCTTCCCCAACAGGCTCTGTTCTTATCAGACTCAGAACTAAACAGAGAAGTCCAAATGCTTAGGTCTCATTGCAAAGATCTACCAATGTGAAAGATCAAAGGAATGCCCCTGCTCCAAAACTCCGGCATACATAATTTAAAAGCACAGCCATACATTTTTTCAAATAATTCAAGGAATTTAAAGGAGTCACAGATAAACAGGTCAATAAAATTAAAGATAACTTAAAGACAATAAATGAAGGAGTGATGCCCAAGAAAACACTAAGTTGATGGACATAATAGAGGCAATTCAGGGTTTGAACATGAAACCCAATAAAGAAATAGAATTGCTAAAAAGGACTCAAGTTGAAGTGAAAACAGAATAGAAAATCCTATTGACTCACGAGAAAATTAAAGAGAAAGCCCTTCAAGTAAATGGACAAAGCAGAAGATAGACTGTCAGGACTTGAAAAAAAGTAAGGGATGCAGACAAAATAAACATGGAATTTAAATTTCTTTTCAAAAACACCAAAGGAACATAGGGGAAATGTGGGACATTATGAAAAGATTAACCTTTGAATAATAGGCTAGGTGATGGAGAAGAATATCAGGTCAAAGGCATAGACTTGAAATGCCAAAACTCTTGGAAGCAGTGCCTAGAACTGATAGTATCACATGAAGTTGAAGATCTACACACCAAAGGAAACAATTGAGTGAAGAGGCATCCTACAGAATAGGAAAGCACTTGGAGAGTTGATGCCCAGAACACATAAAGAACTCAAGAAACTAGATATCAAGGGATCAAACAACCCAACCAATAAATCACCGAAGAAACGGGCAGTTCTCAGAAGATGAAGTACTGTTGTGCAACAGTTTCCTCAAAATTTAAAGCCTTTCATCTTGGCTGGAAACTTGTTAAGACATAGGATATAAAAACAAAATAAAACAACAGAATATTTAGGACAGGATGTTTACAAGGAGGTGAAACAACAGAATGTTCCAAGGGGAGGTGAAACACTCCATCCTGTGGTGAAGCTCTACTAAGATAGAAATACCTCAAAATAGCTTCCAGAAGACCCTGAAGCTGACCAGATTCACCAGGTCAGTCCCTACTTCCTAGAAAAATATAAATAAAAGGCTATGGAGAGTCATTCTCAGATAAGTCCAGCTGCCTGGAAGAAGCAGCAACAGAGTTTCCTGGAAAAGGCTCAGACAAACTGGGTCACTTGGAAAGGACACTCTTCTACCTGTCGCACTGTCTGTAGGCTGTGAAGCATGCTCCAAATTTCTAGCTTCTGTGAGCTATCACCTATGCTAAGGTGGGTTTTAGTGATGCAGCTGTCTGTGAGGCATTTTTCCTTCTGGAAGTAACCCCTCACTCATATTCCATAGATAGCACTAGCAAAACTTATTGGTTTACCAAAGTGGACTTTGTGGCATCCACACTTTGGTCTATCATTGGCTCCTTACCTGAGGTAGTTAAACATGTGTATGCTTGTACCTTCCCAGGAAAAGTATCACTCAACAAGTACAGAAATTGGCATTTCACAGCTCTCCTTTCCTTCTCATTGGCCAGCTCTAACATTCTTTCAGTCTATTCTTTGATGCTCCTTGGATGAAGGAGATTAATTCAGATGACTCATCCACTCCTGAACACTCATAGTTGCTTATAATTAGTACTTTGGATCTGTTATAAATTTCTGCACTAACCATTACCCACATCAGAAAGAGCCTTCCCCAATCAAAGTTTAGAGAAATATAAATTGATGGGCATAAACATAAATATTTAGATGGAAGTTTGACAAAATTACTACTAACATAACAACAAGAGTATATTATGCTTTAGGACCTATGTCCCCACTCATGGATTTTTGATCAGGTTTATAGTACCTGGAGTGAAATTCCTCCTATTGAGCCAGCCTCATATCTAATCAAGAGGTGATTGGTTATACTCAAAACTGCCATGCTACTATTGTACCAGTAATTACATCCTTTTACCAGGTATATCATTCAGGCTCTAAGAGGAACAGGCTGATGGAATTATATATACATACACAGCACACATATGCCATGCTGTGTGTGTTTAGGATTTACATTATACTATTAACATATATTCTTAAATATTTTAGATAAGTTAAGAATATATGTATTCTCAAACACACATTCTAAGAGGCATTGGCAGGAGATATACTCAGTGTATTAAAATACATTGTATATATGTACAAAACTTTGAAAAAATAAATAAAATAAATTCTTGTGATTTTGAATCTAAATGTTCTGGGCCTTAGGGAGAATTTGGATAAGTCATCTTTTTTTTCTTAGGAAATAAAGAATCCATAACTTGAAATATAGTGAACAGAAATTTCAAAAACAAAATTTAAGGAAACCAATCATGAGTATAAAAACATGAAGTAACAATGACAACTCAGGATTAATAGGATACAGGTACTATGAAGAAGGAAACAGAAAAAACTGGGGTGGAAGGAATTTACAGGGGTAGGGAGCAACAGAGCTGGAGAAGGAGGGACGGGGGATAAATGACACTAAGGATGTTTTAAAAAGTCCCATGTTTATGTTTATGTTTATTTAACATCACACACAGACACACACACACACACACACATACTCACACTTTTAACTGAGTTATACCACTTGGGGTGACAATTCTCCCTGCTGAGTCATAGACCATCTCACACATTCCAATATGCATGGACAAACTTTTAAGTTCTGGTCCTAGTAGTAGAACAGACCCCCTTCCAAAGACAAAAACAAATAAACAAAAACAAAAACAAAAACAAAACGGTATAAGTTATTGTCTTTGTCCTTGATTGCAAAAATTGAAAATAAGACACTCTTGCTGAAGACAGTACACACTTCAGACACAGGCCAACGAATTGACAAGTGGAATTTCATAAAAGTCTTCTACACAACTGAAGAAAAAATCAGTTGGCTGACAAGGAAGCCCACGTAATGGGAATCTTTACCAGTTATACAGCCAGTTGAGAAATGCTGACAGTAGAAAGTCTTCCCTGGGAGGAATACAACAATTGGTCATATAATACCAAATGGTCAGCCCTGAAAACATACATACAGTAAGATTATACAGACTGAGCAACTTGTATTTAAGTATTTAGAAATATATATTTACATGTCTATATGTACAATATGTATAAATATATAACAATAATTAATAAAATGAGGCCATGAATTTGAAAGAGATCAAGGAGAAGTTTATAGGAGGGAGGAAAGAAAATGGGGAAGTAATGCAATTAAACTATAGTCTCAAAAATAGAAGAGATAACTAAAACACATTATGTTTGAAAGGTAGAGCCTCATCTAATACTTTCAGAGTAGAAAATTAAGGGTACATAATGGGGACATGGATCTCTTTTAGTAAAAATTGTTTTTGGCGTGGTATTAAAAAAAAAACCCATCGTGTTGCTGGATAAGAACTGAAGAAAATGCAGTGGAGTGAAGCACAAGAAGAAAAGTAAATTTTAAAAATCCTTTCACTGAATGAGAACATAGAGATGGCCTTTCACTTCATGATCAGAAAGTGAGGTGAGCACATCTGTGTCCTTCAGGTCCATTTCACTACGTTCTCTATACAACCCACACGGGGATAGACATGGGCAAAAGTTCATGTCTCTGTCCAGTCACCCTCGCAACTCCACTTAAAAATGTGGCCTCCCTCCCAATCTGGAGTCAAGAAATCTTTTCAGATGGATGCTAGCTTTGAGGCATGTATAACAGAGACAGAAGGTAGACCCTCCTAAATGGTGTACGTGAAAATATGGAAAATTTCCCCAAAGTCATGCTGTGCAAACACAATTTTTGCTTATAGTCACTAAGTGAAAACAAAATAAATATTTGTTGTTTTTGAAATTACTTGCCATGCTGACATTCATGCCAATATACCTTGCTTGCTCCTGGAAGCCTCTCGGATTGTCATAGCTAATTCTGCCTGGCTTTGAGTATTCACAACTCAAGTGGACCAAGGCCATAGGGACCTGTTCTGTATCAAATTTTATTTCCTGTAAATGTTTATGCTTTGAAACCAAGATGCTATATTCAAGCCACCATTTTCCTACCTGATAAAATACTTAGTTTGTATAAATTTTAAATACATGACCCATAGTCCCTTGGTCCTCATTTGGTCCTCAAAAATCATTGATATATACTTTAATTCCATAAAGTTACTTCCTTATCTATCATTAAGTCATTCAATGGTTATTTATTGGACTTTTCTACTCACGTTATATTGATTTCAGCACAGTGTATTAAGTAGAACACTTTTTTTTTGAGATAGGTCTAATGGAGCTGGGCTGGTTTAAAACAGATTATGTAATCAAGGATGACAGTATCCTGGTCTTATGTCTTGGTCCACCTCCCAAATCCTGGGATGGCAGGCATGCAGCACCATGTCCCAGTTTTCTTTTTCCTTTTTTTAAGTAATAAAAAATTAATCAAAGCTGTCTGTCCATAAGATCTCAGGTTAATGAACTTGATTTCTCTAATGTCAAATCTATCTCTTTACTCTGAAATCTAAGCTTTGGACTTAACTCCATGGAAGAAGGCTAAGCTACTTCAGAAAACTTTGATATTTCACATTAATTAAAGATGATTTCAAGGCATATTTCAATATGTGAAATCAGATAAAAATGACACAAAATAACCAAAGTGATGTTTCCAGATTCTGGAGCAATTGCCTATTTTTAAAATAATTGACCAAGTGGAGATAATCAACTATGATTATAGGGATTGTGATTAAAGGTAAGCTGAGTTTGTAGAAGATGACACTCAGCACTTCCAGCATAGATTCTTGGGAATGCCAATATTGTGAGTTATCTGTGTGGAGAGAAGGCTCAAGCAAACAGTGAATACAAGTCATGAGCCCTAAAATATAAAGATAAATTAGTTAGCAAACACAAGCACAGTCAAAGACATCATAATTTCCTAAAGCAGTCACATCTGAGTGTTGGGGTTGGCAGTAGGAGTGGAAGTGACAGTCCAGGGTGCCTGAAGAGTAGGTGGCTAGCTCTTTCAAGTTTCTTGTTTTAGGAATCAGCAGTCTTGTGAGCACTCCTCCCAAAGTAGGTGTAGACCTGACATGTGTGCTCTACAAGCAAAGAACCCAGGAGTGAACTCAGGAGTGGGATAGGGTTCAGAATTTTGGTCATTTGCACATGCTCCTTCCAGGAGGAAGACCAAGAACTCACCTTCATCACAAATCTGAAAGAAAATATCCAGAGAAATGTAAACATTTTGGTTCATGTTGACTTAGAAAGTCACCGCATCGAAGGTTATATGAATCTCTCCCTGCAGTTGTAGATCAAGGTAGTACTAAATACATGTGAACAGTAGACCATCTTTGTTGGTGACCCTTTCTGAGCAAAATGATGTGTTTTCCTTCTTGCCTTGCCCCTGCCTCCCCCTGCTTTCTTCTTACCTTCCCCTTGCCTTCCACTTTGGTTTTCTGTCTTGGAAATGCTGTGGCTCCTCAATGACTGTCTTAACAGAAGATTCCTACAGACACTATTGAGTCTACTCTGACTGGATAAAGGACTCATTCCCCACTACTCTCAGGGTACTAGTTCCAACCCGTGTTCTTGATTTGATTTTCATCTCTTTAAGCCACCTCTTGAAATGCTTCCATTTATTGCTCCTGTGCCTTCCTGGGTTAACTCCTAGTAGACCTAATTCTTCTGAATCTGGACAAATGGTACCTCAGCCTGAAGTCTTTTCCTTGGAAGCCCCATGGAAAATTTTTTTAATCCAAAGTTGGGTTCAGGCATGACTAAATGCATGCCACAGTCCTTATTGGACTCAGTACTTCAAAACTTTATATATTTTAGGAGGATTGCCATGAATCATGTCTCATTTTCAAGTTACATCATTCATGATTCAGTCTGGTCCCCATTTCTTCACCATTTGTCCTGTCCTGTAGCTTCTTCACTTCTTGGATCAACATGGTACTGTGTACCAATGGCAAACCTGGCATCCTCTACATTAGTAACAAATTCTAGGATGATGTTAAGCCACCAAATTACAGGGCCAGCAGTTTCCAGTACTGTAGCTAGCTGGATTTCCCCCACTATGAGACTCTGTCATAATGAATTCAGTATGTGTTTGATTCTGGTTGATCTCCCTATGGCCTTAGTCAGGAACCTGTGACATTATCTGTACTGGTACAGCCTCCTGTCTCCAAATGCATCTGTCAAGGCTGCCTAAACTCTATTCCAATCTCTCTTTAACATGAACTGATGCAAGCTAGATGTGGAATGTGGATTCTCTGCTACCAGGTCTGCTCATGTTCTCATCTGATCTTTGTGCCAGGGTAGACATACTCTGATAAACCAATAAGCTTCATCCTCCACTGTTCTCTTAAACCAACATTGCCACACCCAAGATGGACAGTAGATAGAGTTTAGAAGGAGCACTGATTTGCGTTCCTGTTTTTATCTTTTTTTCTTTCTATTCTCCCTGCTGCTGAGATCCAACAGCAATTAAGTGCTAGAGAAAGATAAAAGTCAATTTCAGCATAGCTAATATGATAACATTCAGTTGGTCAAACTTTCCCTAAGCTTAAATGTGGTTTGATGACATGGCAGACTTGAAGAAATATCTTTGTATAGAAGCTGACATTTGTCTCAAAAGCTTGCCTCTTACTTACATTGGAATGGACTCTGGTTGTGGGTGTCATATATTTGGGTTAATTTCCCTGATCTCCATGTATTCTTCTAATATTTTATGTCCATCAAAATTCAACCAAACTACTTCCTAACTTGCAAGGTCAGTGCAATTTATCTTCTATTGAATGCAGACAAACCCACACCATATGTGGAGGAGATGAGAATTTGAACTGGGTACCTACTGAAGAATTGACGCCATTCCAGTTTTGGCCACAAGCTGAGTTTTTGTGTGTATGGAATGTTTCTAAATTTTTTCTGGAGGCAGGTCATACCAGCAATGCATAAAACATGAGAACATTGGTAACAGGGATTCTGGGGACATCAGAGTATATAAACTATAGAGAAGCTGACTAAAACTTTTCTGTGTAAATGTTTTTCTTAAAGTTAGTCACAAAAACTTAAAGGGCTTTGTTCACCCAGATATACTTCTTATTAACAATCACTGAAACCAGAACTGCAATGTGATTCTGAATTTGAAACAAAGCATTTTATCCCATTGTCTTCATGAATGGGTATGGCTCACTTTGATGGAATGGTAATAGAACATTGCAAGCTTAGAAAGAAGGCTCATTACAACATTTGTGAGATCAAAATTCATCTTTACAAGATAGTGACTTAGAATATGGTAACATTAGCCTTGTTTACACAGTTAAAATTTTGACTGTCCAAGGCTGTTTTAAACAGCTAGTCATTTGGATTTACACACTTAAACACAAAAATATTGCAGTAACACACATAGCTCAAAGATTCAAACAAATCACATGCCTTCTCTCATGACTTTGTATGTACCATGCCCGTGAATGTAAGATGACCAATGAAGCACTTTATACCTGAAAAGAGAGCCCAGACAAGGGTAATTGTAGACAAACCTGCCTACTTCGTTTAACTTTTGTGGTTTTTCCCACAAGTATGCTGTGTTGCTCACATAAACAAGTCTACCATGGAAAGAGAATAAAGCATTCCTTTTAAGGGCCACAAGCTACAAAGTTAGTAATATGAAGCACACTGATATTCTGCCCCTGGGAATTTTTACACATCACATTTCATTATTGGGATTCATACTCAAGAAACCAACAAAATGTGTCCAACTTTACTGAGTAGAGGCCCATGTATTGCAAATGCTTTATTTTCATAATTCTTAATGCAGATCTATGCAAAATTCTTATTGAAACCAGTTAAGTGTATCAAGTGAAAAAATAACACATGACTGGCCAAGTTTTAGAAACTTATTCATATTTTTACAATAATTCTACAGAGAGACACATGAATATTTAGAGCATAGATTGCACATAGATTATAGGGATTTAGGCAATCCTTTTCCACCTTATTTGGAACTATTTGTAGTTTTTCTGCAGTAAGCTGGGTTGCTTGTAAAATAATGATACTAATTAAATAATTACGTGTAATATTTCCTGGCACCTAACATCCAGCCTATGAAAGGAAAGTAGATTCATGCTGTTGCAGAGTGGCCTAAGTATCAACTAAACTACAAATTCTTTTTCTTTGTTTTAAAAGCTTCCATTCGAGTTCCAAATGGGTAGCTGAAAACCCTTCCTGGTATAATATGAGTGTGATGGCCTCAGTTCATGGTAGATTCTAACCAAAATTCACAATGTAGACATGGGCTTCTTTTCACACATATTTACTCACCTTCAATCCATGTTAGTATTCATTATCAGAACATTATCAGGCAGAAATTAGTAAGATTTTATAAAAAATTGCTTTACTATAAGAAAAAAGTCCTTCTGAAAGTGTAGACTTACTTCTGGGATGTTTTTAGAGGTCAACTTGATAGCATAGACGGGAACTTAGTGGTGGCTGTATGTAAACAGTTAATACTCAGACAACCTTACCCAAAGGGCAAGGAACAGAAGTAATGTATCACAAGAAAGCAAGTGTGAAAACAGGTGTTCAGGCTTCATTAAGCGTCTAGGCAGGAGAGGTACATTAGGCATGCTCCTCCAGATTTACTACAAAAGTCCACAGATGAGGGAACTGGAAAACAGTGACTTTCCCACTCGGCAAGCTTAGAAATAGCAGCGTCAAGGGTTTTGACACTCTCCCTGATTGCAAAGTTTCATCTTTCCAGGCATCTGTTACACTGTCAGCATTCTAATCAGACATTGATGGAGCTTCTACATTTTTAATAAATCTGCTATACAAGAGACATATTGGGTCCTGGTTGGCTGATGCTTAAAACTGTGTACTGCTATATGCAATTATATGACCAATAGGAATTTACAGAGCAGAAAACAAAAACAAAAACAAGAGACTGACATTTGTCACCACAAGTATAATTTCTGTCCATTCTTGCCTGAAAGGTGTTATAGTGTAGAACATTTTACATTCCATAAAGCAGTCTTCTCAGCTATGATTGATCCGATTCCAAACCAAAGGGACTCTTGTGCTGGGGTTTGAATCAAAGCGCTGAAATGATACGTGTTCCTTGCTAGACTGTAAACCGCAATGCCTCAATTCAGATGACCTCAAGGCCTGACCAGAAAATGCTCAGTGGCTTCTTCTACCTTTTCATGCTGGCTTGTCCTTAATATAGCTAATTCTCCCCAGATGTATCAGTGGCTAGCTTTGTTAATCCTTTGTGGTCTTACATGAATTGGCTGCTTTTCATAGGCACACAAGGAGGGAAAATATCTCCTAATGTAGAAAAATAGTAAAACAAAGTAACAAAGTACACACACACACACACACACACACACACACACACACTCTATATCTATATCTATATCTACACACACATATATATATATGTATATATACATATATACATATATATAATGCTTGTGTATACAGCATGGTATAATAAATTCCACATGTGCCAATATTTAACTTCAACAAACCCATTTTTAAATAAACTGATATCACGGGTTTCCCAAGTTATTTTGCCCCAAATTTTAGTCATTATTCTATAGGCATCCTTGGATGGCCTTCTTAGAGTCCATGTAGATACTAAAATCCTCAGGTGCTTATGTCTTTCCATAAAATGGAATAGTATTCAAATATTAGATGCACACCCTCTAGTATAACCAAAATCACCTGAACACTTTATATGATATCTAGGTTGACACAACACAGATATAGATGGCCAACTATATTTTATGAATAAATATTTCAAAACACAATTAAAGAGAAAAGGCTCATCCAAGATGTAGAATGCCTTTCTGTATGCTGTGAATGTTTTATTACCATTGGTTAAAAAAAAACTGATTTGGCCAATAGGCAGGCAGAATACAGCTAGGTGGAAAATCCAAACAGAGATACAGAGAGAAAGAAGGTGGAGCCAGAGAGATGCCATGTAGCCACCAGAGGAGGCCAGAGCATTACTGGTAAGCCATGACCATGTAGCAAAAGATAATTAATAGAAATTTAAATGTGAGAGCTAGTTAGTAATAAGCCTCAGTCATTGACCAAACAATTTTATAAGTAACTGAGAAATCATGCAGGATGCATAAAAAAAGATGCCAGTTACACATCCGTTTTTATAAAACCATAATACCATAGATAATAATTACTGAATATTCAACATCCAGACAGATAAAATTTCCAATTATATTTTTAATGTCATTTTTCCTAGTTTATTTGGAATTGGATCTAATAAAGCCGATTGTAACCATTAACATACAACGTTGATACCTCTTGTTCTATTGGTTTCCCTTTATTTACATTTATCTTTTTCTCTGTGTAGTTTATTTGCTAAAGGAATTCAATTCAGCTGCTTGTCCTGGGGACTCTACTGATTGCTGCTCATTGTTCTGTCTGTTCTCTGAGAAAGAGAGCAAAGGCTCTGAAAGGTCAGGCAGGTCCAGGTTTGATTTTTCTGTGATGACTTCTTCAGAGGAGGAGCTTAGTTCTTCCCTCAAGACTCAGCAGCTGCTTAGCTGCCCTCCTATTTGACACTGTGAGTATGCAGTGACCAGTGCTAAGATCCATAATTTTCTCTGAGTTGCAGTAGACAGCATTGCAATTCTACTGTTTATATTTTGGTAGTTTGTTGAAAGATCATAATTAACAAAATATATTTGGTTGCCAAGAGGTTCTACTGTTAATGGGGCTTAAAATCACTAGAATTGTCTAAGAGTTGACTTTAAAAAATACTATTTTCCTATTTTGTGTGCATTCTTTATACATAATGCTGAGTTTCATAAAGACAAGTTTATTCAAGTATACAGTCCCTGCTTCCTTTATCCCACCGTCCTGATAGTTTCCTTTTGTTTTGTGAAATATCATATTGAACTTACAAATTTGAATTAATTTTAGGTAGTTTATTACCTGGCAATTTCTCACTGATTTTCATGCTGCTTTATCTCATATATATATATATACATATATATATATATATATACATATATATATATGTATATGTATATGTTATATTATATATATAACTTTAAAATTGCCTTTACTTGTCTGTGGTAGCTAGTGGTGGTGTAGCTGGGGGAATTCCAGAGGCTGAACTCAGGTAGTCTGTCTTAGCAGTAAATGCCTTCACCTAATGAGTTATCTCCTAAGATAACTCATAAACTCCCATATACTTTTTAAAATTAGGTTACAAAGAAATAGAATTCTATATGGGATTTTCAAACATGTTTTATTTTGGTTGATTTTTATTCCCATCTTGCTCTGCCCTCATCTGTTCAAGTTCCTTTCTAGGCTCTGTCCTTTTATCCTCAGTATTTCCCTTCAATTTTGCTGTTATCTTCCAAGCCTAGACCTTAAAGCCACCCCACCATCCCAAGTCTCATGGGCAGGCCTTATCTTTGATAGTCTGCTGATGTTGACTCTCAGATCTTTGATATGATACATGTGATCCTTATTTGGCTTCCTTGTTATCTTGTGTGCTGAGTTTCAATGGTGGTCTTAAATCTTCTCTAAGAGTTGGAGTTAGTTATGTTCTGGGAACTCAGGCACTTTCAGAGGGACACTGCCTCCAATACTAAATTCTGACTGCCAAAGGTATAGGTATATCAATCCTCACTTGTTTCTTTGGCTGAAAACAATTGATATCAATATTTCAAATTCAAGTGTAACAAGACTCTAGTTTTGTTTTTTCTCACCTCCACATTTTCTTTCCATGCTGCAAAGAATCTTGCTTTTGGGCTGAGAACATAGTTCTGGCTTAGCATGCACATGGCCTGGATTCCATCTTTAACACCCTCCCCACAAACAGAAATCTGGCTTGAGGACATAGGATTTGGGAGTGATAACATGACATAAGTATATAGTATGTACACACCTTTTAAATAACAAGTCATCACTACTACTGATATTTTTATAACTTTGAAATCTTCCTTGTATTAGTTTTTGTCCTTGGGGCATGTTTTATGTGGGATATACATATAAAAATATCTTCAGAAGCTGGGCATAGTGGTACATGTCTTTAACCCCCTCACTCAGGAAGCAGAGGCAGGAATATCTCTGTGAGTTACAGGCTAGCCTGGTCTACATAGTGATTTCTAAGACAGTTATGGCTCTATACTATGTATCATACACTATGCATGTATAGTAAAAGCCTGCCTAAGATTTTATACATATATTAATTATACACATATAAATGTATATATACACATACATTTATAACATATATTTGTATATGGCATGTATATAATATATGTAATTAACTCTGTGTGATTGTGTTATTAGTTAATGACATACTTTTAGATTAATTATTTTACTATAATATTCAACTTTAACTACTATTAAACTTTATATCTTATAAAGTATATTTATGTTTCATAGTTGGCCTTATAAAACAAGGTATGTTCAGGGAGTGTATCTACTGTCCCCATTCCTATACAATGCTCATTCTATGCACTTGTAAGAAGATAACTACATTAGGACAGGCTTGTGCCTCATTGTAAACTAGATACTGCTACAGTGAACTATGTCAATGTTCACTCTATAAAGTTAACTTGATGAGGCAGCATCATTTTTATCATCTGATACCTTGGGAATGATTCACTGTCTGTTCATGTAAGTTTGGTTTTATTCTTTAATCTAGCCTATCTAGATATAATAGGCATGGCTATATGTGGGTTAGATTTTATTTCTCCTTCATTCCAGAAGTTAGGTAGTTTTGCCATTAAAGTACCCAGGCATTTTCAAGTGACTTAGATGTTTTGTCTCAATGTCAAAAGAAGTTTCTTACAATCTTTAAGGGACAAGCATTTCCACAGTTTTTGTTAGGGCTCTTCTGGCCATGTAATGTACCTTGTAATTACACACTTTGTTTCTAGCCATGTAGTGTGCCTTGTATTTACACACTTGTTTCTAGCCATGTTGTGTGCCTTGCCATGACATTTTATGTTGCAAGAAAAGTAAAAGACCCAGAGACTAATATTGTGGTTCAAGCTTCAAGCTGATAATTAGAAAAGCAAAGCAGCTGGCCACGTTCAAGCTCAGGCTGAAAGGGCTGTTCCATGCAAGAGCTCTCCACCAAGTTTCAAACTGCTGCCTCCCCTGACTGGAGAATCCCCAGACTTCATTGTCTTTCTATTCTCCTTGATACCAAGCCTTCCTATCTCCAGTGTGGCTAGAGAACCAATGCCTCATCTTCAGTGTGGATGTAGAATGAATGCCTTCTACTGAATACTGATGACCCTGCTTCTGCCTTTTATACCTATCTAGTGCCGGGATTAAAGGTGTGAGGTCTGTTACTCTTTTAGACTAATTAAATCTCATGTAACCCTGGGTGGCCTTGAACTCAGAAAGATCTGTCTACCTCTTAATCCTGAGTCCTAGGATTAAAGGTGTGTTCCACCACCACTTAAATTCTGGCTACTAGCTTAAGGTGTATACCTGGCTTCTATGGCTTGTGGATGACTTTGCTTTCTGACTCTTCAAGTAAGCTTTAATAAATCATTAATATATCACTACAACATTGATTTTAGGAATGTCTTTTTTTATAATTGGCTGTTTCTATTGTGCCTGTCTATTGTGTCAAAGTTTCTTTTACAGACTCATTTTATGTGTGGCATTTCTTCTGACCTATTTCCTATAAGGTAGGAGCAGATTTCTACTAAGCTGGTAACAGAATGGTATCAATCAACAGGCTACTTTTGAGAAGCAAACTTTTCAGAACAGTATTCCAAGGATGTAAGTGATTAATTGGGGGGTGAATTGAATGTAGTATTTTCCCCCTAATAACCCCATGTCCTCTATTTTTTTAAATGACCAAATAAAACCATTACATGAAATTTGCTACTGCATTTGAGTTGATGCAAATTTTCTAAGAAGTTTGCTGAAGAGTCCTGGGTGTTGCTTATAACTTATTGATAAGTAAAGCTTTATTTTCTCCAAGTTCTAGGTTTTCTTTTCTCTATGGAACTAACAACTAAACTTGCCACCCCCTCCCTACCTTCTAGGCTACTGAGCCAGTCAGGAGCTCAGTCTTGCAATAATAATAAACATCATTGTACGCAGATACTTCACATGTGTGTGTTCTTTAACCTGGTCCCAAATTTTGTTTCAATGCTTTTAAATGTTGGTGTTATAGGAAAAACTTGCAGAGAAGATTTATTCAAAATTCAGTTGATCACATGGCCTTTTATTTGGGAAAGTTTTGACATTTTGTAAGATGCTGGTTCTGAAAGAGGATGTAACGCAGAGACCCACTGTCATAATATTGGCTCACACAGAGAAAAAGAGAGAGAAAGAGAGAGGGCAAGGGAAATGGAGGAAGGAAAAAGAGAAAGAAAGTGAGAGAGAGAGAGAGAGAGAAGAAGAAGAAGAAGAAGAAGAAGAAGAAGAAGAAGAAGAAGAAGAAGAAGAAGAAGAAGAAAGAAAAACAAGGAAGGGAAAGAGCGGGGAAGAAATGAAGAAAAAGGAAGAAAAAGAAAGATTCATTGCTTGTAGAAATGTAAATTAGCATGGTCATTACACTAGTCTGTATGGAAGTACCTTACCATCCAAGTATACAAATCCTAGATAAATAACACTTCCACCCCTAACATGCACTGATAAACTTACAGTATATGGAGAAAGTCGTGCTACTTACACACCTGGACAATGTAACACAAGAGACAAAGCTATGCTCTTTAATCCAGATGTTTCCAGGAACCTGATGAAAATGAACAAACTGGAGCTACTCAGTTTGGTTAGAAGAACAGCAACATCTGGGTTATACTAAAAAAAGGTATCTATATTAAAACAGATGGCAGCAGAACAACTTCAATAAAGTCATTTAACATTTCTACATAAGCTAGCTTTATTTTGTCTTCCAACTTTCATCCCTCCTATTATCACATGGTTTCCTCAGGCATTGGGCAATGCCCTGCAGTCTCTTGGAGAACATTCATTAAAATGGTTGTAGACTGTTCCTCTTTGTCATATGCTTCCAGAAAGAAGTGTCATCCTCTCAATCAAGGATTTGAGACTCCTGAGATTGGTGGACAAGGAAAAGAGTGGCATAAGACTTTTAATAAAAGGAATTTAGACCAAATATGTACCCATTTTTTGTACTAATATTTGAAAGCATGTTAATTATATCCCAAAGCCATATGGCTCTTCCCCGGGAAAATGGTAATCAGTCTACCACAGGACCCAGAAATTCCAGTCTTAGGCATATACCCACATCCATGCAACAAAGACATCTGTTCAACTATGTTCATAGCAGCATTATTTGTAAGGTCCTGGAAGCAACCTAAATGCCCCTCAACTGAAGAATGGACAAAGAAGATGTGGTACATTTACACAATAGAATACTACTCGGTGGGGGAAAAAACAATGGAAATTCTTGAAATTCTCCGGCAAATGGGTGGAACTTGAAGAAACCATCCCAAGTGAGGTAACCCAGTCACAAAAAGACAAACATGGTATGTACTCATTCATATATGGATTTTAGACATAGACATATAATTCACACCGCCAAAGAAACTAGGATATAAGGAGGTACCTGAGAGATTCATACAAGGTCCCTCAAAGAAGGGGGAAGGAACAAGATCTCCTGAGCATATTGGGAGGGGGGCAGTGAGTGCAGAGGGAGTTGGGAGAAAGAAAAGGGGAGTAGAGAAGAACATGTGGGACCAGGAAGATTGAGTTGGGAGACGAATAGTTGAGACAAGAGAGAGATAGAGATAGGTAAATAGATGGATGGATAGATAGATAGATAGATAGATGCCATAATAGAGGGAGATGTTATAGGTTTGAAAAGAAAACTGACGCTAGAGAAATGTTCAGAGGCCTACAAGGATGGCCCCAAATAACACATCTGAGAAACAGTGGAAAGGCTACCTTAAATGCCCTTTCCTAATAATGAGATTGATGAATAACTTATCTGCCATCATGGAGCCCTCATCTAGTAGCTGATGGAAACAGAAGCAGACATCCACAGCTAAACTCTGGGCCAAATTCCTGGAATCCAGTTGCAGAGAGGGAAGAGTGATAAGCAAAGAGTCAAGACAAGTCTACAGAAACCCACAGAGACAGCTCACCTGAACAAGGGTTAGCTCATGGATCCCCAGACTGATATCCGGGAAACCAGAATTGTGTGAACTCAGACCCCCTGAACATGGGTGTTAGTTAGAAGGCCGGGGCAGTTCAAGGGACCTCTGACAGTAAAACCAGGATGTATCCCTGGTACAAGAAAGGACTTTGGGAGCAATTGCCCCTAGAGGGATACTTCCTTAGCCTAGAGACAGGAGGAAAGGTCTAGACCCTACTCCAAATGACTTGACAGGTTTTGATGATCTCTTCTAGAAAGCATGTGGAGTGGGGGATGGATGGGATGGGAAGAGGGTCAGAGGGCATGGAAAGGTGAAAGGGAGAAGAAACTGGGATCAATATGTAAAATAAGAAAAAGAATATACAAAGAATTTTGCATTAAAGAAAGAAAATATAATATGCCTAAGACAAAATAAAGCACAGTAACAAAATGCTAAGTGGAAATTGTACTGTCAGTTTTTATCCCCATGAAAGAAAACATGAATTGCAAACCTGAGACCTTTCTAATCAAACATTGATGTGCCTTGGTAATTTTAGTGATGACCAATCCATATAAGTCTATCCCCCTCCCTCTCTGTGTCTCCTTTATATATAAATAAATGAAAGATGATATACACAATATATAACCAATGTATATATTATCTTTCATTTTTATATGAATGTATATCAGTACAGTGTAGAGGTATAGCACAATTATAAATCAAAGCTGACCAAATTTGAGAGGGAATGCAAAGAATATCAACTGTAAATGTATGTATTATAGAGAATCACCTATCTAGGATGTATCCATATTGTACAGTTCCAGTGATTTAACTGTATGTGATAACCTTCTAAATCTTTCACTTTGCTTTGAGGAATGATCAATATATTTAATGTATATAGCATGGTGTTTCTATATAAGCACATATTGACTAGTGATTAAAAATCAAGGTAATTAACTTATTCATCACCTGACAGTTATGTGGGGGGGGTAGTGGTATATATGTGAAATAAAGATAGAGAGGGGGAATCATGAGGGCACAGAGATTCTAACAGGGATAGGAATTAGAGAATGGGGGAATGAGTTAAGTGGAGGCAGGATGAATCAAAACAAATTCGGTATACAAAGACCTTCTATCTGGTAGTCCAACTAAAAAATGTAAAAGAAAGGAAGATACCCCAAAAGGCTAGACAATGCCTATCAAAGTAGTAATGGTCACAAGCAATAACATTGAAATTCTGTGCAACAAGTGTTGTATTGCTATATGAATTATTGATTATGGAATCCCTAGAGGCAATCCCCAAATACAGGCTCTTATTAACTAGTTGTGGTGGGTAACATTTGTTGACGACATTACTAACCTTTAATTTAAAATACAGAAAAATCAAGCTATAACTGAGTTCAAAGCTTCTTCCCTAATGGCTAGCTTTCATAGACTATAAAGTGTAATGAAGTCTGTGAGGTAGCAGGGGCAGGCTGTGGACTCTATGAAATGTAGCACTAACCTGCCATGCAAGATATGCCTGTTTGTGCACAGTGACACAACTATTACCGGGTAGTCAACTGCTCCCTTGTTGGATCTGAGTCCTTTTATACGAGATGAAATAATTTTGAGTACTGTAAATTCAGTCCTAAACCCATTAGTGAAGAGGTCTCATAACTTAAGGAGGAAGATAACACTGCTGCTGAGCTGAATTGACACAACATCACACAACCTGCTTATATCTTTGTTTATACCCACAGACAAAGTCTACTCTCAGCTTTAATCAGAGCTTTAACCTCTCTTGGCCTATTCTATTCATCAAGTAAAGAGAAGTGAATGAAGTGATCCATGGTTGCACTAGATGCTGCGAAAAGATAGCTGAGTCTCAGCTCTAAACAGCACATTTATACCATCCCTTTAAGGCTAAGAGAACATTACAAAAAAGTGAGGAAAAATAGTAAGGCTGAAGATTGTTAAGATGGTTGCAAAAGAAATGCCATCTTTTAAGCACCATGCGCCAATAACAAACATGAACTCATAGCAGCTGTGCCTACTCGCTGTCGGCCAACACAACTTTGATCCTCATAATGGTCAGCCACGGATAGGGAAGGAACTAACAGGTCACTACCACTTAATTTGTTGACAACTAACATATTCTGGGAGATGGGGACACATAGTATTCAGTACCATACTCACTAGGGAACACACACACAACTCTGATGAATAGTTCTAAATCCAGAGCCACGTGGATGACCCTGTAGCTTAAATACCAATAAAAGACCCTTAAATTCTGTGGAAT
Organism: Cricetiscus sungorus; assembly: GCA_030556225.1. Classification (NCBI taxonomy): domain Eukaryota; kingdom Metazoa; phylum Chordata; class Mammalia; order Rodentia; family Cricetidae; genus Cricetiscus; species Cricetiscus sungorus. Next base: position 2,139,397 of record JANBXA010000729.1, on the reverse strand, counting down.
ACAAAACAAAACCAGAAGTAATGAAGATGGGAAAGATTTGTAAAGTAGGAAGAGGCCTGGTAAGTGTGAGAAGTGAGCTGGAAGTAGGGTTAAGGTATGAATTCTCCAAGTCTACACCAAGTGAATATTTCCTCCAGCAAGGCTATGTTGCTTCTCCAAACAGCACCACCAACTGGGCACCAAGTGTTTAATTACCTGAGCATATGGGAGACATTTCTCATTTAAACCACTGCAGGGTTATTCTCATAATTGAAGGTACCTTTGACCCCATCTCTTCTTTCACCCCTCCGAGCATCTAGGAACACCATTTGATTCCAAGTTTAACAGTTTTTGTTTAACTTTCCATAAGAAGTATATCATGAAATATTTGTCTTCATGTGTCTATATTTTTTCCTTTCGCACCATGTCATTACAAGTGGCAGGACATCCTGTTTGTAAAAGACAAATAATACAGTAATGTATAAAAATTGATGGGTTTTAATTCATTCACCCTTTGATGGGCAGAGGCTGTTTCATATACTGGCTATTACTACACAGTTAAGGTTTTAATTCCATGTAAAACAATTTGACCTTCAAACATTTATTCACTTGAGAAAATAATTTCTTTATCTTTCAGCCAGTTGGAAATATGATTATAAGCTACATTCTTTTTGCAATAGTCTTAGAAGTCAGGTCTGAATAATTTCCTCCTTTTCTGTTATTCTTAGTGCAAACAAGGTGGGCTGTTTCAACTTTAGAGAACTTAGATTTGACTTGACATTTTGAAGTATTTAGAAAGTGGCTAATTATCATGCATTGAATGATGTGGATATAATAATTGCCTGGAGTGTCAGTGAAAGACTGGCGAAACTTCCTAAATCATTTGAACTTTCAGCAAATTGTTATGCATTTGGTCTGTTGAATTATTCAGTTGAGTAGAATTAGTAGTTAACTTGTAATTTGAAGGACCTGAGGTGGGAAGAGACATTTTTGAGGTTGAACTTTGTTTATGTGAATTTTCTTTTTATGAATTGTGACGTCCACCTAAAGGCCTGAGTTGAATCCTAACAGACACCCTTTCCTTTCTTCCTGCTGGTCCTCTTTTCAGGATCATTTCTATAGCCAGACAAGTTGGTCACAGGTGATTGCTTGTATGTGTGTGCATGCATGCAAAGTCTACTGTGCAGGTTTGGAAGTCAGAGCTATATGTGCCAGCTCTCTCCAGAGACCAAACTCAAGTGATAAGTCTCCATGGTAGCAACCACCTATACATACTGAGCCTTCCTTTTGGTCAGACATCTGGTTTTCTTTACAGTGAAGTAGATGAGCATTGGCACTATGTGCAGACAGAAGTTGGAATGACTTCTAAGTTCTTAAGTTTTGTGCCTTTCCAGTGTACACATGGGTTCCCACAAGAAATCAGAACTGGAGGCTATTTTATGTAATTAATTGTTTTCATATTGTAGTGATATTCTTCTAGGGGTAAATATAGCTTCAAATGTCATAGGAGGTTTACAGAGCAAAATTTTCACCTTTCTCACATCCATCCTCCCTCTCCCACACCAGAGTCTCACGGGAGCTATGTTGTGCAGATATTTATCTCTAAATCACACAACCCCATGTCTCTGCAGCTTCATATTTTCCTTAAATGTACTGTAACTCCAGCAAAACAGAAAAAATAATAGAAAAGCCAGAATCATCATAAAATAAAACCCACAAAAGGTTCTGTTTAACTTCTCTCCACTCCATCTCCCATTAAATGAATTCCTTGGAAGTGAGATCATGATTAATAATGCTACATATTTTTTGTAAAATCATCCTTATAATTTCACAAACATTACAATAAAAAAAACAGAAAAATGAGCACCATCCATGGTCTTTTTGCTCTGTTTTATGATATAGTCCTAACAAAGAGAAGACCTTCATTGTGGAACCCATGTATGTAAAGCACAAAGAAAACCATTAAGGGGATAATAGCACTCAGCAGTGACCTCACAGGTGTACCGTGACTGTCCTACTTCTTTCACAGACTCCATCAACTGCATTTGGCATTTACCTGCTCACAGAATCCTTAGGATCAGAGTCACTTCTACTTTTTCTACAGTTTTCTGTAGACTTATTACCCAAAGGCAATTCTAACAAAACATTCCCTGAGGTCTACTGAAGTGGATCACATTCTTGAGCTGGGGAAACAACCAGGAAGCATACTGGAAGCCCACTGCCTCCAAACCAAGTCTTTGAGCAGGCTAGAGGCAGGACATCATGATGGTTGCAGGCACCACTTAAAGGTTAGTTTTGATTTGTTTTGGGTAATCTATGTAATATAAACTTTCCTATAGCTTCTTCTACCCCTCCATGTATTCAGCCTGCATACAATTTACATTTCTGTAACACACACAAACACACACACACACACACACACACACACACACACACACACACACACACACACACACACAGAGAGAGAGAGAGAGAGAGAGAGAGAGAGAGAGAGAGAGAGAGAGAGAGAGAGAGAGAGAGAGAGAGAATAGGTAGAACAACAAAACAAGCATAACAGTTGCCAATGTAGGACACTTTCTCCCTGTTAGAGGATCTATAATAATGCAGTTCACTGAACAGTATAAATATACTATATGTAAATCATAGATCATTTTTAGAAAGGATAATACTTGGGGTGCATAGTAGTAACACTTATATAAAATGCAAGTGATGTTCTTATGTTCCTCCTTTGATGTCAAAATTAGAATTGGAATTGGATCATGAAAATATTAATGAACACAATCTGATGACACCTGAAAAAGGACTTAAGGATTTACAGTAAGGAAATAACACATTGGAGAGTTTAATAGAATTCCTAATGGTTTGGAATAAATTATTTAAGGAAGCAATGCACGGTCTCCTTTTTTCTTCAAAGATAATCAGATTTACAGTACCAGGCACGCATTTCTTCCTGTGGAGCAGGCTTCAAATTTAATCAGAAAGTGGTTGATTATTGAATAATTGTTGTGATACTATTTGTCCAATGAGCACATACTTGCCAGGTCCAATGCTGGGAAAAACACTCACAGCAACTTGCATAGCACCTTTCCAGAACCAGGAAAGATAATCAGCAATTACAGAGTTTCCTTGTCAGTTGGAATTGATTTCTCTATGTCCTCCAGCCAAAGCATGTGGTATCTTCAACAATAGTGCTTGCCATAAAGTTATGGTTGACAAACAAGAGCAATGATAATGACCTGTGTTGTTTGGATACATTGAAGCCTCTCTGACTAAGGAATTTTAGGGAAGTAATCTGTCATCGGCACTAAGATCTTCCTTTCAATAACACATTTCTCCTGGGAAAAAGCAGTGTTCCACTCTTCCAGGGGACCACTATACAAACTCCCTTTTAAAAATTATATTTTAATTGGCTTACAAATCAATAGATTTGATAAGTCTTTTTAACAGACCCTGAACTTTAGTTAATATTTTCTATATGTGTACTGAAATAAAATTAGATATTTATCTCTTACCTTGTATAAAATTTGATTCAAATCATATTAAACACTTGGATAGAAGATCTGATAGTCTGAATTAACTGAAGAAAGAATAAGGTAAATACTTCATGACATTGAAATAAGCAAAGCTGTTTGGGTATAATACTTCAAAGACACCAGGAACAAAAGCAAAACAGAATCATATCAAACTTGGATAGGAGGGTGATCAGGGGGCATAGGAGAGAAGGAGGGAGAGAGGAAGGGAGCTAGGGAGAAGGAACTGGGATTGAGATGTAAAAATAAGAAAAAATAAATAATAAAAAAAGAAAAAATCCACAATGATACAGCGAACATAGTAAAGAGATGACCTGTAAAGTGGGAGACAATGTATTTTTAAAATCCACATTCTTATTTTTACTGGTACAGATTTACTCAATAATCTATACATGGTTATAGAGATGAGATTTGCTCCCTTTATCCCTAGACAAAATTGTAAAATTATCCATTATTTCATACTTTAGATATATTAAATTTTCATCACTGTAACAAAATACCCAAGTTGGAAAATTTAAAGAGAAAAGAGGTTTATTTAACTCTGAAAAGTTGTTCCACATTGGGGCAGATGGCCATGACAGGAATTCTGGCAAAATCAAGAAGCTATGTGAGTCCACACAGGGACAGAGGAAAGACAGTATGTGAGAAAGTTATCTTTTTCATTGCTTTTGGTTTCTTTCAGTGAGACGATGTAGCCCTGACTAGATTGAAGCTTACTATGTAGACCAGGCTGGCCTCAAACTCACAGAGATCTTAATTGCCTCTACTCACGCCTTTCTAGGGTAAGTCCTTTGGTCTGTGTTATCTGAGGCCCCATTCACCACTGATTCCACTAGCTAGCACCAGCAGCAAGAGCATGGAAGTCTTACCACTTGGAACCTTTGGGCACTGGCAGAAAATAAAAGATACCACCTTTAAGCCAGTAGCTAGAGATCGACTGTCTTATAATTATGCATGTTTACAAATGCACAATCATTTCAAATAAACCATAGCCTCTGAAAAACATTTTAGCTGTAGTCATTCTCAACTCTTGTTTTCTGCTTGCTTCACCATGCCTTTTGCTCTCATTCTTCTTTCTGCTTCCCATGTGCATCCACACACGTCACATACACTTTTTCATCACTGCCTCTGTAAAAGTAGAGTATTAGGTATTTTCTCTAGGTCACTTCCATCATTCAACACAGTTTAAAGCACTGTATATTGATATACAGCTATCAGTGGTGAACAGCACTTCATGAACAAATTCTTCAACCATGTCTCACTAGGTTAACTTTCATCATTCTTTTTTTTTAAACTTTACATATCTATATCAGTTCGCTCCCTCCCTCTTTTGCTCTCTCCTACCCTCTCATATCCCCAAACACACTCCCCTTCCATCTCCCCCCACTCCACATGTAGGGTGATGCCTTCCAGGAGGGGTCATCTAAATCTGTCAAGTCATTTGGAGTAGGGACTAGGCCTTCTCTCCTGCCTCTAGGTTAAGGGAGTATCCCTCCATGGAGGATGTGCACACAAAGTCATTTGTGCACCAGGGATACATCCTGGTACCACTGTCCGAGGTCCCTTAGAATGTCCAGGCATTCTATCTGAGACCCATGTTCAAGGAGTCTTAGTCAGTCACATGCTGGATTCCAAGATATCAGTCTGGGGGTCCATTAGCTCTTCCTTGTTCAGGTCAGCTGTCTCTATGTGTTTCTGTAGCCTGATCTTGTTCTCTCTCTCTGCATCTGGATTCCAGTTCAGCTCAGTGTTTAGTTGTGGGTGTCTGCTTCTGTTTCCATCAGATACTAGATGAGGGCTCTATGATGGTGGATAGGTTAGTCATCTATCTCATTATCAAGGAAGGGTATTTATGGTAGCCTTTCCACTGTTGCTCAAATTGTTAGTTGGGGTCAGTCTTGTAAGTCTATGAACATTTCTCTAGGTTCAGTTTTCTCTTCAAACCTATAATGGCTTCCTCGTTTATGATCTCTCTCTCCCTCTCTCTCTCTCTCTCTCTCTCTCTCTCTCTCTCTCTCTCTCCTATCAATATGCTCAGGAGACCTTGTTCCTTTCCTTTTCTGTGAGGGACCTTACATGAATCTCTTAGAATCCTTCTTGTATCCTAGTTTCTCTGGTGGTGTGAATTATAGGCTGGTGATCCTTTGTTCTAGGTCTAAAATCCATATATGAGTGAGTACATACCATGTTCCTCTTTTTGTGACTGGATTATCTCATTCAGGATGGTTTCTTCAAGTTCTATCCACTTGCCTGTGAATTTCAAGATTCCATTGTTTTTTCCACAGAGTAGTATTCCATTGTGTAAATGTGCCACATCTTTATCCACCCTTCAGTTGAGGGGCATCTAGGTTGCTTCCAGGTTCTTACTATTACAAATAATGCTACTATGAACTTAGTTGAGCACATGCCTTTGTTGCATGGATGTGGATCATTTGAGTATATGCCTAAGAGGGGGGTTTCCAGGTTCTGTGGTAGACTGATTCCCATTTTCCTGAGGAACTGCCACAGTGATCTCCAAAATGGCTGTACAACTACAGCCCAATATCCCTCATGAACATTGATGCAAAAATACTCAATAAAATACTAGCAAGCTGAATTCAAGAAGACATCTGAGAAATCATCCACCATGATCAAGTAGACTTCATTCCTGGGTTGCAGGGATGGTTTAACATATAAAAATCTATCAACATGATCTACCATATAAACAAACTGAAAAAGAAAAACCACATGATCTAACCCTAGATGCTAAAAAGCCTTTGACAAAATTCAACACCCTTTCATGATAAAGGTCTTGGGAGAGATCAGGGATAACAGGAACATATCTAAACATAATAAAAGCAATATACAGGAAACCAACAGCCAATATCAAACTGAATGGAGAGAAGCTTAAGGCAACTCCTCTAAAATCAGGAACAAGAGGAGGCTTCCCTCTCTCTCATATCTCTACAATATTGTATTTGAAGTTCTAGCTAAAACAATAAGACAACAAAAAGAGATCAAGGGGATACAAATTGGAAAGGAAGAAGTCAAACTTTCACTATTTGCAAATGATACGATAGTTTATATAAGAGACCCAAAGAACTCTACCAGGGAACTCCTACAGCTGATAAACACCTTTAGCAAACTAGTAGGCTACAAGATGACCTCAAAAAAAAGAAAAGAAAAAGAAAAGAAAATCAGTAGCCCTACTATATACAGATGACAAAGGGCTGAGAAAGAAATCAGAGAAACATCACCCTTTACAATAGTCACAAATAAAACAAAGTATCTTGGGGTAATGCTTACCAAGCAAGTGAAAGACCTATATAATAATAACTTTGAGTCTTTCAAGAAAGAAATTAAACAAGATACCATAAAATGAGAATATCTCCCACGCTCTTGGATAGGTAGGGTAAACATAGTAAAAATGGCAATCTTGCCAAAAGCAATCTACAGATTCAGTGCAATCCCCATTAAAATCCCAGCACAATTTTTCACTGTCCTTAAAAGGATAATAATCAACTTTATATGGAAAAACAAAAGACCCAGGAGAGCCAAAACAACCCTGAGTCACCACCATCCCTGACTTCAAGCTCTACTACAACGCTAGTCCTGAATACAGACTGGTATTGGCAGAAAAGTAGACAGGTAGACCAATGGAATTGAATCGAAAATTCTGACATTAACCCACACTCCTATCAACACCTGATTTTGACAAAACAGCTATATGTATATAATGGGAGGAAGAAAGCATGTTCAACAAATGGTGCTGGCACAATGTCTATCGCCTTGCACAAAACTCAAGTCCAAATGGATCAAAGACCTCAACATACATAAATCCAGCCACACTGATACTCTTAGAAGAGAAAGTTGGAGGTACCTTTGAACAAATTGGTACAGGAGACTGCTTCCTAAACTTAACTCCAGTAGCACTGACATTGAGTTCGACAATTAATAAATGGGACTTCCTCAAACTGAGAAGCTTCTGTAAGGCAAAGGACACAGTGGACAAGACCAAACTGTAGCCCACAGACTGGGAAAATATCTTCACCAATTCTACATCTGACAGAGGGCTGATCTCCAAAATATATAAAGAACTCAAGAAACTAGTCAACCAAACACCAAGTAACCTATTAAAAAAAAATAGGGTACAGAACTGAATAAAGAACTCTCAATAGAGGAAATCAAAAAGGCTGAAAGACACTTAAGAAAATACTCAACATCCACAGCTATCAGGGAAATTCAAATCAAAACAACTTTGAGATACCATATTACTCCTGCCAGAATGGCTAAAATTAGAAACACCAATGAAAACTTATGCTGGAGAGGATGTGGAGAAAGGGGAACACTCCTCTACTGCTGGTGGGAACATTCATCATTCTTAAATGTTATTTTGTGCAGCTTAAATCAATACTTCAATAATTCATATATTTCCCCTAATGCATTTTTGTCCTCTGGTACCCATGGAATAGAGTTTTAATGTTGAGAAAATTGAATGTTGAGCAGAAATATAAGAAAATATGTAATTTTAATAGATATTGTTAGTAGATTTTTAAAAACACTAAAAATCATTTGTATTACATGCTTTTTTTAAAAAAAAAATCACACCTATGCCATCATTGAGTATGAATTCAGATCATGTACAGGGGCTTTAGTCTGTAGTTACTAAAAACTCTTCAGAAACATTTATTGAATAAGTGGCCTTCAGCAAGTGGAGATGCTAGGCAGTGATGATGGTTACTCTTGATGATCCACTTGACTGGATGTTGTATGAAGGGATTCCTCTTCCATACTTCAAATGACTTGACAGCTATAGATGACCCCTCTTGGATGGCATCACCCTACATGTGGAGTGGGGGGGGGATGGGATGGGAGAGGGTAGTCAGGGTGCATGTGAGGGGGAGAGAGAGGGAAAGAGGGAGGGAGGGAGAGAGAAAGGGAGAGGGAGCTGGGATTGATATGTAAAATAAAAAATAAATAAAATATAAAAAAGAAAATAGAAGAACGAGAGAGAGAGAGAGAGAGAGAGAGAGAGAGAGAGAGAGAGAGAGAGAGAGAGAGAGAGTCCTCCAGGCAGGCCTTTGAGAGCTTTCCCAATCATTAACCAGAAGGAGACTCTCCCCTATAGAGAGCAGCATCCCTACTGGTGGCAACACAGATCCAATGGGACCTGAAGGGAAAGTTGGACTGCCTGCTTGCTGCCTTCTTTTCTTTTGTTGCATAAACCCGTCTTTGCCATTGCTACCATTTTTTGCTGGCAGGTTCCAGTTTCTTGGGGTTACAATGTGTACTGAAGACTAGTAGCTCTTCAGGAATCTTCCAGGTCTTTAGCTCCAGATTGTGGCTACTTTAGAATCCAGCTTTGAAGAAACTTCCAAGTTTTCAGCATTTTCAGCATGCAGACAGTCATGGTTAGACTATCCACTGCCTATTAGCCATTCTGTTCAACAATTTTGCTATCTATCTATCTATCTATCTATCTATCTATCTATCTATCTATCTATCTATTATCTGTCAATCAATCTATCATCTACCTATCTCTATCATCTCTGTTTCTATGTATTTTATCAATTCAGAGGAAGTTAAGATGTCTTCAAACCTCACAGGAATCTGCCATCTTGGAAGTGAGTTTGCACAGGTGCATTTATTAGTGAACAATCACCAAAACAATATAATTCTTTCTCTAAGTCTTAACTCCTCACTCTCTGACCTCAAAGACAGTCACAGAGAAATGCAACAACAATGATATCAGGGTCACTAGTGGATCCTTCTTTAAGTTACCATGAAGGAGGCAATGGACATGCAGTAGAATGAATTCAGTGTTAGGTGACCTTGAATGTTAGTTAATGTAAGCATGAAACATGTCTATATCTTGCCCCAATGGGAATAATAAATACATTACTCTGAGGCAGATGAGTGACCTGAGAAATGGATTCCCATGGTCCTCTAGAAAAGGTTAAATGGACTTTTGTGGTCATAGACTAACACAATCAGTACACATGCCAAACACACTGGTGGGAATGACAGTGAGTAGGTGACAGTGGCACACTGAAGCCTCTGCTGTGGGTTCTCATGCTCTGTGCCAACATGCCAAGATTTGGTTTAGCAGAAGCTAGCATTCTGCTAAGTTCATGGATTCCAAAAGTTATATTCAATCTTCCAAGGCAAATCTAGAGGTTTGTAAAAAGTGGCTATTAAAGGAGTACCCAAAAGTGGGTATGGCTTTTGATCTGTAGCATCCTGGCTCTCTACAGCTGCAACATTCTAATCATCCAACCAGTCTGCAAAAATCTTCAAAACACATGATTTTATTTTCAGGAATTTTAAGCTCATTCTATGTACTCAAGATTATAGATCAAAGGTAATTTACACACATAGCATATTGCTTACAGTAACTATTTTAAATTTAATACAATAGTTTTGGTACAAGTCTGTAGCTTGTTTTGCCTACATTTATGAAAAGCAAATGGTAACAAAAGTGAAAACACATTTTTCTCTTTACTAAATGATTTAAAGCCATTGTAATGCCACTAGTGACAATCAGGGCTATAGAATGGAAGAAAAAAATGAGAGAGCAGGCAAAGCCTGAATGAGCTCATGACCCCTAGTTGAAACATGTGAAAAAGGAGCCTTATGGACACTATGCTTGCCACTGTGAGCAAATACAGACAGGTAGTGCCTTTTTCATAGTGTTTGATGTACCTTTCTTCCCATGTTTGGCAATACCCAAAGACATTTGTTTAGGATATGAAGTACGTACTTTAGTTATGTTTCACAGCCCACACTCATAGTTCAAGTAAGAATCTGCAAACAGCTAGAGTTGGAAATACTTGAAGGGCTACATTTAAATATTGAATTTAAATTGGTATTGGTAGGAATGCATGAATAAAATAACTTTCCAGAGATGGGGAATTGCTTTGAGTAACAGCCATTCAGTTGTTTTGGTTTCAGGCAGCAATCAGAGCTGGTTATGGTCACTGCCATTTTGATAAATGACTTTCCCATCATATTTTCATTTTGTGGGTTTGGGTCAGACACCATATTGTGACTTGGTTGGCACGGAGAATGGTGCTTAACTGTATTTTTAGAATATTTAGTCTATTTAGAAAGTTTACATAATTCTGGTCACAGTGACTAAGGTGACTAGGGTTAAAATAGGACTGATTTTGACAAAACACACTATTCTAGCTTTAGTACTAGATGACACCCCTCAATGTGTCACTCAAAGTCATTAGGATCCAGTGCTTAAGGCTGTAAACAAAGATGCCCATGAGGAAGGAAAAACACTTTCTCTGCTATTTGTAGGAATGTGGTGTTCCTGAAAGACAAGTGAAAAAGGCTTCTACTTGATGTCATAAATGTTTGTGTATTTTGCTAACTCTGAGGAATCAAAAGCGGCCACCTGAAGCACCCAGTGCAAACTGCTGGCGTAGTGGTGCAGCAGCCTGCTAGAGACATTCAATATGGGAGCAGAGGAAGGGCCTAGAATGTGGGCCTGAACTGGTGGGAAATGAGCAGGATAATGGATTTTCTGTTTTGTAGTTCACACCAGCTCTCTAGTTTATATCATACATCAAATATGCTGAACCAAAAGTGCTTTGAGGGCCTTAAAATATCCTCATAAGGATAAAAGTATGAGGTGCACAGCTAGTGCATACAATACACATGCATGTACATTATATATGCGTATTTCTTCTCTCAGAAATAAAATGAATATAGAAAAATTTATTCTAGAGCTTTAAGAGTTATGTGTTAAGGAGCTAAAGAGATTGTTTAGCATATAAAAGTGCCCCAACTTTGATCATCAGTATCTACATTAGGGGGCTCACAAACCCTTGTAACTTCAGATGCTTTTTCTCCAGATGGGGAATTTGATGCTTTGCTTCCATGGGTACCTACACATATGTGCACACAGTCACACAACATACATATTTAAAAAATATGTGCTCACTCATATATGGATTTTAGACATAGAACAAAGAATCACCAGCCTATAATTTACACTGCCAGAGAAACTAGATACAAGGATACAAGGAACTACCTAAGAGATTCATACAAGATCCCTCACAGAAGGGGAAAGGAACAAGATCTCCTGATCATATTGGGAGAGGGGGGCAGTGAGAGGGAGCTAGGAGAAAGAGAAGGGGAGGAGAATAGAACATGTGGGACCAGGAAGTTTGAGTCAGGGGATGAATAGATGAGAGAAAAAGAAGAAATGCCCTAATAGAGGGAGATATTATAGGTTTAAGGATAAAACTGATTCTGGAGAAATGTCCAGAGACCTACAAGAATGACCCCAACTAACAACCTGAGTAATAGTGGAAAGTCTACCTTAAATGAACTTCCCTGACTTATATGTCATCATAGAGCCCTCATCGAGTGACTGATGGAAGCAGACACCCACAGTTAAACACTGAGTTGAACTCCTGGAGTCCAGTTTCAGAAAGAAAGGAGTGATGGGAAAGGGGGTCAAGACCAGGCTACAGAAACCCATGGAGACAGCTGACCTGAACAAGAAGGAGCTCATGGACCCCCAGACTGATAGCTGGGAAGCCAGCATTGAACCAACTAGGACTCCCTGGAGGTGGGTCTCAGTTGGAGGGTTTGGGCAGTCTAAGGGTCCTCTGACAGTAGAACCAGGATGTATCTTTGGTGCATAAAAGGACTTTGCATGCACATCCCCCATGGAGGGATACTCCATTGGCCTAGAGATGGTAGAGAAGGCCTAGACCCTATTCTAAATGACTTGACTGATTTTGATGATCCCTCCTGGAAGACATCACTCTCTCTGTGGAGTGGGTGGGGAATGGTTTAGAAGGGGGTATATGGGAGGAAAGGGGAAAGAGGAAACTGGGATCAATATGTAAAGTATAAAAACTAATAAATATATAAAAAATGAGGTTTTTTTCAAAAATAATTATTCTTGAATATCTAGTGGATATGAAACCAACTCTTCTAAGTCTAGTTTTATGTTCAATTCTGTTCTCCATTATTAGCTGTTTATGAAGCAAAATTACACCATCTTGTCCTCTTCACCTTCATAATAAATCTCAGTACAAGGCATCTCAGTACCACTATCCATTTCTCCACTTTTAAGTTTTAGAAGTTTATTAACTATTATTTTGTACTTTTTAGACCATCTTGAAAGTATCTACAATAAATGCTTGTCTTGACTTAGGTCCCCTGAACAATGAACTCTGAATTGTTCATTCATGTAGCAGAGTGCATCTCCTCACTTTCAAAGATGAGAGAAATGTCAGAAAAAGAGAGAACAGAATTGATATATATGTGCCATGTCAGATAACATGCTGAGTGTTGAGGGCCTTCAGTGTTGTTCTAAATTGAGCTTGAGGGGAATAGGTGTTTCAAATCCCATTTATCAATAGTCAAATGTCAACTGTTTCAGGAAACACAACCGTGGTCAAAGTAGCTTACATAGGCCAGAAACACTTGTTATAGAATCAACTATAAACTGTCTGCATTCAGCACTCCAGGCAACTTGGAGAATAAGTAAGTACTGAGGTGGGTGTCTTGGTTTGGGTTGATAGAACTAAAAAGAACCATTGACTGGGTGGCTTCAAAACAAGAATTGATCTCACACCTGTGGAGATTTAGATGCTGCATATCAAGATACTGGTATATGGTATCTGGTAATGGCTTTCTTCCCGAGTTATAGATATGGTATTTATTAGATTTTCAAGTGACAGAGTAGAAAGATGATGCAAGCTCTTATCTGACATTTTATGTAGGTATGTTAATCTCATTCATAAAAGATATACATTCATGATCTGATTAGTTATAAAGGTCCCCACTGCCTTGTCCTAGCATGTTGGGTGTTAAGGTTCCAATGTCTGAATTTGGGGAGGTCATAGTATTCAGTTCCTTGTACCGATTCTGGGTTGTTACTGCTTTAGAACACCCCCCTCCCCAACAGTTAAGCTCCTCCGGGGGTCTGTTCATTTCTCTTCTTTGTGTAAACTTGGAATAGAAAATAGAATTAACTAAATATAATTAGCTAAGAATCCTACCTAATGATTTAAGCTTAATGTAACTCATAAGTTTTCCTTTCTATTACAGCATCTAGACTCAAGACTCTTGTCTAGGTCATGTAGTATATAAAAGGTTCAGAGACTTTTACTACTATGCCATCCAGAGGATGGCCCCCAAAGTTGGTGGGTATGATTTTTTCATGTATAAATTATTGTATGAAGAGGTGATTTCGTGGGTCATCTACAAGCCAAAACATATTTTTCTTTTTCTTTTCCCATAGAGTAGAACTGTATCCCTGGTTTATCCTGAAGATGAGGCTTAGATTACATTATCCCTTTGCCTTGTCAGCTTTTCTCTATCACAAGGGTTCTTCTGGGACTGGTCAATCAAACACTGTTTTCCCAGTGGAAGGAAGAATTTCCCCTCTTTTAGGGCCACAATTCAACTGTCTCTGGTCCCATAAAATCCCCTCCCCTTTAAGTTGCTTATTTTTCTTGAAGAATATGCAAACTGCAGGCTCAAGAAAGGTTTCTATTGCTGGCAAATTGGCCATCTTGTAACAGCAGGAACTAGATCAGAGCTATTGGATCCTGCTTTCTTGATGAATTCATTCTTGAGGTCATTATGCTAGCATTTAGTGAGCCAGTGGAAGGGACAGTTGAGGTCAACTGGTTATGCAATTCTGTTTATATTATGTTTAGCATTTTTGTACCCTTCCCTGCTAGTATCAGTGTTATTCTTCAGATTAAACTACCAAGATTATAAGAACTACTCAAAATATAATTTTGAATCAAAAGTTGAGAGAAACAGTCTTTGCTTTGACTCAGTGGGCTTTGTACTTGTTCTGAGCAGGCCCTTTCATCACATGACTGCTATGTATTCTAATTCTGCCCATTTGCCACTTCGAATTTCTGCATGTCAATGCCAATTCAGTCTCTTTGTCCAGTGGTCTTCAATATGTTTGGATGTTTCACTTTCCCATTGGCAAAAAGGCTTAAAATCCTTTGCAGTGGATTATGGAAATGACTACTGTGTGCTGTGATATTATAGAATCCTTAATCTCATCTCTGCTTATGATCAATAGGTTTGAGTGAGAAAAGTGTCCATTTCTTGGACTATTATAGATATCATTACCCTCTAATAAACATTTTTCTTTGCTGCATGTGGCTACCACTCTAGACCACAGTTTATTGTGATACATATGCCCACCTAGATTTGTATGGCTAATGTAAGTCAGACTCTTGGCCTCTATTGTTTGGAATGATTCCCCTTGATTTCAGTGGGCCTCCTTTTCTGTGCTGGTAACTCCAAGCTTAGCAAGAAGAGCTTTACAGTGATGCTGGTGCCTATCTCATAAGAATCCATTATTCTGATAAAGTGGTGCCTATATAGCTCTTTTGTAGTGCATGGGCTTTAATTGTTAAGCTTTTGCTCAGCCTTCCACAGTATATCCACACTGGAATGCCCAGTTCTCTGGACTTTTTTGCTCCCTTTTCTCTTTGCCAATCATGAAATTCTGACATTTTTCTTTTACTTTATGATGCTGTTGATTGTTCCAGGCATGTAAGAGTAGTACTAGGAACATGCTGATTACTTCTTGAAGATTCAGAGATTAAATAGTGAAATGTAGAGATGTATTTTCAAATAAAACTGTCCCTTATCCAAATTATGCTCTGTACCACTTGAACCAATACCTTCAAAATCTAGTTTCAAGAATTTTAACCACATTTTGCCTATGTACATTGTGGCATTCTTAATGGAAATTAGTTAACTCTGTTGACTGATGTAGGAAAAATTGAATTCTTTTAGTAATAGCTTATTTTTCTTTATGTGTTTTGATTACTCAAATCATTCTATCAGAATTTATGTATAACTTTGATAATACAAATTATGAAATCTAGAAATGTGGGGGTGGGCATGAGAGAGAATAAATTCAATATAAACTATACATGTATAAAATGTATACATTTATAAAAATAAACTATACATCTATATGTATAAAAATAAACAAGTTTAAAAATCATAATCACTAACAAGCTCTCCTTTATCTATTTCTTGTCAGTGTCAAAGTTTTAAGTTATCAAAATCATCTGCTTTTAAATTGTCAAACAGATTTACTGATTTTTTTGTATTATTAATCCATCATTACAGTCTCAAAAAGACTTATCTGATTCATCAATGTATTACTATTTATGCACTATTAAGTGTATATTCCTAATAGTTTATTCAATTGCTAATAGTTTGCCTTTTTGCAAGAGCATAGCTGTATCTTACTTTTCCTTGAATGTGATAAACTGTTGTATAAAGTTGTCTGGGTTTGATGTTTTCTTTGTGGGAATTTTTCTGTTGACTTTGAATCATTTTTACCAAGGAAAAGTATCCATTCTACTGAGTATTTTAAGACAATTAATGACTAGCAGGTGAATCAGCACAGCTATCAAATC
Source organism: Cricetiscus sungorus (assembly GCA_030556225.1). Lineage (NCBI taxonomy): Eukaryota > Metazoa > Chordata > Mammalia > Rodentia > Cricetidae > Cricetiscus > Cricetiscus sungorus. Next base: position 2,123,475 of record JANBXA010000729.1, on the reverse strand, counting down.
ATACCAACATTACTGTCTGTGAGAAAAAAAAAATACATTCCCTGAATTTCTACAGACAGAAGCTTGATAACAGAATGTCTGTTTTCATGGCAGAAATCCTGGCGTGTCATTGGAAACCATGTCATAACCTATCAGCCTAAAGTAACCTAAAGTAACACAAACACTTTAGTTATACTTAAATTTGGAGCAAGGGCATTAAGAACTTAAGTCTCCTCCATGGCAAAAGTGTGTAATGTTAATCCTCCTTCAGATAAGTCTCCTGTGATCTAAGACATGTTTGTATATGCCTTTGTTTGCCTGCCCTTTTCTCTGAATGTATCCTTGCAGATGATGTAATGTCAAAGCCAGTCCATGCTCTGCATGCTATAGCTGGATCAGTTATTCTGACACACTCTAGGTTCAGATGGGATCTGTATTCTGACTTCAGTTCCCAACCCGGATGCAAAGAATCTGGAAGTTGTCACTCTTGTAACAAGATAAAAACAGAACACATTACAACTTGACATTTTTATTACATCTGTCACAGAGCAAATTGCTTTTCTAAACCCTGGTTCAAAAAGTGCAAAGGCTTGGCAGTCTAAGCAAAGGAACAGAAATGGGTGACCTGAGACCATTGGAAAGAAAATGTAAAATTATAATTGTTGATTGCCAGAGGCTCTGTGGAGGTAAGTCTGGAAGTTAAAGTTTTCAGGTTCCTGGCAGGGCACAGTGGTGCAGAACTTTAATCGAACCTCTCAGAACTGAATTTGAGGCTAGACTGGGCTAGAGAAAAAGCAAAGGCCAATTTAAAAAGCAAGAAAATAAAACTATCTCCAGATAACTTGTGATAGGCTATGCAATACTAGTTTTAGGTATATAGGGCCAGTGAAGTAGAAATAATAATTAACAATCACAATAGAGACTGGCATGCATTAAAAATTACAAAAGCATACTGACTTTTAAATGTGATAATTTTAATATTTCTCTGATCAGGATTATATGTACCATGCCTGTGTCTTTGCGTTAAATCACAATGAATTTTATTTCTTTAAAATGTTCATTTTTATTTTATGTATGCGGTATTTTATCTGCATGTATGTATGTGAACTACATGCATGCCTGGTGCCCAAGAATACCAGAAGAGGGCATTGAATCCTCTGGAACTGGAATTATAATGTTTGTGAGCCATCATGATGGTTCTGGGTATTAAACCTGATTCCTCTGCAAGAACAGCCAATGCTCCTAACTTGTGAGCAGACTTTCCATTTCCCATTACACAGAATTTTAGAAAACAAGATTCTGGTAACAAAAATCAATATGAATTAAAATAACAAATATAAACTTCCTATGAGATACATTTATTTTTATCAAAAGACAATAAAGATATGCATAGGCTACATGTGCTTTGGAGTGTGGATAAGAGAGAGGGATTGCCTCTGTTAGTTAGTTCTGCTGCTCACAGACATTATTACCTAGAAACTCACTTGGCTCTTTCTAGTTTACACACCATGAGACAGTGAGATACGGATAATAACAGTTCCTACTGTGGGTATTGCTTGGATAATAGCAGTTCTTCATGCAAGCCCACCCCCACTCACACACATCCATATGTAATTAATTATGGATATTCTTTTTTATAATTATTTAAGTTTAAATTTGAAACAAGCTTGATTTACATGTCAGTCCCAGTTTCCTCACCCTCCCTTCCTCCCCTGTTCCCCCCATCAACCCCAATCCCATCCTCTCTCTGCTCCCCAGGGAGAGTGAGGCTTTTCATAGGAATTCTTCAAAGTCTGTCATATTATTTGGAGCAGGGTCAAGACCCTCCACCGTGTGTCTAGGCTGATGGAGTATCCCTCTATGTGGAATGGGCTTCCAAAGTCCATTCATATACAAGGGATAAATACTGATCCACTACCAGAGGCTCAATAGATTTCTCAGTCCTCCCAACTAACACCACATTCAGGGAATCTGAGTCAGTCCTATTCTGGTTTCCCAGCTATCAGACTTGAGTTATATGAGCTACCCCCTTTTTCAGGTCAGCATTTCTGTGGGTTTCTCCAGACTGGTCTTGACCCCTTCATTCAACACTCCTACCTGTCTGCAACTGGATTCCAGGAGTTTGTCTCAGTTTTTATCTGTGGGTGTCTGCTTCTGTCTCCATCAGCTACTAGATGAAGGCTCTAGGATGGCATATAAGGTAGTCATCAATCTCATTATTGGGGAAGGGCATTTAAGATAACCTCTCCACTATTGCTTAGATTGTTAGTTGCAGTTATCCTTGTAGATCTCTGAACATTTCCCTAATGCCAGATATCTTTTAAAAACTATAATGGCTTTTTCTATTATTTCTTTTCTTACTCTCCTCTATTCTTTCCCTAATTCAATCTTCCTGCTCCCTCATGTCCACCTCCTCCACCCCCCCAGGCTCCCAATTTGTTTGGGAGATCATGTCCCTTTCCCCTTCTCCAAGGGAACATGTATGTCTCCCGTAGGGTTCTCCTTGTTTCCTAGCTTTTCTGGTGGTGTGGATTGCAGGCTGGTAATTATTTGCTTTATGTCTTAAAACCATGTATGAGTGAGTACATACTGTGTTTGTCTTTTTGTGACTGGGTTACCTCACTCAGGATGGTTTCTTCTAGTTCCATCCATTTGCCTGCAAATTTCAAGGTAATGGATATTCTTTAAGAGCTGAAAAGATTGTTCAGTGGCTTAGAGCACTGGTTTCTCTTTCAAAAGAACCAAGTTATATATATATATATATATATATATATATATATATATATATATTCTTATTTGACATATCAATCCCAGTTTTCTCTCCCCCTTCCCATACCCCCAACTCCCCTCCCATCCCATTTCCCTCTCTACTCCACAGGGAGGGTGTTGCCTTTCAGAAGAGAGCATCAAAATTTGTCAAGTCATTTGGAGTGAGGTCTGAGCCCTCCCTCCTGCCTCTAGGCTAAGGGAGTGTCCCTCCATGGAGAATGTGTTCCCAAAGTCCTTTCATGCAGGGATACATCCTGATTCCACTGTCAGAGGTCCCTTAGACTGCCCAGGCCTTCTAAGACCCATGTTCAGGGGGTCTGAGTCTGTACAACTCTGGTTTTCCAGCTATCAGTATGGGGGTTCATGAGCTCCCCCTTGTTCAGGTCAGCTGTCTCTGTGGGTTTCTGTAGCCTGGTCTTGATCCCTTTGCTCATCACTTCTCTCTCTCTGCAACTGGATTTCAGGAGTTTGGCTCAGAGTTTAGCTGTGAGTGTCTGCTTTTGCTTCAATCAGCTACTAGATGAGGGCTTTATGATGTCATCAGTCTCATTATCAGGGAAGGGCATTTAAGGTAGCCTTTCCACAATTGCTCAGAGTGTTATTGGGGTCATCCTTGTAGGTATCAGGACATTTCTCTAGAGTCAGTTTTCTCTTCAAACCTATAATCGCTCCCTCTATTATGGTATCTCTCTCTCTCTCTCTCTCTCTCTCTCTCTCTCTCTCTCTCTCCTTTCTCTCTCTCTCTTCTCTCCTGTAATCTATTCATCCCCCGACTCAATCTTCCTGGTCCCACATGTTCTCTTCCCCTTTTCTTTCTCCTAACTCCCTCTCCACTCACTGGACCCTCCCAATTAGCTCAGGAGATCTTATTCCTTTCCCCTTCTGTGAGGGACCTTGTATGAATCTCTTAGGTTCCTCTTTGTATCTTAGTTTCTCTGGCAGTGTGTATTATAGGCTGGTGATCCTTTGCTCTATGTCTAAAATCCATATACGAGTGAGTACATACCATGTGGCAGCTCACACACATTTGTACTTCCAGATTCAGGGGATCCAATGCCACCTCTTGGCTTCTTTAGGCACTTGACATGTGCAGTACACATAAAGCACGCAGGCAAAACACCTATACACGTGAAATTAAATTAAAATCCTTACAAGTTCAAAATAAAAGCGACTTAATTCTTCCACATTTGTTACTCAATATCACTTTTCAGAATACCAAATCCTCATGTAAAAGGAAAGGCAATGCTGCAGATAATCTAAGTAGACTACCATAGAATGGATACTGTAGGAGAAGAGAAAGTTCAACTTTAAACATCTGATAAGGCAACTTATCTAGTCTGTGATTTGAGTTATTCAAAACTCTTAAGTCAATTGAATGATACCTATCTTAACTATTTTAAGGTCAGTGATTCCATAGAGCTCCCATTTACTGTTAAATTATCTTACTTATTCTGAATAACCTATATGATGCTACCTATTAGTCAAAATTATTGCTATAGATATGTATTAACACAAAATTTAGGGAGTATATGAGATGGATTTATATTTTTCATACATGATGGTAACATATTTATGACTAAATCTGTATATTCTTCATTTCAGTGACAAAACACCTCATGCAAAAAGCATAAATGAGGAAGGTAACTCATGTCCTCAAAGGTTTTCATGTGCGCTATTTGACCCCATTGTTTAGGGGGTTATGGTGAAGTATCACACCTCAGTGGATGGATATAATGAAACAAAGATGCTTAGCTCATGGGAGCCAGGATACAGAAATGAAGAAGACACCAAGGACAAGATCAAGATCATCACTCAAAGACATGACTTCCTCCAGTAAGACTCTGTCAGTGATGAACTCATCAATGTAGCAATCCATTAATAAGCCAATACCCTTTTGACCCAATGTGACTCTAATTTGGCCTTTAATCTGACTTTTTATCATTCACCAACTTCTTCAGATTTATCTGTTATTCTGAAAATAATCTGATGGTTCTAATCAAAAATTCCTAGTAAACTTCTCAACTTCGGCTTACAAAAAACTAAATTCTGACTGATGCTTAAAAGGAAGTGAAGTTTAAATACAAAGTGACAGGTAGAATATCTTAGTTAGGCTAAACAGCCAACCTTCTTAGGAGATCTGTGAAAAACCTTTGCACCTGCAATCAGCATCCAGGGTTGAACAACTTTTCCTCAGGCATCTTGGCGATGCCTTCTTTCAGTCCTTGTGCTTCTCAAGAGATCCCATTGCAGAAGGCTGTGCTCTCCAATGATTATGTCCAAGAAAGTGTCTCACTATGTCACAAATTTTTCTGAATTACTCTGTGTGGGTACTTGATCCCTACGTCATGTTTCCCGTAAGCCCCCAGAACAAGGAAGCAACGTTATGGGTGATTTGTTCAACTCTGTCTCAAAGAACTACATAATCCCTTTAGCTTCCCACTTGTAAACCCCAGAGGAGACAGTGGTAAAGCCAGTGGCTATGACAAAGGAATCATAGTACCACCATGGAAGGCCACAGACTTACCTCCTTGGTGTCTCTTTTCCCACCATTTTTCTGAGAATTACTCTCAAAAGAGACCTAATGAAACTAAAGTGGAAACAAGTGATCTAATATCTAATCCTAGATTCAAAATACAACTTGGCAGAAGCAGAATTATTTGAAATTTAAGGCTACACATCTTAAAGCCAGATCAACAGTTTTCCAGGCTTCTCACTTTGAGCAAACTATCAATCTGAGCCCAAGTTTTATCATTTTTGAAAGAGCTAATGCTGTCTTCTCCCATTATGAGACTTACATGAAATATGTCATATATTACACATATATATTACATATATACTGCATATACTCACAATATATAGCCACTTGCTATGTTCAACCCCCATCTCTTGTCACTATTTTTATTTGACTTTATTAAGCTCATATTACTTCTAACTACTGTAAACTGCATCTGATGAAAACAAAATTCTCAGAGACCAATAAGCAGAGAGGATATTAATGCTTCTGGATTCCCAGTATTCATACACCATCCACTGGAGGTCTACTTTCCCTCAGAAGAGGATAGCACGAGGAGGCAGAGAATCAGCAACTTGTCTCTGATCTAGATGATGGCTATATAAGGATATCTGTTCTGTTTAGGTACTTAGTCTCAGTATCATAATTTTTTAAAAAGAAGCACGAGAGAGAAAGCTACCATGTGACAGTGTTCAAGTGGAGGGTGGAGGTTTTTTTTTCTTTTTTCTTTTTTTCTTTTTTTTAATTGGGGAAAAGAATTGTAAAAAGGGGAACGTGGAGGAAGGAGACTGGCCTCTGGTGATAGGAGCAGCAAGGGAGAGGAAAGAGAGGCGGGGGGGGGGAGACAAAGGTAGAGAAAGGAGAAAGAGAAGGATGGGTGAGGGCCTTTAAAAAAGGGAACATAGTGAATGTGCACAAATGTTGCTCTTAGTGGCAGGAGATGAGGGTGTTTCCTGTAAGAACTCCAAAGGAAGGCCAATACAAATCTCTTAATACTAACACTGAGAGTATCTATGTGGCACCTACATCATTGTCTGCTGCCATGTTGGTCTCAGTAGTGAATCATAAACTAACAGACTTTGTACAAAATATTTGATTGCCTTTAATTACTGTTTTTATGTGCTAAAGACAGTTTAATTGTAGTCTGTTAGCCAATATGCTTGGGGTGAACTGGACATTGCAAGGTAGGAATTTTAAAGACTTCTTCCTCTTCAGCAATCATATAATATAGTGGCAACATCTCTACAGTATTTCCAGGAAATGCAAACAAGCTAAACGAACAAACTCAAGGAGAGCAGGTTTGACTGATTCTTAATTGCCTACTTCTCCTTGCCATAACATTTAAATATGAACTGCCATTTTTTTCCAAAAAGGTTTATACTACAATGAGTTTTCTGAAGAATATTTTCAATATAGTCATAATGAAGCAAGAAAGAAAACATGGAAAGTTAGCATGGTGAAGGAAGCAGCTAAGGCTGGCACCTACAGCCTATTCACCACATGGCTGGCCAAAGCCACAGTGTTGAGGTCACAGCAAAGTGGACAGAAGCTCTAATTTTATCAGCACTAAAATGCAAGCATCTTCTGCTGAGGAAGAGAAAGACTAGGGAAGGATGGAAAGGGAAACAGAAAGGGTGGCATTATATACTGGCTAATTTGTCATTGCAATTAAAATTAAGGTCACACTTCCCTTTGCTGCAAGAGAAGACCCAAAGCAGCATAACCAAGAAAGCTTTGTTTGTAAAGAACTTTTTCCAAGATATTGTTTTTCTCCTGGAAAATGTGGTTTATCTAATTGATGACTGAGGAAAACCATCTTTTTAAACTTCCCACTCAATGAGTCATCCTGGGGTGTGTCTGCCTTGCAGCATCCTGTGAGATCCAGTAATCTCAAGTGGCATGACCAACACAGCCCCAAACTTCTGCGTCAAGCGGAGCTACGGGTGCTGGGAAACCAGAGCTAGCCGGTTTTCTAAACAGAGTGGTTAGCAAAATTACATGTTGTGAAACGGGGCTCCATCCTTTAAAGGATCATTACCTATTTTTAAAAGAACCTGTCCAATGTTCCTTTCGATGCCCAGATGTGGAAAGCTGGCAAAGGACAGGTGACTGTTTCCTCTGAAAGGTGAGTACAGCACCGATCTTTTGGTTTCTCCCTGTTCACCCATGCCATTGCCGGTTTGAATAAATGGAAATAAAATGGTCAACTTTGGTAAGTACTTGTTTGAATGTAATTTGAAACACTGACAAAACATCTCAAGAAATGAGCCAGCCAGACGAGGGAACATCAAATATGGCAGAAAGAAATGCAGACCAGTCTGAAACCTTAGTATCAAATCAGAACTTTGCCATATGCAATAATAATGCATTCTTGACTGCTAAAAAGTTGTAGTCCACAGAAAGTTAGAGTTTAAGTGTATAAAAGCATGGTACATATGATAGGTCATAGAAAATAAAATGAGGACACTAGGTTTTCTAAAGGATGAGGATGTGTAACTAGACAACTTAGGGGTATTAAAGAAAAGAAAAAAGGAGGCAAAAACAGTGAAGATAATGCCAAGCCATCTTTACTTTAAATTACTGTATCTTTTATGTTGCAGATAGGCCAGGTCTAGATAGAAGATACAAGGAAGACTGGACATCTGAGTCCTTTAAAATTTGTCTTGTCTAATGTCTAGTTTATTCCTTGGAATACACCATAGAGACTACAAAACACCCCAACAAAATGAAGTTTTTACATTAGACTAGAAAGTTCTTACTCATGTCTTTATGAATGAATGAGTAACATAAATTAATGCCTTGAGAATTAACAAGGCACTAATTAGGTTACCAAATATATAAACAGCACATAGGTAGGAGTGCTTAGGTCTGTGGGGGAGTTTCACTTTAGGAAGAAAAAGATTTACTTTAACCTTTTTTTCTTCCTTTATATAAATATCATAATACTCAGGACCAACATGTAGCAACCTCCAGGCTACATAAAGCTAAAGAAATACATCAGTTTTATTCAGATAGAGGAGACAAGATGGAAACTAGTCTCACTGGTGGGGTAAGTTAAATAAGCCTAGCACAATGTAAGTTTCCTGGGAGGTACATTAAGGTAAATAAACTACTTGTCTTTGGTCATTTAGGACAGAGATCTGGACACATTGGGTGTTTAGAATGGTCACCACTGTTGTTCTTTTGTTACAGTTATAAAATAAAAGCTGGAGAAGGGGATGGGGATATGTGGTCCCTTGTGGGGGTCCCAAAGTAAGGGACCATGTGGGAGAGCATAGCAGGTCCCATAGCAGGTGAGAGTGACCAAGGCAGAGGGAATAACACGCCAGGCAGATAAGAGCTTAAATGAGGAGTTTATTTAGAGAGGGGAGTGAAGGGAAAGGGAAGAGACATAGAGGCACCAGAAATAGGAGAGAAGAGGAGAGAAAGAGAGAGCAGAGAGAGAAAGAGAAGAGCTGGAAGGCAAAAGAGAGTGTAAAAGAGAGTGTAAGTGGGCAGGGTCTGACTTTAAAGGGGTCCTTTACACCTGCCTGCAGACTAGTAATCATGGAACCCTGGGCTGACCAGAATACTGCCTGAGAACATTCTGCCAGGTGACAGGGGCAGGCCAGCATAATGCAACAGTATGTGCTCCACTGATTACTCTCCAGGAGACCTCACAATTGCATCTCTATCTCATGAATAGCCACTCTGTGACAGAGGTAGAAAAATCATTGAATATGATACTATTTCATTCCTTTACTCCTAGTTGGCTTTTGAAATGAAGATGGAGAACCAGCCAACAATTCAACTAGATGAACACTTTCTACTAGCTGTTACACCTCTTCTTAATAATTCCAAAAAATACTGCCACTTCAGATGCACTGGTTTTCTGAAAGCATGGTGTATACTACTATAAGCAATGTAACTGGAACAGGATCGAATCAAAATGGTCAGCTGACAAGATCACACAGCTGGAAAAGTTGCTTGCTGCTAAACATTTCTTATTGCAAGGACTTCCATAGAGAAGGGAAAAAGAAACAACTCCTGAATGCTGTCCTAGGAACTCATATGCATACTATTGCAGCTATAGGCACACACTCATGGGCACACAACAGATAACTATAAGAATAATAAAAATGAAAAGTTAAGACAGTGAGTTTAGATAGTATATAAACAGAGGATAGTAGATAAATAACAAAACAATAAAGGTATGTAGTTATGGCAAGAATCACACATCATCATGTGAATGCTGAAATTTGCTCTGTATTATCCTTCTTGCTGGTGTATCACAAGCCAGGAAGAAGTCAATGTCAGCATCAAAACATTAAACTCCAAAGGATACTATAAAATAAGTGTGCTAGTTAGCATAAACCAATTTGGATGAATTCCCACCATCTCATCTTTCCAAAGACCCTCTTGTATGTTAAATGACTACTTTTACTTAACATTTGAGTAACAAATATGCCTCTGAGGGAAAAAACACTGCTCTATACAGCATTCTTTCTTCAATTACATTCTGCCTTACCATGTCTATAGAGCAAAGACTTTGTTTCAGTGCATTTTTGAAGGGAGATGTCATTCTGTAAATATGTTTCTCTTATTGGTTAACAAATAAAGCACTGTTAGCAAATAGGGGAGCAAGATAGGTGGAGGGTTCTGGGAAATGGAGGACAGAATCACAATGTGATCTCAGGAGAGGATGAGTGAGTCTAGGGTTCAAGGTAAGATAAAGGCCATGTAGAAATACATTATTAGTAATTAGGGGTTAATATTTAAGACAACTAGCCAATAAGAAGCTCTAGACATTGTTCAACAGCATTACAATTAATACAGTGTCTCTCTGTGTTATTTGGGGCTGACATGGCAGTGGGACCAGGCTGGTGGAAAAGTGCTCATAACATATTCTTTTTCAGAAGAAGTCACCTCTTTTCTGAAACTCATCATTTCTGTGCTTTGATGCCCTTTCATCTGTACATATTCAGTACCCTACTTTTCACTCAGGGTTTGCCTCCTCCTCGTCCATAGACAAACAAACATCTAAGTTAATGCTAAAGAACAAAATCCTTTCTACTTTTCTCCTCCCAAAAATGTGTTGGCCTGAATTGAGACATGGTAAATAATGGGCAACTTAAGCAGGTCAGGATCAATATAATAGCAACTAGGCTGATTTTTTTTCTACTATCATAGAGTTTTAGCATAGAGTTTCCTTCTATTCAGAAGGAAGTTGAGGAGAATGTCATGAGCCCTGTATATAGTCTCAGAAAATATCAGTGTTCTGCTCAGGAGGTAGAAAATCACAAGCAAGTCAAAAGGTTCCTTCACTGTCCTTCCTTGTCACCATGTCTCCTAACTATGAGTTCATCCTGCTAAAATAGGTAAGTTGTACTTGGTTTAAAGATGTTAGAGAAATAAAGCACAAAGTAAGCTCCCTGGGGGAGTAGAAAGAGGTCTCAGATTTCTCCAATGGTTTATAAGGTCTCAAAATAGAGTGTCTAGTTTTAATGGGGTAAAAAGAAGGCCACTATGAAGAAACTCATACTTAATGTTTTGTTAAGGTCTCAGCTTTTTTCAAGAAAGTTTAAGTTCTGAGCTGAAGGAATGTTTGTCCCTCATGTGCTATATATCATGTAGACAAATGACTCATGCAAAGGCAAACTTTGCACTAGTGTGGGCTATGAATTTCCCAAACACATTTGTGTTAGAAGGTTTTGTTATTGGAAAATGAGAAGTGGAGTTGCCTGTCTTTTCTAGCCATATGTACTCTTGATGTCCAGTTTGGACAGGCAAGGCCAACAGGCCAGTCTTCAGATCCTTAACCACATTACAGCAATCATAGGCTTGTTATTCAAAAGGGAATTGAGAAGGTCATGAGCCTTGTGATAGTCTCAAAATTAGTCTTGTTCATAAGTCATTAATTCCTTGCTTAATTCCCCACTGTCTTTCTACTGAACTCTGGAGGACACACAAGATCTTTAAACTGGCATTTTCCCAAAGCAAACTGGTCTTGCTGTTCCTGGGGCTGCTCATGTTCATTTGAAACTTTGTTCTCTGTTTCCCCTGATGCTCGCTGAACCCTGACAGACTGGCTGACATCTCCTCTTCTTTGAATCTCACTCGTCCTGCTTTTTTGAAAAGCTGTTTCTCAGCATGAGTCACATACAGTTTCCTTTTCATTTTTTATAACACTTTCATATATCTGCCAACTGTGGGGACAGGGGCTCTAAGGTTAAGAATTCATTGTCTGTGTATATCTTGGGTTCACAAGTGGATTTCACATCCTAGAAAAAATGTTTTCTGGATCATAGCGGCTTCCTTGTTGTTGCTGCAGAGAAGTTGAACTTTGACCTTCACAGGTAAAGAAGAAAATGCCAGTTTGTTTGTGAATATTTTTCAAATGCATTATGTACAGTGTTTCTTTGCATGTGTAGCAAACATGTTTATGCTTTCTACTTGCTTATATATTTATCAAGACCACCACGCTGTGTACAGAGTAAAGCAATGACCTTCCTGCATCATCTTGAAAAGTTGATCATGTTAACACCATGATAACATCTGTATTTAAATGAAAAATTCCTATTGTAGGTAAAGAATTTCATAGATAGATATTTTTATTGTTGACAATTATTAGTTGTTTCTTGTAGTTGGTCTTGAGATTTCCTATGACCTCTAGGGCATTTTAAGGTGACAGAAAATACACTGAACACCTTTTTATCTACAATGTATTGAATTTATATTTAGTTACTTTAAGCTGTTCTGCAGGTTAGTTTTACATCAACTTGACACAAGCATTTTAGAAAAGAGAACCTCAATTGAGAAAATGCCCCTACCATATTGGCTTAAGGGCAAGCCTGTGGTAGGTTTTCCTGACTGATTACTGATGTGGGAGGGCCCTGCTCACCGTGGGTGGTGCCATGCCTAGGGTGGTGTTCCTGGGTCTATAAGAAAGTGGGTTGAGCAAGCCATGAGGAGCAAGCCAGTAAGCAGCACTATCCCATGGCTTCTGCAACAATTCCTGCTCCAGGTTATTGACCTGTTTGAATTCCCACACTGACTTTCCTTAGTGATGGTCTGTGATGTGGGAATTTAAGCTGAAATAAACCCTTTCTTATTCAAGCAGTGCTTGGTTGTAGAGTTTTGTTTTGTTTTCATTGTTGTTTCTTATTTTACATATCAATCCCAGTTCCTTCTCCCTCCCTTTCTCCCTCTCTCCTTCCCTTCCTCCCTCCCATGCCCCCTGACCATTCTCCCATCCCATTTCCCCACACTCTACAGGGAGGGTGATGCCTTCTAGGAGGGATCAACAAAATCTGTCAAGTCATTTAGAGTAGGGACTAGGCCCTCCCTCTTGCCTCTAGGATAAGGGAGTATCCCTCCATGGGGAATGTGCTCCCCCAAGTTTTTCTGTGCACCAAGGATTCATCCTGGTTCCACTGTCAGAGTTCCTTAGACTGCCCAGGCCTTCTAACTGAGACCCATGTTCAGGGGGTCTGAGTTCATACAATGCGGGTTTCCCAGCTATCAATCTGGGGGTCCATGAGCTCCCCTTGTTCAGGTCAGCTATTTCTGTGGGTTTCTGCAGCCTGGTCTTGATCCCTTTGCTTATCACTCCTCCCTCTCTGCAACTGGATTCCAGGAGTTTGGCTCAGTGTTTAGCTGTGGGTGTCTGCTTCTGTTTCCATCAGTTAATAGACGAGGGCTCTATGATGGCAGATAAGTTATTCATCAATCTCATTATCAGTGAAGGGCATTTAAGGTAGCTTTTCCACTGTTGCTCAGATTGTTAGTTGGGGGTCATCCTTGTAGGTCTCTCAACATTTCTCTAGAGACAGTTTTCTCTTCAAACCTATAATACCTCCCTCTATCATGGTACCTCTCTCTGTGTCTCTGTCTCTGTCTCTGTGTCTGTCTCTCTCTCTCTCTCTCTCTCTCTCTCTCTCTCTCTCTCTCTCTCTCTCTCTCTTCTATTCATCTCCCAACTCAATCTTCCTGGTCCCACATGTTCTCCTCTCCTCCCCTTCTCTTTCTCCTAATTCCCTCTGCACTCACTGCCCCCTCCACTCCCAATATGCTCAGGAGATCTTTATAGCAATAGAAACCCTTACTAAGACAGGTGATCATGAAATGCATACAGATATAGTTATTACTTTTTAATTTCAAGAGAAATTAAAGTCATAAGCCAGAATATTTATTTTAGGAGTGTTGATTGTGAGTCAAATGTGGTGGGGCACAGCTGTACTCTTTACACTTGAGAATTTGGGACAAGAACATTAGGAATTTAAAATCAAATATGAAACTTCACTTTAAATAAAAAAAGTGAAAGATATCTTACTGAGATGTAAGATGTGTATGCTAAAAATTGCATGTCCATAAGTAGAGAACATGAAGAACATTCCCCAACAGATCTGCAGTGCTCCACTCAGGAGTTAGAATAAAACCAGCAATCAAAGGCTACTTCAGTTCCTCCCGGGTCACTGCTGCCCTTACATAGACTGCTGTTCTCCTAAAATGGGTTATTTGTGCTGTGAACTATGTGTGAGCTGAATTCTACAGTCATTTTTCTCTGCCTGCCTTATTTACTCTACATTTTATTTTAAGCATAATTGATATTGTTGTATGGAGCAATTCATCTTTTCATTCTCACTGCCTATATTTTTTTCAATAAATAAACAACATAGATTTATTCAGTGTGCTGGGTGACATTTAATATTTTCAGTTTGAGACTATTATAAATAATGTAGAATTGACCTCTTTTGCATATCTTCTGAATCCAGACTGGTATTTTTCACATGTGTTTCAAAAATTTTAAACTTAATTCTTTTTTAGCTGACACAATATCTGTAGTTAGTTATAGCAGACAGTGTTGTAGTTTGATAATTCTCAGTGTGAAATGATCAAATTACAGATTCTAACAGCTCCATCTTGAATATTGATTTCCATGTGTTAAGAACCTTCAAAATTTCCTCTAGTGATTCTGAAAAGAACAGTTAATATTAAATGACAGTGTGGTACTTCTCTCCTAAAGGAAAATTGTGTTACATTTCTATACATTACCCCTATGTTATGCCCTATCCCCACTCAGCCTCTGGTGAGCCACACTCTACTTTCTATTTCTGCACATTGAGTCTTTTGGCTTCCATAAATGAATTAGTATATGCAGTGTTTGTGCCTACATTATCTCCTAGATATTTCCACTTAATACAGTGTCTTCAATTTCAGTCCTTGTTGCTGCAAATTACAGGATATAATTTTTTTATTTTTTATTTTTTTTGAGACAGAGTTTCTCTGTATTGCTTTGGAGGCTGTTCTGGAACTAGCTCTGTAGACTAGGCTGGCCTCAAACTCACAGAGATCTGCCTGCCTCTGCCTCCCGAGTGCTGGAATTAAAGACATGAACCACCAATGCCTGGCTCAAGATTTCATCATTTTTATGTCTGAATAGTACTTTATTATATTTTTGTTGTGAGCCTTTAGCTGTTGAATCATCGCTCTATCCCATAGCACTTTATTGTATATACAGAAACCTCATAGCACTTCATCGTGTAATTATCTGGAGTTACTTTTCAATTGCTAGTCATTTAGACACACATCATAAACTACCAGTGGTTCCCTCCAAATCCATTTTTCAATTCTTTTACAACAATATACTCTCTGATGCTGTAGCCAGAGATACCAATGTCTAGAATGAGTACTAAATCTTCCAACATCCCTTATGCCCAGAAGTTTGGATGTGACTGAATTCTGGTAATAGGATGTCAGTAGAAGCATCACAAGGCAGATTCCAAGTGCACACTCAAGAGACTGAACTTTGACAGCTGTTGTCTTCCTGGCTCTCTTTTTCCGTTGTACTGTTCAAGAGCATATGCTGCCTGAAGCTTCTGGGTGAGGCCCACAAAGCCTGGAATTCTTGTTAGGATTTTATATACCATGAAGTGCCTAATTGGGCTGTCTTGGAAGAGAAATGGAAGTGTTTTTGTTTTTAACTGCAATTGGCTTTTTGACACATGACTGAGATATGTATAATTGGTTTCTAATTGTGGCCAATGCACAGTAATAAGCTTCCTCTCATAGTTCTGTGTCTTTATAATAAAATTCACTATAAACATAATCAATAAAATAGAGTTTAATAATAATATTAGCTATCATTTCATAAAATGTCTTATATTTTAAAAAATAAACAATCAGAACAAAACAGAGCAAAAGAACCAATGGAAAACTCTAAATTTCATCATATTTTCATTAAGTAAATTAATTTAAGGAAAAATAGGCTAGTGTGTGTGTGTGTGTGTGTGTGTGTGTGTGTGCACGCGTGTGATCACATCATTCTATGGTGCATGTGTGAATATCAGTGGGCATCTTGTGGGCATTAACTCTCTCCCTCCACTGTGTGGATTTGTGTGTATTCCAGGGATCAAATTCAGATCCCCAGCCTTCTCAGCAAGTACTTCTACCCACTGAGCTATCTTGCTGGCCTGTAAAGTTTTATTTGAAGAATTTAGTTTTTCTTTATTTGTAACCTCTCCATTAATGTATTTTACCCATTTTTCTATTCTAGACACTATAATTATTTTAGTCCTTTCATTGTAACTGATTTTAAATGTTTTAAATGCAGTAGAGAGATGTCTTTTCCTTTTATAGAGATGTAGCATTACTTCACATCCTTCTTGCAGACGAAATGTAGACACAAGTATTCAAGATTTAAAACATTAAGTTAATGATTTGATTAAATTGTGATTTAACATATTTACTCTGGAGGAGGACAAAATAACCATTATGTGAATAATGGAAGTTTTTATCAAGTCATAGAATTTCTCTCATCTATTAACTAGTCTAAGTAACATTTTTACACTTACACATATTGGCTTAAACTCAGTATTTCTAAAGAATGTATCAAATTATTTTGGAGTTGTCAATGTAAGAACTTTTGCCTTTATTCATTAATTCAATTAAAACTAATTCATGAGAATTTTTAACTCCCATTTTATCCTTCATATGTCCCCTTAACTAATTTTTAATTTATTTCTCTTTCCAAAATTATATCAGTGGCAAAAGTTGTGTTCAATTCTAATGTGTGCATTTTCTCATCCTATTGCATTGGGAATAGAATTATAACAATACTGAACAATAATCAGTTGCATATCTCATGACAATGACCACTCTTGCCAAATGCAATCTTTTACCAATCACTAAGTGTGATGTATAAAGTGGGATTTTAATTAATTTGTAAGTTCAAATTAAGATATGATTTTAAAATATTTGTCTTACTGTTTTATTAATATATTTACTGTATATTACATATTAATCATTTGTATGTAAATACAGTATATATTTAGTTAATTTCTACTTGACCACCAAAAGCTGCCATCCTCATCCTCTGCAGTAGACTTTATGTTTCTTTATGCAGCCATTTAGACGATCTGTTTCCTTTTTCTATATAAATTACCTTTAGAATGTCAGAAAGCACTTCTACTACTTTCTGTTTTCCTTCCTATCATTTTAGTTAAAGCTTTGAAGTAAACCACGTTAGAATAAAAGGCCATTGAAAGATGATAGATTATAAACCTGGGCTTCCATTTCTGGAAATCTAATTCAGCAGGTTCAACATAAGGTTCTCAGTTGGTATGTATCTTGGTCCTATTGAGAAAGCTTACTTTAAATCTTGAAACAGAAATTGGAAACAAAATTTATACAAGGAAATACTGTAGATTTCGATAGTTTGGAAAGCTCTGTATGGAAAGCAACATGACTTGGAAATTGCTACACAGTCATAAAGAAAATATTTTGGCCACTTTGAGGGACGTTCCAGACACTAATTTGAGTCTTATCCTAGCTACAAAATCTTTTCAGGTCAGCAAAAAGGTCATAAAACTGGCCAGTGTTCAGAATGAACATTCATCTGAGATTTGTGAGGAGGATCCGGATCTGGAACCTCTGTGGATAGGCCTTGGACTTTCTGGCAGTAACTCACTTGTTATTGATACCACATGATACAGTGACATCCAATGCTGTAAGGGCAGTGCTTGCTGCCAACACAAAAACCTTTGTCTGAAGCTTTCTACTCTTGGCTTCTCATATAACAAAGATGTAATTTTTGTTATTTCTATATTTTTTAGCCCTCCAAGGATAGGGGTGCCAGTACACTTTTTAGTATCTCACAATTTCAGGTCCAAATGAGCAAAACTTTTTTTTTTTTTTAATTTTCAGAAACTATCTCTTTTAAGGTTATAAGATTGTAGGAAGTAATCTTTTGGCCTTCAGTTTATCTCCCAGAGAAACTTTAGTTCTTTTTTTTTCTAAGAATCACTATATGAATATAATTTTAGAATTTTAATGTTTGAGAGACTTGCCTAATCAAATTTCTATAAGAACCTGTTCAGAGCACAATCAATTCTGAAAATAGTAACCCTGCCCTAAGAGTTCAGATTAAGTTGCACTTGGTCATTAATAATAAATTAAGTACTTATACATCTGCATAGTCGCAACGATGTATTGAATTCAGTTGAATGAAACAAACAACTCCTGGCAATCCACTTGTGTGATTGGCTTATAAGTAACACCAATATTTTGGTTTTGTGTAGTGAGATGCCAGCTGAATTGACCCATATGATACCTGCTTCTTTGTGAGAGCTCAAGTAATTTGGCTGACTCACTTGACTTAGATTAGTAAGGTCTCACATCTAAGTACATCAGTTTAAACACAACCAGGAGATAAAATGGAAAGATGTAGGGGGGGTCTAGAATGGGATCCCCTAATGGGAATTCAGATAGGCATGTTCTAGGGTTAACCATTTGATTATATGGGATAAAGGGAATCATATCTTGGTTGTGTTTGGTGAGAGTAGAATTATATTGCCTCCTGGTTCAATGTGATTTCTAGGATAATTCAAAAGAAGGAGTTATATGAAAGACTTTGACAATAAACAGTGATTTACTACTGGTGTCCTTTATAAGGATGACAGGGTAGACACAACTGCCTCTTCTCACTGGTATCAAGAATACAAAACCTAGGCAATCTTCCAGACCTTTCCTGTTACACAGCCACCTATATACTCTTCCATTGAACACATGTGTTATTGAGTGCATTGTGGGAATGTTAGAAAAGTATAGAACACATCAGCCTACTTATTTCATAACTCAAGTAACTGCATGTGTCTTTCAGAACTAAGGTTTCCTATTGTTACTACAGCTGTGTGACAAACCACCCCAAGCTCACTGGCATGGAACTGCATAAAAAGAAACCCGTTTTTAGAGATTTTTAATGTCATCATTTTGTCAGGGCACAGATGATATCTCTACTTATGTCTAATAACCCTAACCCTGCCTGGCATCATTTTCACTATGCTTTCCTGTTAGATGTGTCAAAAAGTACTGCCACAAACTGACATTATAGTTTCCTTTAGCCACAGAGGATAAAAAGACAGAAAAGGCTGTCCTGTTACTCAAAGGAAAATTTTAAGGCCTACACAGAGGAAAAAATAACATAAGAATATTGTCCTGCTTTTTAGGGATTAACAAAAAAACTATAAAAACCAGATGGTGGTGTGTCACTGAAGCAATATCAAGGAGATATGTATCATTGGGTGAGTAACTAAGGTGGAAACTACTCTTCCTAGGCTCATATAGAAAGTTTGAGAAGCACCCATAGATGTTACATCTTTATAGCTCAGAAATAAGGCTCCCCCTCCAGGGCCTTGTTGTTTGGTGGTGTCTGGGTAATCTCAGCTTGCACCTTCACTGAATTTATTGTCACCTAGGACTTCTGAAAGTGCCTGTGAGAGTTTTTCTGAGATTTGCATAAGGAAGAAGACCAACTGTGAATGATGGTGACACTAACCTATGGGCTGAGAGGTCAAGCTGAATGGGAGGGGCAGCAAAGAAAGCAGAGCACAGGTACTACTTTTTTCTGTTTCCTGAATACCATAATGTACATCATTCTGTTCTGTCACATCCTTGCTTCCATGACAGAATGAATCCTTATAAACTGCAAGTCAAATAAATTCTCCGTCCGTTGGGTTGTTTCTGTGAAGCTCGCTGTTACAGTACACAAAGGAGAGAGGATCTTGAGAAGATAGCCAACAATACAGAACAGCTTTGCAGAACCATCTCACTGACTCAGGACACCAAGAAAAATTCAGCATCTTCAAACTTACCTTGTATAGAAATTGCCATCAAAACAAGAAAGACAATTATAGTATGTAGTCACTCATAAGTGGATACCAAACATAAAGCAAAAGATACCCACCCTACAATAAATAGCCCCAGGAAAACTAGAACCCTTTCCTAGAAACAAATTAAATCAGATGCAGAAATTTACAACTAACCATTGGGCCAAGCTCCTGGAGTACACCCAAAGTGAGGGAGGAGAGGATGTATGAACAAAGGAGTCAAGAAACCCACAGAATCAGCTGACCAAGCTAGTGAGAGATCACTGACTCATGTCTGACAAATGGGGAACCTACATAAGACAAAACTAGACTTCCTTAATATTGACAATGGTATGACTGAGGCAATATATGAGGACACTAGCAGTGGGTCCAAGAGCTAACACTAATGCACAAACTGACTTAGTGAAGCTCATTCTATATAGAGAGATATCTTGTTCAGTCTAGAAACAGGGGTGTAAGGGGTAGAGAGGTGCCTTGGTCCTACCTCAATGAAATGATAGGGCAGACTTAGTAGACTTACTAAGGAAGGCCTTTCTCTCTCTGAGGAACAGGTGAGAAATGAGGGGAGTTGGGGGAGTGGGAGGAGAGAAAGAAGGGGGAAATGGGATTGGAATGTGAAAAATACATTAATTTTTAAAAAGTTGAAAAAAATTGCCATGGATGACAACAAAATAGCCTTAACCCTTCAGTGCTGCAGCATGATTCAGGAATATATACTCTCCCTAATGGTAAAACTTTGGTCAAAAGTACAAATGCTTTGAATGTTTCACCTTGGTTTAGGGGGAGAATGTGTGTAAGAATGTGTGGTTAAGATGAAGAAGGCAGTAGCCATTCTAGACCAAAATACAGACCAGTAAGTCTCAGGTGAATTTGAAACACAAAAATTTAAAAGGGAAGCTATGAAATTGCCCTTGTAAAGTCGAGCCATTTTTGTTAGCAAAGTTCCAATAACACAGTTTTTTAGCAATCACCATTTTCCATATCAATCCTCTAAAACATCAAAATATTGATATGTAAAATAAAAAAACAAATAAAACAAAAACATATCAAAATATATTTTGATCAGCATCATATAATAATTATAAGGCGTTGCATATATAGGTACCTTTTTCATATACTTTTAGCCCACAAATTGCTGTTTGTAGCATATGTAAATCATGATCAGTCCAATAACTTCCTTCAAAGTTTCTCAGTGATTTGTTATCATTCATCTGTTAATTCAGTTCTCACACTGACTGGCAGGAAAGTGTGTGGTTGTTTCTTATTTGTTTTCCAGTGACTTAACATATTAGCATTTCCCCAAATAGATCATTAAAAAGAAAAACTTATCAATAGACGAAGTTCCACAAGGATGAAGGAATATGAAACAATAAAAGCTGAGAACTAGAACTCTGCCGTGCTTACTATTGCAAGTCAGCTCTGAGAGGCTAAAGATGTCAAAAAGCTGGCAAAAACATTCTGATGTGTCTGATATCAACATTTGCATCAGCAAACCAAGCAAATACCAGATTATCCTCATCAATGTAGGTAAAAATCATACAATATAACTAGGAAGTAGAATCAGGAAAATTTACCTAAGCTGGGTATCCATTCTACCCTGCCCTTAGATAATAAGCAGTCCCAATTCTCAAGCTTTTGGACTTGAACAAGGACCTTGACCATTTATCTCTCCAGCACCTAGACCTTTGGATGAAGGTAAAGCAAAGAAGAAATTTGTATCCTAATTAATGAAATTGCTTATAATTATTATACCATGTTGATCAAAATCTGAGTGGTATATTTTAGATTCATATTATTTAGTGAAATGTTGATTACTAAAAACTATTGTTGAAACTTTGCATTCATATATCCTGTTGGTTCTTTTTCTCAAAGTACATAAAGAGAAATTCAAATTGAATGTAAACCGAGTTATGAAGAAAGACCTATTAGAAGATACTGACACAGTTTGAGTGACTCCAGATGGCTACAAGGCAGATGTAGAAATACACAAAGAAAAGGCTGTGATGCAAAGGCTTAAGGTTTCTGGGAAAAGTGATTTTGAAAAGATATAACTTTAAAGCCATTCTCAGAGGTATTTCATGACTTTCAAAACAAAGAAGACAGTGTGAAGCCAATCCAAACTCATCTCATCAAGATGTGACAAAGCTGACCACTATGTGCTGTCCATAATGAAGTGAACATCATTCAAATTGCACTCAATAAATTTTATTTTACTTTCAAATATTTTCATTAGTTCCTTGAGAATTTCACCACCAACTCCTACTTATGACAGTGTCCAGATGTACTCCTAGCCCTCTCATTTTTTGTCACATTAATTTTTATAATCAACTGACTCCAATTTGTCCTGCCCATACACTTCTGGGTGTATGGCTATTCACTGGCATGTAGTAAACCTACCAGAAGCCAAAGCATTCAGGAAAACTGACTCTCTGCCAGAAATTATGAACTTTCCATAGCTCCTGAGGGGTAGGGGCTCAACTCCGTGCTAGATTGCTCACTGGCTTGACCTTGTGCAGGTCTTTGGTGCTGTGAAATCATGAGTACAACAGTCCTATCATCTTCAGAAGACATTGTTTTATGCTGGTTCACTACAGCTCTGCCTCCTACAATCTCTCTCTTCCATCCTCTGAGATAGTTCCTAACCCTGGAGGAGGGGAATAATCTAGGAGTCCCATTGTAGCCAAACTCTCTGCTGACACTTATTCTCAGCACTTTGACCACATGTTAGTTTCCTTGTAAACAACCATCTACTGCACAGGGAAGTTTCTCTGATGTGGTCTGAGAGCTGCTTTAGTTTATGCATAGAGGTGAATTTAGAGGGAATTTTGATAGTCTTCTAAATGGACATTAGAAAAAAAGTAAAATAATTTTAATGCTTTATTTTTTTCAGTTTTGGATTATAATACACATTTATAATCTAATTTCTACTATTTTTCAAAAATGTGAGAGGTCACAGAACAATCATAACTTTTTCTTTATAGGAATTTACCCATGGGAAGAAAAATGCCCTGATAGGTAGGAAGTGAGGCAAAACTGCAAGCATTCTGACTGAATGACTATGAAGAGTAAGGCTGGAGATGTGGCATGTATACTTAATAGGGAACAAAGTGAACACAATTATTAGAGGAAGAGCGCCTTTGCATGGGGTCAGACCCCAAACACAGACGACATCTCAAAAGAGAACCATAGACTCTGGACAGAATGGCTACCTGTAAAGATTCAGAGATGTGAACTGCTGGATGCAACTTCGTAGAAACCCAGTAGTGTGTAGTGTGACTGGAAGACAGCACTCAAACAACTGTGGATGTAAGAAAAACAAACACTTCTCATTCTTGCACCATCTCATACAATACATCATTAATTTAGTAGGAAACACTGATTTTTTTCAACTACCCTTAAAAGGATAGAAAAACTCTGAATATTCTAAATCTCATTGGTTCCAGCGTTTTCAAATGAGTTTCCTTTAGCAACAAGTGTCACTTTCTTTACAACTTTACAATGAAATAACTTATAGGGTTGTTTTAATCAGAAAATTAGCCAACAAAGGCAGCTAAAAGGGGGATGCATGGCATATGTCCTAGGCATTCAGGAAAAAGAACTGGTTTCAAGGAATGATACAAAGAGGTTCCAGCTGAGCTAGAAAACCAGGCTCAGGAGGGAGGCAAGTGGCCGAAATCTTGTCTTTTGAGTCTAGCTCTGAAGGTTATTGGTGTGTACTCTAAAAGACTCTAACCATCCATCATGGTTGGTTGACATTATTTATTAAGTTGAATCAAGTACAGAAGAGAAATGTTCTTTATGATAGGCCAGATTCCATGAGTGGAAAGTCCTTGGAGCCAGTTAGGAAGAGAATACACCCCAGGGTTAAAGATTTTCCAGAGGTCTCTTCCATTTCATTTTCCACCCCTCCCTAAGTCAGTTGCCAAAGAAATTTCTGGATACTGAAATGGCCCCAGCTGTGCTCATAGGAAAACATTAGGACAAGAACTAACTGACTCGTCTGAAGATGTGTAGAGTTCAGGACAGGTGCTGTAAGACAAGCACTTTTTGATGTGTTTTTAAATGCTCCCCTTTCTGTGTGTAAAAGCTTTTCAGATAACAAAGTTAACTGAAGGAATAGTGTAAATAGACATTTCCTGTCCTCACTGCCTGGTCCTAAATAATCACTCAAGAGGTTTATATTAGTTACAAATGCTTGGCTGATAGGTCAGGCTTGTTACTAGCTAACTTTTATATTTTAAGTTAACCCATATTTCCTATTTATGCTTTGCCACATGGCGGTACATTTATTAGCATGGCACATTCATCTCCTTCTTCCTCTGCATCTGGACTGTGACTCCTCTGACTCCTCCCTTTTTCTTCTCCTTTGCATTCTCAGTTTGGCTCTTCCACCTAACCTTATCCTGTTCAGTTACTGGCCAGTCAGCTTGTTTATTAAACCAACCACAGTGACAAATATTCACAGTGTACAAAGTAATTATTCCTCAGCAGGATAGAGTTGCATTTCACCTGTATTGGTGTTAGGTAAATAGGTCATTGGTGCTGTGTGAGATCGTGATGAATATGTAAGAGGTTGCTTCTGTGCATTCTGTAGCTTTCTACTAGATCACTCTATGATTCTCTTCCAGTGTAGCTGTACCTCTGGATAGTCTTTTATAAATAGCCACACAGAACTGCAGTTGTCCTCCAACAAATGTGCTAGGCCTTCCATGACTTGTGCAGGTGCGCCTTCCAATGAGGATGGCAGTTTTGGAAAAGGAAAGGTAACTGCATGTCTTTATTTCATCAGTGTTTGAAGACATCTTCAACTCTATAGTGTGTGCTAAAACATCTGGGAGTGCAGGTATGGGTAGAAGGCCCTTTGGTCACATTTGTTTCTAAACAATGAAGAGAAGAGAGGACAATAGTTGCTATGATTCATACTTGGC
The DNA here is from genome assembly GCA_030556225.1 of Cricetiscus sungorus. Lineage (NCBI taxonomy): Eukaryota > Metazoa > Chordata > Mammalia > Rodentia > Cricetidae > Cricetiscus > Cricetiscus sungorus. The sequence goes on along the minus strand of JANBXA010000729.1, from coordinate 2,099,143 downwards.
TCGAACATGGACTTTGAAGTGATTAGTTCTACTTCTATCTGTCTATGTGTACCTATGTATGTATTATGTATGTATGTATCTATCTATCTATCTTTGCTGTGATTTTGATGGTGACTGAGAAAAATGTCTTTTAAACAGACCATTTGCCATTGGTGCTACCTCTCTGGAGCCTAGTAATGAACTGTGATGTCTTAGAAGACACACACAAATAGATTGGCAAACACATATATTCTTTAAATCTCCCAAACTCACAATCTATTTTTAATTACACAAATATAACAAATGGAATTTGGTGACTCTGTCCAAGGTAATAAATTTCAGGCTGCCTGGTGACAACTAGGACACTGAGTCAGTGAGACCCACATTCCTTCAGGAAAACTCCCTGTCTTAAGCTCATTATCCCCCAAGGCAGCCAACTCTAATTGTTCCAGCTGGTTACTGATCACATCATTATTGAGGCTCTTCCTCATGAGATCAAAACAGTGTCTAAGAGTACCCTAAGCTTTTTTTAACCCATAATAATGAAGGTTTTCATCTCTCTGCTTTAGTCTATTTACTAGTCATTGACTGTCAAAGACAGAAAGGTTTGGCTGCAAGCCATCCCCTCCGGCTGACTTGAAGACAGCTCTGTTCACACCACCCAGATTACAAAGTTATGATTTCAAAGCAGACTCACTGATTGCTTGGTACTCATGATCTGCCTCTCCAATAATGATAACATTAATAATAAAACAACTATTCTAAATTATAAAGAATTTATACTTATGTGGTAAACAATGACAGTATACATTTATCAATGTAAGACATTCATTATGAAGGCAGAAATCTGAAAGAAACTCATGAGTATGTATCTTTCATGAAGGGAATGTGAGAATAAGAGTGTTATTCAGGTAATGCTTCCACTGCACAGAGGAATCTAAGTGCCTTCTCCTGCATGTCTCCAGGCTTGGCATCTGTGTCTATCCTTGGCTCTGGAATGTTGCAGTTGCCAAGCACACAGTCCTCACCACCTCCACCAACAAAATATGGTCACTGCCTCTGTGTTCACACAGCTGAGCTTCATGTGGTGTACAACAATCATAAGATCTAATTCTCGCATTTTGCCCTGAGAGCTGAGATTTATAATACTAATAAAGATTTCAACAGAATGTGGAGGATAAACAGCTCAGAGGAACTCTGAGTCAAAGTAAAATCCAGATGCAGAGAGAGGACAAGACCTGGTTGCAGAAACACACAAAGACAGCTTACCTGAACAAGGAGGAGCTAATGGGTTCCACCAGACTGATAGCTGGGAATCCAGCGTGGGACTGACTCAGACTCCCTGAATATGGGTCTCAGCTAGAAGGACTGAGCAGTCTGAGGGACCTCAGACAGTAGAAACAGGATCTATTCCTGATGCACAAAAGGACCTTGCAGACACAACCCCCATGGAGGGATACCCCCTTAACCTAGAGACAGAAGAGACGTCCTAGTCCCTACTTCAAATGACGTGACAGGTTTACATGACCCAACCTGGATAGCATAGCTCTACAAGTGGAATGGGGGTGGGGAGGGTGTTCAGGGTGCATGTCACAGGGGAAAGAAGGTAAGAGGAAGGGAGAGAAAACTGGGATTGACATGTAATTTTTAAAAATTATATTAGTAATAAAAAGAGATAGAGAGAATTATCAGCTGATGCTGAGAGAGAATTGGCTTTGGTGGAAAAGTAATCACAGGATGCTCATGTGGGGAAAAAAAGATGCTCTGAAAGTCCCTGAGGGAGCTATCAGGATCAGGACACCCATGAAGGAGGATTTGAATGGGCACCACCAGTGAAAAGCAGGAATGGTCTACTTAGTATCTTTGCTCCCAGCAATCCCAACGCTTGACCTATCAAACTGTTATATTCAATGAGAAATATGGCCAGTGACTCAGCTCTAGAAATAAAATTATTCCTATGCAATTAAAGCAAGTCAAGGTCATTTTGTACATTTTTGTTTGAGAACATACTGCTCTGTTCCATTGCTAGGTATTTGCTTTTACTGGCAAACAGACGAAGGACACTTTTCTTTTTCTAATACTGACACCTCAAATGCAAAGTCCTCTTAAACATTGTAAGTTCCATTTCTTTGTCTCCATAACACTTTCAGAAGTCTAATTGTGGAAGTACTATATGCCTATTGAGAAACATTTACAAAATAACAAAAAGAAACAATCACCGGGGCTCCAGATATTAATGTTTGTCTGTTCTTTACAGTTTCATGCTTTATTATGAAGTTGAAGCCATTAGGGAGCCATGGACACTTACTAGCTCTTTATCCTAGAGACAATTCCACACTCATTTCTCTTCCTAAAAATATGTGTATATACATATACATATATATATATACATACATACATACATACATACATACATACATACATACATACATATATACATGCATATATACATACATTCAAGACAGGGTTTCTCTGTGTTAACTTTGTAGACCAGGCTGGCTTTGGACTCACAAAGATCTGCTTGCTTCTGCTTCCTAGGTTCTGGAATTAAAGGCGTGTGCTACCACTGCCCAGCCTCTTCTTGCAAAGATTATCTTCTTCACACATTCAGTCTAATCTAGGCAGCTAGGATACGCATGTGATCCATTGCTCACAACTTAGTACTGAGATAGCTTGAACCCACAGTAGTCCCTGTAACCATGGAGTACTATGCTCATCTTTGTATAATTTCATAATTTGGCCTACAGAACACTACTACACATTTGTTTGGGTCCCAGTTTACTTGATTGGCTCTTACTTTTAGCTGGAGACTTTAGTTTCAAACAAGACCTGCTCCATAACTTGCACATAAAGTTCAAAATTAAAGTTATTCTAAATTATTAAGAGTTGCAAAATACTGAATGGAAGCGATTTACCAAGTCTAGCCAATTCTGAGCATATGGACTTTTGTGGATGCACAGGTCATATGGCTGTGAGCTGAGCCCTCCCCTCATCCTTAGCATGCTTCTGTGTCCTTACATAATGCTCATTTATAAAGTATCATATCTAATACAATTGAGTCTAAATACTGTATACACCAACACACTCAACTTTTTAATCCTTAACATCTCCTTTAATCCCAAATTCAACTGTTCAACTCCCTGTTGTCCATGAGCATTGTGTGCTAAAAGTAAGGTTTAAATTGGGACTTTCACTTCCTACTCCCATATTACTATAGTAAGACCAAATCAATTATTCCAGTTATTCAGTCAAAGACAAAAGCATATATCTTATTACATTTCTTTTAATTAACAAAATACAAAAATAGACATTGCAAAAGACATAAAGTAAAATTCTACCTTTACAATATTTCTCAAATCTGACTGGTCAAACTCTCTAGCCACCTCCAATCCTGAATTAGGTTTCTTCCCAACCATTACCTTTTGATACAACTTCGGGTCACTTGGCGTTCTCTATGCTAGTGATAGGCTATTCTTCACAGTTGTCAATTCTCCTTTTAAAATATAGGGGTCACAGTTGGCTACTTCCAAATGACAAGTTTGAAATTTGTGAAGAACATCCAGTCTCATCCTTTACATTTTAGTCACAAAAGTTCCTCTAAAGATGTTCAGGAAACCTGACAAAATTTCTAAATCTGCTTCCTATCAGTACCAGCAGTTTCTTTATCAATCATTGTAGCCTTTTTAATGTTTTTCAAACTTTTCCTTGTACCCATATATTTCTTCGCCTAGAATAAACTGGAATAGAATTGTGAATTACTTGCTTTCTTAATTTTACCAAGCTTTAACTTAGCATGTGTTACGAGTCAGATTTTTTTTTTCTGCCTGCTGGTTTGGTCCCACCACCTTGCCAGCCACAAATAACACACAGAGGCACTGTATTAGATATAACTGCTGTTGGCCAATTACTTGTTTCTTATTGGCTAGCTCTGTCTTAAATATTAACCCATTTCTATTAATCTAAGTAATTCTACATGGTCTCATCTTACTCGAGAGAGGGGCTGGCATCTTGCTCTCTCAAGTCTCTCCATGCTGACTCCTCCTTATTACTTACAGAATTCTCCTTGTCTCCTAGTCCTGCCTATCTTGCTTTCCAATTGGCCAACAGTGATTTATTCATTAATCAATAAGAGAAACATATTTACAGAATGACATCTCCCATCAAGCATGCACTTTCTAAAGAGCCTTCTATACAGAACCCACACCCACACATGTTCTCTGCTGCACTTAACCATTTCTTTTATTCCAGAAGTAAGAGTCACCTTCTGATTCTGGGACATACCACAGCAATCACCTTTCCTCAAAACTAGCAGGAATCCATAAAACATAGTATTGGCTCTAAGTCTCCACTCCCTTCTGAGCTTTGATGAAATGTTATACACAGAAAATAGGATCATCTCCCCATCCAGGAACCTAAGAGCCCAATTATGTATCCCTTGGGAGAAGAATTATGAGTTCCTTATGGCCAATGATGAGGAGGACACAGGTAGAGCAATGCAAAAAAAAAAAAAAAAATGGAAGAAAGTACATCACATCACAAAACATACTGAAGAATAACCAATACATCCTCTGTCCTCTTTCTCTTTTTTCATTGTGAACAACTTTCCATAGGACAAGCACATATACAAATATATACATAAAACTTGAGTTAGAATTTTCTTTTGGCACAGGACTTATGGATGTGGCCAACCAGTTACTGGTCCAACTTAAGAACCATGCCATGAGAGGGCATGTTCAGAACCCATGTCTGACAGTGTTTGGAGGACCAGGAACCAGAGGCTGGATAGCCCAAAGACATAGAAGAGAACCAAACACCACAGGCAAAGCAAAAACAAACACAGACAAGCTAACACTCAATGAAATGATTCCTAATGATATTCCATAGACCAGACCAGAGCCTAACAATAGTCCAAAGACTTCATCAAGCAACTGATGGGGACAGATGCAAAGACCCATAGACAAATATTAGGTGGATCCTGGGGAATCTTGCAGAAGAGGTGAGGGAAGGACTGAGGAGCCCGAGGGGTCAAGGACACCACAAGACAACCCACATAATTAACTAGTCAGGACTCACAGGGGCTCATAGAAAGTGAACCAACATCCAGAGAGCCTACATGGCACTGACCTGGGCCCTCTGTGTATATATGACATGGCTGTGTCGCTTGGTGCTCTGGTGGACTCCTGACAGTGGAAGCAGGGCTGTCTCTGACTCTTAATTGGCTTTGAGACCCCTTTCCTCCTACTGGGTTGCCTCAATCAGACTTACTATGAGGGGAAGTGCCTACTGTTATTATAACTTGACATTCTAGGTTTGGTTGATATCCCTGGAAGGCCTGCCCTTTTCTGAAAGAAAACAGAGGAGGACTGGATCCGGGAGAGAGGAGAGGTTGTGGGGAGAGATTGGGAGGAGAGGAGGGAAGAAGGAAAAACAGTGGTTGAGATGTAATATATAAGAGGAGAATAAGTTTTTTTTAAAAGGAATCTCTTCTTTTGCTTATTACTGTATCAGTAGTTCATAGAATAGTCATTAGGATATAGTACATATATCAAGAAATATATTTTGAAAAAGAATGAGTCAAAATTAAATACTATATTTATAATTTCTTACCTTGTTCTTTTCACTCAAAAATAGCTTTTGGTTTTGTTTTTATGTCACTGACATAGTTTATTAGAGGCTCTAGCTTCTTTTCTACTTTTGTGATAAACACCATGATGAAAAGCAAATTGTGGAGTAAAGGGTTTATTTAATCTTAGGCTTCCAATCAGAATCTACCACTGAAGAATTTGTGTTGCTCATTTGTTTGTTTGTTTTTCAAGATAGGGCTTCTCTGTGTAGCCCTGGCTGTCCTGGAATTCACTTTGTAGACCAGGTTGTCCTTGAACTCACATAGATCAACCTGCTTCTTGCCTCCTAAGTGCTGAGATTAAAGGCATAAGCCACCAACAACCAGGGCTTGTATTCAAGAGCCATGGACACTGGAAGAAAGCTGCTTACTGGCTTGCTAACACTCGTCTTCCTTTCTGAAGACAAAAGATATCTTTTTTTTTTTTATTCTATTAGACACTAGGAACATTGTGCAGTGAGTGGTGATACTCAGGCCACAGTGGGGACCTCACACCTCTAACTACAAAGTAGGGTTGTGAGGCAGAAGTCATGGTGAGTCAGACAGAAAAAGGCTGCCCTTTGTTGAGTTAATGTACTTAAAACATAGTCGTTTGCCAAGCATTAAAGCCTTTTCTCATTTCTTTTCAATTTCTCATTTTTAAAGGTAAAACTATGAGATAAAATGTATAACTCTCCAATTCAGTAATATTAAATCCTCAATGTTTATTACCATAACTTGAGCCTTAAATATTTTATGCATGCACTGAATTATCACACTGTGAACAAGAATTTCTGGAAAGAAACTATTACTAATGACTGACTGATAGCCAGCAGTGTTTTGAGAGATTGGAATGTTGCAAGTCCAGAGGTTAACTACCTTATCTAGGGCTAACTGCAGTTCCTTGCCTGTTTTTCTGAACTAACATCTTGTGACTAGTAGATAAAAACTTTTCTGATCTATTAACTTAGCAGCCCTCTAACTTCACCAACACAAAAACTTAGCATGTAGTCAGGCAGCATCTGGGGCCTATAGAAAAACTTCCCTTGCTGTAACCGCCTCTCTGATGTACTCACTAATGTATTTTTAACTTGCCTTGATTTATGTCTTTGTTTTGTAAAGCTATAAAACTTAATAAAATTCCTTTCACATGGGAGTAATCTAAATATGTGTTCCTAAGCCATGGTTATTCAAAATATCCCCAGAATAAACTATCACTTTCTCCCTTTAAGATGAGAGCTCTCTTTAATACTGATACCACTGTGCCTTATATATGTGTACAAAATTATTAGTTGATTAAAAATTCTTCCAAATAGATTTAAAAACACATTTTTGTAAGAACTTAAACTCCACGAAAATGCAACATATTATGTTTATAAGAGTATATATGTATTATACAAACATATTGTTTACAGGAAGACCAGAAAACAGCTGTACACAAAATAAGAAAATGTGAATGAGCCGAGTTGTAGTGGCACACACCTTTGGTCAATCTGGAAGTAGAGGCAGGCAGGTCTCTGAGTTTGAACCCAGCCTGAGTTAAAGGGGGGTAAATCCTGCTTGGTTAGGACATATTGGTGTGTAATTTGATTCTGGGTGGTGTGCTGATGTTTTATTTACTATTATCTATTTATGGTTTAATATATATCACAGGTTTCCTTTGTGGACTGTCAGATTTTTATCTCAGGAACCTGCTGATTTTATGAGATAGGTTTGTTGGGTATTTTTCTGTGGTCCCAACAGTTTTCAGTAATCTGGGATGAGGGCCTTCTTCATACTTTTCAAGCTTTCCTGTATCACATCTTTTATTAATGCAACAATGAATTAAAGAATAAACTAGAAGGTCAAATGATCAAACTAGGAGATCAATTTCATTATGCCTAGATTCAACAGACATAAAGTTCTTCCAAATTGACATAAATGTTTTGAAATGTTTGTTGACTCTTGATCATGTTCACCACAACAAACATGCTGTACCACATTGCATGAATCACACTTGAGCATCCCTGTGTAACAGACAAGAGTGTTAATGTTTTTTGGTGAAACACTCTTCCAACAAATAAATGATATTGGAATGTAATCACAATATACTTACTTATAAGTTATACTTATAATAAAATTATTTTTATAAATGTTCAGGTATTGAGTATTTAAATGATTTCCATCTCAATTTCGCTCTTAACAGGCGTGGCAATAATATGCTTAAAGATGTTGTTATAGGCAATATGTATGGATCCTTGTTAGCCAGTAGCATTTGAAGGCTTAAAATTATTTGGCTCAATGTTTCTCATGTCTTATTAGATCATCCTTGTTTTTGATTACAGTATAACTGATAAAAACTTGCCTTTGTACTCTGAGCAGGAAAGTGATATTGCACAAGGAATTTTCTTCAGGTTGTGACTCCTGTTCAGGAAAATCATAAGGGTACTTCCCACTGGGGAGCTATCAGTAATCATGAAGTAAAGTAGCCTAGAGAGACCGCACTGCAGGGTGTCACAGAAAACACAGCAGGAGGGGGATCAGGTGCTACCAGAGATTCCATAAGCCCATGTATGACTTAGACCACATGATTCGTAGACACAGAGGACAAAACATTGAATTAAATACCACTTAGGTGATAATCCTTCCTTTTGTTAGGGGAAAAAAAAAACAACATGTCCGTAAAAGCCTCATTTTCCTTATACATCCTATGGGTTTTTCTTGCAAACATTGAAGGATCATGACTCTGGAACAGGCTTCACATACAACAGCATGGCTCATCAGCAATCTGCTTATTTTGTATTCAGACCCCTGGGTCGTATCAATGATAAGTACATAATATCACAAAGAGAATATGGGAGACAGAAAAAAGGAGATGCGTTTAGTAAACTCCCTAGGTGATTCTGATTTTGTTACCATCTGGGGATCCTGATCAGGCTCATTTCCCCTTCTAATTAGAGAGTTACAAGGCAGGAAAAACTGTGATATGGAAGGCAGCAAAAGGTAACAAACTCTACCACAAGTGAAGAAGCATATACATGCATGCAGACCTGTGCATTCCATCAGGAAGAACATACATGGAAAAGAAATTTTATTAGGGAAGGGAAGGGAGTGGGTGAAGAGAGAGAGGTTGAGGAGAGAAAAAGAAGAGAGAGAGAGAGAGAGAGAGAGAGAGAGAGAGAGAGAGAGAGAGAGAGAGAGAGAGAGGAGAGACAGGAAAAGTCCTGCCTGCCCCTTTAGGAGAATAGCAGGAAAGAGAGTGGGAGTGGGTAGAGCTTGTTTCTTAAAGGGATCTTTACACCTGCATACAGCCAGGCACAGAGGGGTTGGCATTCTGCAAGATTCCCAAGGAGCAGGGGCAAGGTTAGTCTAGATGATAACATATGGACACCTAAAAAATAATTTTTTTATTTGACAACCATGACTTCAGAAGGAACATGAGCCCAGTGCCATGTGTGGGAAAACGCTCCTTAATTTGTTGGTCAGGATGATCTCAGATACTACCTAAATAATACAGGCTATTGCTATTACTCTTGGTTGGCCACCAGGACTTGATGGTAAGACCCTATCAATGAATATACCACATAGTTTGGTCCTTACACTTAGAAAAATAAAACTGGTGCTGGCCAGAAGCTTCTTTCCTGCCAGGTAGCTTTCACAGTGTCAGACAATGCTTTACAGGATGCAGAATGCTTTGAGCTACAATTATGACTGGCCTGTAAAGATTTGCTCATGGGTGTACTAGAGGAATGAGAGTTATGGAGATAACCAGTCCCCTTTCAACTGGATTTCTGACCCTTTCCACGGGATAGAGTTTGTGCCTGGCACTATACCTCTAGTGAAGAACCCTTGACTGGTGTGCTCATGTTTTCTAGGGGTGAACTGTCTAGCTACTTTTATTCTAAATGGGCTTAATATCAAGCTACCTGCTAAGTACCTTCTAAATGTGGGTATTTCTACACCCATAGCTTACTGCAATTCTTAGTCTGCATCAGAGAAGTGTCTTTGTGCACTGAATTATGGCTAATGCAAAAATTTACAAATAGCCAAAGAGCAGAGAAAAAGTATCTGTGGAGTACTCATTGATAAATGGGACATCTATATCCACAACCCTTAACACTAAGGCTTAGGGACAGTAGTGATAGAGAAGGCAGAATGATTGTAAAAGCTGGAGGTTGAGGAGAACTGTAATGAAAAAGACTACAGATCTCATAAACTAACAGAAGCTATTGGGTGCCTTCACAAGATTAAGCCAGTCACATCCAAGTGTGGAGTGGGGTGGGTTCATGAGTCTTCATTAATTAAGAAGCTATGGACAGTTGATGACTTCTGAGGGAGAGAAAGCCAGTTTTCTTAAAGGATATAGTCCCTGGTAGGTTGACCTCACTTTAGTGGGTGGTTCCATACCCACATATACATGAATAAAAACTGGATCATCATGCTACTTCAAGAAAAAATAAATGATAGTAATTTGAGAAATAAATGTGGAAGGTGATCCAGAAGATGTGGGAGGTAAGAAATGTGTGAATGTTACTGAAATATATTGCATGCATATTCAAAAATTAACATTGTTTGTTTTCTCTTCTAGTACTAAGAGGCTTCATTCAGAATCATGACCAAGCACCTCTCAATCCCTTTTGTGATGATGTGACAATGTATTATCTCCACACTGGACTGAGGCACACTGAGAATGGTGGCTTCCTTCTTTTGGGTCCTTTCCTGTCAAGCTCTCCAAGCACTGAGCTGCAATGCCCTGTGGACAGGGCACCCTATAAGTGTTATCTTGGACATATAGCCAAAGAACAACACAGCAAATAATAAAGCTGCAATGTGGCTCCTTCATGGACAACCACCTACAGTCTTTAATTGTTTTCGTTCAGCTGATTCAGGACTTTGGATTTTATTTTTCATTTACAGCACTTTGATTTGGGCACCTACACAAGACTGACAAGATAGTTTTCTTTCATCAGATTTAAAATTCTTAAATTTACTATCCAAGGAATGTTCTTCTTCTTCCAGATGAATTCTCAGTACCATTTATTAATGTGCTGTTATTTTCCTCATCCAAGTTATAAATAACAGTTCTGGACACTGCCTTACATATGACATTTATCTTAACCTCCCTTGGATTAAACTTGTTTTCTCAACTGAGTTCTGAAGTCCTCAAGACAGACATCATGTATCACTCATGCCCTTTTTACAGTCCCTTAACTTCCCTTTGCTCATTAAATATTAGGAAAAGTGCCGTCATCCCAGATAGTGGCAGCAGGAAGCTAGTTTGGAATTCACATGCCTAGGATCAGATTGCCACTCCCTACAGTGGGGTCATTTGAGTTGAATTTTCTCAACACTCTGAAGCATATCCAGAACATTTTTTTAAAACAAAGGAGTGTGAAATAGTAGTACCTCTACCACAAAAGTAGTTACCTTTGCATTGCTGCAATAAAATATCATTAACTAGCAAAATTAGTAAGAATTTATTTTGGCACACTGTTTCACAGGTGTTGGTCCATGTTTGTTTGATCATATGTGCTTGAGCAAAATATCATAGCAGCAGGAGGCTTGCGGCAAAGCTATTCACTCCATGATTGACCAGGAAACAGGGAGGAGAACAGAAAGCAACCAGGGACAATATGCCTGTCCCCAGTGATCTACCTCTTCTTGCTAGGCCAACTTCTCCAAACCTTCAAAATGGAGCTACCAGTTGAGGACAAACTATTCATCTCATGAGACAGGGACACACACACACACACACACACACACACACACACACACACACACACTTACACAAACACACACACAGACACAAACACACACACAGACACACACACAGACACAAACACACACACAGACACACACACAGACACAAACACACACACACACACACACACACACACACACACACACACGTGTGTGTGTGTGGGGGGTGTTCAGATTCAAATTATTACAACCATAGAACTATTTTAAGAAAATAAAACTCCTTAATGTATTATACTTAATGGAGTAGCTATATAATAGTTTTGAGGAATATTATATCACAAGTATTATCTAAATGAAGGGAGGAGTGGAAGAAATATCAAAGTCATAAAATCTGATAATTTAGTCATTACTATGTAGTTTTCTATGCCTATCACAAAAAATTCTGAAGTCTGGGTGGCTCAAATATTAGAAATTTGTTTTTTCACAATTCTGGAGGCCAAGTAAACATTCCAAGTGTTTTGAGTGTTGATTTCATTTCTGGCCCTTCTCCTCTGTCTATAATAGCTATTTTCCCTGTGTCCCTTTTCTATTGTGCCTCACCCTAACTTCTTTTCCTATAAAGACACTAATATATTGCATTATTAAATTAATTTAAATTTAGTAACATCATTGAAACCCTATGTTGAAATATGTCACATTTTTAGGCAGTAGGAGTTATTATATCACAAATGAATTTATATCTGGGGGGTTGCAGTTTGGTCAATAAGAATCAGCAATAGGAGTCACAGATAGTATAAACAATATTTTCTGGAAAACTGAGGCACCACTATATAAGTTTATAAGATCTAGGTGAGACACACCCTTTCTGTTGTTTGGTGTGTCTATTAAGTTGCTGGGTTCCAGTTTCTCTGCTATGGTGTGCCTCTATAGTTTCAATTCTCTTTGATAAACTTATAGGGTGGTTCCTTATCAACTCTCAGAAAGTACACATTTATCTTTCTATGGTGGGTGGTGCCTGAAGATGGTGTAGTTTCTGGATCCAATAAGGGGCTGCAATCTTCTGCCTCAAAACAGGGTCAGAAGGTACTTATAAATTAGAGATTTCTAGAGCAATGCCCAAGCTGAAAATGTACTATTGCATACAATATGAAGTAATTTAGGATAGGACATAGCCTGATCTCAACATCTGACATAAGGACAGTATGTTTAAAATAAGCCTGCTATCTGCCATCCTGCATGGTGCTCAGAGTTACAGGTTTCTGGGGCACAGCTGCCTGTCTCAGTAGCAACTGCTGGTGTGTAAATGTGAGCAAGTAATCTGCTTGTAACCCACTGAGATTTGAAGATACTGTTTCATGCTGCACAGAAGACACTTGCTATGATGGCCTCCAGCAGCAGATACTTATGTAAGCACAGTGCTTTCCCTTACAGCAGGCAAAGGAACCCAATACATCAAAGGGCACCGTTAACACAATCATTAGAGATCAAACACTTAATTCAGTATTTTTTCTACCTTTAACATTTTGTGTACAAACATGATGGCTCTCTTTATGATGAAATTTATCCTGTGTGTGAAGCATTGGGCCCCCAGACTGATATCTGGGAAACCAGAATTGGTCCCACTCAGACCCTCTGAACATGGGTCTCAGTTAGAAGGCCTGGGCAGTCTAAGGGACCTCTGACAGTGGAACCAGGATGTATTCCTGGTGCACAAAAGGACTTCAGAAGCACATTCCTCATGGAGGGATACTCCCTTAGCCTAGAGGTAGGATCCCTTAACCTAGAGGCAGGAGGAAGATTTTGACAGATTTTGTTGACCCCTCCTGGAAGGCCCCACCCTTCCTGTGGCGTGGGAGGGATGATGGGAGAGTGGGTGGGAGCATGGGAGGGAGGAAGAGATGGAGGGAGGGAGAGGGAACTGTGATCAATATGTAAAATAAGATAAATAAATAAATAAATAAATAAATAAATAAATAAATAAATAACTATTTGGGGCAACTTAAAAGAAACCAGGAACACAGCAGCAGTGACCAAGGTGCTTCCCTGTGGGAATGGTGTATTTATTTGCTTTATTGAACTACACGTTTATTCTTTAAGTGTATTTGGGAGCTGCATCTGTCTTCCTTGAATTAACCCTGTGGTTAAATAGTAGTTCTGCTGCTTATTGATAGGATTTTGAAGGAAGGAAAGTTGAGGAAATAAAAACTATGAGGATAAAAACACAAATTGATTCTTTTCTCTAAAAATAATATCTAGTTAATATCAGCTAGAGCAGTGATTGACCTTTTAAACTGTATGGCTGTGCTATGAAGACATTAAGAGGTTACAATATTGAAAATGGAAACTGCCTACATTTAATCATTTTTCTTTTTCCACAAAAATACATGAGCACAGTTTTGAATGAACAGTAAGCTCCAACTTTTATAATTTTTGCTATAAGATATGTCCAGAAAAGACAATGCTAACAAAATATATTAGTTGGAGTGGGGGGCAGGGATGGGATGGGAACTTGGTCGGGGGCACAGGAGGGAGGGAGAAAGGAAGGAAGGGGGAACTGAGATTGATATGTAAAATAAGAAAAAAATAAATAATATTAACTATAATAGTTACATTTGTTATAGATTAAATTATCATATTTGCATGACTGGACTATATGACTTCCTTAGTAACAACAAATGTTTCCATGTATTTTTGTCCTGGTAAAATTATCATATTAGATGACATCTTTTACAAATTAGAAAATGTCCAGACAATGAGCTTGTAGCAGCTGAGTCACTAAGCACTCACTAACAAGAACATAAAATAAAAGAAAACAGAACTGCTAGTCAGCAAGAACAACTAGAAAAGCACAAAAAATGTGAGTACCAAAGGCAGGAGAAGAGAAAGGAGGCTGTGGGAGGTCGTGGTCAAGCAGCAGGAGACAGAATCCAAAGGACTCTTTGTTGCAGGATGTTTGATCACACTGTGAACCCTGAGATTGCATTATTGACTGGAAAATGAAACAAAACAACAACAAAAAATATCCTGTTTCTAGTTGTAGTGTGGTTCAGCCCCAACATGCACCTTTAATCCAAGAGCTTTCTGCTTGAATATTGTAAACATGATTAAATAAAGTCAACCATAGGTAAAGAGGGAGCACATGCAACCAGTTGACAGGAAGAAGAAATCAAAGAGTAAGAGGAAGTCAGGAAGACAGATAGAGATGCACAGGAAGTAGAAGGGAGAGGCATTCAGCTTGGTGTTTCTTTTGGTTTGAGATAGTGTAGGAGAAAGCTCTCTTTCTGAGATGTCAGAAAGAAAGTAAAGTCAGCTGGCTGCTTTCTCTGCCTTCTGAGCTAGCAGGTTTTCACCCTAGCATCTGACTGCTTAGTCTTTATTGTCAAAATCAAATTATTGAGATTTAGGTTAAAATAACGTTTAGATTTTGTTAAAAACACAACTCTTAAGAAGCTCTTCTGTGGCTCATTGTTGGCTGTCTGTAAAGGCATGTCTGCTTAAAACTGTCGTAAGGACCTTGTATATTTTTTCTTGTTTGATGGACTGTGGAAATAATGGTGTTGAGTCCATGTGTCAATCAGCCTCAGCTATAGATACTGGGGATGAACACTGTGTTTACACAAGGCTATCATCATCAGTGTTTGTAAGTCATGGCTGGAGATATCTGAGAATACAAGCCCCATTTAGAATTCATAGTGCTCAAGTTAATGCAGGCAAAGTTATGATCATGGGAAGAACATTTATCAGTAGAAATATATACCTACATTGGAACTACAAGGCAGGTAATCTTACTTTAGAGAGTACTGTCTACAAATGGAGGCTTGGACAAAATCTGCTCTTATCCCCAAAAATGGAACGACCAAGTGAGTTGAACAGAAAGGAATTCACCCTGCATACTATTGGCTTAACTGAATGAGAACTTCCTCTCCAAAGTACAATAATGACTTTTCTCTGCACAGCAATCTGTAAACATCTCCCTTCCTTCTGGGAGGAGTGTATGAGGGTCCCATCAAAGGAGATAGCTGTAAAAACTGTGCTTTAGTAGAGTCATGAAATACTGAAGAACATGAAGTGAGTCCAGTTAGGAGCAGAGGGCATTCAGCAGGAAAAGGCAGGAAAAGATGACTTCAAGCAAAAAAGACTATGAGCCAAGCCAAATCAGGAGGGAGACGCTAGAGTGTAAGTCAGTGGTAATGGTGAGAAAAAGGGGAAAGCTCAGGCCAGGGCAGAGGGCATTGACTTACTCAACAGGTGCCACTCAGACCTGCAGGTACTATCTGTCAACCAGGTGAATGGGGTTTCTGGGCTTAGATGTTTTTCTAATGAATCTGAAGGAACCATCCCAGAGATCTAGCAGATCCCAGACTCCTCCAGGATGCACAAATCTGTATCTGGTGAATTCACCAGACCAATACCCAAGACTTTCCAGAAGATTTGAAAGGATAAAATAGAAAAGAATGACTGATTTTTAACTTGCCTAAGAAATTACTGTTGTTCTTTATTTACTATTTCAGGAGACCCTTTTTTGGTTTGGTGTCTATACAAATTGAGACAAAAAGTACCCATGTTATTAAGCTGTGTGTGAGGAAGTCTTAGTTAGGGTTACCATTGCTGTGGTGGAATACCATGGACAAAAATGTTTGAGGAGAAAGGACTTTTTCAGCTTATACTTCCAGGTTATAGTACATCCTCAAAGAAAGGCAGGGCAGGCACTCAATGTAGAAACCTGGAGCTGATGCAGAGGCCATGGAAGGGTGCTGCTTACTGGCTTGCTCACTGACATGACTTGCTCAGCCTGCTTTCATACAGAAACCAGGACAGCAGTTCAGGGATGGCAGTGGCCTTGATGGGCTCGCCCTCCCCATCAATCACTAATTAAGAAAATACCCTACAGCCAGATCTTATGGAGGAATTTTTCAATTGAGGTTCCTTCTTTTCATATAACTATGGCTTGGGTCAAGTTGACAAAACACTAGCAAGCACAGAGGGCAAATAAACTTCATCTATAAAGTGTAGCACTGTGGTCGGTATTTGCTACCATGGCAGATTTTCCTCTCCTCCTTCATTTTCTGATACTTTCTTTTTTCTTTCCTTCTTTCCTTTAATCCTACATAGCTACACAAAAATCAGAAAATCAGATCCACAACAGCCTTCAAAGAAGTCGTATTTTCAGAGCTCAGGTTGATCTTACCACAGTGGCTTTCAGATGCATTAAGTTTCTGGCTTCTTCCTATGTTATCTCAGGAAGGGTGATGCCCCATGCCCACATGGACGTAAGCAGAGGAGATCATAAGCCTGAGTCAGGGTCCCTTGGGGATGATGAGTGGAAACCTCATAAAACAAACTCAAAGCATGTGTTTTACATAATCACAAGATCAGACAGTCAGCTGTTTCCACAGTTGGCTGGGGTCTTTACTCCACCATTGTTCAAGACCTTTCACAGATGACTCATTCTTCTCTCTCCTATAGAAAACCCTTGGTGGCAATCACCAAGATGATATGGATTTACAACAACCTCTTCAAAATAGTCTGGAAGGTTCATGTGGCTATTTATGTGTCCAAAGCCATAAATAGTTTATTTTACAAGCAAACAGAAAAGGTAACCACAGTGCAAGAAGGTATATACATAAGAGTGGTAGGTAAAACCACACAGAAAGATGAGTTTGAACAAGGCACTAGATTGGAAATTTAAGAAAATCAATTAGAGAACAGAAAGCAATGGGTAAGGAGAGAGTGGCATTGAAAGGGCGTAGGCAGAGGACAGGAACCTAGAGAAAGAAGTGGTGTTTTTAATGGACCACCTCCATGAATCTGAAGAAGTCAAAGCAAGCAGGGGCTCTCATAGGGAACTAACATCAACATGGGTGAGATAGAGAAGCCTCCCATGGTTTCCATTCTCCAACCCTAAGATTATCTGCTGCAGTGCCAAGTGGCTTGCAGCCCCACCTTACACTATTTTGTTGTTCTCTGACATGCAACTCTGGCTTTCTTTAAGTTCCTCTAACACCTTGGTATTTCTCCTACCACAGGACCTGGTGCCCATGTTCCTCTTCTTGGGACAGTCTTGACCCAAGTTCACTTTATTCATCTTTAAGTTGTAGGGAAAGCACCCAAATGACCCCATCTATCGAGAATCTTTTATTACCCCCCCATCCTGCCCCACAACTGGACCTTCCTAATCCCTAGTGTTCTCATCCCCCCATCTTGCCTCCACACCCCACACCCAGTTTTCCCAGGAGATCTTGTTTATTTCCCCTTCCCAGGGAAATCCATGTGTCCCTCCTAGGATCCTTCATGTTATTTAGATTCTCTGGGGCTGTGGATTGTAGCCTGGTTATCCTTTGCTTTACATCTAGTATCCACTTATAAATGAGTGCACACCATGTTTTCTCCTTGCTGTTTGTTTTTTGAGACAATATCTCATGTACAACAAGATGGCCTTGAACTCCTAACCATCTTGCTGGCATCACTCAGTGGTGAGATTGCATCTGTGAATACCCACATTCAGTTTACCTTATGTGGAAATTATATTCTCTGTAGATAACTACCCAAGTTATTTTGAAACTTTTCTATTCCATGTTATTCTTCTTACATTGCTTCACCTTTGCTGGTTAGTTATGAGAACTCTGTATTTACTGGGTCAATAGGTAGGAAGGAGTGGAAAGCTTCAGTCACATAATTCATCATTCAGATAACATACAAATGATAGAATCTATCATGATGTTTACTTTATCTTTCACACTTGGTGTTTCAGGGAATGAAGAAAGGACAGAGATGCATAGACACACAGACACTGCAACTGGATTCATGAGGGATTCTCTAATTGCTTAGGGCTCTACAGAACATGGAACTTCAGCACGTTTATTATGGTGTTATATCTCTGCAGGTGAACAGTCTCTGTAAATAAATGTGCCTCATAAGGAAGCTGCAATGGCTAGTCTTTGCACACACTGACCAATTGTTTATAAATATGAATGCTCAAACACCCAGGGAAAGCTTTGCCATTCCCCTTGAGCCTGACCAATGTGGTTAACAGCTTTGACATTTTACCATGGACCAATTGGTTTTGGAGTTCTCAACAGGCTTTGCTCATGACAAAATAGACATCACTCAGAAGCTTCACCAACTCAGCAATTCTACTGCTCCCTACAGATATTTGCAATAGCTAGATTCTTGCTGTAAATGAGCAATCAATACAACCAGTCCACTGAAAGGTAACTTTGTTTAAAACTTAGAAAAAAGGAAATGTTCCATTTGTCTCTAGATGAATGTTCAATACAAGTTTATTTAGTACAGTCAGAAATGAATGGTGTAAATTTAGATAACCCACATTTTGAAATTATGCAAAATTCACTTATTGAAAGCATAAGATCTATATCTAATGGATGGATAATTTAGATTAGTAAACACAGAACAAGAAGATTCAAAAGTCCAGGGCTATCAACTCAGAGTTATAAAGCAATATTTCCACTGGAATGTGGTCTCCTGGAGACTCACACGGATAGGGACCGATGTGGAAGAACCATGAAGTGGCATCACTTTGTCTAAAAAAGACAAGAGAGTTTCAGCAGATAAAGATTGGTTTACACAGGGTTTGGTTGAGAAATCTGAAACCAAAAATTTGGCAATGTTAACCTAACTGTATGCAGGAGAGAGAAATGGGGAGTCTGACAGCCATAGAGAGGACATTGGAGACAGATAAAAGATTAAAGTCATGTTTTGTTATTTTGGTCATAATTCAAGAAATATCCAGGTTTTACTTCATTCTCTGTCAAAGATACATAGATAAATTAGGCTCATAAGGACAAGACAAGCAACACAGTTCCATTGCTTGCTAGAGGTTTGGCCCCAGAAATTTATGTAGAACACTGGGATTAGACCAAGTAGAGGAGGGAGGGGCCAAAGTAGCTGACTGCCAGAGCAGGCTAAATTACCAAGTCTGTCCATTGTGACTCACCTCAGAAATAGTCTACTCCAATGCTGAGTAGATTCATAGACAGATGAGAAATAAAAGAGAGAGGTAGAGAGAGATGGGACAGTTGAGAAAGTTTTTTACTTGATGCCTAATGCTGTGTCCTCCAGATCCTGGCTCATAAGACCAACAACCACCTACAGGAAGAGAAACACCCCAAACAGAAAAGATTTGGTTAGACCTATGGGTCAGGCAGAATTCAAAAACCTCAAAATTATCCCTTTGGCCTATGGACACTCACCAAGGCAGGAGTATCCATGGGCTCACTTCAACCTGCCCCTCGGTGTCTCTGAATACCTCATTGCTTCTATCCACACCCACAAAATTGTGTGCACCCCTAATCACATGCAGGCATCATCACTATCATGAGACTTGTTATTTTTCACAAGATATATTAAATACAGAGAAAATAAATTTGTTTCAGCTTCAAACTTCATGGCCTTTACTGAGTATTTGTGTAAGTTCCTGGTCTCTTGTTTTATGATAGTTATTTTATTTGATTTCAAGAACTACCTATCAAACAGATGTTATTGTTATCATGCCAATCTCATAGAATACTGAAATATGCATCAAATATTTCTGACTTGGGATGATTTTAATTACTAGGAACATATTATTAGTGTATAATTTAGAAATTATTATACTAGCTGAAGAAAATACTGAATTAATATATCATAATATAGTTGTCTATGGTTATTTTAAATGAGTTGAAAACAAAAATGTGTTCTTCAATTTTACCTCTGTTTGTCAGATGTGCCAACAAATTTATGTTACACTAACATTTTCTTATATTTACAAATTTCAGAGTCAAATATCTATTAAATCACAGTAAAGTATATAGCAATTAGGAAATGATCTACGGGTCCATTACAAGTAGTTTTCTGCAGTATCTTTCAGTAATTTACCTACCTGTGCAAGAGTTATCTCTAGGTAGCATCATGGAACCAAACTCAGCAAATTCATAATCATTTCATTTCCAGGTTTTGGAAAGAAACAACACAAGCCAGACAAAGGTAGGGAGATACTTCCTTCCTATTACTACCACTTCCACCAAAAGCCAGTGGTTGTCTCCCTTACTGGGAGAGAGATGCATTTGGAACAATGTGACATCCTCTTTTAACCCCACCCCCACCCCAGCCCTTTATCCCTCAATAGTACTTGGATTTCTGAATCAATTCAAGGTAGGCCATTTCTAGCTGCAGACAAGAGTGGAACAGGACAATTTCTGGGCCACTTTCAATAGTACATGAAGTTTCCATATGAGGGTAGCTTTCAAGAAAATAAGTAGTCATCCACCAAGCATTATTTATCACTTTGAATTCATTCACTTTGAGTTCCTATAAGAACAATAACTGAGGCAAACAATTATGGAAGTTCAAGAGCATGGGACCTGCGTTCAGATAAGGGCATTACTGGATATTTTGTGATGTGGCAGAGAAGCAGAAAGGGAAGCAGCCAAGTACATAAGAATGAATGAAAGGATATTGCTTTATAACCATATGTTCTAGCAAGAATTGGTTCAGTCTCCTACCTATCCAAAAGCATGGGAGATCTTTCCATTTTCTGGTATCTAGTTTCTTTCTTTAAAGACTCTAAGTTTTAATTATATAAGTCTTCTACTTGTTTAGTTAGCATTACCCCAAAATATTTTATGTTTGTGGCTATTGTAAAAGGTGATATTTCTCTGATTTCTTTCTCAGCCTATTTATTGTTTGTATATAGTAGGCCTACTGATTTTTTTAATTAATCTTATATCCTGCTACTTTGCTGAAGGTGTTTATCAGCTGTAGGAGTTCCCCGGTAGAGTGTTTCGGGACATTTATGTAAACTATCATATCATCTGCAATAGTGACAGTTTAACTTCTTCCTTTCCAATTTGAATCACCTTTATCTCCATTTGTTGTCTTATTGCTCTAGCTAGAACTTCAAGTACAATATTGAAGAGATATGGAGAGAGTAGACAGACTTGACGTGTTCCTGATTTTAGAGAAATTGCACTGAGTTTCTGTTACAAACAGGTTTTTCCCCCGTTGCTGGTCTGGTCCTGCCACCACGCCAGCCCCCAAATAACACACAGAGACTCTGTATTTGATACAATGCTGTTGGCCAGTTACTATCATTGTTTATTGGCTAGCTCTGTCTTACTGATTAACCCATTTCTACTATTTTAAGTATTTCCACGTGGCTCATCTTACCAGCCAGAGTGGCTGGTGTTCTACTTCTTCCGGCTCTCCATGTTGACTCCTCCTTACTACTTCCTCTTTCCTCCTTGTCTCCTAGCCCCGCCTATCTTGCTTTCCCATTGGCCCACAGTGCTTTACTCATTAACCAGTATGAGAAACATATTTACAGAATAACATCTCCCATCAAGTTTCTCTCCATTTAGTTTGATGTTGGCTGTTGGTTTGCTGTATATTGCTTCAATTATGTTTAGGTATGTTCCTGTTATCCCTGATCTCTCCCAAGACATTTATCATGAAGGAGTGCTGGATTTTGTCAAAGTTTTTTCAGCATCTAGTGAAATGATCATGTGTTTTTCTTTTTCAGTTTGTTTATGTGGTGGATTACATTGATAGATTTTCATATGTTGAACCATCCCTGCTTCCCCGGGATATAACCTACAGGGTCATGTTGGATGAGTTCTCCAATGTGTTCTTGGATTTGATTTGACAGTATTTTATTGAGTATTTTTTGCACCAATTTCATGAGGTATATTGGTCTGTAGTTCTCTTTCTTAGTTGTGTCTTTGTGGGTTCTAAGGTAATTGTAGCCTTGTAAAAAGAGTTTGGCAATGCTCCTTCTGCTTCTATTGTGTGGAACACTTTGAGGAGTATTGGTATTAGCTGTTTTTTGAATTTCTGGTAGAACTCCACTAAAACTGTCTGGTCCTGGACTTTTTTGGTTGTAAGACTTTTGATGACTGCTTCTGTTTCATTAGGAGTTATAGGTCTATTTAAATCTGAAACCAGCTTTAGCCATTTCCAAGGATATTTCCCTGTTACCTAAGTGAATTTCATATGGTCTTACATTTTAACTATTCCACTATCTCAGCACTGGTGACTGAGGAACAAACTTCCATCACAAATGACCATTTGGTGGACACATTCAAATTTTATCCAAGCCATATCCCTTCTAAGTTCAAGGCTGTTTTCTTGAAAGAGGGGATACAGTCAAAGACATGTTCCTGGCCTCACAAAGCAAGCATTCTGGTGAGTGAAGCTAGAGTGGCAAAATCCACCTGGAGAATGAAAAGTGATGGAATAGAGTAAGCAGTTAGTGATATAGAAAGACCTTTCTGAAGAGAAGCCATTGAAATTGAAACCAGGCAGAAAATACAACAGGCAGAGGGAACAGTCATAATAAAAGCGTGATTACAATAATTTCATCTCATTTGAGGAATTATACATGCATAAATAGAAAAACTTGTAGTGATATCTGCAGTCTTTGAGTTTAGAAGAGCCAAGGTCAATGTGTCCAGGTCCCATATCCTGAAGTAATAGGTCCCACCTGAAGTAGATGGTGTTATGCAAAATCTCACAAAATCTGTCTTACATTTTAGTGGTGCCCTTCTGGATAGCCTGCAGAAACAGATGATAGTGGAGTGAGAAGAAAAGCAATATAGGGAGAAGACTGATACTGAGGCCTGGGGGACAATGGCCACTTGCACCCAGATGGCCACTGTAGAGTGGGAAGAAAAAATGTTATGTATGATTAAGTAGTCAACAAGACAAGTTGATAGAAATGTTAGAGAAAGTAAAGGGGCAAAACAGTTGCAAGAAATCCCATAGATTTAGCCACAATACATTTATCTCATAGTCAGAGGACTAGATAATGATAGAAAGATAAAATCTTCTCTGTCTCTATCTATTATGTGTGTGTGTGCAACGTGTATGTGCACGTGCATGCGCGTGTGTGCATGTGTGTGTGTTTACAGGTGCAAAATAAAGCTATAATAGAGTGAATAACTTTCACTCCTGTTTTAGTTAGTGTGTGAGAGGTTATGGTGTCATTCTTCAGCTACTCTGACAATCATCTTCTAGTTTTAATGCAAGTCAGATCAGACTTTCCAAACCAGACCTTACTTTCTTCAAAGACATATCCTCATTCTTGGCCTTTCTTCCATTTCTCATTGCTACTTTTACATGTGAGTGATGGCTGCAGACTTGCTGGTTAAATGGAATGAACAAAAACAGCACACTCTATGAAGAAAAAGCACAAAGGAATACTGGAGGCTAATAAGGAGAGGTGAGTTTTGGACTAGGGTTTGGTCTGGCTGAGGAATGTCACCAAATTCCATTCCCCTGCCTCTTCCTTGATTCCAGTTGTAGCTGAGGATGAGCTAACTGAACTCAGATGTTGAAGATTTTTGTTACTGATAGCAAAGCACTATCTAAATGCTAGTGTCTAAATACACTCTGCCTCTGGATAGTGGAAACCAGGGTGGGAAAACACAGGACAAACATGGTGTCATTTAGGTAATCTTGGTCCTTAAGCTGTGGAGAAACTTTAGGGGTGTGAATTTAAAATTAAAGGAATTGGGTCTTATTGGAAAACATTTAAGAAAACCATTGCTTGTATTTGCTCCAGAAGTTTGTCATTCAGTGAATTTTTGAATGCACTGTTGATGTTCAGTGTTAACAATTCTTATCTTGATGACTTTTAGAACTTTTTCTTTGTTAGTGATATATAGCTATTTTGTCCCAGTGACTTGAAATGTGTCCTAATTTTTCTCTGATGCAGTTGAGACTTTGCTACTGTTTCTAGTATAATATTAATGCTGGCTAACTTACATACAACTATTACTAATCACCAGGTGCAAGTACTCATTTAATCCAAGAGCCTATTATGCATTTGTTTTTCATTTATAGTAAAGAACTATAAAGTGAAACGAAGTCTCCTGTTCACTGAACCAGGAAGGAATCTAGCCATTCTCACAGTTCAGGTTGTAATGACCGTTAATAGCTGGAACATGAAGTTGTAGAGTTACAAAGGTGTCCTAAGGATCCACAGGCTTGTGAGAAGAAGAACATCTGTAAAATCAAATACTTAGTCCATAAGTATCCACAAGAAAATGCCGTGACACATACCATCATTTTGAAAATCTCTGAAATTTACACCCAAAACAGAAATAACAGAGCCCTCAAATGAATTGAATTGTCTGTACTTTTTCTGAGAGAGTAAAATACAATGACGTTGTGAAGTATGGCCTTCCTCTGGTCTCGTGCAGACAAAACCAAAAACTTCTAAGGTTTTTCATAAAATGCAAAAAAAAAGAAGAATTTGGCACCAGGATTCAGATGCCACCCTGGCTGTGAACATCTCACCTTTACTTGTGAGAGACCCAAAGACTTTGGGACTTACTTTATGGTGATGAAAGTAAAACAACGTACATAGGAAAGCTTGCTCATCTGTCTGTGTGGTCTGGAAGAGTTTTGCATGGGGTACCACTGCTTCTCTTGTCACTGGGAGCAATTCAAAAGAGAGCCAAAGAGACAAAAGAGTAGCTTAGAGGACTGCACATGAAAGCTGTGGGCCTCCAGCAGGCCACTGTGTTCTGGTCACAGTGACAGCTCTGCTGTTTCCTGGGCTTCTGTTCTGAGAGCACTGTGTTAAATGAGTCATTTATTCTTCACAGCGGCCCTAATTATCCCTTATTATAAGACCACTGAGACTTAGAAAGATTTACAGACTTGCTCAATTCACACAGCCAGTAATACCTTCCACTGAGCTCACTCTGTCTGCAAATCATTACTGGCTTCCCCTGTCTCAAAAGGACATCGGTCTCTAACGTGTTGGAATCTGATCCCCCATTCTTCTACCCTTCATGCCTATTAATAGTTTATGCAGAATGGTGCCTACGACTTCAAAGGGATTGCACTCTGTCACCTCAGAAACTTGCCATGTACTCTCTGCCTGAATCGAGTCTGCCACATCTTATTCAGTGTAGTCACTACTCAGAATTCAGTTTCTTCTCAGGACCAGCAATGGCCACCCCATAATGTATTCTTTCAGTAAACAGTTCTCAGATTGTTTTACAGTCTTGTCTGGTGAAGCACTTGGTCTTACCCTCTACACTGGAAGCTCCATGCTGCTAACTGCCCAGAGTGTGGAGTCTGGCTCCACGTGAGTCATCAACAGTGCTTTAGGGGAAATGAAAGGTTACATTTTCTTTTACTTATTTTCCCATTCTTGACATTATTTCCATTTAAGCCTGAAAATTCTGAAGTTTTTGCTCATAAAATAGTCAATCTGAATTAGTTTTATCTAATTAACACAGCTCTCTCTCTCTCTCTCTCTCTCTCTCTCTCTCTCTCTCTCTCTCTCTCTCTCTCTCTCTCTCTCTCTCTCTCTCTCTCTCTCTCCTTTCATAGCCATAGCAAGCAAGAAAATGCCTGTGCATTGAAAACCTTGGTGATTACAATACTCCATGTTGCCATGGAATGAAAGAAAAAGCAGAGAAGACAAAGAGATTGTCTTTATATAATCCTTTTTAATTTTACTCTACTGCCCCCCTGTTTCCTCAGAACCAATTGAAACTTCTTTAAACATGGTCCCTCTTTAGTCCCTCTGCCTGGGAAGCTACATATTGTGTGCTAAGAGTCCTAAAGATCACACATGCTCTGAGCTCTTTTAAAATCTGAAAAGGACTGCCAACATAGTAAAACAAATGAAGCCCTGCCCCCAGCCCAGCCACGCCCTAGTGGGGGCATTTGTATATGGCATTGAATCTTGCAGGCTCTGAAGTGAGGATACACCATTAATTATGTGGATTATTGTGGTTTTTGAAGGCTTAGTCAAGAAACAAACTTTAAATGAATAGCCAAGGGCCTGATTGGTGGCAAGCAGTGGGTGATGCCACTCCTCTTCTCCCCTTTGTGTTTATCATGGGGGGTTTTGAAATAGGCAGGCTTCAGAGGATCCTAAAAGCCCCGGAAATTATATCTAAGTTGGTTGTAGATCCATAAGGGATCTTATTTTAAATAAGGGATCTCCATTGTTTACCTTAGTGGGGCATTTCCTTCAGAGATGATTGCTAAGGTGGTCTTGGGAAGTGCAAGGAAGGTCAGTAAATATGAGCCTGGAGAACAAGCGGAAAAGAAGCACTCCTTTTAGATGTCTGTTTGAGTTCCTACCCTGACTTCCATCATCATGGGTGGTGATATATAAGTGTAAGCTAATATATAAGTGTAAGCCTGTCCTCCCCAGGCTGTTTTTGACCATAGTGTTTATAACAGCAGTAGAAAGAAAAATAGGACAATTTGTTTCCCACATTGAACACTCCTTAAAAACAAACTTCAGTGGTTACTATGGATAACATAAAAGTTATTTAAAAATTAGTGCCTTATAATTGAGAGAGCATGATTCCTGGAACTAATAGATTTTTTTGATAAAGCTTATCCATTCTTCATTAAAGAACAACCTACACACACACACACACACACACACACACACACACACACACACACACACACACACACTCACGGGTCCTTAGGCATGGAAATGATTCTGACCTGCTAGCAAAAGAATTTTACCTATTCTGTGGCACCATACCTTAAAAGAGGGGTACGTGAATTCAAATTTTCTAAGATGCTACTTTTCTAAGGTCTATGCTATCCTTATATCTGTCTATCAATGTGCAAAACTCCTCTGGACTGAGAATTTATGATGATAAATAGAATGCCTCCTTCTTCATTTTCTTTATATTTCTTTGCTGTTTGGGACATAGTTTGAGTTGTAATCAAAGCCTTAATTTCACGTCAGAACTTCTATAACCATACTGTTGGCATTGTTGAGTTAAGCAAAGCTACTGATACAACTGATATCAGAAGTGTTGGGATCCATCGGAATTCCTCTGTAGAGTTATTGTTCACTTGTTATGTGGTATGGATTACAGTGTAAGGAATTTATTTGTGGTAGGTATGTCCTGGCTAGTTTTATGTCAACTTGATGAAAGCTAGAGTCATTTTGGAATAGAGAACCTCAATTGAGAAAATCTTTCACACCAAGGCTGGCTTATAGACAATACTGTGGTTTATTTCATTGATTGATGGTTGAATAGGAAGGCTCAAATCACTATGGATAATGGCCCTCCTGGGCTGGTAACCGTGGATGCTATAAGAAAGCAGACTTTGAAAGCTATGAGAAGAAAGCCAGTAAGCACTTTTTTATCAGCTCTTGTGTCCACATTCATGCCTTGAGTTCCTTTCCTGAATTCTCTCAATGATGCACTGTGATGTGGAACTGGAAGCTGAAGTAAACCCTTTCCTCCCCAAGTTGCTTTTGATCATGGTATTTAATCACAGCAACAGAAACACTAACTAAGGTATAGTAGGTGATTGGGGAGGAGATGTACAAGCTGACAAATGTAGACTTTACCTATAAGAATCATAATAAAGTTCATACCTACGTTGAGCTGGTTTTATGATTGCTTCCATGTCCACATTCACTGACATTTCCAACAATAACATATGCACACTGGTGGGTGACTTGTCTCTTACCACTCCATGCTTTATGACATCTCAGGACTCTGCCAAGAAGGCCATCACCACCCAGGGCCTTTGTCTCTGTTCCTCTATAACTAAGCTAAATAAATCCCCTTTTTTTCTAAGCATCCTGCCTTGCTTATTTTACCATACTAATGTAGGAGAAAAAAGTCAGACCAATATACCAAGTACCATGGAAAGGTTATTCATTAATGCTTGTTGGGTTTGAAAAATGATTTCACATAGTAGCAAAAAAACCTTTAGATTTAACATTTGCTTAGAGGTGTAATTATTTTTTGTTATAAAACTGTAATGTTTTAGCAAGAAGGAAACCTGTTTTACTATTATATTTTATGCTATTGGAAGAAATGAAGACTTAGCTATGCAACTGAGAAGCTATGTGTTAAAATAAATATACAGTAAGTCACTAGCAATTACACAACGGCAACCACAGCACAGAACCTAGGTGCATATACTCAGATGGCTTGAATGATCCACATCCATGCAACAAAGACATGTGTTCAACTATGTTCATAGCAGCATTATTTGTAATAGCAAGATGACCTCAACTGAAGAATGGATAAAGAAGATATGGCACATATATACAATGCAATACTACTCTGCAGGGGGGGCAATGGAATCTTGAAATTCACAGGCAAATGGATGGAACTTGAAGAAACCATCCTAAATGAGGTAAGCCAGTCACAAAAAGAGGAACATGGTATGTTCTCACTCACATGTCGATTTTAGACATAGAGCAAAGGATCACCAGCCTATAATTCACACCGCTAGAGAAACTAGGATACATGGAGGAATCTAAGAGATTCATACAAGGTCCCTCACAGAAGGGGAAAGGAACAAGATCTCCTGAGCATATTGGGAGTGGGGGGGCAGCAAGTAGATGGGGGCTAGGAGAAAAAGAAGGGGAGAAGAGAAAAACATGTGGGACTAGGAAGATTGTTGTCAGGGGAGAAATAGGAGAGAGAGATACAATAAAAGAGTGAGCCATTATAGGTTTCAAGAGAAAACTGACTCTAGAGAAATGTTCAGAGAACAACATGACTGACCCACAACTAACAATTTCAGCAACAGTGGAAAGGCTACCATAAATGCCCCTCCCTGATAATGAGATTGATGATTAACTTATCCACCATTATAGAGACCTCATCTAGTATCTGATGGAAACAGAAGCAGATACCCACAGCTAAACACTGAGCTGAACTGGAATCCAAATGCAGAGAGGGAGGACAAGATCAGGCTACAGAAACCCACAGAGACAGCTGGTCTGAACCAGGAGGAGCTAATTGGCTCCCAGACTGATAGCTGGGAATCCAGCATTAGACTGACTCAGACCCCCTGAACATGGGTCTCAGGTAGAAGGCCTAGGCAGTCTAAGGGACCACTGACAGTAGAATCAGGATGTATCTGTGGTGCACAAAAAGACTTTCGGAGCACATTCCCCATGGAAGGATACTCCCCTAACCTAGAGGCAGGAAGGAGGGCCTAGTCCCTACTCCAAATGACTTGACAGATTTTGTTGACACCTCCTGGAAGGCTTTACCTTCCCTGTGGAGTGGGGGGTGGGTGGGATGGTAGGGTGGTGGTGGGGCATGGGAGGGTGGGAGAGAGGGAGGGAGGGAGAGGGAACTGGGATTGATATGTAAATAAGAAAAAAATAAATGTAAAAAGAAAAAAACTGATAATATAATAAAACAATTATGATTATACTGAAAATGAATGAAAGAAAGAAAGGAAGGAAGAAAGAAAGGAAGGAAGGGAGAAAGAAAGAAAGTCAACTTCGTAAGAGAATGCTTGGAACCAGAATGCCCAGGCAGGCACTTTGACTCTGATAGCCTGGTGCAGAGAGCAGGTGATGGCTCTATGTTAGGTAGGCACTTTTATCAGCCAGGCCAAGTGGAAGGTAGCTGAGGCTAAGCACTCCCTGGTACTTGTAAGATTCCCAGCAATTTAGAAGCTGCAAAAGTGACTTGTGACAGGGAGAAATAAACTGTTCCAGCGCATAATAAAGAGTCAGAAAGGCCAGGGTATCCACCAAGTTTGCCCAATTCTATCTGACTCTCATTGTTAGCATCAGTAATGCCATATTTCAGAAGTAGAATGGCCTATGTCTACTCTAAAACTATACTATACGTTTCCACTGAGCCCTGTGACTCTAGAGGGGCCAATTAGCTCCTCCTGGTTCAGTTTGGGGTTCAATTAGCTCCTCTGGGTTTCACTGGAGCCATATCCCCATTAGAAGTAAAAAGGAAATTTTCTATCTCATTCATAACCCAAGGAGAGTGTGTTTTCCTCATAGCCCAGGAAGTGAGTGTGTTTTCCTCTGAATCCAGGCAGTGAGTTTCTTTTCTTCAGTCTGGAATGATTTCTGGAAAATAGATCAGAGAAAAAGGTAGCAGATGTGAATATTCTTCCTAATGCCACACTCACTGCCTACTCCTTTTTATTAGGTGTAGTCCTGGTTCTGGTCATATTTAATAACCCTCTTTACTTGACAGAAGGCTGTGGTGATATCTTGCTTACATAAATAAAACTTGTCTGAAGTTCAGAGGCTGGAGTTTGCCACTAGCTAACCATAGAGTTCTGGAGGTCTGTATAGACAGACAGGAAGTGAGATGGTTGGGTGAAAACAGGAAGTGTGATGGCTGGGCAGAAAAAGGATAGAAGTAAGAAGAAAACAGAAACTCACTCTCTTTTCCACTGGGAAGCTAATGAGGTAAAGGTGGCTTTGGCTTGCTCCTTCTCCCTGATCTCTCAGCATTTTCCTCTGTATATGACTCTGGCTTGTTATTATTTAGACCAATTAGAATTTCATTTACAGAGAGCCACTAGCAAATTTCTATGGAGTACTGACTAAAGAAACCATCCCAACATGTCACCCAGGCTTTATTGCTACAGAAATGATGAAAAGCAAGCAGCCCAGTGTAAAAGCTCTGTCTGTTCTATGGGGACCCCCGCTGCCTGTTTAGGTAATGGAGAAATACAGTATCCCAGGACCCTTCAGGTTTTTTATTTGTTTCTGTGAAGGGGTTTAATTACTAGCATTGGTCAAATGAAAAGGGATACAAATTGACTTTCTATGTCTATGAATAAGATAGTGTTTACTTCCTGCTTTGATTGTGGACATGGTCTGGGATGTAGCCAGAGTCTCAGGGCTGAGCAGAGATCTGTGGTTTGGACTGGACAAAGGCTATTCTGTGGGTGGGAAGTGGGCAAACACTGCCACAAATTCTTTGTAAACTGGAACTCTTGGAATGCAGCTTTACCATTCTTCTTGGTCTCTGGATGGCCTTCACTGTCCTTTGTGATCCCAGGAATCAGCTCAGCTGCTGAAGAGGGCAAGAGCTTGATATTGGTTTATAATTATGAATGAGTTACAGATAATAAGAACAAGGTAGTTCCTAGAAAACAGGCCAGGCAAAGGTGTAAATACTCCTTTCAAAGCCAAGAAGGTCAAGAACCCAGACATAGTGATAGCTTTATACAAGGGGTAGCTGTAAGAAAAACACTCTGATGTTAGCTGGGGTTCTGGTTAGCAGTGAGGACTGAGAGAGAAAAACAGATCAAGACTGGCTTTGAAGCTTCCTTTTGACCCAGGCAGCTGAAAAACTGGACTTACGGGAAGATGAGACTTAGCAAGCTCTGAAAAGAGGATAACCAACCTAGTTTTTATTATGGGAAGAGTTTTATTCATTTATTACAGCAGAGTTTTAACTTCTTTATAAATGAATTCATCCATACTTATTACAGAAACAAACACATGATAAAACAATTTTTGACATGCCATTAAATTTAAGTGTATGAATTACAATGTAGATCATTTTCAGCATAAAGCAAGCATAACACATTTTTCTTGACAACTAAAGATAATGCATTGCCAAATGAAACACAGACACAGTGATAGAAGAATCTAGAATAGCAAGTTGTGTTACTGGAAGTCTTCTTAGCAATCAGAAAACCCAACCCTGCTTAATAGATGAGGAAACTGAATACCAACAAATGTTGAAGGCACGGACTTGTGCCAGGCACTTGCTTGATGCTGGAGATACTAAAGTAAACAGAACATGATACCCGTACTCAAGGGGCTCTTAGCCAGGATAGCAGAGGGCAGTTTCCAGTAATCAGGAAATCTCCACACAGCATAGTATTGTGAGCAAGGCATGCTGAGCAGCAAGGTGCAATGAAAGCAAGTGTGGGAGCAGCTTGCAAAGGTCACATGTGACCTGAGAAGCATGAGCAGAAGTTATATTGACACAGTTGTAGTGAAATTGAGTTCCAGGAAAATCAAGGCAAGAGCTAGCCTAGTGCATTTAGTACTTAAAGGGATAAGGGTTAAAGAGAATTCTAGTCCCGACAGTGGGGCACCAAGTTCAGTGCTGTTTTAGAAGCCATTCTGCTTGCTAGAAAATATATAAAGGTTCATCTTGCTAATCAGAGCTCTAGCACAGAAAGCAGCACACAGAAAGCAGCTCTTCAAGTCACATGTGAATACTAAGATTATTTAAGTCTCTTGCTTATCACTCACATTTTTCCTTCAGAAGAATCATTACTCCCTATTACAAACTTCCACCTCCTTGCAGAATATCAACATTCATTGGGCCATGCCCCAAATTTCAAGTCTGGAAGGAATCTTACAGAGTCATTTTGCAGTAGCCAAATGTAGGAGTGGGGTCAATGGGAACTGTTGCCACTCTGGTGGCAATAAATTAAATCATTCTACATTTTATTATATCCCTCAGTTCGTATTGACAATAATAAAATGTCCATCCCTGCAGAGGTAAACTCCATGTACCCACCCTCACCCTTTCCTATTCTACTTCACAGACTACACACCCACACACAGGAAGGACAGCCCTGAACAGGAATTGGAAGTGTGCAAAGTATCCCTGCCAGCCAGTTGAGGCTGCCACAAAACTGAGCAGCCAGAGTCAGACATACAAGAGAACCCACATCAGGTGTATCCTCCTAAAATTATCTTTATTTCCATTGAAGAGCTGCATCCAACCAAACCAGTCTCTAATCCATTTCCAGACTGGTCACTAAGAGCCAAGTGTCCTTTCTGTCCCAGCAAGTTCACCAGGAGCAGTCCTCACTCATCTTCTCTGGCTGTGCTGTCTGGCATGTACTTGGTGGGGTGAACACAGAAGGGTCCTTAATGCCTATCTGCACATCAAAAAAGCGTGTGGACAGGACCACAGTGTAATTCCTGATGAAGGTCTCCTGGACTGGATAACAATCCTTGGCTGTATAAACACCAATCCAAGTTTCATCTAAAGAGGAAAATAAAGTTGATGTTTACAGAGAGAAGATAGGCAAAATTCCTATACTTTTTTGTGGTAAAATACAGCCAACAGAATACATACCTTTAACTTTGTAAGGATGCATTTTGGAGGCATTCATATTGTTTTACAATTATCATCATTTACTTTGCAACTCTCCCAAACTGAAAGCTCTTACTTGTCCAATGGTTTCCCATTTTTCTCTCCTCCAAAACCTTGCTAGTGATTGTCTGATAGATTTGGGTACTTCATGCACACAGTATTTATCATTTGTGACTGGCTTATTTCCTTTAACATAATGGCCTCAAGATTTATTCATGTCACTACATACGCCAGAATTCATATCCCTTCCTTTCAAAGGATGAAAACTATTCTCCTGTGGCAGGGGTATCACATATTTATCCACTTATCTGCTTGTGGTATCTGGGTTGTTTCCAACACTTTGATGCTAGGAATGAAGCCACTATAAATAAAGGTGTACAACTAAATGGTTGAGTTCCTATAATTATTCTTTTGAGTATATGTTCAGAGTTGGATGCTCTGGAACATATGACAATCTTATACTTAATATTTTGGTTAAATCCCACACTGTTTCTCACAGACTGAATGTCTACTCTGAATGTTTCAAAACAACCTCAGAATTAAGAGGAATAGTTATGTATCAAAGCATGTCTGTTTGCATTTAGAATAATGGAACAGATCAGGACACTGTGGTTTTAGGATGCTATAGTGGGGATGGAAATGTGGCACCTAGTTCAGGAGTATTCTTGGAAAGAATTCCTTTTGGGTCACAGTCTTCATGAAGATCATGAAAAGTCTACAGGTAGGGTGAGTCCATAAGAGCCAACGTGACAGAGACATGCAAGTGACACTAGAAGATGAAGGTATTTCAATAACCCACTAAGAAAGCAGTTACACACAGTTGCAAAATACACACGGAGACTTACATGAATTTTAAAGCTCATCTAAGCATTTAAGTTTTCCTAAAAACTACCTTCCTTAAGGGACGTAGAATACAGTATTCCCCAGCATACACCCTGAGATTCAATGCATTAATCCTTCCCTTCCTTACAGGATCTGGCTGTCCTCCTGTCAGACCACTCCTGGACTGTGATCTGCTCCTGAGGTCCCCCAATGAAGTACTGGTCTTCAAAGGTAGAATTCTGGGGGATGTCGAGAGGGTCCCAGGGTTCTGTCAAGGAGATCTTTGCACACTGTTTGGTGGCCTGTTCAATCTGAAACATCACTCCATCCTTATAGAGCAAAATGTATTCAAATAATCTGAAATGTAGATTCAAAGAAAACAGTTAAGAACTTTTATGTTAAAATCATCATGCCTTTCATCAGCATAGAGCCCAAAGGCCTTTGATATAAGTTATCACAGAAATTACTTTAAAATAATTGCAAATCATTTGTTCTTTATAAACTTAATTCATACCAAATCACCCAACTGTGGAAAAAATAAAAATGAGAAATTAAACTTGACTGTTCATGAGGTGAATTCTTATCAGTGAATTCTTATCAGTGAAAAGACCCCAAGCTTTGTCTACCAACCTGAGGAGGATATGTGGCTTTCACAGCTGGTTTATGATGATTTGTTTAGAAGGACAAAGGGAAACTCCCCTTTGGTTGGGATCCTGTGGCATTAAATCAAAAAATTACAGAAATGTCCCAAAAGAAGAACTCACTGCAGAAACAAAGACAAAACGCCTACACCTCACTGCCTGGCTAACCTGCACAAGTGATTTGCTCTGTTGACAGAAGGCACTCTGTGTTTAGCCTGAGGAGTCTGAGCAGCAAGGACAAAGGACCAAGATCTCCAGAGTAAATGACTCATAAAGCAAATTTACCTGCATGCTCTCCATCTCCGCTAGTAACTTCAAGCGCTGAAGGTACATAGTGAAAGGAAGGTATTCTGAGTCTAGCATCTATATCTGAGCCAGAAGTCTCCAGGTTTGCTATGTTGTACTGATGGGAGATGTCATTGTACCTCTTAAAGCTAAGCAGTCTTGGCCCTTCTTAAAGCCTCTGGGCCATGGTCAGTTCAAAACAGGCCACTGATGCTGCTTGGGCAAAATGGGAAGTGAAACCACTTAGAGAATACTTTTCAAAAGTAAAGGGAAACTGCCAGCTATTGGCTGGGAATAGAGCTGAGTGGCAGTACACCTGCCTGGCATCAGTTCAATCCTAGCACAAGAAAAATGGGTGACAAACCAATGTTCTCTGCTGAATGAGCCTCAGGCTCTGCAAAATATACTCATATAGGATGTATGCTCTCTATTCAAAGTTTGTATATAAAATTACTTTTTTCACAATAAAATATTATCAATAATGATATCTATTTGGTTAAAACAGTATTGCTTGAAGCATTACACTTTGAGTTTCTATGAGGTGGTATAGAAATATCATCGTGACCTCATTTTTTTTATTTTCTTTTTTGCATTTCTTCTCTTTTTTTCTTATTTTACATATTGATCCCAGTTTTCCTTCCCCTCCTCCCTCCCTCCCATGCTCCCTGACCCCCCTCCCATCCCATTCCCCCACCCCAATGCACAGGGAGGTTGATGCCTTCCAGGAGGGATCATCAAAATCTGTCAAGTCATTTGGAGTAGGGTCTAGCCCCCACCCCACCCCCTGTCTCGAGGCTAAGGGAATATCCCTCTATGGAGAATGTGCTCCCAAAGTCCTTTCATGCACCAGGGATACGTCCTGGTTCCACTGTCAAAGGTCCCTTAGTCTGCCCAAGCCTTCTAACTGAGACCTACATTCAGGGGGTCTGAGTCTGTACAATGCTGGTTTCCCATCTATCAGCCTGGGGGTCCATGAGCTCTCCTTTGTTCAGGCATGACCTCATTTTATATATGTATATAGATCCTCTCTATTTCCCCATACACATATCCCAGAAAAGCTATGGACTAGCTTACAAGGTTAAAACAAATAATGGCTGAAAAGATAAGCATTCAAGGGTAGGAGTGAATGTGGGAAGAACATACGCATTTATAAGATACTGTTTACAAAGGGAGATAATGTTGAGTCAGAGAGATGGTTTAGTGTTTCAAGTGTTTGCTATACAAGCATGAAGGCCTAGGTTTGGGTCTCCAGCATCCAAATAAAAATGGGCATGACAATGGATTCCTGTAACTCCAACTCTGGGTCATATAGACAAGAGAAACATAGCTCTGAAGCTCATTGGCTAGCCAGTACAGCCAAGTCAATGGGTTTCAGGTTCAGTGACAGACCTGGTCTCAAAATGATGTGAAGAGTAGCCAAATAAAGGTATTCAGGGTCCACCTTTGGCCTCCACACGTATGAACATACCCACCCACATGCACACATGCATACATTTACACTGACAAATAAACACATATACAAAAACATCATGCATTTATCACACATCACACACATAAACATTGTTTTAAATGGTAATGATCTCTATGATAGGTATATGGGGTCCACATAGAATAGTTAGCTTTTTGAAATGTGTGGTTGGAATGCCAGTATTAGCTCACAACCAGTTAAGTCTCCAACACAATAGAACCTAAACATTCATTGACTAAATTTAGAAATATCAACAACAAATTTGAGAGCACACTCCATGACTAAATATAAAATCTATGCCCATAAGCAAATCCTAATCTATGGTGCTTTTAATCACAAGTTGGCCATGCAAGAAACATTCTTGCTGTGTACCCTCAGAGATATACAGATGAATTGTTTCTCCCCACTGCTAGCATTATTCTATGCTTTCCCCAGGCCCAGAGTGCTCAAACAGTGATAACTGTCTCCTGAAAGACTCATATTCATGTGTGTGTGGATGCACTCTTAAAACCAATGCCATCAACCCCCAAACCTATCCTAACATCTATATTTCCCATAGAAACCTTGCCATCCTCACCAGTGCTTACTAGCCTACATGAGAACACATAACTAATTTGCCACACATATTTAGACTACCCAGGATGTGTACAATCCAGGCTGGATGCCTACTGATCAGTTTCTCTGTGTAACTAACCTGTTGTGTGACCTCATAAGCTGTGGGACAAGTGAGACTGAAGAACAATGCAGCAAAAAGAAAGAACTAACAGGCAGGCTGGGGTTCCAACAGTTACATTATTTTCTGGGGTGCTCAAAGACTCCCCTAGAGGATTAGGATAACCTTCCTTTGTTCTTATAAAACTTCATTTTTGGTCTAAGATTTTGTACTGACCATGACCAGTGTTCTATCATTCTGATAGACTCGAGGAAAATGGGGGCCCCATGTAGAGTCCAAAACAATTGATATCACTTGTTAGTTTTCAGTTGCATGGTTAAGGTCTGAGTCAACAACCTGTGAGAAAGAAAGGTCACTTTATCTCACAGGCCCAGACATTTCAGTCCAACCAGTGCACCTGCTGCTCTGGGACAAAATGGTGGGAGCAGGTAGCATGACAACTCAAAGTTGAGAACAACAACCACTTTTATAGACTCGTGATGAGTGGGCTTCCCATGGTACATCCACCCTGAACACCCTTAGAACATACAGTTGCCTTATTACATTTCTTTTCTGTATTTCCTGGACAGCTTCCTTGGGTGTCATCGAACTTGTGCCTTTAGTTTCTGTCATTGCCACAAAGGATACTTTGTCCACAGCTTGATGAGGCTTTGGCTCAAGATGTTTGGAAAGAACACATCAGTGGTGAGGTGTGCTTCCAGTATTATTGTGTCAGAAAATGAGTGATCCAGTTTCTCACCATTATGTTGCTGACTTTGATCACCATACGTGATATGTGATAGCACAGATGTCTCCATGAGCAATTAGCCACCAATGTTGGATGATATTTTGTGATACTAGGAATATCCTTTATTCTGTATTGACTTTCAACTTAGTTGCCCATTAGGTGTTTTTAAATTCTTTAAATGTATTTATCTTGTTTATTGCTCATGTGCAGCTTGTATGTGTGTGTGTGTGTGTGTGTGCGCGTGTGTGTGCACGTGCATATGTGTATACAAGAGAGAGAGAATGAGAGAGAGAAAGAAAGAGAGGTAAGGGGAGAGAGAGAGAGAGAGAGAGAGAGAGAGAGAGAGAGAGAGAGAGAGAGAGAATTTGTAAGTAGAGCCCATGCTCCACCAAAAAGGTTCCAGTGAGAAAAAGTAGGTGGTCAGACTTGGTAGCAAATGCCTTTATTTATTTATTATTTATTTATTTATTTATTAATATCTTAGGAGGCTTCACTCAGAAATTTTGGATAAAATCATTTCCTGGATCAATTATTTCATTAGAAGTTGGTATAATAAGATTAACGGCAGAATAAATGATACCTGCCTATGTTGCCTAGTGTGTGCAGGACAACAATACTCTCAAGGCTCTATATATTAAATGGATAAGCAATGTCTCCTGCTTAGTCACTGAGAATTCCTTCCACCCAGCGTCTGCTCACTCTGACCCCATTGACCTTTGAATGCTTGATGACTTTCTGAGTTAGCAGGTAACCCAGGCTCACTGTGGGCTCTCCTGGTCAGACTTCATGGAAAGCGACTTAGAAACCAGTATGGGCAACAGGTGCCATTGCTGGCATGGCCTTTCAGTTATTAGAGCTTCTTATGTGTACAAAATTATAACTTTACATTGCTACTTACAGTTGAAATTTAATATTGTAGATTTTCATGATTGCTTTTTATATTTCTCTATCTTCTCTATTAAAACAAAAAATCATGTTTCCAAAATTATTGACAAAATTATGTATGTGCTTCATGCTATAATAAAAATTATTACAAAAATAAAAATGTGGAATAAAGTTGGGGTTTTTAATCACAGGAATTTTGTCCTTAGACTGAGTTTTTGGAGGGGGAGGCTTTAAATTAATACTGTGCTAAAATGGCTCTGTGGTTACACTTCTATGTTAATAGTCCTTAGCTTCCTTTGTTTCAGTTTGTTATGAATTTAGGAACCAGACACTCCTTTGATTTAATTTTACTATTCAAACATGATAAATGGCCATGTGTTGAAACTAAAAATGCCCCTGAGAAGCATACTGAGGGAAATCTCTCTCTTATTCCAATCTTTTCCCTTCTTCTCATCTCTTAGGATAACACTTTTCATTAGCTTCTATCTTATTTTTTTCTGGTTTGTTCCCATTCTTACATGGACAAAAGCACCATAACAAATAACTTTGTTCTCTGCTGTTTGGAAGATACATGATCATCTGAAACAGAGCACCCAGGTCAGAAGGTAAGACCATCAGTTGTTGTTTTAAACATTACCAGATTTCTCTCCTTAGACTTTTTTTGTACTTTTACCAGCAACACATGAGTGCCTGCTTTCTTTACAGTCTTGCCAACAGAGGATGCTGCCAAACTTGTATTTGTGCCCATCTGATAAGTCAGTTAGGGAATCAGAATCCTAATGCTATTATGTTAGACCTTAAAAAAATTTTTTTAATGTTCTTACAAAAGATGACAGTGTAATGCTTGAGAAAACTTACACAGTGCATAGTCTAGGAGCTCATACCCAGATCAAGGCATCACAGCACAGGAGTCAAGCTCCTCATCTTCCCAGGCTCTGCCTTTCTGATGAGTGAGATGATTTTTATTCATGCAGAGAAGCTGAACAAACTTTGACCTGTGAAAGCAACATCTTGTTTTTTCTTGTGGAAAATAACCATCTGCTATCAACTTTGGGAACTACTTTATCTCCAGTTTTCTGTTTATTAACTTGCTTTTTAAGTCTCTCTCTCTCTCTCTCTCTCTCTCTCTCTATATATATATATATATATATATATATATATATATATGTGTGTGTGTGTGTGTGTGTGTGTGTGTGTGTGTGTGTGTGTGTGTGTGTGTGTATTTCTTGGCTATAGTTTTACAATAAAAAGAATTTTAACAATTTAAAAAATATTTCTTTTATTGCTTCTGATTTTGTCACCCCTAAAACACTATCCCTGACCTCATGTTTATAAAGGGATAACTCCATGCTCTCTGCTTTTTTATCTTTTATTTAGAACTTTAAACCAAATTTCAATTTATTGTTACACATAGTGTACTATCCAAAAGCTAATTTTATTGTGTAAAAATTGCTCCAGCAGCATTGTTGAGCACTCCATCTTTCCTTGGTGACCACCATGCACTCAGTCTCCAGTGGTGCCTGGATCTACATCAGGACTCTTCTGTCCTAATGGATTGAAAGTTCATTCCCCAGAATCACTTTGGTTTATGAAAAACAAACAAACAAGCAAACTCACAGTAGGCATCAGGTATTGTTTTCTTCTTTGTAGGCATTTTACTGGATATTTGGGATCTAACACTTTTCAGAATGAAGCCAAGAATGAACTGTTCAGCTCAAATCAACCTACCCCGAGCTCCTGGTATTTTAATCTTGCTGTAGTTAAATGTCTAGATTACTGTTAAAATAGTAACATCCTTACCATATAAAGCATACTATCCTTTCCAAATATGAATGTCCCCTTTTGATTTTTATGATTTAGTAATGTTAATTTTTTTCCTAACAAGTTTCTCACATTCCTTTTAATCCTTATTTTTTTCTTCTGTTGCTAAAATAAATATAATCTTCCTTTGCCTGTTAGTTTATAGCACATCATTACAGGTTCTTTTGTTTGTTTTTTGAGTCTGGGTTTCTCTGTGTAACAGCTCTGGCTTTCCTGAAACTCACTTTGTAGACCAGGCTGTCCTCAAATTCACAGAGATCCACCTGCCTCTGCCTCTCAAGTGTAGGAATTAAAAGTGTGTGCAACCACGGCCCAGCTAACATTATAGATTTTTATTGTTAAGTTTATACTCAGCCACCTTACTGAATTCTCTTGTTGCTTGAATTCAGTTTTGATTTTTATTTTCAAAGCTAACTATATCAATTTCATTGAAAACTGTATCTCTTCATTTCTCTTTCCTAACTCTCATCCTCTAAGCTTTCTCTCTAGCAATATTGGCTATAAAACCAACATCATTATACATAGTAGAAGTGATGGCTGTCCTTAAAAGACTACAGCCACAATATTAAGATACATGGTTTTGGGGTTTTTTGGGTTTTTTTTAATAATGATAAGAAAGTATCATTATTTCCTACAAAAATATTCTTTGTCAATCATGTTTATTGAATTTGATCAACTGCTTTTCTGTCGGACTAAGAAAATTCTCATGTGCATCTTGTCTTAAATGTGTTGAGATTTCCAAAAAGAAAATATTCTTGCATCACATCCCTTTGATAAATGGCTCTTGATTATGCTCTATGTTTTATTATGATTGGCTCTATTTGCTAATTAAGACTTTTGATCAACAGTCATACAAGATTCACAAGGTAAGTCATAACACTTTACTTTTTCTACCAGCCATTTATTAATTCACATGCTTCCCTCCAAGCATGAATGACTAAGCTAGGTGGGACTCAGCTTTTGTCTTCTGTACTGAGGGTATGACACATTAAGATTTAACTCCAACAGTCAGAATATGCTGCAAATGTATGGCTGTGAATGCCCAGAAAGCCAAGTTTAGACACAGAAAACTTCTAAAAAGGAACAGTATGTTCAAAAGTGTATTTAGATGTTAAAAAAAAAAGAAAAAATGGAGACAGTCATAGAAAAGAATAGACAGTGTAAATATAACATAGTAAATGCTTAAAGAGTAAAGAAAGCAGTATTTATAAAAAGCCACCTAAAGATGGGAAATACACAGGGTGTCTTGAGTCTGTACAGTACTTTGTTGACTTTGATATTTTTTTAAATGTTAATGTACAAAAAACAATAGCTGCTAAAAGACATTGGATTATGGAAACTGCCAAATTAAACCAACCTAGATTTTAAAAGTATCATGGCCTCGAAATGGAAGTTGAACAATGTATCATTTTGGAGAAGAGATTATGCCTTTGTTTTCCAAGGAAACAAAAAGTTATGGTAATATTTAAAGTGAACAAAGAACAGATTTCATTGGGGGAAACCGCCTGAAAATATGGGTTACAGAAATGAAAAAAATAATTAAAAAAGGAAGACTATAGGACAGGTAACATATATGCTGATCCCTCTACTATGGAAATAGCTCTGAGACTGGATGAGACATAATGAATCTTGTTGGCTACAGAGTCCTTATAGCTAGTATGGTTATACAGTCAAAATGGACTTATAAAGTTGACAGATACCTTTCATCTGCTCAAACATAGAACAAAAAAAATAAAAATAAACAAACCAATCTTTAGCCAACTTGCGCATACTGCACAGTCCATATGTGTATTCATGTGTGTGTGTGTGTGTGTGTTACCTTTAAAATTGTATGTGTAACACCTAACAACAGAAAGACAAGCATAACACTACCAGAATCTAGGGAATCTACACCAACTAGACCGGAACATAACAAAGCAGATGAAGCAGAAGAGAAGAACTTAAAAATTATCATCATAAAACTGATAGAGGCCCTCAAAGAAGATGTGAGAAAATCTTTTAAAGAAATGGAAGAAAAAAACAAAAAAATTGGAAGAAATGAATAAATTTCTTAAAGAAAGTACAGAAAGCCAAGAAAAAATAATTAAACAGGTGAAGGAAATGGTTCAAGACTTGAAAACAGAAATGGAGACAATAAAGAAAACACAAACCGAAAACTGCTGGAAATAGAAAAACTGGGCAAATGATCAAAAACTACAGACGCAAGCATAACCAACAATTCAAGAGATGGAAGAGAGAATCTCAGGAGCAGAAGATAAACTAGAAGAAATAGATTCATCGACCAAAGAAAATCATAAATCCAACAAATCCTTAACACAAAACATCCAGGAAATGTGGGACACTGAAAAAGCTAGAAGAAATAGATTCATCGACCAAAGAAAATCATAAATCCAACAAATCCTTAACACAAAACATCCAGGAAAATGTGGGACACTGAAAAAGCCAAACCTAAGGATACTAGGCATAGAGGAAGGTGAGGAAGCCCAGCTAAAAGGGGATAAAAACATATTCAACAAAATCATTGAGGAAAACTTTCCCAATCTGAAGAAGGACATGCCCATGAAAGTACAAGAAGCATACCAAACACCAAATAGACTGAACCAAAGAAAAAAGACCCCTTGACATATAATAATAAAAACTCCCAACATACAGAATAAAGAAAGAACATTAAGAGCAGTGAAGGAAAAAGGACGGATAACACATAAAGGCAGACCTATCAAAATTACACCTGACTTCTCCATGGAAACCCTCAAGGCCAGAAGGTCCTAGATAGATGTTCTACAAGTACTAAGATTCCACGGATGCCAGCCCAGGCTACTATACCCAGCAAAACTATTAATCACTACAGATGGAGAAAACAAGATATTTAATGGCAAAGTCAGATATACACAATATGTATCTACAAATCCAGCCCTTCAGAAAGTTTTGGAAGGAAAACTCCAACACAAGGAAGTTAACTACTCTCACAAAGACGTAGGCAACAGATAATCCCACTCCACCAGAAACCAAGGGTAAAGCAGGACAAATATATTCACAATACCACTGACAATAAAACAAACCTAAAACAAAAAAGCATTAACAGTCAATGGTCCTTACTCTCTGTCAACATTAATGGTCTTAACTCGCCTATAAAAAGCCACAGGCTAACAGAA
The DNA here is from genome assembly GCA_030556225.1 of Cricetiscus sungorus. Taxonomy (NCBI): domain Eukaryota; kingdom Metazoa; phylum Chordata; class Mammalia; order Rodentia; family Cricetidae; genus Cricetiscus; species Cricetiscus sungorus. The sequence goes on along the minus strand of JANBXA010000729.1, from coordinate 2,055,558 downwards.
TGGACACGAAGACAGAATTCATTCTTCTACTGCATACAAGAAACACACCTAAGCTTCAAAGATAGATATTACCTCAGGGTAAAGAGCTGGGAAAAGATCTTCCAATCAATTGGATCCAAGAAGCAAGCAGGTGTGGCTATCCTAATATCTAACAAGTTAGACTTCAAACCAAAATTAATCAAAAGAGATGAAGATGGTCATTTTGTATTTATTGCAGGAGAAATCCATCAACACAAAGTCTCGATTCTGAACATCTATGCCCCAGATACAAAGGCACCCATATTTGTAAAAGAAATGCTACTAAAATGCAAAGCTCACATAAAACCTCACACATTTATAGTGGGAGACTTCAACACACCACTCTCACCACTAGACAGGACCACCAATCAGAAACTCAACAAAGAAACAAAAGAACTATCAGAAGTTATGTCTCAACTGGGTTTAACAGACATCTATAGAATATTCCACCCAAACACAAAAGAATATACCTTCTTCTCTGCTCCACATGGAACCTTCTCTAAAATCGACCACATACTAGGTGGCATAATAAACCTCAACAGATACAAAAGAATTGAAATAGTCCCCTGTATCTTATCAGACCACCATGCTTTAAAATTGGAATTCAACAACAACACAAATCGCAGAAACCCTACAAACTCATGGGAACTGAACAATGTGCAGTTGCACCACACCTGGGTCAAAGAAGTAAAGAAGGACTTCTTAAAATTCAACAACAATGAGGACACAACATATCCGAACTTATGGGACACCTTGAAAGCAGTGTTATTAGGGATGTTCATTACACTGAGTGCCCTTATGAAGAAAACAGAGGATAGTCACATTAGAGAATTAACAGCACAACTGAAAGCCTTAGAACAAAAAGAAGCAAACTCACCCTGGAGGAGTAGATGCCAGAAAATAATCAATTTGAGAGCTGAAATCAATAAAATAGAAACCAGGAAAACAATACAAAAAAAAAATCAATGCAACAAAGAGTTGGTTTTTCGAGAAAATCAACAAGATAGACAAACCTTTATCCAAACTAATGAAAAAGCAAAGAGAAAATACTGGCAAACCAAATCCAAGAATACATCAGAGAAATCATCCACCATGACCAAGTAGGCTTCATCCCTGGGTTGCAGGGATGGTTTAACATATGAAAATCTATCAATGTGATTCACCATATAAACAAACTGAAAAAGAAAAACCATATGATCATCTCCCTAAATGCTGAAAAAGCCTTCGACAAAATTCAACACCCTGTCATGATAAAGGTCCTGGAGAGATCAGGGATAACAGGAACATATCTAAACATAATAAGGTCAATATACAGTAAACCAACAGCCAACATCAAACTGAATGGAAATAAGTTTAAGGAAATTCCTCTAAAATCAGGAACAAGAGAGCGCTGTCCTCTCTCTCCATATCACTTCAATATTGTACTTGAAGTTGTAGCTAAAGCTATAAGACAACAAAAGGAGACCAAGGGAATCGAAATTGGAAAGGAAGAAGTCAAACTGTCTATATTTGCAGATGATATGATAGTTCACATAAGAGACCCAATAAACTCTACCAGGTAACTTCTACAGCTGATAAACACCTTCAGCAAACTAGCAGGATACAAGATAAACTCAAAAAATCAGTGGCCCTACTTTATTCAGACGACAAAGAGGCTAAGAAAGAAATCAGAGAAACATCACCCCTTACAATAGCCACAAACAACATAAAGTATCTTGGGGTAATGCTTACCAAACAAGTGAAAGACCTATACAATAAGAACTTTGTGGCTTTAAAGAAAAAAAATTAAAGAAGAGACCAGAAAATGGAAAGATCCCCCATGCTATTGGATAGGAAGGATAAATATAGTAAAAATGGCAATCTTGGCAAAAGCAATCTACAGATTCAGTGCAATCCTCATTAAAACTGCAGCACAATTCTTCACTGACCTTGAAAGGATAATAGTCAACTTTGTATGGAAAAACAAAAGGCACAGGATAGCCAAAGCAACCCTGTACAATAAAAGAATTTCAGAAGGCATCACCATCCCTGACTTTAAGCTCTACTACAGAGCTATAGTTCTGAAAATAGCCTGGTATTGGCAAAAAAAAAAAAAAAATAGACAGGTAGACCAATGGAATCGAATCGAAAATCCTGATATTAATCCACACACCTATGAACACCTGATTTTCAACAAAACAGCTAAAAAAAAATACAATGGGGGGAGGAAAGCATCTTCAACAAATGGTGCTGGCACAATTAGATGATGGTGTGTAGAAGACTGCAGATAGACCTATGTCTATCACCAAACACAAAACTCAAATCCAAATGGATCAAAGACCTCAACATAAATCCAGCCACACTGAACCTTTTTAAAAGAGAAAGAAGGAGGTACCCTTGAACAAATTGGTATAGGAGACTGCTTCCTGAACATAACTCTAGTAGCACAGAAACTGAGATCAACAATTAGTAAGTGGGACCTCCTCGAACTTAGAAGCTTCTGTAAGGCAAAGGACACAGTGGACAAGACCAAACTGCAGCCCACAGACTGGGAAAAGACTTTTACCAACCCTACATCTGACAAAGGGCTGATCTCCAAAATATACAAAGAACTCAAGAAACTAGTCAACAAAACACCAAATAACCCTGTTAAAAAATGGGGTACAGAATTGAAGGAAGAATTCTCAATAGAGGAAATCAAAGAGGCTGAAAGACACTTAAGAAAGTGCTCAACATCCTTAGCTATCAGGGAAATGCAAATCTAAACAACTTTGAGATACCATCTTACTCCTGCCAGAATGGCTAAAATTAGGAAAACCAATGACAACTTATATTGGAGAGGATGTGGAGGAATGGGAATACTCCTCCACTGCTGGTGGGAGTGCAAACAGCCATTGTGGAGATCAGTATGGCGGTTCCTCAGGTAAATGGCAATTAGTTTACCACAAGACCCAGCAATTCCCCTCTTAGGTATATACCCAAATGACCCACATCCATGCACCAAAGATATGTGCTCAACTATGTTCATAGCAGCATTATTTGTAATGGCAAGAACCTGGAAGCAACCTAGATTCCCCTCAACTGAAGAATGGCTAAAGAAGATGTGGCACATCTACACAATGGAGTACTACTCTGCAGAAAAAAAAAATAATGGAATCTTGAAATTCGCAGGCAAGTGGGTGAAACTTAAAGAAACCATCCTGAATGAGGTAACCCAGTCACAAAAAAGAGGAACATAGTATGTACTCACTCATACATGGATTTTAGACATAGAGCAAAGGATCACCAGCCTTTCTCAAGTTCCCCAAAGATGCTGTCACTCCAAGACAACAATTAGTAGTCTAGAGAACATGACACATTCTTAAGAGGTGGGATGGGTAGGTTTTGGTTATTCAGGTGTATATGGATGTTAATCATTGTTTAGGTGAATGGGTTACAAGTTATTATTGGTCACAGTCAGAAAGAAAGAAACATCTGAACAAAAGAGATTAGACTCGGGGATTTCTTTCTGAAGGGAAAGGGGGAAGATATAGTACAGAAATGATGGGTAGATTGTTGAGTCTACTTTTGAACAACTGCTAGTCTCAAATATTTTACATTGGTATGGATTACATTGGTATGTAGCAGCTTTGAAATGTTCTGGATGGAGAACAACATGCTTGAGGAAATGGATATAAATTGATACAAATTTAAAGTTATTTTTGTCATAACATACTGTCTATATAGTTTCTACTTTTGTTTAAGTTATTTTTGTATATTGATACAAATATATTTTTATTTTACTGCATATATGTTTGTATCTTATTTAGGTATTATACCCATGCAACTCATTTAACAATGTAATTTTCTTGTTCTTGGGAGTTATTATTACAAACTATATAGGATAATTAAGAATAATTAAGAAATACAGGTTAGTAGTTAGTCATCTATAACAATCAAACTTATGGTCATGCTAGGTATTTTTTAAAGTCAAATAGAGGCATGTTTTAAATAGATGGTCTCCAAACACTTTAAAGACCTAGGAAATATTGCATTAAAATGTTTAAATAACATAAGGCTTTCATGACTGTAAGGTAGTTACCAAAACACCAAATAATCCAATTAAAAAATGGGGTATAGAACTAAATGGAGAATTCTCAATAGAGGAATCTAAAATGACTGAAAGACACTTAAGAAAGTGCTCAACATCCTTATCCATCAGTGAAATGTAGATCAAAACAACTCTGAGATACCATCTTACTCCTATGAGAATAACTAAAATCAAAAATGCCAAAGACAGTTTATGCTGAGAGCATGTGGTGAAAGGAGCACACTCCTCCACTGTTGGTGAGAGGGCAAACTCGTACAGCCACTTTGGAAAGCAGTATGGAGGTTTCTCATGAAAATGGGAATCATTCTACCTCAAGATCCAGTTATTCCATTCTTAGGCATATACCCAAAAGCTTCACATTCATACAACAAGGACATCTGTTCAACTGTGTTCATAACAACATTATTTGTAATAGCCAGAACCTGGAAGCAACCTAAATGTGTGTCAACCGAAGAATGGATGGAGAAAATGTGGTACATTTACACAATGGAATACAACTTAGCAGAAAAACAAAACAAAACAAAAAACAATGGAATATTGAAATTTGATGACAAGTGTATGAAACTAGAAGAAACCATCCTGAGAGAGGCAACCCAGTCACAAAAAGGACATGGTATGTACTCACTAATATATGGCTTTTAGGCATAGAGCAAAGGATTACTCTATGCCTACTAGGCTACTTGTTTCCATAAGCTAGGTAACAAGGAGGACCCTCAGAAAGACATTCCATTCCTGATCCCCTGGAGAAGGGGAAAGGGACAAGATCTCCTGAGCAAATTGGGAGCTTGTGGGCAGGATGAGTTAGGGAGAAGAGGAAGGCAGAGGTGGGCATGATGGAGCAGGAAGATTGAGTCAAGGAAAGAATAGAGGAGAGCATGAAAAGAAATACCATAATATAGGGAATCATTATAGGTTTTAAGAGAAATCTGTCACTAGGAAAATGTCCCTATTAGTTAGGTTAAGCCCAACTAACAATCTAAGCAATAGTGGAGAGGCTACCTTTAATGAGATTGATGACTATCTAATATTCCATCATAGAGCCTTCATCTAGTAGCTGATAGAAGCATACGCAGACACCCACAGCTAAATACTGGGCCAAAATCTTAGAATCCAGTTGCAGACAGGGAGGAGTGATGAGCAAAGGGGTCAAGACCAGGCTGGAGAACCCCACAGAAACTGTTGACCTAAACAAGGGGAAGCTCATGGACTCCAGTCTGATAGCTGGGAAACCAGTAAAGGTTAGTTGTGAGGACTGGGCAGTCTATGGGGCCTCCGGTAGTGGATTAGTATTTATTCTTAGTAAATGAATGGATTTTGGGAGCCCATTCCACATAGAGGAATACTCCCTCATCCTAGATACATGGAGGAGAGCCTGGGCCTTGCTCCAAATGATAGGACAGACTTTGAATACTCCCCATGAAAGGCCTCACCCTCCCTGGGGAGCAGAAAGGGGATGGGATGGGGCTTTGGGGGGGGGAGACAGGGGAGGATGGCATGGTTCAGAGACTGGGATTGATATGTTACACAGCTTGTTTCTAATTTAAATAAAAGAATTATATTAAAAAAAGAAAAACATACTCTTAAGGTGTTTATCTAAAGAGATGCTTTTAAGTCTAAAAAGATATTTTTAGGATGGTAATGTAAGTTATAAAAATGATTTACTTTTAAAACTTAGGACTCACTAAGATAAGATAGATAATAAATATTCTGTGAATATGCCAAGTACAAGTTGACTGGATATAGTGAACATAATTTTTACCTGATAATTGTTCTTCACGTATATAGCTTTATGATGTTAGAATTTGAGCTTTCATAATTAATAAGTCTCCATGTCATTATTTGGGATTTGACTGGTGAGTCAGAAAAAGACTCATTACAATGTCCTCTGCATACATGCTGTGGTCTAGCTTGGATGGTTGTTGTTCTTGTTGTTGTTGTTGTTGGATTCCTAACAATGGGAGCGGCAGTATCTCTGACTCTTTAGCCTGCTTGTGGGACCTTTTTTCTCCTACTGGGTTGCCTCATTGGGCCTTAATATAAAAGTCTGTGCTTAGCATTATTTCATCTTGTTATGCCAAGTTTGGTTAACATAACAACCAAACTCACTGGGAGGTCTGCTGCTTTCTGAAGGGAAATGGGGGAGTGATGGATCTTGGGAAAAGGGAGGACAGAGGACACTGGGATAAGGGGAGGCTATGGTCAGGATTACTGAATGAAAGAAGAAAAATAAATATTTTAAATGTGCATTTTAGATTAAAACTTAGTAATACCAGGGTTAGGGTTAGACTCAAAATCTGATCATCTGTCAGACTTATTCCCATTCTCTAAGCTGTGTCCCACTCTAATCTCCACAAGGGAATCAGTGATTCCTCATCTACTCAGACAAAGGTGGTATATGACCACCTCAGACAAACTAAATTACAGGCAAGGGAGTGCACTGATATTATATTTTAATTACAACACGACTTTGGCTTCTGTGGAAGGAAGATATTGGTCAAATGTTGGATTTGTTTAACATGCAATATAAGAGATTAGTAATCTTCCAGCTCTCAGGAGAAAAGTCTAAGCTACAGACATTTGCATTCTGGCACACATGAAGTGTGAGATACACCCTACAGTAATTACAAGACACAAAAGAGAAAAACACTTGCAAAATTCACTGTGGACTTTCTGCCAATCACACATAACTAAAAGAAAATTAGATTACTTAAGAATGCATTCTGAAGTAAAGTTAAAACAAAGTATAATTTATGTGTGTGATGTAAGAAGCTATAGGTGACAGACCTTGAATACTTGGACACTAGTTCAAAAGAAAAAAGAAATGCTCAAGAAATTGAAATGCTTTTTTTTTCCAAACTTTCTCTTGATGGACACTGGCAACATGTACAGATATTCTTTCATCTGATAGGAGACAAAGCATTTTTTTTCCTTGGGGCAATAGTTCAAGCTATTTACAGACACTCAGAGGAATGGCCTCATTAGTACTGAGAAGTGCATGTTTCCATGAGGTAGGGTGCTTTCTACAGCTATGGCACAGGGGAGAGGAAGGAGTTAGAGGCTGGGCTTGCAGTCAGCCATGCACTTTTAAGTAGGTAAGTGTCCTTTCCCATCAGACTGAAATAGAAACTCCCTTTCCTTCCCTTTCTCCCCTCCCACATAAACACACACACACACACACACACACACACACACACACACACACACACACACTTTCAAAGAACATTTAATGAAACCCTAAGAACTGAATTTTTTTAATTTGAAAGAGGAATGAGATTTAAATTTTTTGTAGTAGTAGACATGGTCTAAACATCAAACTCAAGAATAAAGTGGGGGGGTGGACTTCAAAATGTGGGCAGAGGAAAACATTAACAAAACTCATAGCTGGAGAGATGACTCAGTTGATGAAATTTTTGCTGTGCAAGAATGAGGACCCGGGTTCAATTCCTAGCACCTGCCCTAAAAAGCTTATACCAAGAGTGTGTTTGTAATTCCAATGCTGTGGAATATAGGCAGGAGGGTCCCTAAAACTTTCTTGGTAGGCAATCTAGGTATATTGGGAAGATCCAGGTACAATGGTAGACAGACATTGTCTCAAAAATATAAAGAAAGGAAAGGAGGGAAAGAGAGGGAGGGAGGGAAAGGAAGGGAGAAAAAGGGAGGGAGGGAGAGAGGAAGGAAGGAAGGAAGGAAGGAAAAAGGAAGGAAGGAAGGAAGGAAGGAAGGAAGGAAGGAAGGAAGGAATGAGAAAGATTACAGAAGAACCCCAATGTTGATATCTACATAGTGTCTATGTGTGTCTACCCACATGCATACATGTACACACCACAAAACTAAAGTTGGCTTGGTATAAAACTCTGCTTCTAGAGCTGAAGACACCATAAAATATTTAAACAAAATGATGGCTTTTACCCTTTGAATTTTATGTACCTCTAACTACCAGCGTACAGCAGCAGCAAATAAATACTCTCAGACATTGACAATCTGTGACATAAATAAACAACCTCAACACTCTATGGAAACGTAACAGGAGATTCTTCAGCGAACTAAAATACAAATCTAAGCAGAGTTCAGAGCAAGGGGGAAACAGGCATGGAAGGCATGTCAGTGAACATCAGAAGTAACACAGCTCATGCTTCTCTTCATGACAGAAAACGGTATGACTAAGCTCCTTAGATCCAAGAGCAAGTACACAACACAAAAGCACCTCTGTATTATGCCAAGTGAAGGAGTTGAACTTTCAAATATGGATTCAGGATGAGGAAAGAGGAAAGATGACAAACTATCAAAGCACTTTAAATTTTTTCAATACACTAAATGGGATTTAAATAAATATCTATCTTGTTCAATAGAAACCATACTGATGTTAGAAAAGCTGGAGCCCAAACTTCCTTTTTAAAATCCCTAGGGAGAGTTAAACCCTCATAATGAGTTAAAACCTCATAATGATGGATTCTCTAGGGCCTCAAGAGTGTCTAGGCCAGACCCAGAACTGGCAGGAGCACCATGATCCATAATCACAGAGTGGATAGATAGAGGACATGGTTCTGAAATGGGAGAGTTTCCATGACCACAAAATATACTGCCTAGCAGAGCCCAGCAACCAACAGGGTATGTCCATGGCTGTTAGGGCTGTGGTAAGTTCTTCCTTCAGAATTCTTTGCTTCTAAGGATGTGAGTGTGTAAGATCACTCCCCTGTGTTCTTTCTTCTGAAATGGAACTTCCATCTTCTCACACTGGACTCCACACTCACAGCAGGACTCTGGTAGCTCTGGTGAAGTTCAACTTCTTTCTCAGATGGCAAATTTGCCTTTCTCCATCTGAAACCCATGATTCATCAGCAGTCTTACTTAGGCACTCCAAGAAGTAAGACCTGAGATTCTAGGAGATTTGAGAGGTATCTCATCAAGATTGGAAGTGAATAGTTCCATTCAGAAACTGTGGAGTCCATAATGGTCACAACCATTCCTACAAGTATTTACAAGCTCACATACATTATTAAAAAGAATTATGTGTTATTATCTATCCAAACTCACTTCAGGAAAGTGAAGGTGATGCCATGCTAGACAATCTGTTATATGATTCACCAAGTTAGCCATGTTTTATCCACAGATTAGACTTCTTTTCTTTATAAGATCAATCAGTGAATTATTCACTGAAATGGCCAATGTCCTTGTTAAACCAGCAGCCTTCCAGAGTCAATGGTGAGTTATCACCCTGTTCACCATAGACAGCTTCACACCACAACAGTGTGACATCACCCTAGGTATGCCACTCTAACCATCTATTCCTTGTTTATAGTATCACAAATCACTACACATAATTAGACTCCTTATAGATATAATGTGAAAAGTTGGGCACTCATAGTCTGCTGGTGGGAATATCTATATAGAATAACCTTCCTGAAAGTCAATTCAATAAATTGTTGAAAATTTCAACAATATCAAGCCCATTCCTATTATTGTCATATATAGGAACTTCTCAGTGTAAAATTTAAAATATTTAACATACATTGCATGAAAATATAAGGTTACATATTTTACTTTCAATTATAATCTTTAAAAACAGAGGTTAAGGAAACGTGGTGGCCCCATGATAAGGGATCGCCTAAGTAAATTACGTTCTGTCTCCAGCTAGTGGCTGATTATCATTTTGGAGTATAAGAAACATGAACAATAACTTTTTAATTTTAAAAATTGCATTGCATACTTCCACTTTACTTATTTTTTACAGGGCTGGGGATTAAACACATGTAATATAGGCTTTCTAAACTGAACTAGACCTTCCTTTGCCTTACATTTTTACTTTTAAAATGTAAATACAGGAATAGAAAAATAACTGGGAAGCACATGTGTCAGGGTTGTGAATTCTGGTTGAGTGAGTGAGCCTCATTTTATTTTCTTTCACTGCTGTCTAGATTTTTTTCACAAACATGTATAATGCCAATAATACAAAGGTTATGCATAAAACAATCCATGTCATGTGTGTATTTATTATCACATTTGTACTTGTCACATATTTATTGAAACTTACTCTTTACTGAGAACTTCTTAGTACAGGGGATCCAGTACTATATCAGACTAAACTTGTATCCTCTCACTTCAGAAAAGAGAGGTATCACGAAGGCCAGGCAACTTAACTGAGAAGACAATGACAGACCACAACAGGAGCCTGAGGAAAGAAGCATGTGATGTGATAGAGAGGGCCTGCTGGGGAGAGTTGTGCCGGGTGATTATAGAAGGCTTCTGTAAGGGTGTGGTTGGCTAAATTCTGAAACAAGGAGGAACCAGGACCTCCAAGATGACAGAATGGACTAATAGACTAGTCAGCTTGGTGAGTTTGCACATGTGCTACATCTGAAAAGTAGTTAATGATGACACATAGTACAATACAGGATGCATCCAGTGTGCAGTGTTAAAAAACTCCTAAGATATTCAGGTGGCGTGGTAGTAAATGTGCTACATGAGACATTTTGAACAATTTTCATTATTGTCTTTCTGTTTATCTGTTTTAGATAAACTTCTATCATGAGGATATGGTATAATTATCACTCATTTCCTTACCAACTGGTTCAAATTATTTTAGTCATCTTCTACTTAAGATCCTGGAGAGATAGCAAAATGAGGCAGGAACTCCTGACCTTCAGGTGAGACAAAGCTGATGAGAGAACATCAAAAATAATAAATATTTTAGGTAATGATAAATATCTTGACTGTGTAAGGTGAGGTGGGTATAAGAGGATGCTGTGGGGGGAGAGAAGACATTTGAGATTGGAGTCATTCTGGAGGAAAAAGACTTTCTAAGTAAGTGGTAATGACCAATTCATGTTCCGAACAAATGAGTATGCTGAGACCATGGGCTGGCACCAAAAGCAAAGATGTAGAGGGATTAGGGAGCAGATTCCACATGGACATCTATGAATAGGGGCATTGAATCTAAGGCAGATGCCATTGCAGGACACAGCATGTATGTGAACACAATCACTTAGCTTGTCATGCTTGAAAACATACTAAAAGTGGTCAGAGCAAAAGTATAGGTGTAACAGAAGGATATTACAAAAATCAGGTAAGAGAGACAGTGGTAGTTGAGACTAGGATAATAGAGAAGATGTGATCAAGTTCTAGGTATCTTTTCAAATTATAATCAGTTGGATTTATATTATGTCCCTTTGGCAAGCAAGTAGGAAAGAAAGAAAAGAAGGATGATTGCATGGGTTTATGCTAACCGACCAGAGTTGTTGTTGAACCTAAGATAAAGAAGGACATTTAGTTTATAGGTGTTTGTTTCTTTTGTTTGGATTGGTTTGGTTAGATTGATTATATGCAGAGGAAACACTTATTTTAGAGATGCCGAGTTCAGATTACAAAGGAGGATGTCAACTGGTTAGCTGAATCCATGAGTGGTGATGTCAAGAGAGATCTCTGAACAGGAACTAAAAACATGGGCAACCCTCATGAAGAGGTGACATTTAAAATCATGACTTACATGAAATGACCAAGACAGAGGGGTTAGATAAAAAGTAAAGGTTGGGTGGAATGCCCAACAATGGGCCTTTTCATCAATAACAGTGCAGAGAGCAAGAAGAGCAAAGCAGAATAAGGAGGTGAAATGAGGCAGTTTTGCGGGGGGGGGGGGGGGGGTGGGATAGGAATGTGTTCACTCTGCAAGCATGAGAACTTGCAGTACACACATAAAACCTGGCCCTGGTGGCACACTAGGAAAGCAATGTGTTGAAGGCCAAGAAGAAGAGGCACATCTAGATGGTGGGTAGGTTCTGATTAGGAGAATCAGGCCTGATGAAAGAAGAGATGAGGGGAGTCTGGAACTCCTGGTCCTTCCAAGAGCATTCTTTATGGATCAGTGTGACAACAGTTTGATTGGAAGGCTTTGAGAAAGCATAGCAGGACAGAAACTGGAGTTAGTGTGAGATATGCTGCTTTAAATAGAAGGGGGAAATGAGGTTTCAACTGTTATTCTTCAAGAGACATTTTTCCTTTTAAAGATGAGTAAAATAAAAAAAAAAGTGAATGAAAAAAATGGAGGTTTCTCTTACTGGAGTTATGAAATATAAGACTAATACATTTTTCCAGGAAAAATAAAGTGCTAATTAGTGACATATTTTCAGATCTTTAGGCATGTGGCCCTTGACCACCTTCTTTAAGGTGATAATTATGAAGAAACTTCTCAATGTTGTTGGAAAGAAGATGTTTTCAGAACAGTATGGTGACAATCTCTGACTTCTATTCATGTTAGTCTTGATTCCCTTGGCTCTACTTGACTATTCCTTTTATTCATTGACCATGTCTATTTCTCTATTCTTGAACTCCAAGGTCTCTAGACCCTCTTGAAGCAAACTCCAATTCTTCCAAGAAAATTTTTTTTTGAGAAAACATCAACATTGCAAATCAACATGGTTTATCCTGTGAGACTCAAGATGCCACAAGCAGTCCATTCTCCTGAGCCTATAAAACAAAACACTATCTTCATCCTTCAGTGATGAAGAGGTGGAGCACAGGTCAAGGGAGGGGTCATGCTCAAGCCTTAAAGTCAAGTCATGACTTCTTAAAATGAAAATCCAATCCATGCAGAACAGGGTTCATGCCAGTCTACCTCCCTAACATTTACAGACACTCTATGAGCCTGTAATGGTGCCAGGTTGATAAGTTCAAGAGAAAGCAAATATTCATAAAAATGTAACTTGCCTTTCCTCTTCCTCTGCTTGGACAGTAGAGACTAATGATGTCTTTAAAGACGAGGCCCAAGAGTAGATTTCTGCAAGGCTACTCTGGGGGACTGAGCCACACTGTGGGCTCAGTGAAGAAACTCCCTAGCTGTGCAATTTGTCTTCAGTGCATCTGAGGATGAGGTCTTCTTCATTCACTATGTGAGGAGGGAGCCACAAAGTTGACAGGGCCAAGAGGAGAATGCACTAGGTTGGGCTAAACTAGAAATGGAAAGGACCCATTGGCATCTTTTCATGGATAAGGATTGGAAATTTAGAAACGAAGATCTGTGGATGAATGCATGAGAGTGTGCCTGTATGTGTGTATGTGAAGTGTGTGTGTATGTGTGAGTGTATTAAGACCCTTGTTTTTTCCACCAAGCAAGGGTGAGAGCAATCAGCACAATTAGACTAAGGATTTGGACTTCTAAGTGTTTTTCTTCAGTATCAGAAACCAGGACTACTTGAGAAACAGTTTATTCCAGGGGAAATTCAGATGACTGTGGAATATCTTATTCCACAGATGACTGTGCCTCAAAAGAATAAGAAATGTTCTAAAAAATATCAAAGCCAACTGGAAGAGGCTCCTCTGGCAAACTGGAAAAACAAAACAAACAGAATACAATGAGATCCTTGAGTCTTACTGAACAAATAGTAAGTTTAGAGTTTGATGAAGAAGTGGAATGAATATGATGCAAAAGTATCTTCTCATAAAGTGACTTATCAATTATAAAGCAAAAAGGTCTCACTTCATGATGAAGTAATGTGACAGACAACATTATGCAACAAAAGTGATCCTACAGGTACAATATGAACAATGTGAGTTCTGAGACACCTCTTGCTGAGTAACTTGAATATAAGTATTAGGCAACAAAACACCATGACAGTAATCTTTAAATGAACCAGCTTCAAGAAAGACCTAGGGAAATGTTCTAGACAGAAATGGATCAAAGACTCAGCACCACAATATCATGGTTAAACTGAATTCTTTTGCTGTAAACAGCACATGAAAGTTAACCAACAAAACCTGGAGGCACCTGGGTTTCAGATGGAAAATTTGAGCCAGTGTTGACTTTCTGATTGATGATTGTATTGAAGGCATAGAGAAGGTCCTTGCTTGTAAAAAAAAAAAAAAAAAAAAAAAAAAAACACAGCGGAGTGTCTGAAGATCATGAGCATATTTGGTTGCCAATGAACTCCCAGTAGTTTAGGTATTAAAGGAAGGAAAACCTCTTTGTACAATAAATATAAATAGGAGATAATTTCAAAGTGAAGTGAGATAATGTGTTTGGGCAAGAATCATTTTCTTCACTCTCAAACACACAAGAATTGATCTTGAAGGAGCTTTTCCTGTAAGTGAGCAGCTCAATTCTTAAGATAATGGAGTAGCAGGGAAGAAAGTGGCTTCTGCCCTCACAGAAGAGCACTGCATGGCCACTTTTTCTTTTGTTTGTGAGGACAAGCTTAAATGAAAAGGAGGAGGAGAGAATAAAGCATATATTTACACAAAAGGACAGGGTGAAAAAAGTTTTAGGATCTGTGTCAAGTTTGCCACAACATGGTAGCAGCAATCAATTCGATGTAACAGAGCACCAATATGTTTTCACGATATTGGCAGTTCTTTATCTCCTAAACAAAAGTACTTAGACACCAGGTATTATTCAAATTAAATGATTCATACCTCATGCTATCTAACACCATTTCCTCCCAGTTTCCAATAAATTCAGTCAGTCTCAATTTTTACAACAGAGAAGATAAATGCTATTCTGTTCTCTGGAAACAAATAAGTCAGACATGAATTAATCACAACTTGAATGGGAATCCATTTGCTACTCCAATTGTGATATACTTTTCATCACTTATAAATAAAATTTTCTGATGTAATATGTTAGATCAATCCCTGAGTTGTCTATGAAAATATTATATATCCTTGCATGTTTATTCAATGTCTCTCTGCCCTCCATGTGTATGTAGAGTCATTAATCCCAACCCCGAAACTATGATTTGTAAGCAACAGCATGTTATTGATCCTGCAGGATTCATTCGTGTCTACTTTGTTTCCCTTACATAAAGATCACCATATTGACTGAATTATAAAAAGAGACTGCTTTTCCTTTAGTCTTCTCAATATAATCCCCATGAGTTTAATCCAATAATCAGAAGAAAAAGTTGGAACCAGAAAACAAAATAGTATCAATTACTAATATTTCCCATTCTTGATTCAGGCTTGTCTTATCTGAAGCTCATAAAATAGTTTAATCTTTTCCATCATCTCAGGGAACAGAGATCCTGGAAAATCCTAGTCATTCCCCAGAACTATCACTGGGATTTTCTGTAACTATCTGGATGGGGAAGGCAGCTCTTAAGAAGTTGATCCAATTCTAAACTTATGTCTCAACCTATTAGTAAATACAAAGAGACAATGCCATATTTTCTTCAAATACATCCGGTTGCTTGGCCGCACTGCTGTTATTTGAAACCATTTTGAGTTTGTACCAACAAATCTATATTTAATGAATCTAAAATGTATTTATGAACTAAACACCCTTCTCTGCACCTGACTTAGGATAAAGACAGTACTATGGGAGAGAACCTGGTCAAAAAAACTGGGAAGAAATAGAATGCAACTGCCTTCTACAAGCCACATTGTGAAACCATCACATGATGGTATAAAGGCAGAGAAACGGGAATACACCATAAGGACATGGAATCTAGGCAAGCTGTGACTTATACATACACTATACATGTCTAAAATTCACTAGTTAGTTACTAAGTTATGAAGGAAGATTTCCTGACTCAGGCTTGAATGGTGGCAACCTGTGTTCTACTCTTAGTGGAAGGAGTCTACATCAGTGGAAGGGATAACAGGGAGTACCAAGAAAGCATCACAACTGTGAAAATAAATGCAGTTTCAACCTTCAACCTCACCTGTATCTCAGTTGGAATTTGTGTTGCTGTGATAAAACACCAAATGCAACATGAAGAGGGAAGGATTTATTTCAGTTTATGGCTTGTAGCCCATCGACCAGAGAATTGAGGGCAGAAAACTGGAAGCAAAAAGTGGAACAGAGGCCATGGAATGAGTACTGCTTAGTGACTTATTCCCTCGGGCTTGCTCAACCCACTTTCTTATTCTACCCAGGACTACCTGCCCCATGGGTGGCTCAGCCTTTAGTGGGCTGGGCCCTTCTCTATCAATAATTAAATCCAGAAAATGTCCTACAGACTTACCTATGGGCCAATGTAGTGTGTGTTGGAGGCGACATTATATCAACTGAGGATCCCTCTTCTCAAATAACTTTAGCTTGTGTCAAATTGAGAAAAACCTAGCTAGCATAACTGCCATTTGTCAACTTGACACACAAACACACCACTGTTCAACTATGACTTTACTCATTTGACCCCAAGATGTCATATTAGTAGTAATATCATAATATAAAACATCCAACTTTAAAAAGTCCCACAGGTTTCAAAACTTCATGCAATTAGGAAGGCTGGTCTCTTTAAAATATTTTAAAACTCAAAGTTCCAAGCATCTCTAAATATCCTCTCTCTAAAATTCCAAAATCTCTGTAAAATTTCAAACTGCCAGCTGAAACAAAACAAACAAACAAACAAACAAAACACCTTATTTCAGAAAAGGGAAGTCAGGACACAGTTTAAAGCAAAACCAAACTGCAACAATGTAGAAAGCTCAGTATGAACATGATTTTCATGGTTTCCTGGGTTCCCTTAGCTTCATGTCCCCTTCTGCCATTGGCAGCACACACAGCCCATCTTATAGGTTCTGGCAACCTCTACTCAACAGATGCTGCCTATTGTTGGCAGCCATCCCATGGCACTGACACCTCCAAAATACTGCTACAAGTGGGCTGCACCTTCACCAGGAGGACCTCAAGGACTCAGACCCTGTCACACAGCGGCAAGCCTTACCTTTTCTCCATGATCTCTTTAATCCTGGAGCTTCTACTGTAACTGGGGCTGAGTCTTCACCAGTGGTCTCTCACAGTGCCAATCTATAACTGCTCTCCATAACTTCTTGATACCTTCCCAACCAGTAAAACCTGAGAAACTATTATACATTAGTAAGTTGTGCAGCCAGCTTGAGGTATAATCCTCTGGACCACTACTTCTGTGTGCTGAACCTCAAGAAACACTTTCCAGGAAAATTTCCCTCAAAGATGCCAGTCTGTTCTTAATCACAGCTGATTTCCCAGCCTCAGCTGACCAGAATAAATTGTATCAGCAAAGCAAAGTTTTCACTTTAGTTGTTATTAATTCAAAATATTGAATAGTCACAGTCTTTAAACTTCACAAGCCAGGCCCCCATTGTCTATACTGCTCTACACATTTACTGTTCTCAGTTTCCACAATAGTTCATGAAGCTCTCAGCACCCAGTAGCTCTTCCATTCCTAAGTTCAAAAGCCACCACAATCCTCCCAAAAATATATGGTCAGGTCTGCCTCAGAAATACCTTCCTCCTGGTATAAATTTCTATCTTAGTTAAGGTGTCTCTTGCTGTCATAAAAGAGCATGACCAAAAGCAACTTGTGGAGGAAAGGATTGCTTGATCTTACATTTCCCAATCACAGTACATCATCAAAGTCAGGGTCGGAACTCAACAGCAGGAAATCTAGCAGCAGACATGGAAGAAAGAATTACTGGCTTGCTCCCCATGGTTTTCTCAATCTGACTACTATGCCACCCAAGACCACCTACTCACGTATAGTGCTGCCCCAAGGAACCTGGGCCCTCCCACATCAATCAAAAAAAAATAATAATAATGTCCCACAGGTCAATCTACTATGGGAATGTTCTCAGTTGAGTTTGCCTCTTCCCAAATGACATCAGCTTGTGTCAAATGCACAAAAAATCTATCCCACACAACCTGATAATTGTTAAATATTATTCTGGGATGAAACATTTATTTGTGGTGAAAAACTCACTGTTGTACATGAAAACTGAGCCTAGAACAATCACCGGGCTTTTGTTCCTGTATTTGCTCCAACTCTTTGCTCATTACTTCCTAATCATAATTTGGCTCCTCACATAGTTTTGAATTCAAGGAGAGAATGATCTAGTCCATCTCTGTGGATTTGAGATTACTGGTCTTTCTGCCAGCTATAAAACTTGCTGAAATATAGTTCAGCATTTGAGTCTGTGCACTGAGTCAATTCCCCAAGGGCAGATACTCATGTGTGCTGCTAAATCAAGTGTGTAAGTTCAAAGGGGTTGGCAGTCAATTTTTAGAATACAGAAAACTAAATTCACAAAAATGATGATGGTGGGTGGTTAGTAAACCCTATGACCACTCACTACACACCTTCTCAGTGCTATGAGATGAGACAATATACTACGTGCTTCATATATTTTAGCTTATTGAATCATCGCAGCCTTCTAATAAACTAATTGCTATGAGTATCCCCTTTTCGTAAAAGAATACATCAAGTCCCATAAGGCTACAGTAATTTACAAAAGCTCACTTTGAGAAATGAGATTTGGGCCTAAGTCTATCTGAATATATAGCCCAATTTCTTAAATGGTTAAAAATACTCTGTGGCTAAGAATGAACCTCATATTCTTCTGGTCACACTGCTGAGATGAGCAGTGTGAACTCTGGCTATTCTATGCCACGGAATTTCCACCCAGTTCTGCAACCACCTCAGAGCCCTCAAATAAACACACAACTTATATTAATTATGAAACTTCTGTCCATTGGCTAGAACTTCTTATTGGCTATCTCTGTCTTAATTACTAACCCATTTCTATCAATATATGTATTGCCATGTGGCTTATCTGGTAAAGCCCAGCATGGTGTAACTCCACCAGCTGCCTACATAGTGATGGGCTCTGCCTACACTTCCCAGAATCCTCCTCATCTCCTAGACCTGCCTATCATGCTGCCCTATTGGCCACAGTGTTTTATTCATCAACCAATAAGATAAACATATATAGAAGAGCATTCCCCATCAATCCCAACCCATGATCATCATGCCTACTCACCAACAAACAACCATTGCATAAGTCTTCATAAATACACTGAGAGAGTAGTGGTCCACCCTCACCCTGAGTGAAAAGTGCAATCCCTGTTCTGAGCCACTAGTTGGGTTCAGGAGCAAATCGTAGTAACTTGCTTTATTTCTCTCTCCCTTCACATCCTGCCACCTTTCATCTCTTATATATCACTATCTCTCTAACACTTCCCTAACATAACCTCCTGTCCTGTTTTCCCCATATTTGAAGCCACTATAAAACTCTTTATAGTGCTTCTACACTCACTCCATGTTGCTCTGAATTTTGTAAACCTCTTCAGGATGAAATCTCATTCACGAATCCAGTGACCTGTATGCCACCTACTAATGATATTTCATTGTTCAAACTCCTTCAGCATGACCTCCACCACACCCTGTGACTTCATCTCTCAGAGTGACTGGTTGCTGGCCTCAAAATATACTTGGGTCTGCTTATAAACTCCCAGATAACAGCATACTAAGCACAGAGTACATATGTACATATTCCCCCTGACAAAATACTTTCTGTATGTCACCCTGGTAGATTCATTTAGGTTCTGTGGAACCATTAAATGAGTATATTACCTTTCCCTGAAGGCCATGGTTATGTGCCATCATAGCTATATTCATTACACCTCTGCTAATCAATCCTCCATCTTACCACACAAGCATAATTAATTTATGAGACTCCACTCTGAGACTATTACCACCCTTAAAATCAAGACCTACTCCATTGGTAATTGACAGTGTTTGCCCTGAACAATAACTTACCAGATGAAGAGTGGATAAACCTAGTGGAGGTGTATAAACCTAGTATATTATTGATATAAGAATCCAAACAGCTTCTTTAAGCCTTGATTGTGTGATAGAAAGAAACTCTGCCAAGCTACCTAGGTCTTAGTGTCTCTATGTGGAATGGAAATCATAAAATCTACCCTGTGATGTTGGGACATCTAAACAAAAGTATATAAAATATTCCAAGTTTCAGCACTATATAATGCATTCAAATTACAAATATTATTATGTCCCTCAAGACCCAATGAAAAACATTCATTGTTCTTGAAAGTTTTTACATAGGTTCTGAGTCATCCATAAAGATACTGCTGTGTCACATCTTTATCCAGAGAATTGGACCCAGGATTCCAGGATCCAGGATCTCGGTGGATAGCAAAATCCATGGATGCTCTTGTCCTTGATCTAAGAATTACAAAAAAAAAGAAAAAGAAAAAAAATCCAGGCAGAGGCAGCTTACAAATACAATTCCATATATTCTTGGTTGCTTACAATAATGAATATATAAATGTAACAATATATAATATAATATAATATAACATATATTATATTAACAATAAATGGTATGTAAGTCAGAGTCAGTTTTGTATTGTTTAAAGAAAAATGACAAGAAAAATAGTATGGACATGCTCAGTATGTGGAAAGTGATTTCACCTGTTTACTGTCCATGATTGGCTGAAGCCTCAAAAGTAGAATCCAAAAGTAAGATAGGTCTCCTGCATTTGGTAATTCTTATACTCTAAGTAGATGGTTTAGAAGATTCAATCTTTTCCATATTTTAGCCAAGAAGCCCAGCACTTCAGTGGTAAATGCTTCTGGATAAAATGATTTTACCAAGCTTTGTTCCGTGCTAGGAACTAATGGTTTCCATTTACCACCAATCTTACTGCCCACTGCTGCCTTTCACTGTGGTCATTCCTCATACCTCCCTGTGGCACAAACGCCACGAGGAGATGGCAGCATGTCCATATGAAGCACACTGAGAGAGCAGAGGGTGGAGGCAGGGAGACAGGTGGCGATCTTAAATTAGAAACTGGGTCTTAAAGGGGTCAGAAAGAAGGTGACATCCCAGAAAAAGTGTGTCCTCTGTCATCACAAAATGGAAAGCTAAACTGGCTATCACACGTTTGTGTGCATATGTACATGTGTGTATGTGAGCATGTGTATGAGCACGTGGGTAATAACATGACCGTCCATTTTGTAATTGGAATGCTAGTTAAGAGCGAGGAACAACTAAAAAATTGACAAGAGAAGGAGATAGGCAAATGAAGGGTGACGGTGATAGTAATTGTATCTATTTGGAGTTTTAAGTTAGCAGCAGTACATGTGCTCTAATGGAAGTTTTAAGGTGGCAGTAAATGAGCTATATTGGAAGTTTTAAGGTGGTAGTTAGTACATAAGCTCTAATGGAAGTTTTAAGGTGGCATTACATGTGTTCTAACGGTAGTTTTAACTAGTTTTACAACAGAAAAAATTATCCAGGGTTTGAACAAAAACTGTTAATACTGTAATGGGGTAATGAGTTTGTATGTGACTTTTAAATATTATTTCCCCACTCCTTTTACAGTGTTGTCCTATGAGCCAATGGTAGAAGGAAGGAGAGAACTGACTTGGTAAGTTGTCCTCTGGCCTCCACATGGATGGGCACACACACACACACACACACACACACACACACACACACACACACACACTGTTAGAGAATATTTTGTGTCTCCCTTGTAAGTGACTTTTAGAAAAAAAAAAAAAGAAAGAAAGAAAGAAAAAAAAAAACACACCCTCTAGGCTGCAGGTGGCTCCAGGTGCCAGGAGCCTGACTCAGCAGTAAAAACTTGGGGCTAACTTGGATTTAGGGTAGCTGGTTGTTCCATTTTGCCTTCAGTGAGCCCTTTCTTTGCCTGCTTCTGCCTCGCTGGGCAGACCACGCCGCCCCCAAGAGCCCCTGTAAAGTTCTTGGGGGTAGGGAGGAACAGGGAGTGGCTGGAGGTCTAGCTGGAGAGCCAAGCACCTTTGACCTGGCGTTCCCCTGATGCCATCATGCCCTTATGCGCCTACCTCTTGCAGGGGATCAGCGCCTTCCTCTCGTCCAGCACCCGCACACGCTGGTTGAGCCCATCGTAGGACAGCAGGGCGCGGCTGTTGTGCCCGCTGCTCTGCTGGTACAGAACCTGGCGTCCCTCCCACTGCTGGGGCGCCTGGCACGGCTGCGGGGTCCCCTGTGAGCCCGCTGTCCCCAGGCCGCACAGGCCGCATAGCGCCCAGACCCAGAGGCCACCCAACAGCCAGGCGCCCCGAGGTCGCCAGACCACCCGGCAGGGAGCGTGTGCTCGCATCGCCATCTGCAGCCCTGGGGTCAGCTGAGCCAAAGAGGTCGCTGAAGCTCGGAAAGAGCGTGAGCGTGCTGCGCTTTCTCTCCGCGCTGGGCGGAAGGTGTACTCCGGAATGCAGTGCTGGGTCGCGCTGGCCTCTCCCGGTTTTCCGTACTAGAGGCTCAGGACTCTGGCCTGGGAAAGCGGAGTGAATCGCCTGGGAGCTCTTTTTGCCCTGGCGGTTGCTTACTAAAGCTTGTTTTCACTGCTCTCTGCTGCCAACAGGAAACGCAGCGGCAGTGATGCCACCTAGCATCCTGAAGGGCACCGCGATTTCAAGGGTTTGGGGCGGCAAAGAGGGAATGTGCTGAAAAGGGACACATTTCTCCGAGATGTGCAGGATTCAACCTGCAAACCTTCATTGGGGCGATTTTAAGGGGTCCAGGAAAAGCCGAAGTGCAGCATTTCCCCTGGCTGTTGTACTTGTTTCTTGGCAAAATTGCGACCTGTGTTTGTTTTTTTAAAACAAATTTAAAGTGTCAAGATGAGTGCTGAAGAAATATGGCTGTGGTCGCTGGGCAATTCTCAGTCTCAGGCCTTTTACGATTTAGTGAAACTTCTCTCTCTGTCCGTACACGGCAAAGCTTCAAGTTTGGAGGTTTATGTATCTAAGGGTTCACATCTTTGTGAATAAATTGGAATTATATTTAAGACATGTTAGGATTAATATGATGCAATCAAGACAAGATGAAGCAGTTTACTTTTAAAGACCCTTGCTTTACAATTTTATTTACATTTGTATTTAATAGCAAATATGAAAAAGGAAGTGGTTGAGAGTGTGCTTTACAATTTTATTTACATTTGTATTTAATAGCAAATATGAAAAAGGAAGTGGTTGAGAGTGTGCCTGAGTGGGGGCAAGAGAACAATGAGTCCAGAATTGGAGTTCAAGCATTAGAAGGGCCTCCTGGAACCCTGTCACTTAGGGACTTAAAATCAGTTAAGTATTTCTGTTATTAGTATTGAGAATTGTGGGAGCCACCAGCCCAGGGAGGAGCGTCTTAGGGATGTCCATTAGAAAGCTTGTTCGGGTGCCACAGGAAAAATATGCAGGTCCAGACAGAGTGGCAAGGAGCAGAGGAAGAGGCTGCTATATGTAAAACATGACACAGATTCTGGCTGAATTAAGGAAATAGGGATGGGTAGTGTGGAAGACAGCTTGGAAATAAAGAGCAAGATTTCAACCCTAAGTTTCAAAAGTGCCAAGGTGGGGGAACCTGGAGTGGAGTGGAGAGCTGAGGGCACCATGCAGGAGAGCAGCAGGCATTTAGGAAGAGAGAGAAGTAAGCCCAGAGAGACCAAAATGGAGTCACTCAGAGAAGCACTTAGCTAGAGAACAGTGGCTTTAGTGCTAAAGCTAGAATCACTGACATTTTGGAGAGCAGGAAGAACATTTAGACAGATTTTTTGAGTCCTTCCATGGCTGCCTATATCACACTGTCTGTAAGATACAAGGGACAGACCGGAGTGGGGATGATAGGGTTGAAGACAGCTTCCCCCAGGCTGAGGGGTGAAGGTGGGGTGAGCACATCAGTGAGGTCTAGCTCCACCCCTCGGCCCCAAATACCGGTCTTAACATTGTTGTTTGCTTGTTTTCTTTCAGTGTTGGGATGAACCTAGGGCCACCCCCATGCTAGGTCAGTGTTCTACCTCTAAACTACATTCCTAGCCCTCTCTTTATTAAAGAATAAGCAATCAGAGAATATCAGGGAAGCCCATGAAGCTTTGAGGGGAGGTGGTTAGGGGCCTGAGTAGTTAAATATGCAACAAGTTCAAATTGACTGCCAAAGAGGGAGCCTTCTCCAAGTGTGCCGTCCCCTGACAGCTCACAGGAAAGTAGAGGGAAGTTTTTTGCTCTCTCTCTCTCTCTCTCTCTCTCTCTCTCTCTCTCTCTCTCTCTCTCTCTCTCTCTCTCTCTCTCTCTCTCCCTCTCATTGTTCCCATTAGGAAGTTAATCTGAAAAATCTTTGTTGCTCAGTGAGGGGTTTAGACTTGGGATTTCACGACTGGAAAAGGCTTGAGATGTCATTTCGGCCACCCAGTCTGCTTGATATTTTCCTGGCTTGGTTTGGCATCTTTGGAAGTTGAGACCTTGTCTGCAGGAAAGCAGAATGCCTATTTCAGTCGGCCTGGAGGCACTCTGGGCAGCTTCCAAATAGTATCAGAACTCTTGTGTGAATTATTATCTTGAAAGTGATTGTCCCCATACCTTACCCAATAAAGAGGACAAGAGCTGTTGTGTTTTTGTTTTGTTCCATTTTACCCAGCCAGATTCTCTCAGCTTTGGAGAGGCAAAGGAGCTTCCTTAAACTTAAATCCAGTTTCAAGTTCAACCATAGCTTTAACGATTAATGTTCAGACAACATGTTTTCTTATTGTTAATTATGACAGCAAATTTACACAAAAAGCCTTGCCACCTGGTTGCCAGATAGGTGATATGAACTTGCTTCAGCAACACCTCTCTTCTGGGAACAGTGTTGAGTGTGCTGCCTCTTTCTCGTGCAAAGATGAAAAGTAAACAAGTGCACTTGCTTTCCAAAGCTAGTGGATTCTTAAGAAAAAATAATCTGCAATTTATCAAAGACCACCAGGCTTTTGTTGCATTGGGGAAATAGTTCAGAATGTGGTGTCTCAAGTTGTTTTCTCCTGGTTTCCACTCGTGATGGGTTCAGGAATTAGTATTTTGAGAAAAGAAGCAAACAGAGAAATTTCTCCAACCAAAGATGCTCTTGCACCCCTGGCAGTTCTAAGTTCCTGGAGCAGGCACAGACCAAATGTCTGATAAAACCTGAGCCAGAACTAAGCCCAGTGGCCACAAAACAACATTAGTAGCAACAACAACAACAACAAACCCCACACAACCGGGGCGGGCTAGGGGAAGCTTATGTAAACTGCCCTGCCCGTTTTTGTTGCTGGTTCCCACACCTACTTCGCTGGGCTGGGCTTTCTAGGCTCTCCCTAATCGGCACCTCTCTCGCCCCCTACCGGAAAGAAAAAGCAAATGTCTCGACATTAAAGGGTCACGTTGCTACAACTCTATACTTCGGGAAACTTTAAGGTCAGCTGAGCAAAGAGTGTTTTTCTCTCTTCAAAGTCTTCCCTGCACCGTTTTGTATAAAGCATCCTAAATGACTGAATGTAAGATGTTCTTTTTCTTGATCCGAAGAAAAAAAGACTAGCCATCCTAAAAAGGGAGGGACTTTGGGGGAATGCAGGATTGAAGACCTCGACTGCTTAGCGGCAGAGATGATGTCATCACTTCTGCACAAGAGGCTGGGGGTGGAGCAGCAGATCTGGGAGCAGACTCTGCGCTTGCAGCTGCCAAGGCTGCTAAGCCCACGTCAGGGGACGAGTCTGGATAAATAGGGTCCCGCAATGGCCGTGTCCGGCTACGCTCTGAACTGCGGGGTCCAAGATTGGAGCTTCCTGTGCAAGTCGATGCTCTGGAGGCTGAGTGCTGGCGTTGCTGGTGCTCTGTTTGCCCGGGGGCGATCTGCTGCCAGACCCCAGAACTCCCCATCAGTGCGTACTGGCAGAAAAGCTCGCCGGCTGCTTCTAAGTGAAGAGATAGGAAGAGCAGGAAGACTGGAAGAGAAAGGTGCTCCTGTCAACAGCAGCTCCGGAGGACAGTGCCATGCTCCTCTCCATCCTGGTAGCTTTTTGCCTGTGGCTGCGCCTGGCGCTGGGCGTGCGCGGCGCGCCTTGTGAGGCTGTGCGCATACCCATGTGCCGGCACATGCCCTGGAACATCACTCGGATGCCCAATCACCTGCACCACAGCACGCAGGAGAACGCAATCCTGGCCATCGAGCAGTACGAGGAACTGGTGGATGTGAACTGCAGCTCCGTGCTGCGCTTCTTTCTCTGTGCCATGTACGCACCCATCTGTACCCTGGAGTTCCTACACGACCCCATCAAGCCCTGCAAGTCTGTGTGCCAGCAAGCACGCGACGACTGCGAGCCCCTCATGAAGATGTACAACCACAGCTGGCCAGAGAGCCTGGCCTGCGACGAGCTGCCCGTCTATGACCGTGGAGTGTGCATCTCTCCCGAAGCCATAGTCACTGACCTTCCGGAAGGTAAGGCAAAGAGGAGGTGCCCCAGGAAGACAAGGGAGCCCAGAGGCCTACACAATCACGTGAGAAACAGGTGGCCTCACATACAGCTGACCAGCTCCTGTCCTGTCACAGTTCTCTGAGCCTTGAGGGAGGGTGGAATGCAGGGAAGATTGCCTCATAGGGATTTCTCTAGGCATGGAAATATGTCAGTGCTCCCTAAAGGACTGAGGAATAAGGTTGCTTAGGGGTAAACCATTCCAATGATTTTATTTAAGGTAGATAGCAGAAACAAAAGCCACAGCAAACAGATATTACTGTTGTTGTGGGTCAGTGTTAAGCCTGTGCCCATCGCCTTAGCTAATGTTTTAATCAGTCCCACAACGTGGTGGTTAATACACTCTCAGTTAGTGCTGACTGGAAGTTCTTTCTCAAAGCGCAATAGTGATTCTCACTCCCCTGCCAGGAGTAAAGTCAATAAATGTAGTCGTCCTGGAACTCAGATGAACTCCACTCTGTTCCTATGTTGTGGTCACTGAGCCCAGTACTGTGGCATGTTGGCTACTCTGATCTCTGTGTCATTTCCCGCTTTTCTCTTTCCTAATATTTTACTGCTTTTGTTGGAAGGAACACTCGAATTCACTTCTTGAAATGAAACCTGAGAACAGCATTGCATTATTTTATCTAGGCTGTCTCCTAAGTCATATCATCAACTATTTAAAGAGACTGGTTCCATGACGTGACTCAAGGAGACTGGCGTGATTTGTGAGCCTTGTTTAAACTTGCTTCTTACTAAGAATATTAGAAAAGAATTAAATTAGACAATTGATTACATACCATAACTGCTTAGTTTTGGTAGCGCAGCTTCAGACTTGTTTCTCTGCATGGCAGTAAGAGGTAGCAATGTGGAAATAGTCTGCTTGTTCTGATTGGAGAACTGCTAGCATGTTAATTTGGAGCAAGAGTGTCAGATGGCTAGAATGGGGGTGGGTATGAGATTGATCCAGGGTGGTGTCATGGGTATTCGTTCATATCAAGTTTTGTTTGAGTAAGCAAATTCTTGGCTCACAGACGTCTTTCTTAAGCCTGATGTGTCACGAGAAAAGTAGGAGACAATCATATGTTGTTTTACAGTGGTAATATTGGATTTGATGTTTGTATTGGCTTGTAGCCTCAGTAATTCCTTATTCAATTTGAATGAGGGGATCCAGTCATCAACTACACCGCATGGCACTGTTTGTGTTTCAGATGTGAAGTGGATAGATATAACACCAGATATGATGATGCAGGAAAGGCCCTTTGACGCTGACTGTAAACGCCTGAGCCCTGGTGAGACACCCTCAGATGCCCCTTGCTTTGTGCCCAGAGTGATATCTTTCCTCTACTTCCCATGTACTTTATGTCTCTTTTAGATCGGTGCAAGTGCAAAAAGGTGAAGCCAACTTTGGCAACATACCTGAGCAAAAACTACAGCTATGGTAAGTCTTCTGAAATCGGCATTTGCTTTTGGGACTTAACACACTAAAGCACTAAAATCACGTCAGACTGATGTCGAAGTCAAGGAAGGGGAAATGACGGATTTTGTTGCTGCTATTGTTGTTAATTATATGGTTTCTGGAACTCTCAACAATAACAATAAAGCTTCTTACTTTTCTGGGTAAATCAAAAAAAAAAAAAAACAAAATAAATTACTCACATAAGTTTCAATGAAAACTACTGTGTAGAAAGTGGCAGAGGGCCATTGTTCTCTTTCTCAGTTATCTCACTACAGGAAGGATGAAAGGGTTCAGACCAGGATTTGATTATCTGAAGACCAGAGAATGAAGACTTGACTAAGTATTTTTTTCCTCATCAATAGCTAGAGATGCTTAACCCTACTATTTTTTACTTGAACAAACCATTTAGTACTTCCTCCAAAGAAAAATCAAATCAGTTATGGTATTTTAAAAGTTGTAAATGTTTTTAATTCCACTATTATAAATTAAACTTAAATTAAATTGTGTTCTTTTAACATATGTGCTTCAAATCTGAGGCAATTCAATTGCTTAAACCAGCACATATATGCATCCACCCACACATGACACATAAACAGACACGCACATACACACACACAATAAAACAAATCAAGTGTCCACTTGGGCTACTCAATATGTTATTGCATTTCCTAAATTATTTCTCCTAAAATAACAAAAACAAAAAAGTAACAGGAAAAGTATCTTTATCAATTTCAATTTGGTTTTCATATTTTACCTGAAATTATGTATCAGTAAGAAGCTGTATATTACTTACCACTTAAGAAAGTGGGAGATATAGAACTCTAGAAAAAATAACCTGAAGTTCAGCTGTCACATCTGAGAGTCACAAATAACCAATATGGACAAATCAACAACAGAAAATTTCATTTTCTTCTGAGTAGCTTTCTTTCTTGAAATGTGTTCCTTGTAAATGTTGTCTTATTCTTATCTGCTTTATTCCTTGTCTGCCAAGATCCAGCCTGAGTCTAACCTGAGGCTATCTAACCTCTGCTTCCGCTATCTTCCAGGTGCCATGCTTTGAAGGCACCTTGGCAATGAACTGCTCAGTTGATACATGTTTGGCTCCTCCTCAGGCCAGCTTTCTAGGGTGTAATCCAAAACATACCTGTTGAGCTAATCAGCAACTACACTAGAAGTGCTAAATAGCAAGGGAACAATGAATCTGAAACTTAATACTTGATCAAATGTGGTGACCCAAACATCCACCTGTAATAACAATCTCATCTCCATCATCTTGGGCCATCACTGTCAGTTGGTGAAATGAATGAACTGAAAACAGCAGCTTTTAGAGAGTCCTTGCATTTGGAAAATATTAACATTAGGTCTCAGGCTGTCTAAATATTCAGAAATGAGTTCAGCCTGGACTATAGGAGGATATTTGGTGGTTAGATAAAGCCAGCATTCTGTGGGGACCTGGCTGTTACGGCTGATGGCCATCCTCCAACTCATAAAAAGCAAAGTAGAAACAGATAAAAATGTTTACATGAAGTTTGGTTGACCTGTAAGTCCAGGCTAATGCTGGTCTTCTAATTCCCGTTTCATTTCATTTTGAGATGCGATTCATGAATTTTAAGACAATGTTGAAAAAAATAGGATGTTTTGCATTTAGCAGTGTGGGCTTTCTGCCTGTACTTGGGGTGCTTGGACATGACCGTAATTACAGGAGTAACGCTGTAAGAGAGGCTCTGGATTTGGCTCTAAAACAGTCTCTAGTTCTCCCAAAGGCTTCAATAACAGCACTTACTTGAGTTTTAAATTGCAGTTATTCATGCCAAAATCAAAGCGATCCAGAGGAGTGGTTGCAATGAAGTAACAACAGTGGTGGATGTAAAAGAGATCTTCAAGTCTTCCTCACCCATACCTCGAACACAAGTTCCCCTCATCACAAATTCCTCCTGCCAGTGTCCGCATATCCTGCCCCATCAAGATGTCCTCATCATGTGTTATGAGTGGCGTTCAAGGTAGGTTCCAAGGAAAAGAAGAATTGCATGTAGAGCATGCATCTCACTTAGCAATCATGGTTTTAAAGAACAAAACAATGCCAGTTGTTGAAACAATATTTTAGTACTCTCAAAGTCCTTTTGTGCACCAGGGATACATCCTGGTTCCACTGTCAGAGGTCCCTTATACTGCCCTGGCCTTCTAACTGAGACCCATTTAGATGATCCCTCCAGGAAGGCATCACCCTACAGGTAGAATGGGGGAAGGGGATAGGATGGAAGGATGGAAGAAAAAGAGGGAAGGAGGGATGGAGAGGAAACTGGGATTGATATGTATAATAAGAAAAATAAATAAATAAATAAAAAGAAGTGTAAAAACAAAAAAATATTTTAATAGATGCTATATTTCCTAAATATAAGTTTACTCATTGTCTGAATATTCTATATTTTCAGTTAATAGAATGAGGAAAATATAGAAAAATATTTAGAATCTTTAAAAATCTATTTCAGAATCCATCAGGTGAATTAAGTTACATCAACAAGTAAATTATATTGAGTAAAGAGCAGTTATTTTTAAGTCTTTTTTATCAGTCTCAGCATGAAGAGGTCTGAGTTTTAAAGTACCATCCAATAGCTTAGAGTCTAACTACTAGCTACCTTAGACTAAAGTTCTGCATGTTTTCCTAATGTGTACTTTGAAGTGTCTTTCATAGGATGTTGCATACATACAAATAGACACAGAAACTTCAAGATGTCTCTGAATCTGAAAACATATAATGCCACATTAAGTAATTACAAAGCAAAGCATAAGTGAACAAATTAACACATACCTCTACTCACGTCTTTCCTTAGCTACTTGTTCACACATCAGTACATTTCTGAGACTATAGAGTTGAACTTTTCAGCTCACGTGTTAGGACAGACCCCATAACTTGCAGTAATTTTATCTTGGAAAATCACACACTTTTATATAACAAGCCCCCCTTTTCATTCTCTGGCATCCATGCTTATTTGTTGCTTCTTGATAAAGCCCAAGACTCCATCCCTCTAAACTTAAAAAGCAGATGCATTTTTGAAAATGTCATAATTTCAATGCCTAGCTGTGTATTCTATCAGTTGTTTATACCCCTCCCGTAGTGCTGCAGGTTCTTAGCTTTCAAACCATCCTTCTACTTACAACTGTCTCTCGCAAAATATGTTTAGTGCTTCTGGACTCATCTCGTCATTATGTTTACATGTGCTGTAACAAAGCTGGGTTCATTTGGGGACATACGAGGCTATTAGTCATTCAATTTTTTCTAGGCAGATGAGTGGATTATAGACTCATCCAATGCAACTATTTTTGGATGACAAGGATTCATTCATGTAAACATTTTGAAAGTAATTAGATATCTAACTTGAAGAGACACAAAACTGGCATAAAGCTACTCATTTGAGACCATATAGTTCAAGAACAGACATATAAAGCAAAAGAAATGCTTTCCTTTTATTTTATTTATCTCCAGTGCCAAGGATTGTACATAGGGCCTTGAGTGTTTAATGAGTCAAGCTGTATATTACATATTTAAGCCTTCAGCCCCCACATTACTTTTTATTTTAAGACAATGTCATACAGGTGGACCTTGAACTCATCCAGTTGCCTAAGTAGACTTCTGGATTGCAACCTTTCTGCATCAGTCTCTGTTCCAAATATCAGGAGTTATAAGCATATGAGAAGCAGATCCAACTAAGAGAAATATTCTTGAAAATAATTAAAACAAATAAAAGAATATTTTATTATGGAAATGTGATAAAACAATAGCATATGACTGTAATAATTACAAATACATTTATTTATAGAAATAGTGGGGTTTTTTCACTGTATTAAGAAACAAACTTAAAATGGATTAAGTTGGTCAACATTTTAAAACTATGGTAAAAAGGACAAAATTAGATGATTAGAAATATGATGCATGAAATAGAAGATGCTTTATAAGCATAAAACCAATGCAAGAAATTGCAAGGGAAAATGTCAATGTACATTTTAATAAGATGATATTATGTGTGAAACAGTCACAAAAACCAATGGAAAATGGTATGCCTCTGTAATGGATAGCATGAAGATGCAGATATTATTTTCTAAAATTACTATTTAAAGTATTAAGAACACAATAATAAATGCATGCTTAAATCCATGTAGAAAATTTCCCTAAGTACAAGTAGTAAATACAATAAAATTTACCTTTGTAGTTCTGAAGCTCAAATAAGCAGAAGATTCTACTTTTAATTAGTATTTTAACGTTAGTGAATTAGATGAAAATGGGACTACTTTTTAAATGATTGGTACTCTATTAAAAACCTTTTTAAAATATTTCTTTATTTGTGCTTTATGTGTGTGGCTGTTTTGCCACATACATGTCTGTGTATCATATGTGTGCCATTCCCACAGAGTGCATTATTACATCCTTTGGAACTTGAGTTAACAGTTGGTTGTTGGCCTCTGTGTTGTACTGGGAACTGAACTCAGATCCTCTGCAAGAGCAGCCAGTTCTTTTAACCATTGCACCACCTATTAAAACATAAAAACAAAAGGCCTGTTTGGCCCAGTATTCTAGTTTCAGAACCCATCTAAAGGAAACAGTATTCCAGTGCATACTATTCTGTGCAAGGATATGCAACACACTAAGAGTAATGTTAGATAAACAAATGCAGAGTAGAGAACAACTAAGTGGATATCCATGTTGTGCTATATAGAGTTTATAGTTTATTTTGTGTTTTCTAATCATCCCAGAAACCAAATATAAAAATGAAAGGAATAATCAGAAAAACATATAGGAGCAAGAAAAATCCATAAATTATCAATAATAGATACATAGTTATGGGGATACGAGTTGTCTAAAAACAAGTATGATTTTCTGTATTGGTAAATACTTTACTTTTGTAATCAAACTTTAATTGCCAAGAAATTTACATTCTTTTTTTCTAGGATGATGCTTCTTGAAAACTGTTTAGTTGAAAAATGGAGAGATCAACTTAGTCGAAGGTCCATAGTAAGTATAATTAACAAAATGGAGGGCATGAGTAGTAAACTGTAAGAAAATTCTACAAATTGGGTATTTTCACACAATATCTTCTTCTCAAGCTCTCACAAGGGCCAGTAATGGCAAGAGCACCTGTCTTTGGAATATACAGTTGAGAATAACACCTAGTTTACTTGGAATTGTCATGAGAAACCATTACTCAACTTCATAGTTGATGCGGTTAAACGCAACTATAAGACACCAGTTATTTCCAGGTTAAATTAGGCATTTTCTTTCTTTATTGTACTATAACTTAGTTAATATAGTACACAGTATAAAAATTCAGTGTTCATTGGGATTAAAATGAATATATAACTGCAGGCATGCAAATACTTGTAAAAAACATATCACAACTAACCATACTGTGCTGCATTTAAAATAATGTAAGTTATGTCTCTAAATAATCATAAACAAAAGAAATTCATTTGTGGTCAAATACAAAATTTTAATGGTATTATCATGTTGACAATTATGTTAGAGTTAATCTTCCCACCCCAGTTGAAAATCATCTGTAATTAAAAATGTTAATTTGTTTAGAATATTTAAAGCACCCTTGATCCTCAAAGTAAATTTAGACATATTGAGGAGAATTTATATTTTAGCTTCAAAAACGAAATCACTCCTGTCTAGTTTTTCAGTTTGGATGAATAAAAATTTTTAGGCAAGACAAAAGAATATACGAAGAATTAGCTTAGGGAGAAAACATCTGAACACTGTGCATGCCTATAAAATAGAACCAAACCCCACTGTGTCAGCCTGTGTTAAAACTCCCATAAGAGACTTGGGAGCTACTCAACAAGTGTATTCACTGTAATGATACACAATATTTTGGCCGAATTGCATTTCTGGCTCCCAAGACAAAATTATAATTGAAAAGTCAACGAAGAAAGGAATTCAAACTCTGACATTTATATTCCACACATAAGTATACACACACTAAAATAATAATTAAATAAAAATATAAATAAATAAGCAAATACATATGTACATACAAACATGCATACATCATACCACAACTTTTCTCTAAGGGAAAGCAAAAGAAAGATGACATTCCACAGTGGTCTGGGCACTTGGGTCACAGCAGGTCCCCTTGGTCTGCTTCTCTGTGTAGTTAGTTAGTTAGTTAGTTAGTTAGTTAGTTAGTTAGTTAGTTTATTTCTTTACCTGCAGGCAATTTCAAAAAAACATAACACTACAATAAGACAAATGTTTATTATAGTAAATGGATGCAATAATTTTATTCTTGATATCATTACATTTTACTGTGCCTAACATACTAGTTAAACTTTACCATAGGCACATATATATAACAAAAGCCACAACATCTATAGAGTACAATGCTGTGCATGGTCAGCATTGTGCACATGGGGTCTTGGAAGAGGCCGTAAAGAAGGGGGAACTACTAGTTTTATTTTCCTTTGGGTATAGGTAATTACATCGATGTAGTAAATTGTCTCTCTTTGCAGGGAGACTACACAAATTCCTGCTTTTAGTGATAGCAACACTACTTTAGAATGCTTTGTTGTGTAGAGATGCTGTATTCTGAGGCAGGCCATCAGAAGCAACACGTGACAGGCCTGAGCTCTACAAATAGTTGGAGAATTTTGAATTAAGACAAGAATGTTTAGCAGTTCTATGGACTCTATGAAAAACCTCTATGTGCTTGTTTACTGGTTGTGACAATGGTGCCCAGATGATCCTGTGAGCTTCAAAGATATGAGTTGAGTATTTAGACTTTGCATATGGAGCTCTTTCCAGTCACTGTATATACATTAGTGCCAAACATTGGGAACCTATGGTAATCGCCGTGATATTACAGGGGAACTGCACTAATGTGAAACCTCCGGGGCCAGTTCTCACAACAGTTGAACAGCATAAAAGGGTGGCATGATTTGATAGTTACATTTGCATTGCCTCCCAGCAGTGGGAAGAGAGGCTCCGTGAACAGCAGAGGACAGTTCGAGACAAGAAGCAAACAGCCAGCCGCACCAGTCGCAGTAACCCCCCCAAGCCAAAGGGAAAGCCACCCGTTCCCAAAACTGCCAGCCCTAAGAAGAATGTCAAAGCAAGAAGTGCCCCCAAAAAACCAAACCCAAAGAGAAGTACAAGCTAATTCCTTCCTGAAATGGAGCCACACATACAGGGTAAGGCGGTACCGCCCAGGACAGCCTACAGGAGGCCACACACCATTTGCCTTAAGGACTCACTGCAGTTCTCTTCATAGACACACCTTGCCGCACTTTTTAAAAGATAGCTTCAGTTTTCCTCTTTAAGCACACAGCCCTGTTGGTAGTTGGTCCTCACATATGGAAGGTGTAACAGGGAAAGCTGGCATACAGGTTTTTGCATTCAGAGTGACATGAACACATGCTCCGTGTGACCTTCATGGGGCTGGAAATGTGCTTCTATTTTGAGAGTTTGACCTAATATGTACATTGTAAAGCTCACATACTATGTCAAACAAAACAACTTTTTGACAAAAAGTATTTTATTTCCTTTGACTTCTCTTAGGAAGTTAGTGATCTATTAAATGTGACAGAAATATGCTTTTTGACAAAGGCAAGAAGGAGAATGATACTTAAAAGATCTTCATGTGTTTGATGTCTGCAGAAAGATTTTTCTGATGGAGTCTTAAAAATTTAGAGACATGGGAAATAGTAATGTGTGTCAGACTTTCAGCTCTGTCTTTAGCTAGAAACTGAAAACTCAAGCTAACAATGACAAATAAAAAGGAGAGGCAGACTGACAATGGCTGTGCTCTTATTGTCCAGTTGCCACACCAGGCTGAAGATGTTCTAATAAAAATGCTTTGCACCATTGACCCATGAACCACACCACAAAAGTATGCTTCTTTTACTCTTTATGACCCAAGCGCCAAGTAGCGGGTTGACCCAACAGGAGAGCTGGGACACTCGTCTCATGCCAGGGACATCTTACACAAATAGGGCAGGTTATTCTCTGTGCACTTACAGGTCCTCACAGCCATGTTTGTGGAGCTGTGGTGGCTGTGATGCCCAACCTGGTTCATATTGTGCTATGCCATAGGCACTATACTCATTTTTCTTGATACAGGGAGCAGAGGCCACATAGCTATCCACTAAACAATATGAAAGCTCAAGACTTAGATTTACCATTGTCCCTGCTTGTCAGAGGAAAGTTCTTTGACATATCACACTCATACTCATTGAGACATAGACACTGAGATGAACATGGCTGGGGCAAGTGAAGAAATGGTTCTATTAAGAAGTATTAAGTATGCATGAATTGCTTCCCCGAGGCTTAGGAATTGCTTTGCTTGCATTGTGACCCTATGCTGAAGAAGAAACACAAGAGCATCAATAAAATACAAAGTATATGAACATGCTATATACAATCTGATCCACTGACTCTTGAAATCCTGGCAGGTATCTCCTATAGCATCTAAACTCTAAGATCTCTGGACAGGTCACTAAACACTGTTGATAGTCTATGCAGCCTGTTAGCACAAAGAGGATTGACTGACAGAGGACACTACAAATAAAACTCATCACCCTCTGCAGAAAAGGAGGAAAAATACTTCTGTAAAAAGATTTAAAGTACAAAGCCCCTCCCCTGGACCCATACCTCTGGTTCTGTCTCTAGGGACTCCAGGTAAGACCTCACCCATCACCCACTAACACTTCTTAAAGCCCATACAACAATCCCAGACTGTGCCACCTCTCCTGGGCTCCATAGTCTGACAAACACCTTCAGCAGAAGACTTGTGCTTTATCAGAGGCCAGGCAGATACTAGAGACCCAAGAAAAACACTACCCCAAGCCAGCTAATATGCTCTAAAACTGGCCCAAAAACTCCCAATGGCACCTCTTCCTGTGAGCTCCATATCCCAGCCCTCTACCTTGCCAGGAAATTTCTACTGTATGGGGAGGCACCCTGTATTAGGAATCCATGAGACCAAACAGATACCTAAATCCTCAGAGGTCACATAGATACCTGGAACAGCAGAGGCAATGTTGGCACCCAAAACCCAGATGTCCTTCAGGCCATAAGAACCCGATTGGGGACACCCTACAGGATGTAAAGAGTTGTTAGTCACCAGAACTCCTGGCCACTTAGTCTAGAAGACCTGAAAGGGAACAGAAATTAAGGAATAAAACAACCATCCAAAACAAAGACAAAGTCAGGAACTAACACTTAGACCTAACCCAGATACGTAAATGTCAATATAAGAATACAACAAACAACAGGAAGGGCAAAATGTCACCACCAGAGCCCAGCTATCCTACAACAGCAAGACATGGTCAGTTCAATGAAGGTGAAGCACAAGAAAACAACCTTAAAACCAACTTCACAAAGATGATAGAGGTCCTTAAAAAGAAAATGAAAGAAAAAAATCCTTTAAAGAATGTCAGGAAAGCAAAGGAAAAAAAAAGCATATGAACAGGCAATGGAAACTGTTCAAGACCTAAAAATGGAAATTGAAGCAAAACAAAAACAAAAGCCATAAAAGGAGGGGATTCTGGAAATGGAAAATCTGGATAAGCAAACAGGAGCAACAGACATTGAAGACATGATAGGGAAAAAAGATTGTCAACCAAAGAAAATGTTAAATCTAAAAAATTCCTGACACAAAACATTCAGGATATCTAGGACACCATGAAAAGACCAAATCGAAGATTAATAGGAATATAATAAGGAGAAAACCCCTAATTCTAAGGCACAGAAAATATATTCAACAAAATCATAGAAGAGACTTCCTCACCCAAAGAAGGGCATGCCTATAATGATAGAAGAAACTTATATTGGACCAGGAAGAAAGTTCTCACACACATAATAATCAAAAAATCAAACTCATAGAACAAAGAAAGAATATTAAAAGCTGCAAAGGAAAAAAGACCAAGTAACATATAAAGGCAGAACTATTAGAATTACACCTGACTTCTCAATGAAGACTCTAAAATCCAGAAGGGCCTAGAGTGATGCCTTGCAGACTATAAAAAAAAAAAAAACAAGATATTTTTCATGACAAAATCAAATCTAAACAATATCTATCCACACAGACAGCCCTACAAAAGGTACTAGAAGGAAAACTCCACCTATGAAAAGGCAGGCAATAAATAACCTCACACCAGCAAAACTCAAAGGAAGGGAAACACACCACACACACACACACACACACACACACACACACACACACACACCCCACCACCACCACCATTACCAACAAAATAACAAGAATTTACAGCCATTGTTCATTAACATCTCTCAACATCAATGGACTCAATTGCCCAATAAAAAGACACAGGCTAACAGAATAGATAAGAAAACAGGATTCCTCCTTTCATTACATACAAGAAACACACATCAACATCCAAGAGAGACATTACCACAGAGTAAAGGGTTGGAAAAAGATTTCCCAGTTAAATGAACCTAAAAAGAAAGTTGGTGTAGCTATCCTAATATCCAAAATAGACATCCCACTAAAATCAATCCAAAAAGATGAAGGATATTTCATACACATCAAAGGAAAAATTCACCAAGAGGACATTGCAATATTTAACATTTATGTTCCAAATGCAATTTATGTTCCAAACATTTGTAAAAGAAACATTACTAAAACTTAATTGAATCTCACACATTTATCGTGTGAGACTTTAATCCCCCACTCTCACCAATGGACAGGTCATCCAGACAAAAACTAAACAGAAAAATAAAGGAACTAACAGATGTTATGACTCAAATGGATCTAACAGCTATCTACAAAACATTTCACCAAAACACAAAAGAATATACCTTTTTCTCAGCACCTCATGGAACATTCTCAAAAACTCACCAAATACTCAGTCACAAAGCAAGTTTCAACAGATACAAGGAAATTGAAATAACTTCCTGCACCTTTTCAGAAGACCATGGAATAAAGCTAGATTTCAACAACAGAAACAAAAGAAAAGCCTACAAACTCGTGAAAACTGAACAAATTACTACTGTATCAACACGGGGTCAACGAAGAAATAAAGAAATTTTAAAAATTCCTAGAATTCAATGGAAATGAATGCACAACATACCCAGGGGACAATGAAAGCAGTGCTAAGAAGAAAGCTCATAGTGCTAGGTGCCCTCATAAAGAAATTTAGAGAAATCTCATAGTAGTGACCTAACAATACAACTGAAAACTCTAGAACAAAAAGAAGCAAACACACCCAATAGGAGTAAAAGGCAGGAAATAATCAAACTAAGGGTTGAAATCAATAAAATAAAAACAGAAAGAACAAGGCAAAGAATCTGTGAAACAAAGAATTGCTTCTTTGAGAATATCAACTAGATAAGCAAACGCTTATCAAAACTAAATAAAAGACTAAATTTGAGAATATTCAAATTTGAAAAACCAGAAGAGAAACAGTGTTTATGACAACAGACACCAAGGAAATAAAGAGACTCATTAGGTCATTCTTCAAAAAGTTATGCTTCACAAAATTGGATAATGTTAAAGAAATGAACAATTTTCTCAGATATCAATTACCAAAGTTAAATCAACATCAAATAACTCAAATAGACCTATGACTCCAAAGGAAATAGAAGCAGTCATTAAAACTCTCCCAGCAAAAACAAACAACAAACAAACAACAAAACAAAACAAAACAAAAAACAAACAAACAAAAACCAGGACCAGATGGCTTCAGAATTCTACCAGACTTTCAAAGAGATAATACCAATATTCTTCAAATTGTTCCACAAAATAGAAACAGAAAGACCACTGACAAATTCTTTCTATGAATCCACAGTTGATGGGAGGTGTTATTCTGTATATATGTTTCTCATACTGGTTAATAAAGCACCATGGCCAATAGGAAACAAGATAGGCGGGGCTAGGAGACCAGGAGGAGGAAAGAGGAAGTAGTAGGGAGGAGTCAAGATGTAGACCTGAAAGAAAGAAGATGCCGGCTACGGTTCCCGGATAAGATAACCACATGGAAATACTTAGATAAGTAGAAATGGGTTAATAATTAAGGCAGAGCTAGCCCATTAACAAGGGCTATTCACAAACTGAAAATATTCACAAACTGAATCCAAGAACACATCAAAAGGTCATCCACCACAATCAACTGGGCTTGATACCAGAGATTCAGGGATATTTCAACATATGAAAAACTGTTAATGTAATTGACCGCTAAACAAACTAAAAGAAAACAAACAAACAAACAAAAAAACATGATCATCTCATTAGGTGATGAGAAAGCCTTTGAAAAAGTTCAACACCCTTCATGATAAAAACCTTGGAGAGATCAGGGATACAAAGGACATACATAAACATAATAAAGTCAATATAAAGCCAGCTTGCAGCCAACATCAAATTAAATGGAGAGAAACTTGGAGCAATTCCACTAAAATCGGGGACAAGACAAGGCTGTCCATTCTCTCCATATTGATTCAATATATACTTGAAGTTTTAGCTATATAAATAAGACAACTAAAGAAGATCAAAGGGATACAACTTGGAAGGGAAGAAGTCAAAGCATCAATATTTGCAGATGATATGATTGTATGTATGTATAAGTAAACCCAAAAATTCAGCCAAGTGACTAGATACAAAATTAACTCAAAAGTATCAGTAGCTTTCCTATACACAAACAATAAATGTGCTGAGAAAGAAATTAGGGAAACAAAACCCTTCACAGTAGTCACAAATAATATAAAAGATCTTGATGTAACTCTAACCAAGCAAGTGAAAAACTTGTATAGCAAGAACTCCAAGCCTTTGAAGAAAAATTTAAGATGGCATCAGAAGGTGGAAAGTCCATGTTCCATGGACTGGTAGCATTAACATAGTAAAAATGGCCATCTTACCAAAAGCAATCAACAGGTTCAATGCAATTCCCATCAAAATTCCAAAACAATTCTTTACAGAACTTGAAAGACTAGTCAACTTCATATGGGAAAAAAATCACAGAATATCTAAAACAATCCTGTATAATAAAAGAACTTCTGAAAGTATCACCATCCCAATTTCAAGTTGTCCTACAGAGCTGTAGTAAAATAAAAATTTAAAAAACCTACATGATATTGGCATAAAAACAGACAGATTGACAATGAAACTGAATCAAAGACCCAGGCAGAAATTTACATACCTATGGACACCAGATATTTTTATAGAGAAGCCAGAAGTATACAATGGAAAAAAGAATCCTCAACAAATGGTATTGGCTTAACTGGATGCCATCATGTAGAAGAATGCAAATAGATCCATATCTATCACTCTGCACAAAACTCAAGTCCAAGTAGATCAAAGACCTCAACATAAAACTGGGTACAAAGAATCTGATAGAAGAGAAAGTAGGAAATATGCTTGAAAGCATTGGCATGGGAGACAACTTCCTGAACAGAACACTAATCACACGGGCACTATGATCAACAATTAATAAATGGGACCTCATGAAATTGAAAAGTTTCTGTAGCACAATAAATAAAAGACCCAGAGGCAGATATTGGGGTTCAAGCTTCAAGCTGATGATCAGAAAAGCAAATCAGGCAGCCACTACCTTTTACCTCTACCTCACCTCAGACCAAAGGTGCTATCCTGAAACTACTCCCAACATCACTGCTCCTCAGATTCACTCAGACTGCTATGCTTTCCTCAGCATGTCTAGAGACTAATTCTCAGACTGACTGCCAGATTTGAGATCCTACTTCTGTCTTATGTATCTCCCTAATACTGGGATTTAAGGCACGTGATCCCAGATGCTGAGATCACCTTTGTGTGAGCTGTGTGATTTAGGACTGGATCAATTTCATATAGTCAGTGTGACCTTGAACTAACAGAGATACATCTACCTCTTAATCCCGAGTCCTGGGATTAAAGGTGTGTATCACCACTGCCTGATCTTTATAGCTTGAAGTTGCCTTTGTTTTCTGAATCTTCAGGCAAGCTTTTAAAAATCATAAATAATATGTCACCACAAAAGGATACTATCAAAAGGACAAAAGAAATCCTACAGAATAGGAAGACATTTCCAGTAATCCCATATCTGACAGGGAGCTCCAAATGTATAAATAATCCAAGAAACTAGACATCAACAAACCAAATAATCTGAATCAAATATGGGGTACTGATCTAAACGGGGAATTCTCAATAGAGTAATCTCAAATGACCAAGAAACACCTAAAGAATTGTACAACATCCTTAGTCATTAAGGAAATGCAAATTAAAGCAACTCTGAAATTCCTTCTTACACCTGTCAGAATGGCTACAAACAAAACACAAATGACAACTCATGCTGGAGAGGATGTGGAGCAAGGGGAACATGACTCCATTGCTGATGGGATTGCAAACTTGTACAGCCACTTTAGAAATCAATACAGTGGCTTCTCAGAAAATTGAGAATCAATCTACTTCAAGACACAGCTAAACCACTTCTGGTCATATACCCAAAGGATGCTCTACAACATCACACAGACACTTGCTCATCTATGCTCATAACAGCCAAAAACTGGAAACAATCTAGATGTCCATCAACCAAAGAATGAGTAAAGAAAATGTGGTACATTCACACAATGGATTATAACTCATATGCTAAAAATGGCATCATGAACTTCACTGGCAAATGGATGGATCTAGAAAAAAAAATCATCCTGAGTGAGGTAACCTAGGTCCAGAAAGACAAACATGGAATGTGCTCACTTATAGGTAGATATTGGCCATAAAGTAAAGGATAACCTACTATAATCCACAGATCCAAAGAAGCTAAGTAACAAGGAAGGCTCAAGGGGGAACACATAAATGTCACCATGAAGGTGAAATAGATATCACAGGTGGACAGGGGGAGGTCTAGTTGGGGGTGTGTGGGCATGGAAACAGGAGGGATCAAGTGTGGTGTGGATGATGAGAGAGAGTACTAAGAAAGATAATAAAAATCAGGTACATCTCTGGGATGAGCTTGAAACCTAGTGAATGGAAACTCCCAAGAATCTATAAAAGTGACCCTAACTAAATTCATAGCAATGGGAGACATTGAGACTGAATATGCTGGGGTAAAGGTGGCTCAGAAATTGTGGGATTAGCCAACCTATGACTGGTCCAGCTTGAGATATATACCACAAAAAGGAACTCATCCATAACATGGCCTGGTGGACCCAAAGGCTAAACAGCCAAAAAACCTAGGCTAGAACCAAACATGAGTGGCAATAAATAAATAAATAAATAAATAAATAAATAAATAAATAAATAAATTCAATGATTCCTAATGGTATTCAGCTATATTCATAATATATTGTTGCCTAGCCCAATTGTCACCAGAGGCTTCACCCAGAAACTGATGGAATCAGATGCAGAAACTCACAGTCAAACATTAGATGGATGTCAGGAAATCCCATGGAAGGGGTGGGAGGTTATGGGAGACAGAGGGGCCAAGGACAGCAGTGGAAAACACAGAATCAACTGACCTGGGCTCATGGGGATTCACAAAGACTGAACTGTCAACCAGAGGACTTACATGGGACTGACCTGGCACTCTGTACATATCTTGCAATTTTGTAGCTGGAGGGTGTGTATCTGATTCAGTCGCCTGCTTTTGATTTCCTCCTGCTGGATTGCCTCATCCAGCCTCAATAGGAGAGGAGGTGCCTAGATTTTTCTGCAACTTGATATCCCACATGGTAGGCCTGCATTTTTCTGAAAGGAAGAGAGCAGGAGAGGGATGGGAAGGGAGATTAGAGAAAGGGACTGGGAGGAGAAGAAAGGAAGGGAAACTGATCAGGTTGGAAAAAATTAATAATTTTAAAATATTTTAAATATGAAACTAAATGCAATAAAAGCTGGGGGGTCACCTAATGTTTGTGCCAAATATTTAACTGAGAGAATGTAGTGAATATTACACAAAATACTAAATTATGATCTGAGGAGATACCTTAGTAAAGAGCTAGCTGTGTAGGCATGAAGACCTGAGTTTGATGCCCAGAAG
The DNA here is from genome assembly GCA_030556225.1 of Cricetiscus sungorus. Lineage (NCBI taxonomy): Eukaryota > Metazoa > Chordata > Mammalia > Rodentia > Cricetidae > Cricetiscus > Cricetiscus sungorus. Next base: position 2,012,055 of record JANBXA010000729.1, on the reverse strand, counting down.
CCATATAAAATAGTCAGGCCTGGTGAGCAGTATTTGTAATCCCAGTGCTGGGCAGGTACAGACAGTCAGATACCAGAGGCTGATGGGGGTTCAAGACCAGGCAGATAATCTGCCACCTGCAGAGAAACAGGTGGGACCATCCCATTTCTCTGACCCAGCCAGAGCATTAGCAGCTGCTGACAGGCAGCTCAATTAATTGTTCTCAGTAGACATTATAAGTACTCAGTGATAGAATGAGTGACAACATCCCTTTCAAATTTTGCAAGGGTGGCTGTGAGGGAGCTTATTCCTCTACATCAAATGTAATCTATCCCTAAGCCAAAAGGAAGTCAAATGCTCCCGTGTCTCCAGTCCCTGGTGAAGAGAACCACTTACTTGTCTTCACCATAGTTTATGCAAAAATCCTACAGGTCTCTGAAAAGCATGCTTACAGCATTTTAAGGTTGACAATGCAAATTCCCTTCCCCAGCCCAATCCTTTCACCCTCCCCTACCTAACCACCTTCCTATACCACCTTCATATACAAGCCAGAGATCTGTGGATCCACACACATTGGAGAAATCAAGTAAAGAGGACCTGAATGGTGTGCATGTGAGTGGAAGGAGAGCTTGCTCTGCTTCCTAAAACAGATCCAGGAAGTCCACTGCCAGTGGAAGATGCAATTGGTAGGATAAATTTTCAAGACTGAAAAGAACAACAGGCACAATAATCCTTGTTGCCAGGCAGTTAAGCTGGAAATAGTAGACAGCCGAGGCCAGGGCTGCCAGATGAATTTTCCAGCCAATGTTCCCCCGTTGATCACTCTTCACCAGTGATCCAGAATCCCTAACTGTAAGTAACCCACTGCAGAAGGAAATGTACAAATTATTCAGTGACTGTCTGCCAATGTACCTAACTATTTAGGGGTTAGGATACCCCAACTCTTCCTTCCTAAGGAAGCCACTAATAAGATTTGAACTAATGCATATTTTTTCATTCACAAAAACCATTAGTATCTTTGGACCAGACACTTGGGATTTGAGGACTAAATGAGGTCAGGGGGAAAAAAAAATCACCCTCCTAGCAACCCAACATAGCAAACATCTGGTGCAGACAGCTCCTGAAAGTTTTCTTTCGAAGTACAGACAGAGGCCCCACTGTAAGGCTCTGGGCCCATGCTAATTCAGCATCATAAAGCAGAGGTCATGAGCCACCTCCATGCAAACTCCAGGTTGGCAGGAATTATCCGAGTCCAACCAGGGCTTTGATTCTTCATTTGTCGATTTCCCCTAAAGAGATCTTCAGTTCCATTTCTTGATCCAAGAAGAAGTTGGACACAACAAGGAATGCAGAAGTGTTTGCTCCCACCATTAACACCAGTGTCAACACTATCAGCACTAGTTTCAGACACTAAGGAGCCTGCCACAGCTGCTCTGAAGAATGAGTACCCAGATCCTGAGAAGAGCCCTTTCCACTCTACTGTGATAGTGATAGGGCAGCATTTGAAGGCCACTTTCCCAGTGTTCACCCAAGGATCCTCACAAACAAACAGAAAACTGGAGAAAATGGTCAAGAAGTCTGTATTCAGCACTCTGGGCTAGAGGCCAGTTCTGCAACAGAGAAACACTGCCTTAAGGCAGATCGCTAAAGATCCAATCTGGGTCTCCTTACTAGGCCCTGCCCACAACTTATTCTCAGTGGCTACATTCCTCCCATACCAGCTAAGCCTGGCCCTCACTTGTTTCCTTGTAACTATACCCCAGTATATATACTGTAGGGTAAAAAAGCCAGCCAAACAGACACACCCTGGCCCTGAAGCTAGAGCCAAAGAAACACACTCTGCCCTTGACCAACTCAGCATGACAATCAACCAGTTTCTGAGCAGGAAAACCAACCAATCCCTGAGCAGGAAATCCATCCGATCTCTGAGCTTGTCCAAGCTCAGGCATTGAGATCTGACCAATACCCACCTTGAAGATCTTCACCCTGGAAAAACTCCACCCCTAAGACGCTCTATATAAGCCCTTTACCTGTTTAGTTGGGAGCTGCCTTTTTTTCACCCTTGCAGAGGCAGCCATTCTCCTGAATTACTTTATCCCAACAAATATCTTGAAAGAGGTTTGGGTGCCCAATTCTTCTGCAGGAATGGAGCCAGGCAGAGAAATAATAACTTTTGCTGGAACAGGAACAAAACTGATACATTTCAGCTGGGAAACTCCCTTAGCAGAGTGGAGCAGAGAAGTAATAGCTCTCTCAGAGAGGAGCAGAACTATGACATTACTACAGAGAACACATCCCCCAGTAGAACAGAGCTAAAGGTATGACCTGGCTTCTGGTGGCTAGGATTCCTTTCTCTTCAGAGATATAATACAGGTACAGCCTGGCTTCAAATAGTCAGGTTACCTTTTATTTCAGAGCAGTAACATTTACAAGTATTGCCTGGCTTTTGACAGTCAGGATGCCTTTCCCTCTAGAACTGAAACATTTGCATACAGTGTCAGTGACACCATTGTGCTCCAAAGAGAACTAGCAGCTTGATGTCCTGTTTTGGTCTTAGCCAGATTTTCTACACTCTTTACAATTAAATTAATATTTATCCTTCTCAGTCTCAGGTAAGCTGACCAAGAGCAGGCCTTCTCCCCAAGTTCCATTCTCGAACTCTCCTTGAATCACACCTAACCTACCAACTACTGTATTCAATGTAGACTGGCCACTAAGCTACATCCTGAGCCTCTTTATAAAAGGACAAAGACAAGCTGCAAGACTCTGAGCCTCCATTTCAGTGGAGACTGAAAAGATAGAGCCAACTAAAGGAGCAAAGATAGAAACACTCAGGACCCCAGAAAAGTCATTGGGGCATCATCCCACACCTCCACCTCTGCCTTTGACTCCATGCTCCTACTCTCAAGTTCCATTAGTGCCCTCCAAAGTACCTTTACAAGCAAGCAAAGGCAGTCCAAAACATTATCTTTGATCCCTGAAGTTCCCTACACATCAATAAAATGACTTTTATCTGTAATTCTCCCAGCCCACCCCAAGCCTCTGAAAGGATTTAGTTACCAAAATCAAAAGAAATACACACACACACACACACACACACACACACACACACACACACACACACACACAGACCTACCTCAGGTCCAGAATCAAATCCTGGGCATCAACAAAAATGCCCTAATGTTCTGGATGTCTTTGCTGAAACTAGAGTGTCAATCCTGCCACAAGGATAAAACAAAGGAATCCCACATCTCAACCTTACCCAGTTTCCTCTGATTGAAAGTGATGGAAGAATGAACAACTAAAATCTGATCAAGCTCAAATATTTTAGGCTACTATGCAAAATTATGAGAACACAGTGAAAAATATCAATCAATAAATATTTGCTCTAATCTACCCTGCTAAAATCTCCCCCGAATGTACAATGTAGCCTACTTAAGAAATGCAGAGCCTCCTCACATTTTTTGAGATAGGGCAGAATCTCAGGAGACCTCTCTTGACCTGTTCTAAGCCCTCCAAGGAAACTAGGAAGAAGAAATGTTGGGCCACCATATGCTGGCCCAACAGCTACCAATGACCACTCATGCACAGAATTCATTCAGAACCATGGTGCCCTGTGATGACCAGCCATCAAATCAAGAAAATTATTCATTTCTTCCTATTGTTCATCTTTTTTCCCTAATAACTGCATACTATAGCTTCTTAGAAAACTGTGTTACCTCTTCCTGGTTGGTGCCTTTAACACTAAGAGACCCACCACTTCCATTCAGGATACAGAGAAATGGTACAGAAAATTTCAAGCACAGGAATATGTTTGGAACTGTGCTACTTCTGCAAGGCTATCAGACCCAAAGCAGGGCTTTTGAAGAACATGGTTTTCCTTAGCAAGAAAGGTAAAAGTCTTAGGTTTGTTGCTGGTCAAAGTTCAAAGGTAAAGTATGAATGTCATTGGTCCCTACAAGTGAATATACCCCAACATACACACTTTTCTAACCAGAATGTCAAACATAATGCCCACCCCCAGCAGTTAAGCACTTTGATCATGCTACAGACCTTATGGGTTGTATCCCACCAACTTCCTTTGCAGTCATTGAAGGAAGGGTTGAAGTAGTTCCCAGCAGTGCGGGAATGCTGTTGGCCTACAAGAAAAGCCACAAGGGGGAAGACCTCTCAGGAGAACAGTCTAAGGCTACTTTGCAATAAATAGACATTGTGTCCTTTCTGAGCCCTGGAGACATTGCAGCACAGCTGCCACCTAGCGGCCATACAAAAGCTGTTTCCAGCATCTGGTTAAACAATATTAGCACCAGAGAATTCTGGTTACCCAAATTCATTACAAAGTCCACCAGCCCTGGCATCCCACTTTTACATTACATCCCAAGACCAGGTGCAGGATTCATCTGCTGTGAGAGGGCTAGTGAAGACCCTCCACTAGGTTGCCTCCAAATACTACCCCAGTATTTCAGGCAGATTTGCCCCCAATACTCCCAGGAGATGCTTAAGCAAGCAGCCCACTGTGGCATGTGGTAGAGAAGTGGCCCACTTCTGAAAAAGACTCCGAGTCTCCAAACTCTATGCTTCTTTTATCAGAGTTGTAGTCCAAAGGTCAAATGTGCTCCAACACCTCAGAGAATCACATCAGTTGGAGGGTCCAAGGGCACACATCCTAATCCTATAGCAGAAGTAACTTTGCCCTTAACCCCTCTTTGAGCCATGTCCAGGAGGATGCTGGGTTAGTGTGGCTTTCATGGTGAAGACTCAAGTGTGGATCCGCCTCTAGATCACCAGGAGAAAGGAAGCTCCAAACCTGGCCGCAGAAATACAGTAAGTCTCCCGACATGGAAGCTCTGATAGAAGACAGCTCCTAACACCGAGAAGAATAAGGCAGGAGAATTATGTGTTTGAGGCTAGCGTCAGCTAAACAGCAAGACAGTTTCTAAAAATAACAACAAAAAAGAGCAAACACAATATGCACTAGACAGAAAAACTAGTGTGACAGGGAGCTTAACTTCTAACCTTATTGACGATAGAGTTTATAGAAACTATGTGGGATGAGGGTGAACATATGTGTGAAACAGAGGGCTGTAAAAGTCTCTATAGTTGGTTCTAGCTGTTGTCAAAGCACTCAAACTGTGCAAATAAGGGGACTAAAAGTGCAAGGCCAGACGGGGCCTAATAGCGAGATTCATATCCAGATCTTGTCTCAAAACAACAGAATGTTTTCCCCCTCTGCCTCAGTATTCTTCTTCAAGTGCTCAGAGGAAACAAGCTGTACCCGAAAGCTAAGTAGTTACTGGGTGATCTCTGGGTCCCTAGGGCTCGGGACTTCATCTCTATGGGATACTATAGGAGAATGGGGCAGGGGACAGCTGCAAGCACTGTACCAGTCCAGCCATAATGGGAAGGGACTGAAGCTTACAATTTTCCAGTAAGAGCTCGATTCTGGGTTCATTGCAAAGGCTTAGCCAGCAGATCTTCCCAAATGGATGGTGTATGAGCCAGGAAGGCAAAAGAAGACTCTGAAAAAGCTGTCTGAGATGCTGTGCCTGACACAGTTCTATTTACATGGCTGGAGAAAAGTGGAGAGGACAACTAAAAACATCTTTAGAATTACAAAAATTCAAGTTAAAACCCAATGGTTGAACTTGCAACATGAGACTTGTGCCCACAGAAGACACAGGGGCTATAGGCAGAAACCTGAGAGCTAATAACACAAAGCAGGCACAGGGGAGGGCACATACAGCCTATGAAGGCTATTTTACAATAACTAGATGGATTTTATTTATTAAAGTGTACAGTCATGTATTGCATAACACTATTTTAACCAAGGAAATATATATCTAATGGCAGGACCATAACATTGCATTGCATAGCAACTGTTCCAATTAGTCTGCTCACACTCTGAGAAATTCTCATAGGACCCAAACCATCTAATCCATGGGGTTTTCAGCCTTTTGCCAACTTAATTCTATTTCCCTAGCAGGAATCCCCCCCAGCCCTTCTCCAAGAGCAGGATCCAAGGCCAGCATAGACATTACAGGACTCCTCAAACCACAAGTCCTGCAGCAACCATGATAGGGTTACAGAATGCAAGAAGCATGGGGGAATGGGTGCATGTCCCCATTAGGAAGTGAGCAAGCCAGAAGCCACCTAACCCTGAGGACCCAGATAGATGTAGAAGGGGACTTTTGTCATTTCCCAGGAAGGAAAAAATAAATCCCAGAAATAGCAAGGGACAAGTAGCCCTGGAAAGAGATATGAGTCATGGTGGAGGTGTTTGCAGGGAGGACACTATGTCTAAGGCTGATAAGAAAACAGGACAGGCAGGGTGTGAGAGGGTTCTGGATCCTAGAATGAACTCAAACAGGTCCTGAGATAGAGATGCAGAGTGGGTCATAGGCATTCTGTGTCCCATGGGACTCATGCAGGGTCATGGAACTGTCATGGATGTCTCAGATGTTGTCAGCAGGATGCCAATTGCCTGAGCAAGAGCAACTGCAGAGTTTTTAGGAAAGAATGGGTTTGGGCTTACAGGGCATGACCAGCAGACAGCTGAAGCAGCAGAACAGCTCAATGTGAGGAACTCAGACACCAATAGAACACAGGGGCAGCATCTGCCTCCTGGAGAGGAGAAGGGATGTGGTTTGGATCCCCTGTTACAGAAGCAATGGTCCTAAAGAAGACACACCCACCTGCCAACCCCACCTCACCCCATCCTCATCCTTTATCTATTGAGCTGAAGAGAGGTTTGTCTCCACAACAGTACCAGATAGCTGCGATAACAGCTGCGATAAACACCTGGAGAGAATGGGTAAGGGAGGAGCAGAGAGAGCCAGAGAACCAGATCCAATACAGTGGAATAGAGCCTGTGCAGGCCATACAAGGCTCAGACAGGGCATGAGGACAGTATCTCCTGTGGATAGAGGCAGGCTAGCTACCCACCCTCTCCACTTCTCACACTGTCTGCCTACAACAGCACCTACCTTGGCACCAAGAGGGGCTTGCAGTTTCCAGGTACTAGAACCTTGGAAGGGAGAGGGTTCAGATCCCTCCTCTCCATCTATATCTGCTCCCATCCCCAACCAGGCCAGCCTCCTCTGAAACTCTGTTCTCCTGCACAGGCCACTATATCAAGAAGAGAGTTCTGAGCTAAAGATCAGGGGTGGGAAATGGAGAGAAATAAGTGAGAGAGGTTGAGGGGATGGGAAGGAGGCAGAGTGGGCACCACAGGGTCATGGGAGGCTCTTTGTAGAAAACTGGGGTCAGCCCTGAGGTGCTGCAGAAGGAAAAGAAGACCAACTGACTTGAAAAGGAACAAAGGACAGGAGGAAGGGGGAGTCCTGGATAGAAGATGCACAGACAGGTATCCTAGCAACTGGTCCCTGGAACACCAGCTGCTAGATCTCAGAAGCTCTCCTCTCAGTCTGTCTGTAACTTCCTTTGAGGCACACATGTGGGTGGTATATGGCTCCACACACAGAGGTTTGAGCTTGCTCTCAGCCTTCTTGGAGAGGCTAAGGACGGCCTAAGAAGGGGCAGGAATTTGAGCACATTCCTGCTAAAGGAGGCCAGGTCCTGTATAGTTATAGTGAACAATGTTCTTTAGAAGAAATAAAGATCCTTGTCTCACTCACCTGTCAATCTCAACACCCTATATTCATTTTGAAGGTGGGGGTGGGGTAACAAAAACAAGTGAGAGTGGGTGCCAGTGCTGATGATGGGGCAAGCCAGGGAAACCAAAAGATTGCCAAGGGAACAGTAGCCCATGGCTTTGAGGATGGAGCCTTCATCTCTGCTTCTGAAGGCTGATCTTCATTAGCCTGCTCCCTCCTGCACAGTTGCCATCTTCTAGTTCAGATGATACTGCCTGCATCCAGCCAGAGGAGAGACACATCTGCAAGGTGAAGTGACCCTTCCTCTAGCCCTTCCTCTCTAGTGCTGCACAAATGTGTCCAGTCCAGTCTTCTGACTTTTCTACATCAGGCTAGGGGGATACACCCAATGTCAGGGCTTTCGGTCTCCCAAGAATCTGGAAGTGGCACTGCTGCATGTTACAAATCTCGGTACATTTTCAGCAGCATAAGAGAGCAGGCCTTTGCTTCCTCTAGCAAAGTCATCCTCATGACTGAGAAAATGATGTGAGCACACCATGAGGGGGTGGTGAGGGGGAACACAGCAGGTCCAAATGAGCTCCACTATAGTGACCTTGCCTGCTCAACAGAAGACCTGTGCAGCCATCACAAGGATCCCCCAGATCTACCAACTACTCCTCTGTCTTCAGGTCAATGGCTGCTGACCTAAGTCAGCCATTTCTACCATGCTACATTGCTCACACGTGACATTCCATGTCTCCAGGTGTATGTAATTCTCCCACACAGCCTTCTAATGTCAGAGGACTGTTACCTATAGCATCAACCTGCAGCCTGTGTTGCCTGAATGACAGGGCCATCCAAGAATCAAAAGGAAGTCATTAGTCTCCATTTTATATCCTCCCAACTCACTCTCTCACGATGTTCTGATTGCTGGGGGCACTCAAGCATCAAAGACTACTAACTGGGTTTGGCTGAACAGCAACTCATTCACTTGGATCGCACAGCCACAGAGTAGAGCCCCGAGGCAGCCAAAAGGAGCCAGGTATGGAAGCAGACCAAGTTGCTTAGATAAGTCTTTTTCTACTCAGTGCCCAGTATCCACATGTGGAAAGGTAGAGTGAAACTGGCAGAGAAACTAATCCTGCTCCCTCAGAAACCTAGGAAAATGTGCCCAGTAGCATCCAGTTCAAGATCCAGGTGTGAACCCCTACTTAAAATGAGAACGAGTCATTCTGAAGGGCAAATGTTCAAAGTTAAAGTCTATTTATCCTTGTGCACAACTGAAGCTTGAATCAATGAATCGGCTGATGCCCAACCCACAGAAGATGTCTGCTCCCATCAGTCCATGCTATTGGCTAGCCAGTCCATGGTCTCCTTTGGAGCCATCCCTATTCCTCCCTCAGGAATTCTTCTATTCCTCAGAAAAATGCTGGATCTTCAGCTTTCACTCTAATTAGTTCAGCTTGAACCTATTGTGATACCCAGAGCCCTCTCCCCCTCCTCTATTCACACTGCACAGTCAGGTAATCAGGTAGGCTAAGGCCAATGCGGGCCACCTCAGGCTACTAGTAGTGACACAAGAGTCCTGGCAAGCATCCTCTGGCTTCACCCTGAAGATGATCAATAGTCTGTCAATCAAGGGCTGCACACTAAGTTCAAGTCACTGCATAATGGACAAACAGGTAAAGTGAAATCATGCCTGCCACTCGATTCCTTCAAATCCTTGACCTCCACTAAAACTGAGGCTGAACCTTCATTTACTATGCCCTCTCTGCAGGGATTCCAATCCTGGCATGCAGTGCTAAGCATAGCTTCTCTCCCTGACTCCTTCAATTCTGGGGTCTCCACTGCTCCTGAGGCTGCATCTTCACTAATGGTCTCTCCTGGCCTCTCACAGTGCTGTTCTGCATGACCTGTTCAATCCTGCAGCTCCCGTGTTACCAAAACTCTTACATATCACCAGATGCAGTGTTGGCCCACTCTAGATGACAGTTCTGTGCTGACATTCAGGAAATTCTTTCAGAAAATTTTATCTCAGTGATGCTGGCCTCTTGTTAATCACATTGGGTTTGTCATTCCCAGGTAACCAGTAACAATCATCCCTGTAAAGCAGAGGAGTCACTCAAATGGTGCTGGGCCCTTGGTAATCATAACTGATATACTTCAGCCCCAGAGGGTCAGAAACCCACACGTGAAACAGAAGAATGCTTCCTAGAGAAGGTCAGGTCGAGTACTTCATACGGCAACAGTGGAGGGCATACTCATGCCAGAAATTACTCTCTATCCAGGAGAAAGGCAGAGTGTTAGAAAACCACAGCTGTGGCACAGCAGGGGAAGGCAAGGGGGACCTGAGTTTCAAACGTTTTCATTAACAAAGATTTTAAAAAGCTCTACTAAGCTAAAACTATTTATGTTGTAAAACAATGGATCTCTCAAAACTGCAGGTAGGTTGCATGAGAATGCTCTGCTCAGTGAGATGTGGTTAGCAGGGCTGGGGGCTAGGGCAGAGGGGAGGGGAACTGATAGAGAAGCCAGGGTGGGATGCTCCTTGCTTTATTTCTCCTCCATGGATTACTCAGCTTGAACTTTTACTCAACCCACGATGACCTGCCCAGTGGGGACACTGCCTACAATGGCCTAGGCCACCTCACATCAATCATTAATCAAGACAAAGATCCACAGATTTAACCACAGGCACATATGATGGAGGCCTTTTCTCTATTGTAGATCCCTCATTTCAGATGGCTCTAGCTTCTCTAAAGTTGGTGAAAACAAATTAAACAACAATAATAAAACAAAAGCATAAAAGCAGAACAAAAGCCTCACACTAACAGCACAAGAAAAAATGGTCTTGCTATATGGTACATATGAAATCTTTATAGAGTCATGTATATATGCAACTGAGCACAGCTTGCCATCTGCTGGCGGAATGTAATAGTAACTTTAGGGGAGCTCTCATATTTCAAAGTTCTGGACTACCTTCCAGGCAATTACAATATGCCACATAGTGAGATCATGAAGTAATACCTGAACACATCCAGGCTGTCTGAAACAGAGGACAGTGGTACCCAACTTAATGGAGTGTGTAAGGGAAATGGTGAAGGGGAGATTTTTCACTGTACATGTTTCACAATACAGTCCACAGAGAGCAAATGGTTACCTTTCATTTCTTAAATGAACACGGTGATCTGGAGGAGTGGTTCAGCAGTTAAGATTGTTTGCTGTTTATTGCAGAAGATATGAGTTCTGTTCCTGACACTTATGTTGAAAGACTCACAGTGACTTCACACTGGCTTTATGGAATCTGACACTCTCTGGGAACTCATCTAGGCTTCCTTGGGAACCAATGCACACTTACATACACACTTTTAAAAAAAATATTTATTTATTTATATTTATATTTTTCAAGACAAAATTTCTCTGTGTAGCTCTGGTCATCCTGGAACTTGTTCTATAGGTCAGGTTGACCTTGGACTCAGAGACCTGCTGCCTCTGCCTCCTGAGTGTGGGATTAAAAGCATGCATCACCACACCTGGCTAAAACACATCATTTAAAATATACATAGGGCCTTTTATCCATTTGAAGTTGATTTTTGTGTAGGAAAATAGATGTGTTTTTAATTGCATCCTTCTACATGTATATCGAGTTTTCCACCACAATTTGTTTAAGATGGTCTCTTTTGTCCAATCTGTATTTTTTGTCATATTTGTCAAATATTATAAAATTGTAGTGGTGTAAACTCACTCAGGTGATATTGATCTACATTTTGAAGTCAATTTCACTTCATCTTCTTGATTAACCAGAAATTCTGATTCCTTGAAAAGACTGATGAAAATGCTGTGCTTGCAAGTTTATATTTATCAGCATGCCACAAAAATGTATTCATTAACAATTACCAAAACATTAACATCACTGTTTGTATATATGCATCTAGGAGGAACTCTCCATTTAATTCTAAACCGATGAAGAGTACAAACTAAGCAGAATACATGAGCAGCAGTTAACATCAGTAAGATGGTCTCTGAGTTTTTCCCGATTCCGTGGCCTTTTAGGCAGTATTGAACATGGGCTCCCTCTGGAGGCTTCAAGTCTTCAAGTTAGATCAGTCATTTGCTGGTCATTCCCACAAGCTCTGAGTCACAATTGTTCAATGCATTTTGTAAGCAGACTGGTCCTAAGTTTTGCTGCTGGGTTGGTGTCCAGGTCCTTTCACCAGGAATCTAGCAAAGTCTGATAGAATTCTGTGCTAAATGAGTCTGTCCTTCAGGTTTTATAGTTGTTAAGTTTTTAAGTGACTGCTTCTATCACACTGGATTTTATGGACATATTGAAATTATTTATTTCATATTGATTGAGCTTTGGTAGACCACATGTATCTAGAAATTCATCCATTTCTTTTATAACTTTTAGTTTAGTGGAATAAATTCTTGAAGTATGTTGTAAAGATTATCTGAACTTCCTCAGTATCTCTTATTATAGCTTTCTTTTCACATCAAATTTTACTATGTTGAATCCAAACTCTCTTACTTTTCATTAATTTGTCTAGAGTTTTTGAGATCTTGTTTATATTTAAAAAATAAAATAAACTCCAACTAAAAAAATATATTCATTAACTTGTCCCATTACAAATGCTTGTCAATTGCATGTCTGTCGAATTAAGCAGTTTATGAATGTGAGACACCCTTTGTCAGCTATATATCTGATAGATGATTAATATCCAGAATATATAAAGAATTCAACAAAGACTCAAGAAAACCAAGAGCCCAATTTAAAAAACAAGGTATATTCAGCGAGGCATTGTAGCAAATGCTTTGCATTTCAGCATTTGGGAGGCAGAGGCAGGTAGATATACTGAGTTCAATTCTGGTCCAGAACATGAGTTCCAGAATAGCCAGGGTTTCACAGAGAAACCTTGTCTTGAAAAACAACAACAAAAAAGCTACAGAGTGTACTAAAAAGAAACAAAAAATGGCTAGGAAATAGAATCCTTAGCTGTTAGGGAAATGCAAATTAAAACTGTTTTGAGATTTCATCTTATCCCAGTCAGAGTCTCTTAGGGAGAGAGAGAGGGGGGGAGAGAGAGAGAGAGAGAGGGGAGGGAGGGAGGGAGGGAGAGAGAGAGAGAGAGAGAGAGAGAGAGAGAGAGAGAGAGAGAGAGAGAGAGAGCCCAAAATTCTAGCAAGGATGTGGCAAAAGGAGTACTGTCGTTGACTGTCAGTGGGATTGCAAACTGGTATAGTCATTCTAGAGATCAGTATGGAGAATTATCACAAAGTCAAAAGTAAATCTACAATATGGCCCAGCTATACCAATTATTGACATATACTGGAAGGACTCAGCATCCTACTTCATAGATAGTTGCTCAGCCATGTTTATTTCTACTCTATCCATAATAGCTAGAAATTAGAAACAACCTAAATATACCATTCGACCAATGGATTGATAATAAAAATGTAATGCATATACACAATGAAATACTATTCAGCTATTAAAAAATGAATCATGAAATTTGCAAGTAAATGGATGGAACTAGGAAATATTATGCTAAGTGACATAACCCAAACCCAAAAAGACAAACACTGTATGTTCTATCTTATTTGAGTACCTTAGCTATGCTGGGTTGTTTATGTCAACTTGATATAAGCTGGAATCATCTCAGAGGAGGGAGCTTCAATTGAGAAATTGCTTATTCAAAACTGGCATGTAGGCAGGCCTGTAAGGCATTTTCTTATTTGTATATGAGGACCACAGACTTTCTTATCAAGCCGTGATGAGTGAACCAATAAGCAACACTCTTCTATGACATCTGCATCAGCTTCTGGCTCCAAGTTTGAGCCTAGTTTCAGTTCCTGCCTTGGCTTCCCTCCAGGCTGTAATTTATGATATAAAAGCCAAATGAACACTTTCATCTATGAGTTGCTTTGGGTCATGGTGTTTCAGCATGGTAGTAGTAACCCTAAGATACTGGCTCTGAATCTTTAGATGTCAAAAATAAATTAGAGTAATTACATAGATCAGGAAAATAAAAGGAACCAGTGGATAGTAGGACACAGGCACTTTGATGGGGGAAAAGGAGGATGGGACATTTTAACTGGATGAGGAAAGGGTAGGGAGATAATGGAAATAAATAATACTAAGATTGTCTGTAAAACCATAGGAAAAATTATTTTATGTTCAATTGAAAATACATATTTATAAATTAGTATATATGTGTGTATATATGTAATATATAGACATATATTTAAATAAAGTTTTAAAACTTGGAGTGATAATGCTTCCCCCAAAAGCCATTGACCATCTAACAAAAACCTCTTTGCCAGAAAGAGAAAACATCCTTTCTAGTTGTAACTAAGGAAATCCAAGAGACTCATAAACAATATAGGTTATTGTCATTGTCCTTGGTTACCTCCCTATACTTGAATGTAAAACCTTAATGCCAAAGAAACCATAAACCTGAGACCTAGGGATTGGAGGGATTGAGCTGAAACTGACCTGGGGACTTTCATAGTGTCTAAAGGTGATGTATAAGCTACTAAGGTTGAAAACTAATCAACAGATCCATCTGTAAAGCCTTTGAATCACAACAACAACCAACATGGCAAGATATGTCTAAGCACATGATAGTGTCACTAATATCTCAGAGATAACCAATAGTACACTAGTTGAACTTAAATCCCACTTGATAGGTGGAAATTTATGTCTGTTAAACCAAGTCAAGAACTTGTACTTGACCAGATCACAGCCAGTAGAGGAGGTACTACTATTGTCACTCCCCTATACTTCCTAACTGCATTCTAAATACTTATACTTGTGCACATAGATAAGTGAACATGTTCCTCCTGGCCAATGAATCTTCTTTTTGCTGAGAATGGATATCATTACAGGAAGATACAACTGGTCAAAATTAAGAGAACAAATAATGCTGGGTGCCCAACATCAATTGATACATCTGAAACGCAATCCCTACACCTAAGACTCCAGGAACATTTCATAAGATGGATGCATGTTAAGGGCTAAAGAACCATCAAGACTTCTGAAAAATTGCATTTACTATTTACAGCAATGAATCTGTATCTATGAAATCATAACAATATGGTCACCAAAACTAGACCTGAAAAATTATACCAACTAACATGCCAACATATGTGGGGGAGTAAGGTGGGGAGAACTCGCAAGGCCTAGATGAAGAGCTAAATGTATTTAATGGTTTTTGGGAGAAAGATATTCAGTATTCTCCAGGGTCAAGTGCCCTGATATAGTATCCAATCTCAAATGGTCAGTCTGAAACATATACAATGAATCAATACCATATGGAAACAGCAGAATATAATTTTAAAGAAGAGGTCATGAACTTGAGATGGTGTTAGGCTAACATGAGAAGAGTTGGAAGCAGAAGAGGAGGTAGAACGAATGATATAAATACAATACTTATGTGATAGTCTAAAAAAAAAGTTTAAAGTTCACTTGAAATTCTAAAAATGAGAAATGTTTTCCTTGACAATTCTCATGTGACTAGATTTTACATAATTAAGCACCACTCACAAGTATCACTCAGTAGTATCAAGCAGTATTGGAGCTCTACAGTTTCCAAGTGAATAATCTATTACTAACATCAGATGAAACAAGTCATAGAACTTCCTAACTCACTTGCCCAACATAGCAAACTCTTGAGTGGACTGCAAAGCCTGTGACATCTAGTGGCTAGGAATTGCACATAATTGCAAACCTAATTGTGAGCTCAGGAGTCCTTCACTGCGAGAAACATCATGCAGTTTCTCCCAGGAGAGGAAAAGATAAAACTCAATGAAATTTTTTACTTAATTGTGTTCCTTTCTCTGGAGATAGTGTCAGCATCATACATCCAGGGAGCTAGGAGTGTGATCTACACAGTCCCATAGTGAGATTGCAAATTAAACAAGTCTCTGGGGCTGGAGAGGCTTCAATGTCTAAGTGCACTTGTTGCTGTTGAGATGACCTGGGTTTGGATCCTAGAACCCACATACAACAATTTTTAACTCCAGTTCCAGGGGACCTGATACCCTTTTTTTCCCTTTGCAGGTGCCAGCTATATACACAATGAACATACAAGCATCCAGGCAAAATGTTCACACACACATAAAAAAATTGAAAATGCTTCTACCCATATTCTACCTTCTTAGATTTTTCTGGAAGATAAGTTTATTATCAAATCTATGAGCACCTTGTAAGTGTTAAAACCTTGCAGGATTCTTTCTCAAGTCACTCCTCTGTAGGCTACATCCACACTAGACTTCTCTCTAGCTTGTGTGTCTCCTCACCTTGTGTCATATCTTGTTGGATACCTGTATATAATCCATTTTATGTCCTTGCTGAAAAAAAATCAACATCTGAACTTTTGGGGGTTTTATTGTTTTTTTTTTTATTATTGTTGCCAGGCGTAGCCATGCAAGTTTTAATTTTGCCATGCCTTTTCTGTGGAGGAATTTTGGTCATCAGAGAAAGCTGTACCTCATAATTTTATGTTGATGAAAACTTCATCATCACCTTCTCAAACTTCTGTGAAAAGAAAAAAAAGTACAGTTAATAAGTTCATTGTTATAGACTAATTTTAGAGTGGTTTGTTTTGTTGTAAGATTGTAGGTCTTTCAGACCCCTTCATTTTGGCTGACTCTCCTTTCCCACTCCCTCTCCACTATCCTCCTATCCTCTCTCAATTTACATTTTTCTGACCCCAGTATTACCCCCTCTGCTTGCATATTACCTATGATCTGAGTTACTATCCTGTTTCTCTTAAGACATGCCTTCCCAGTGGCCTTTTCCCAACTCTATCATCTACAGAAGCTATAAACTGAACACGCAAAATAATGATAGAAAGCACATATGGGAGAGAACACACACTTGTTGTTCTCTGCATGGGTTACCTCACTCAGTATAATTTTTTTCTCAGTTTCACCCATTTGTCTGCATTTTTCATATTTGTCTACATCTGGATAAAAATTCTACTATGTACACACACCACATTTTTATTATACATTCACCAGTTGGTAGAAATTTACAACGATTCCATAAAGCAAAAGTAAGTATGAATGAGCAAGTATCTTGACAGTAGTACATACAGTTCTTTGGTATATGCTCAGAAGTGGAATGATTGCATTTTATGGTAGTTCCTTTTTGAGCAATCTCCACACTGTTTTCCATAGTGGCTTAACCAGTTTTCATTCCTATAAAGAGTGAATTAGGATTCCTCTTTTCCCACATCATTGCCAGCATTTAAAAAGATTTAATTTACTGATATTAACTTTTTAGTTAATAAACTGGGGTGAAATTAAATTTCAAAGTAGATTTAATTTAAAAATTGTTACATCTATTGAACAATTTAAAAAGTGTTAATTAGTCATTCATATTTCTTCTTTTGAGAATTTTTTGAACAAATCTGTAGCTTTATTATTTATTGGGTAATTCATTTACTTGATTTTTTTGAGTGTGTGTGTGTGTTTGTGTGTGCTCTAGATATTAATTCTTGTAGTAAGCTTTTGTGTTTTTACTATCTTTAGATTGACACCTCTGACTTTGAAATTCCAGCCAACATTTCCAGGTATATTTCAATATTGTCTTGTCTGGCTCCAACCCATGGGAAAAACATACATACATACATACATACATACATCATGGTTCTGCACTGAATTATACATTGAATGGAAATCTTCAAATCAATAATGTCCTGGCACAAAAGGAAGGCAATAAAGATGTTAGAAGAAAGACCCACTCTCAACAGAAGTGATAAGCAGAGTATAGGTCTTCTTCTGAGAAACTTCCTGCTATTCACTCATTCATACAAGCTAAAGGCATTTGAGGGGAGGGAACCTTAATTAAGAAACTGCCATTAGATTGGGTTGTAGGCAAATGTTTAGGACGTTTTCTTACTTAGTGACTGATAGAGGAGAACCCAATCACTGTGGATGGTGCCATTGCTGGGCTGGTGGTCCAGGTTCTGTAAGAAAACAGGCTGAGAAAGCCATGAGGAACAAGCTGGTAAGTAGCAGCCCTCCATAGCCTCTGCATCAGCTCCTACCTCCAGATTCCTGTCCTGTTTGAGTTCCTGTCATTGACTTCCTTTAGTGATGGACTATGATGTGGAAATGTAAGCCAAATAAACCTTTCCCTCTCCCAAGTTGCTTTGGTCATGATGTTTCATCGCAGCAATAGAAACCCCAACTGGGCCAAACCGTGTGTTCCTCTATCCCTGAGGCATCTTCCTGAAAGTTTTTGTTATTGTTGTTGTTGTTTACCACACAGAGTTTTCTCACTTTCATGTGGTCACTGAGCCTTATATTGGCCCAGGAATGTGAGGACAACTTTCCACACATTGATTAGTTTATTATTGGAAATCCACAGTCAGAGACACACAGTAAATATTCATACTCTGCTTTTAAGAACAAATAGGGAAAACAGCTTTGATTTAAAAAAAGAAAAAAAGTTGTCAATTTCCCACTCTGTATCCCACATGACTCAAGTTCCTTGAATCAAGGAAATTTAGTAGTCATGAATATGAGGTAGTGTACTGCACCCTTAGGGTTATCACGCTTAAGGTTAGATTGAAGGCCTGTTTAACAAGAGGGGAACAATGCCTGGTACTGGAAACCTAGCTAACTATTCATTGCTGATGGCATCATAGTTATTGAAAGAGAGTCCACACCATTAATTTACTAAATCAGCATAATCCTTAATAACAATTATGTAAACATTTTTCTTTATACCCACAGATAAGCATAGTCTTCACCCCTCATCAAGGAAAGTTTACTTTGCAACAGATGGGGACCACCGCAGAAAACTACCACCAATCAAAAGGCAGAGTTATAGAGCCTAGTCCCAGTAGATATGTCTACTAAACACTCTTGAACCTAAGGCTCAGGAAATATTGTGAAAGAGAGAGCAGAAGATCAGGGAATTTGCTGTGAGGTTGTGTATCATATCAATTGGCTGCTCAGTGTCAAATGATCAGCCCTGAAAACATATATACAAGCGATATTATATGGACTAAACAGCTTATATTTAGGAATACATATGGATATACAAATATGCATGCAATAACAATTAGTAGAAAAAGAGGCCGTGAATTTGAAGGAGAGTACAGGTGGGTATATGAGAGGCTTTGGAGGGAGGAAAGGGAAGTTGTAATTATATTATAATCTCAAAAACAAAAGAAAAAAGTCATTAAAGTATACACTTAGTAGTACATACTCTACTGATCTTCATTGGAATCATCCTCTGTGAACACGTTACTGATGCTGAGTTCTGCTTCAGATATGTTAGATGCCCCATGGACAGCATTTCTCAAAATGTCTATTCCATATTTGGCTCGGAGGGAATCTGGGGAAAGCAGTCTTGCTTCTTCTGGGTCTACTGGACCTATCATTCGTCTCCATTCTGCAATAGCATTCCACTTGGTCAGAGCCATGACTACAGACATACCCCTGCAAACAGTGATTCTTTTAGAAGGCAGTCTCCTTCAAGGGCATGAATTGCACACAGGGCTAAAGACAGAATGCTTCTGGTCCATCCAGAGCATTTTTCCTAACAATATGATCCTGTGCTTTCTTTGTTTTCTCCTTCTTCAACAAGTTTTGTGTTAGTTGCGTGCTGTAGTTTAATTCTAAAGAATTAATGTGAATAGAGTTATAGTTTCACTACTTTTGGGCCCACACAAACATTTTCATGTACCCAGGACTTTAGTTTCATGTTCACCCTTCATCCTCCAGAGATTGCTTCCACTGCAGAAAGACATCTTGCACAGGCCACCCTCATTCCCTAGGTGTGCTCTATCCAGTGATTTCCTGGCACCTGGGGCAAAGATGTTTTACCTCAGCTCATTGTAGAACCAATTGGATGGCCAGTCTAGTTGGTCAGTAGAAATTTTGGGTCATCTGTAGAAGCCCCTCACTCTGACCTCTTCCTCCTGATCCTGCTGCCTCTATTTCTTCCCCACCACCACACAATCCTCTAA